>CM061165.1:5637423-6837423 GCA_030710495.1 Labroides dimidiatus | reverse complement strand
TAGCATCAATTGGCACAATCAGGTGCTGGAAATGTTGCAATGGTAATATCATCAAAAGTTGCAGTTCCTTGAGTGGCCACTTGTGGCTGGTGCCAAAAGGAAGTCACTTCCCAACAGGACCCAGTGCTGAAAAATTCTCAAACAAGTCTACAGAGAGGTCCAGAAATCTTTGGCTTTTCCCGTTGGAGAAGACTGACTGCCAAAGAGCCCATTTGCATTCAGCTGTTTGTGTTCCCTTAGTTTTGTGCATGTGTGAATACAGCTGCTGACGATGACACTTTGATCTCTTAGCATGTGCCAACCCCTTGCTACTCCAAAGCATCCCCTCTCATCAAAAACCAAGGGGCAACATCCAGGAGAGAAAAATGAAGCCCTTGTGGAAGTGCTAAAAGTTGCTGTACATCAAGAATCCACTAGAGGCTGGAAGTCACTGGAAGTCACAGACACACCAAGCCAAAAAAATCAGACTTTTATGGCATTAAAAAGCATATTTACATCCTGGTTCAAAAAATGGTTTGGGTCTGAAATGCTAATTTTGCTATCGGCACACACAGTATGGCGAGTATATATTTTTTTCTAACTCAGTGGTTTATTAGATATTAGGATTATGGGTTTGTCCAATCAGAGGCTCGGCTCAGCTCAGCTCACATGACTGACCGGCACCAAATCAAAAACTGGACCACCAAAGTATGGAAATAATGGGTTCCCACACTCATAGGGGTTCACGAAAAGGTGGATGATACACAATGGTGATTGTTCTATGTAAAGTATATTAACGCTCTGAAAATGGCTCCAAAAGCTGCTGACCAATCTATAATAACCCTGATGATCTCAGTGTGGGCTTGGTGCTATATGCCCTGTTTACATGACATCATTCACTCGGAAACGCAAAAACTGCAGAAAAAAATAAATAAATCAGCGTTTACACGAAAACACTAATGGACTAAAAATGTTTTAGTATGCAGTACTGCATAACTGTACTGTACGATATCACTGTAAAGTCTTTTGGCAGCCCACTGCCAAAGAAGAGGTGGGCTGATCATCTGGCGTACATATTGAATGCGTCTTATCTGAGTGCAGAAGTGGAGCAACAGATGCAAATTTTGTTGAAAGGCAGTCAGCAGATTCAGCAGCACAAGCACAACACAGTGGTCGGCCATTGAACTGTTGTTGTTGTCCGGTTCGTGCATGGCAATTAAAAGTTCCTACAACGAAAGTGGAATGTGCAAAACGGAGCGTGACGTCAGTGTTTCCATTGAAAACTCTGGCTTGCCGTTTACATGGAAACGGAGGCTGCAGTGTATCAGAAAAAATCCACTCTGGAGGGTGTTTCAAAAAAGTTGCGTTTTAGGTCGTCTGGAACTTTCCGTGTAAACGAGAGGCCGAAACACAACAATACTTTTGTGTTTTATCCTAAAACCGATTTCGTGTAAACGGCTCAATAATGGTGTGGGGATACAAGAAATGTTATTTTTGTGACACGTAGTCAAGAAAATGCATAATTTAGTTGCATTGTGGGAGCTGTAGGATGGGCACTTCGGTCATACATGGGACTTATGTTCAGAATAACTTGCAGCTTCGATCTTTCTCTTGTAAGTCGCCAAGCTTATGGAAAATCAATACTAAATCACTGGAATGGTCCTCTGAAATGACAATTAGCTGTTGACTGTGCAGTGTTACAGAAATAGATTAAATGACTGGCAGCGTGCCCTGTGTTTATGTTTGTATCTGTTCAAATCTACCACTGGAATGAATCACCTAGATTTGGTTTCATAACCTGCTTTCACATTTATATCGTCTTACTTTAAGACTTTTGAGAAGACTTGTGTTAGATGCTGCTGACCTGAATCTCAGCAGCAAATTCACTTTTGAAACAGCAGCACCTGAGTATGATATAGAGTACACTTTGTCCCAGTTTGCAGAGCGCAGGCAAAGAGCTACAGCATCTTTGAATCCAGAAAAAAAATTCAGGTAATGTCTGGGCAATCCTCAACCTCCTAACCTCCTCTGTCAATCAATAGTCTCTTTCATCGGCAGGGGTTGAGCTATCATTAATAATAGCTGACACGCTCCTATAGTGGTAATAAACTGGGGGAATCTGGTATGTAATGGTACAGTAATGGCACCTGGGCAGGGTGTTACGCACTCGACAGCTGCTGATGGATAAACCCTAGGTAAATGGATTTGGGCTCATCCAGGGGAGAGGAGCTGCTGCTTTTGGATTGACTCTGAATTTGTGAGCTGAAGTGGGTGAAAAGGGCCCCGAACAATCGCTGGAGAATGGAAAGAGAGCTTTTCAAAGTGGATGGTGGGTGCAGTGGATGGACATGTAGATTCCACTTCAGGATGACTGAGAATTCACTGGGTGAGTGCTAACTGGGGCACGTGAAGACAACTGTCACCTCTCATCCCTCCCTTCTGCCACCAGTGAGGAATGATTTGCAACTTGGCATGCCATTAAATATCTTCAAAACAGACAAATGTGATAAACATATAAAAAAAATGTGCCCCTACGTCCTCCATTTTTTTCAGCAGCTTAAGAATATTAAATGAGGTGATTGATTTTTGGAGATGACGAGTCGCCATGTTACACAGTGGCATTAAGAGGGGAGAAAAAGTTGAGCAAAATATGAGAGGTATTTTTACTCCTCTAACTGACAAGCTTGAAATATGGTCTATTCTGGTTAACCAAAAGGAACACATACATTTCTACATTAGAAAGAATTCCCATTATTTCTCCCTGAGCCATGAAAATCAATTCTAAAATGATTGCTTTCAGTGAAGATGGGGAGAGAGGAGAAAAAATAGTTGATGTGTCTTTGACTGGTCCGATAGATAGAAATAGAGGCTGTTTTTTCCCCCATTCTATTTTCTCACGAGAAATGGTTGAAATGGGGAGAGTCAAACTATTTCAGTTGTTCTTTCTTCATTTTCTTGTCATCTCTCAATGCAGCCCTTTGTTCATTCCGCCAACACAAGGACCCAAATCTTTGAGTGTTACATGATTTCTCTGCAGTTCCAAATCCAGTTTGTGCCGTTGGCTTAAACCTTTTCTTATTATTATTTTGTTGTCTTTGTAGAAGACGACAAAAACAAATTCTCTTGCTTCATTGGCAATGCTCATCAGCTTGTTTTGCGCTGAGCTGCCTTCCCTGTCTAATGAAGCATTTAGCAGAAGATTAGGAAAAGGCTCATCAAATGTTAATTTAACAGATTAAGTAACTTCTAAACCATGGTACAACAGCAGGTATTTTAACTAGCAATTGCTGTATAGGCATCCTCCCTAACTCTCTATACGTCTTGTGTCTTGCCTCAAGTGTATCGAAACAAGTTCATCTTGATTGTCTTCTTTAAATCAATAAACCTCAACGCACAATTTGTTAGAGCCAATAACTTAATCTACTTGATAGACATTGCTCTTTCTTGGAAGCTCAGTGAGAAAAACGTCACTGAAGCATTCAGGCATGAATGATTTAAGAGACATGTACATGCATCATGACCCTTGTCTAAAAGCCCTGTGTTGTGTTTAACCCTTCCCCTCTACAGAGCATCATGTCAAGCGCTTTCTTCGAGGGCACAATCACTAACCCTTTGAAAGGCCACTTTCAGGCAAAAGGAGGCAAGAGACCGCCAGTCCACTTCACTGCATTCTTATTTCATGAGTGCCCCGATAGATTTTCATGGTTTGGCCCTTCATGTAAAGTGACCCCGCTTTGTGCTGGAGAGGCGAGCCGCCTCTAAAATAAGCAATTGTGGTATTATCTTCAGAAGGCCACAGGAGACCTGAGGCCTCTTGGTGATCTCTTCACAGTGATACCGCCATAGAGAGGCTTTTAAAAGGTAAGACTGAGTTCACTGAGTGAGAACAGACAACTCACACTTCAGTGGAGAAGACTTTTCTCATGTTCAGAAAAAGTTAAACTTTGGAAAACAACAATATGTCTTTTTATGTATTTGTAGATTCTCGATTTTTCCAGTGAGGGGGACAAACAGATGTAATTTCAAAGGTTGTTAAAGTATCTGACAAACTGGTTCAACTTTCTATGTCAAAACATTTAAGGCCCTGTGAGGACTTTATGGGTGATCTTGAAATAGGTTAACCTTTATAGTTTACTTTTTTATAATCCACTACTTCAGAAATACTTTATTAATCCCAGGGGGAAATTTGGAAAACCTTTTTTCCAAGGATGGGATTCAAACCCACACATGCAAAACACATTAGTAGTCCATCGTCAATACGCAGTCATTACATCTTTCTCAGTATTCATTGGCGGAGCCAAGCAGCAACCTCCGGTCTGAAATTATGAGGCAATGCAGAAGTGCTAAAATCTGCAGTTCATTGAGTGCCTGCTTGAGGCTGGCTACGGAAGTACCGAAAACCACATACACAACATGACAAAAAAAAGCTGTTTTCACAGCAGAAAAAAAGCATGCTAGTTAAAATACCTGCTGTTGTACCATGGTTTAGAACTTACTTAATCTGTTAAACAGCCTGGTGCAAAAAAAATGTCTCCTGTCTGAACAGCTAATTTATCTAATGGCAAACATTGTACATGGGGTGACTTTTTTCTGACACTGCAGTTTAGAAGATGTGAACTTGAGTTTTACCAATCAGAGGCAGCGCTCAATTGATTGACAGGTGGGTGCTCTATGAATGTTAGTGAGATGTCTCAAAGCTCAGCCGATTTTCAATATGGTATCTGTTGATCATTTGTTTCTAAACTCTGTTTCAAAAACAGACGGGTGACGTCACAGAGACTACGTCCATTTATGAGTCTGGTCAGAAAAGATATTCTCAGGAGAATATGAATCCATTTACAGCACATAGTCCAAAATTCCCTGTGACTACACTGTGGCTGGCAAAGTCTAGCAATGAGAAGCGAGAGGCTGTCCTTTTTCTTCAAGAAAGCAATTCCTTGTATCTTTTCGTACTGATGGAGATAGCCTGGTCATCCTAATCTTTTGTATCCTAAACTTCGGTACAAACTGAGTTTACAAAGTCAAGCTGTAGAGCCCAAAAGAACTACAAATAGATACATTACCTCATCACTTTGCATCCTGCAAAAAGTTGTCTAAAAAGAAAGAAAGGGAGTGTCAAAAAGACCGTCTTATCTCCGTTCATTTGCTTCAAGTTTGGATCCAGTTTTAACAGTCGAAAAGAAAACAAATTCAAATCGTGATTGTGATGTTCAAATGGTTTTATAGAACAGAGTCAGACAAGAAGTGAGGCTCAACAGATTTCTTTATGGATAGTAAACAACTCTTGAAGTTGTATTTCAGCCTGTGGTCTCCATATGAATCCAGAAGTGTGTGAACCGGAAGGTTTCAATCTGAAAAAAATAACAATAATAATAATTCTAGATAACCCTAGATCTTTTCTAGATCCTCCCTAATTAGGTCCAAAGAAGAAAAGGGTGAGGGTCTCCAACATAAAAAAGAAGGAACAGAACTTTATCTCAAGTGTAAACTGTAAAAAAATTAATGGCCCTAGAAACGAACTTTGAGGAACTCCTCTGTGAATTATAAATGGTTTTTTTCTTGATGAGAGCACTTCTTTATTTGGTGCTAAATTAATAAAAAAATCACGGATTAAATGTGTTGGCATGTGCCTACATATGTGAAGAAGGAAGGAAGTCGAAGGGAATTAAAAATCTTAAACATCTGTCTGAGTGTCTCAGTTCCTCTAGCTCATTCCAGCTACGCTCGTTTGTTAAAGCTGTGGCGACTTACAGCCTCAAGGAGCCATTGCTTCCTCACCAAGGGGGCAGCAAAATAAACGAGGCCCTGCTAGAGGATAAAGAGGGGAGAGCAGAAAAAACAGACACATAGACCTGTCACTGGTGCATTCCTAAAAATATACTGCTGTCATGTGTGACTGCAGAGGAAAGAACCCTAACAGCGATCGGGAACAAAAGCATGTGAACAAAATGCAAAGATATTCAACTGAGGTGAAAACAGATGAACCTGTAAATCTCTTTACTCACACATGCATGCAAAAACAACTAACACAAACACACTCTCTCTTTTCGTGGTTTGTTCTCGTTGTCTCCAGTGTTCACTGACCCGCCTAAACTGAACCCACATCTTCAATTTGACTCCTCAACCATGTGTGTATTAAACATAAATGAGATGGACTCAATATCTCACTCATAGCTTCTTTGACACTTAGCTCACCGACTCAGCCTTCGTTTCGAAGCCTCCTCAGCCTATTCCTGACGTCACTTAAAGGTTTTTTTTTTTAAAACCCTTTTCAAAGAATATTCAAGGTTATTACTTTCTCCAAAAGGCCACTTAGGATGCGTGGTGCAAATGTGTCGACTCCCTTCGATTTTTGAAGGCAGTTTGAGTGTATTTTCTAATTCACCGGTGGCATGGTTCACTACATATGAAGCTGCGGTGTGGCTTTCAATGGACCTGGGGGGAACATATTTATAAACTGAATCTTGAACCAATGGGACCGGTAGGGGAGTATTTGCCTTGGAAAGCATTAAAGTGGAGGAAACCCCATTTGCGGTGCAATATTATACATTAAAAATTGAGATGGGGTGACTTTGCTCTGCTACTGACCTCTATCAATATTTGATCACCGAGAACAGCAACTAGTAAACAATGGAAAGTGAAGGTTATTCAGGGGAAAGGTGAAGGGCAGGGCACATGAAAGAGGCCAAAATAATGTCAGATTAAGGATTTCTTTTTGGTACTTTTCGGCAGCCAAGCATGACGCACCTCTGACATTTCAGAGCTCAGAAAGTATTGGCTGCCATTAAATAAAAATGAGGGGGTCACTAAAAAGAAATTCTCTATGATTCTCTGTCCAGCAGCCAATCGATGGGACATGTGTCACAGTTTGGTCCTTTTAAGAAAAATAAAAAAAAAATGTTCAACGTCTCTACAGATGGGTGTGTTTGCTTGATGGCTGAGAGCTTTAAAACAGCAGTTGAAGGCTTCTCTCCAGAGGGAAGTGTGGAGCCTCCGGGCTGCTCTGACCCCTTGACCCAAGTATAATTGATGATGTCATATTCTTTTATGAGCAAATGCAAAAGCTGTTTGCTTCAATGCATGCAACAGTGCCCTGGCTTACAGTATTACTTGCAGTTATTTGCAGCTTGTTTCATCCACATGTCAAAACCATGCCATCAAAGGCATGACTGTTAATGGCAATGCAGTAGGGGCTTATTATGGCTGTCAGAGCACCTGATTGTCTTCAGAGCAAACCCTCATTCTCCACATCATCAAACACGTCATTGTGCAGAGTTAAGTCCAGGCAGTCACATCTCTGCTTTTATTCTCCAACAACAAGCAAAAAGGGATGAAACTCAGCATGGCTCTGCTTCTGAAAAGCATGTTCAACTGATAAAACAGCTCAGAAAGTACATATTACTTTTGATTTGCAAACTGTCACTACCATATGATGGTGACTGATTCAAAACAACAGATAGGTAGTTTTTCTACCATTCTCCAGCGTGCTTGGATCTCTCATGGTTATGTGCATTGAATCAGGGCTAGCACACACCGCAGGAGGCGGGCAGAATGGCAGGATGGGATTTGATTGGGTTAATAAAATGGATCCCAAACACTAGGATTGGTTGGTGTTTTCCCAGCTTTACTCCTGCTGTAAACAGCAGATATTTTTCACTCTATTTTAAGAACACATCATGCATTGATTGCCATCGGGACATAAAGATCATTTTAACTAGAATAACAAAAAGTCCATCTCAATCTGATGACCAACCCCGACTTTGAATTATGTTTTTTATTCGGCCTTCTTGTGACAAGATTAGATGCTCAGCGGCCCTCAGGTAATCTGAGTTTAAGACCCCTGAATTACAATGTGCAGCCTAAATCCATCCCTCTGCTGAAGTCAGGATGATCTCATTGATTTTTATATCCAAGTTTTTCCAATCCAAGTTGATTTTAACAAAAAAAAAAAAAAAAAAAAAAAAAAAAAAAAAAATCAGATCTTTTAGTCCTTTTATTCGTTGGAAACTGTTTTCCAACTTGAGCCAACCCAACAGCTTAAATCTGATCAGATTACTTTTTATCTACTTGGCCCAATGCTCAGTGTGTACACTGAGTTGATGGTGGCCACAAACAAAAAGGGAGCAGGACGTTTTAGCCAGACAAACACACAAAGAGCCTTGGTCTCTGATTCGTCAGTCAGTTGCACATGAACTGACAAACTTGCTTCGATTTATGCATGATAAAATTAGAGATCATCCTCGTGGCATGTGAAGAGGAAGAGACAGACGAATGGGGGGGGACAAGTTAATCATAGTAGCTTCTCCCATCAACTGGCAGCGACTTTAATCAAATTATGACCTTGTAAAGCATGCACTTGTCATTTGGGACCCTAATCTCTTCGCTAATGACTAATTAGCCCCATCACCTGTTCCTCTAAGCTTCCATTACACCCCCGACAAAGCTTTAAGATAATGGAATAAACAAAAGTGGGGAAAAAACAATACTTCCCTTGCCACAGACAAAAGAAGAGAAAATGACGACGAGGCATCAGTCAAATCTGAGAGATTGATTAGCGACTGACATAATAGCTTTCGTTTCATTTTCTTTTTCTCTGGCTGACAGGAGACCACTCTTCAGTGCTCTGGAGGACAATAAGGATACACAAATTCATTAGGAGTAATTAACCGAAAATAGCTACTGAACACAGGTGGGAAAAGTGAAATAATTCAGCACAGAGAAGCAACCCCAGCGTGAGGTTACAGACACAGAGGTTGTGGAAATAATGCAGCGGCCTCGTCTCATCAATAACTTCACCTTATGTTGGGACAATGCCCTTTGGACCGCAGTTATAAATGAGTAAAGCTCACTTGTTTGTTTTTGTCTCAGGTCTTGTTATGGATTAACTCATTTGCCTCAATCTGAGGCCGCACACGTGCAACATTCTGGTGTTTGCAGCCGATTTGCAGAAGGGGGAGGTGGGGGGGGTGTGGGAGAGGAGGAGGAGGAGGAGGCTTTTGTTTGTGCCATCCAGCGCTTGTGCAGCTGCACTACTTGGCGGCGGGCACACAAACAGGCGGCTCCCATTCATTAGGCCTTTTTATATCGGAGACGCTCTCCTTCTGGGGGCCCGGAGCATCTGCCTCCACATCAGTAATAGTAAGAGGGAGAGGTAGAGGGAGGGGGAGGGGGAGCTGGGGGAGACACTGAGGAGAAGAAGATGGAGACAGAGAGAGAGAGAGAGCATCTAGGAAAACAGAACAGAGAGAAAACAGATAAATCTGGAAGATAAGAGGCACGGTGGAGTTAGAAAAACAGAAGAAACTTGGAGAAGAGTGTGCAAACTGAACTGGAGAGAGAGCGCGCGACATAGCTGTAGAGAACGGCTTACTCTGATGCACCGAACCTCATTATTTGGTTGTCTCTCCTCTTCAACACTCTTTCCTCATCATCTAATCAGAGGAACATCTGGCTCTAAAGAGTAATAATCTAGCAGGGCTTTCATAGATGTGACACACACGTGAGCACACAAGCAGCAACTAGAGATCTAAAAGGGGACCCATGGGAGTCGGCACGCACACTCAAGCACAGCTGTAACGGCACATTATTGTTTTAACATACATGATGATGATCTTACAGATTTTGCATCACTCAGAGCTTAAAGATGGGATTTCGCGCAGCTCATTTAACGTTTGCTTTCATTTTTTTATCAAATGCAGAACCAAAAAAGTTTTGCAAACTGTGCAACTTAAAAACCAAACAGCGACCCGTGTTGCAGCTGAACAGGAGCCTTTGGTTCTTCATCTCATATTGATGAATGAGGCCTGCCACATCCCAAATGAAAATATCCCACAGGCCACCACCACTGCCGTAATGAAGCACTTCAAAATGATGTGGCCAACCCCAATAGAGGTTGTGCTAAATTTCATCTCATTGAATTTCATTAAAGTATACGCCAGCAGGTGCAAGGACAGTGGCTCTTTTTTTTTTTTTTTTTCTTTTTTTTTTTTGTTCAGTGTGTATAAATCATGACACCCAGAGGGTACCTGCGGGTGGCCTCAGAGGGCAAAAATAAATAAAACATCAGCTATATCTTCATCCAAATCATATTTGATGAGAGACAACAGGGGAATGTGGGGTACAGACAGTGAACCTGTCAGTTAAGATTGTTTCGGGTCCCTCTAGCATTTGAAATTATGATGTAGGAAGTGGCTCTGTGGTGGACTGATGTTTGATTTTGCAGAGGATTTAAAGAAATGATGAAGATTTTAAATATGCATGATTGCAAATCTAAGACAATTCTCTCAAGACCTTTTCTTTTCACATCCGAGCACTTTCTATTACTGCGATTAAGAACACTGCAAATCATGGGAGTGAAAAAATCCAGAGTTGAGCAAAAAAGAGTGAAAGAGTTACATTTCTGGAGTTTATTTAAACAGGTAGACAAACAGATTGTGTTTGGGAATCAACTCACTGTGTGCTCTGTTCACCCAGAAGTTGGGTATTCATCCATTCATCTTCTATATCGCTTGTCCTGTTCAGGGCTGCAGGTGTCTGAAGCCTATCCCAGCTGTTTAACCCCTGATTTACACATACTCCGTAAGTGCCGTGGTGTATCAGCACGAGCCAATTCACACTGGATCCGTCTCTGGATGTGTCGTATATAATTATAAGGTTTTCCGCCTCCAGTATAATCTTTTCCTCGTCCATGGCGTTGGATTTCCTCTGGGTCTGACCTGCTGATGATGGTTCTGTGCCAGTGTCGTAGTTTTGATATGCGGGGATAATTTTACGATAGACAGTCTGAACATCGTGTTTTATTTTGAAAAGACCGGGAACTCTGATCGTTTTTCGTGTCTGTTTTCCTGTTTGGTACGTTCTACTCTGCGGAGATCGACGCGGCGTACTTTGGCAAAAATAGACTCGCAGCGGAACAGTCGCTAGCAGCCGTTGGTAGCACGAGTGCAAGAGGCGGGGTATACCCTGGGCTGGGCTGACACACAGACCTTTCCTTTCAGGCACACACTCACACCTACAGGCAATTTAGAATCACTAATTAACCTGATGAGCATGTTTTTGGACTGTGGGAGAAAGTTGGAGTACCTGCATGCACACAGAGAACATGCAAACTCCACTCAGAAATGAATACCATGCCCGACCTGGGATTTGAACCGGCGACCTTCTTGCTGTGAGGCAGCAGCGCCAACAGCTGCACCACCGTACAGCCCCAGAAGTTGGGTATCCCAACACAAAATTTAGACAAGCTAACCTAAAATTTCCATACTTTTAAATTAAATATTCTCTGTAGCCAAACTTAAAAAAAAAATTGCTAAAAACATTTTCTTTAAATGTAAAAGAACAGTTTTTTTTTGTGTGTGTGTGTGTGTGTGTGTGTGTGATTGTGAGTAAGGAGAGAACATAGTGGATATGAGACCCTGCTGTACATTTTTTTTACTAAAGACGAGTTAATTTTATTACAAATGGGAGTAGCATTTTAACTCCCACAAGAGTTAAATTTTTGTGAAGAGTTAAAAGATCAACTCCTGAAAAAGAGTAACTTTAACTAAAACTTAGAGTTCATTCAGTGGTCTCACATTCACTCAAACCGAGTTAAATTTCACTCTCACGGTTTATTCAAGAGGTCTGAATTTGCTGTGTAGGCAAACATATATTTTGTTCAACACTTAGCAGTGGAGGATTCATCAGGCTGCCAGAGCGCCTGCCAATGACTGTCAACGCTGCTTTGAATGATATGAAAATACTGGATGGCAAATCAGCGTCATTAGCTCCACAACCTGTGAAAATTAACATCAACAATTAACCTTAATTTATTGTGGACAATGCACCCCTGGCCAGGTCAGGCAACCCATTTGCATGGCCTTTAATATAAAGCATCTCTGAATGCAGAGCAGGGACCTGGTATACGTTAAAAACCAGAGCCTGAAATCTAAATGGAAATCATGCCGGCTGTAGACTCCGAATGGAAGAAAATCACCTTACTTTGTTGAACCGAGCCCAAAGAATACAGACGCATGAAAGAGAAGGGAGGCAGTGGATACAGCAAACAAAATGATTACACATTTTAGAGCAATTTCTGGGTCCTGCGGTCATAATCATTTTGTCGATAGGCTTCCAGTGTGCAGGTGCGCTCATACAGATGGTTTTATGAAGATCCATTAAAAATAATTTCGCTCATCGCAGGGCCCAGGAGGGGCCCAACCCGGCAACTGGGAGACAAGCCCAGATGTCTGCTTGGGCTACAGATGTAACCTACCTCACTCTCCTGATGTGGACCACCCAATCGCAACGGGTATGCAGTGAAATAATAAAACCAGTGGAGGTAGGAATACATTTACAAACAAATGTGCAGAAGACAGGAGAAAAAAAACAAACAGCTGTTTTAAACTTTTGCTGGAATGATTGGACCTGTAAAGTTTTTCAGAGATTGCACACTCTTTAGAAAAACTGTTGAGTCTCGAGACAAGACCGCTGATTTGACTGTCACTTAAGGCAATTCCATTAAACAAAAAAAATAACTTTTTTTTTTTTTTTTTGCACTATTCCTCGTATCACATCAACATGCAGTGCAGTAAAGCAATGCTGCAAAACAACGCAGCCAGCGAGCGAGGAATTTTTTTGACGTGGTTGTCCTTGGTGGCAAACATTTGATGTGTTTTGATTAGACTCCGGTGGGGGGGATTATCAAAGGCTAAGAGAAATCAATGTTCTTTTAATAAAGAGGACTTGGGTGGGAGGAAGACAGACAGTTCTGTTCATGACAGGGCCTGTCGCTGCCTTATCTCCCGCTTCTCAGATCCCCTAGACAGGCAAATATTTTAACTGTAAACACCCATGGCTCGACAGCCTGCGTGGGCCTCCTGTCAGCCTTTTCCACTTGCTACTTACTCACCTACATTCTCATGTGACTAAAAATGTGTTTGCATGAATACAAAACCACACGTAAAGGAGACACACGCACACACACACAGAGCTGCACACTCTGCTGACTTATAATACCTGCTACAATTAGACCACAAAGCTTGATGCGCACACATTCTTGAGTTCAGGACGGTGCTGCATATACTAAGTGATACCTGTGTCCTCCAGCTGCCACCCAAATCCACTGTCATCCAGATTAGCCTGGACACCACCAGATGCCTCAGAGCCGTCAGGAGAAGAGAGGCGCAGTGCGGTGCGCTGAATTCCAGTAATTAATCCCAGATTACATCCTGGGCCTCTCCATCAAGCGAGTTAGCTACAGTGTGCAGAAAGGCTCACTACGTTGGAAGAAATACTGAAATACAGAGCCAATACAGGCACACTCCAGTGGTCTTGGGTTGCAAGGTGGTTTGCAAGTAATTGTATTGCGAGTAATGCTTTATTAGAAATCCTCTGTCCAAAGTAAAGGGGCTTTTCTTCCACACAAGAAACTCCTGAGTGGGAGCAAACGGAGCCTCGACTACTTTGAGAAGAACATGAACAAATAACAAAGAGGCTGGAGCTGCCAAATTGTTTTCTTATCTAAAGTTAAATGAGAAACTGCATACAAATGTCACGTCTTTCTATAAGGGGACCCAGTGAATATTTCCTTGATGAATAAATGTTAAAAAAAAAAAAAAAAAAAAAATAGCCACTGCTGAAATGAAGTTCAAATCCAGTTTGAAAGTGAAAACTTTTTTCATCAAATCAAATCTTCTGACTTCTTCAACTTTCAAGCACAAGCTCATTAACATAGAATAGAATAGAATAGAATAGAATAGAATAGACTTTATTGATCCCTGAAGGGAAATAATTCAGGAGTCGAGGCAGCAAACAAAGTGTAAAGTGCAAAAATTCCAAGAATATATAAAAAGTACAATATAATAAATGTCCATCAGAGACATCAGTCTCCACCTCCACAGGGTCCAGGACTGATCTGGCCTTCTTCACCAGTCTGCTGAGTCTCTCTCTCCTGTATCCTGTTGCTCACAGCAGGTGAAATCCCTCAGTGTGGTTTTCGTGTCAGCTGTTAGCTCTGTTAGCCATGTCACTGTGTCTCTGTGTCACTCAGAAATGGGGACATATTTTGTCCCGCCCTTAAGTCAAGTGAGACCTGATGTCACCATGCTTCACCAAATTTCAGAGTTGAAACAATGGCCAATGCTCTCTGTTAAGAAGATAAGGATGGAAGCAGCGAGGTTAGCTGTCTGCAGCCTAGCTCTCTGTTCTAAAATTCCAACAACAGCACACCTGAAGAACTGTTTCTACAGCCAGTGGTTTCATGTCCAGATTTCATCTGCAACTATAATTTAGCAGGCACTTGATATTCAAACTTTCTTTTACAGTACATAACCTTCAGCTATTCCAACGTCCTCTAAACAACAACACTTCTAGTTTACAAACCTTTCTATGCTTGGGCTTTTAGCATTTAAATGGGCAACTTGAAGTAATAGGGGTCACACCTACAGAGTGAGCCGGGCTAACCGTTTCAGCAGCTTCCACTCCGTACCTTACATGGAGTCATGCAATATGCTGCCAACATGTTCTATTTTGAGTCCAATTATGATCCTGCTGATTAACCCTCACTGTACCACAAAATGCATCAGTACTCATGGTAATAAATGCATCAAATATCATGCATATGACACAAGACTGACAGTAAAACACTGATTTACGTGTGCTGACAACCTGCACATGGCACATATAAAGAAAACAGTGTCTCAGCTGCATTGGGAGAGATAAAAGCATCCCTTCGACAGTACGCTGTATCCCTCGCATACTGAATAGCGGCCCCTTTATCCATCGACTGAGGATTTTACTCCATCATCAATAAAACTTTGAGGCAATTAGCAGCCGCCAAAAAAAGTTCACGCCGCATTTTCATCGTCTGTGAAGGTAGATTTGTTTGGAAAGCTAATAGAGCCGGTGTGCTGCAGGATGCTGACCTTTCCGGCTCAATTCCTTTTCCGTGGCTATCGAATCTAAATTAAATAAATGAACTACATTATACATTAAAAGGCGTTTCAATTAAAAATGGCGATCCCTTTGATGCTGAGGCACGGGTGGTTGATGTGCTTGAGAAGCCACAACGCCCCCCTCAAGAGGCCTTAAGAGCCTGTTTACTTCAGATTAGGCTCACGGTCATTTCTCACTGGGGAGGGGAATGGGAGTTGCTTTTTCTGTCACTTTTGTTATAAACAGAACTGTTTAGCAAACTTACCACCAAAGACTCAAGCTCACAAAGAAAGAAAAAATATATACCTGGCCCATTAACTTTGTCGCTGAAGAAAAATGCACGCGCTCGTTTGTCGCATCACTCCTTTCCACTTGTGTTTTTCTTCCTCTGCTGTGGAAAAGCATCGGTAAGTAATCTGCTGAGCCCTCTGCCCCCCCGCCCCCGCCCTCCCCAAAAAGACAAACCAAAAGCCCTTGAATTAAGTCAATCATTTAGTCGTAACAAATTAATTAAAAGAATAATTAAATCATTAACACATTAAATATGGCAATTAGAAATCTTGTCCTACATGAGTGAATTTGAGTGAATTTAATGGGGGAAGCAAATGGAGCAATGGGGTGTGCCAAAACATAATTTTTATTTAATGCTTTTGCACAAAAACATGCACTTTGGGATAACCCTCCACCAAAGCAATATTGAACTAATGTTATCTTCTGACGATATGGTAGAAATATTAAAGAGGGATTTAACTCAATTACAGTATTCCTCGACTGACGCTCTTAAAAGTTATAGACAGGACTTTATAGACTTTACAGCATATATATAGTATATAGCTTACACAGTCGCAGGACAACTGGCCTCCAGCCCCTCCTCTTCCTGTTGCCTAGTAACAGCAGCATCCCTTTAGGAGGTAGAGAGGGGATAGAAGAGGGTCAGGAGGGCAAGGAGGAATAAAGAGGTTTCTCTCTGGAGGAGCTCCACAGGAGGATGGCTGAGCCCGAGCAGGACGCCCTGATTGCAGGCTTGTCATAAGCGATGTAGCGGAGCTGCTGAATTCCACGTTGTAAGAGCCTCCATATATACATATATATATATATATATATATATATATATATATATATATATATATATATATATATATATATATATATATATATATATATTCCCTGTCAACAGATGTAATGTTCATGCTCCTAACCTGCTGATGAGAGCACATTCGAGTAAGACTGCTGGACAAATCCTCTGAGGAGGAATGAGGACGGGGTGATGGAAATAGAGGAGATCAGTGGAGTCCTTACCCACTTCAGGCAGGCGTGGAAGTTTTAGATTCACATGTTCCATATGCCGTTAAATCACATATGGTCCATGTGAAATCTCCATGAAGCCTTCAGTAAACTCTGTACAGTTTCGTTTTCATTTTAAGAACAAAAACAAGCACACAGCACTGCTGCTTCATCACAGAACATTCAACTTCGTCCACCTCCTCCTGCATCAGTATTTAGATTTATGTGAATTTAGAATGTTGATTTCCACGTCTCACATTCATTCTGATGCCGTGCAACTCTGCCGGGGGGCTTGGTGAGCTCCGGAAAGGGCTTGTGTCAAGTTTACTCAGATTTGATCCAGAGCATCACATGAGCAGAGGAACACTGCCAAACTAACCTTTGAATCTTTTGAGCTCAGCACCTCGTGGGTCTGCAGAAAAGAGTTAGCCAGCCGACATTAACATGTTTCATTGGTTTTCTTCAAGGTTCGAGGCTCTCTGTCCTGTTATCTAAAAACTGTAACTCCTTAATAAAGAACTATCTTCATCAGAGCATGGCTGTGGAAAGAAACAACAGTGGTTGCTAAACTTTGTGAAGTTACCCATTTTTTATTGGCACCGCCAAAACCATAAATAAAATGTAAAATTATCCATAAAGACATGCTACACATCTCAGGAGGTACCATCTCTGTCCTATTTAAGGATCCTTTTTGTTGTATTTGAAATACTTCGGTCTAAAGGAAAAGACTGTTCAACATAACCATCAAACAGACAGAAGGAAAAAGTTGAGGTTAACCTGCTGTTTACCTTTAATGACAATAAACGTGCCATATTCAGCCTCTACCTGCCGTTATAAGCTGACAGCAGAGCTTCAACGCTGGGGCAACGTCAGGGTAATGAAAAGCTTAACTTCCACCATGGCGTCAATGTTTTGGGCAGATTAAGTGAGAACAGATTTACCAATTATACTGTATTTACCTGGTAAACTATATTCCATGATGGATAATTCAGCATGTGTCTTCACAAAGACACTTCTCATGGTTATTCAGAGCCCATCGGTGGATTAGTGAGTCCTTTGGATGACTGCAGTGATACTGGATATGTTCCACAGGTAGGGATGATACACTTCTGTGTGAACATGTGACAAAGAAAACGGAAAGCCAAACACAATGTACACATTTACTGTTTGTAAACAGCCAGGACTGCAAGCACATTTTGCCATTGGAGGTCCTGCAGAGTACAAGGGTTTGTCAAGCTACGCATGACGGTTCATCACCAAAAGCTGCAATTTTTACACAAACAAACAAAAAACCATTGAGGAAAAGGACTCCTAGGTTTGTGTGAAGTTACTGAGTGTTAGTGAGTCAAGACAGCACATTGCACTAAACATATCAATAATAATGCTTTTGGTTTTTTTGGATTGCTAATTAGCACAGTTGTTTACTGTGCACATAAAATCTGTTTCCATTACAATTAATTTAACTTCCCCTTATTTGCTCTACATAAGAGCAACACAGCATCTCTACATAAGATTTGACAATCCCTCTCACCCACTCGCCCACTGCATGAGACTGTGGGGGGCCTCAAGCAGCTCCTTCAGCAGCAGCAGATCGAGACTCTCACCCTGCAAGACTGAGCGCTACCACAGGTCATTCCTCCCACCTGCAGTAAGACTTTACAACACATCACAACAAACAGCTGTTAGTGCTGTTGCTTCACAGCAAGAAGGTCGCTGGTTCGAAGCCCGGTTTGGGCACGGTGTGCCTTTCTGTGTGGAGTTTGCATGTTCTTCCCGTGCATGCGTGGGTTCTCTCTGGGTACTCCGGCTTCCTCCCACAGTCCAAAAACATGCTCACTAGGGTCCAGAGGAAAATGGGTTTAGATGTATCCGCAAAAGTTTCTTATTGTATGCACGTAATCCAAACGGAGCCGCCAGAATTCGATCATTTTTCAAACTAACTCAAGAGTGGATACAACTGAAACTGTGCATTGGTTTGGTTCCATGTTGACAAACTATCCGGTATTTTCCGAACTGATAACGCAATGCCCCCACCCCTCACTTACTCCTTGTATTCACCGCCAAATGCGCACGCTCCGTGTGTCATTTTCTGTTTTTGTTGGACTTAGTGGCAGCGTCACAGCGCCACCTACAGCCCTGGCATATGTACTGCAGCGGTTTCAGTGGGTTTCAGCGCTTTCGTCTGGACGCCCATAGGCCTTGTGAGAGTTCCGTGTTTACAGCAAACTTTTTTGATACGAGAAAGAATGAAACCATTTTCTGCTTCGTGTGGATGTAGTCTAGGTCAGTTGGTGATTCTAAATTGCCCGTAGGTGTCAGTGTGAAAGGTTGTCTGTCTCTGTGTGTCAGCCCTGTGATTGACTGGGGACCAGTCCAGGGTGTACCCCGCCTCTCGCCCTAAGACAGCTGGGATAGGCTCCAGCCACCCACGACCCTGAACAGGATAAGATGTATAGAAAATGAATGAATGAATGAAATTACAGCCTTTTTTAAACATCATCTGTGTATTCATTGTGCATTGCATATCTTGTACTTATATTGGTCTTGTGTAAATAGTGATGGTTTTCACTTCTATTTTTTCTAATTTTTTAATTTTTAGTTCTTATCTTAAATTTCTTTTACTATTCTGTTTTTATTAAACTCCATTTCTCAGATGATAAATGAACGTCCAACATGGCCTTAGATGGTTTGACATAGGACATATTCAAGACCTTGGCATGTCCAACATAGACTACCAAGAGTACTTGTAGCGTTTGTGAAGGGGCATGACAAAGCATCACGACTGTACAGCTTGTAAAACACAGATGGTTATTTAAGGTTGGGGTCTAGGGAGCAAGAGAGAAAAGCAGCCATCACGAAAAGTAAAAGTCAGGTCAATAACTTTGCCACCAAAAAGACCACAACTGAAATTTTGAAGACTGCTGCTGTGTCCCTCTGTGCAGCAAAATAGAGAAAGCGTTCAAATGGCTTCACCAGAAATCCAAACACAAACAACTTGAGAACAGCTGGGTTATAACATTTTCTTTCTTTTTTTTTTAAAGAGAGCAGAAAGGGGAACTCATCCTCACTGAAAGTTGCTGCAGAGAAAAATCTCCCAACATAATCACATTGCAGAGTAAAGTGTCTCTGACAGGGCACGCGCTGCCTTTCACTGGCATTATTCTAAGCCCGAGGTTTTATATTCTGCGAGACAAAGCTCAACCTTGCATTATGAAATGTAAAAAAGCTGTGTGTGCGTGAAGAAGAGCCAGATATAGTATTAGTGGCTACACGCGCTGACTCCGGCAGCGGCATCACCTCGACAGCGAGGCAACATAAGCACAGAGCCCTGAGGGCACTCAATACCATCAATGGTCTATTTGTGTATACATATCAGAGCAGAATGGGAATGATCTCTCACATTGATCCTCTCTGGTCTAAATATTTTTAGAAAGGTATTGATTATATCGGCCGGGATGTTCTGGGAAGCATTAACAGGGAAATGTGACTGTATCTGAGTGTTTACGCATTAGTGAATATGCACGATGAATGTCTGTGATGCTTGAATGAATCAGCTGTGGCCTCATCAAATACCCTAAACAAAGCACAATATACAGAACAGCATGTAATCAATCGGCTACTTTGACAGGGATTCATACAGTCTTTCAAAAATATACCTGCACCTCCATAACGTGGAGGTTAAATCAGCTTAAGTAGATCTTAATGGTGGAACACTGTCAGTTGATGCAACCTTACTGGTCCAGTAAAAAGTCTGTACACACTACATCCATATCATCCACCTGCTTCTTCAGGAGCCTATGGGTGTTGACAGATAACTACCTCCGCCGGCAGTTATCGATTTCCGGTTGCCTTGCAACAATGCGGCTGACCGCCGCTGGCAAGCTAGCTCAAAACAACTCGTGTGAAATCATTAATGCGAGACAGGGATCAGCGTAAACTCTTTGAAACATCCGCACCATGACTCCACCTCCGATTTTTGTTAATTTTATTAGAGCGAGTATGACAGCTAGGCTAACATCATCAGCTTTCTGTTCTCCATGGGGACGTAAACAGAACGTTCAACCGGAAGAGCAAAACCGACAACCGCTATGAACCATGGGTAAACTTGTGAAGTCAGGACTAAGGTTGATACACAGAGAAAGAGTTGCCCATCGGTGAGGAAATACAAGCAAGAAATCAACTTTCTCTTGTTCTTCTAGTTTATCAGACATGGACTGTTCTGTACAGCTCCAGTGAGGCAGTATATAACATGGACCACAGAGATGGCATGAACCTGCATTGAAAGCTTTCCAGATTCTCTCTTCATGGATATATATCGTCACTTTCTGTTGAAAAAACAAATCTTCAAAATTCTTTTTTTTTTTAAGGAGCGTAAATCAAACATTTTTCTCAAATATTGACTTGCAAAATAAACACAAAATACTGTAATTTGACATCTTCTATTGTTGTGAACTGTCATGACAGTCATGAACCTTGAGTCTCCTGGTTTATGTTTCTTTACGTTGGTAAAAGATTGTTCTACGATTACACACAGCATAATACCTCAATCACTACTTTTTTTCTTGGGATTTCACCGTGAAATCGTGATAATCTAAAGGCCAGTAGTCCAATACTGACATGCATGCATCAGCCTGTCTGTCTTGGCTCGAGGAAATCTCAGGAAGAAATAGACATAGAAAGTGTTGTGTTGTGAGTAATCTTTGTGGAAAACTGCTATGTGCGGATTTGCAGATATCTTCTGAGATATGCTATGCTACGGCTAATCATACTTCAGGCGAGGTTTTTACTTTAAATCAAAGTAGTTCATATTCCATGAGAATCAAAGCATCGAAGCGTTTGATGTGAAGGAAAAATACATAGATGCTTCCATTACCGGTTACTGGAACTATTACATAAGGCTAATGGGTAAAGTTTAAAAAACAAAGGGAAATGAATTTCATATTTTTATTCTGCTTCACAAACTAACATTGTAAAGTCAGTTTGAAGCATTTATATACGCCCAGAAAAGTGAAAAAGGGCATATAGTGTAAAGCAATACAGAACAATGACTCTAAAACATAAATATTACATTGTTTTGTCAGAGCTTTAAAGCGTTTATGGTGCCCCACTGCAATTCATTGTTTGATTATGCCTCAATGACCACAGGCCATTTGTGTGACAAAATACTATTAATATGCTTATGAATGGCTAAAAGGGATCAACAAATTTGAATAAAACCCCTGAAAACTAATGTATTCAGCATCTTTGAAGTGAGCTGGCTGTACAAAGCTGTTCAGATAAGGATTTCTCTGAACCCAGAATGGAATATTTTTAACACCTGTTTTGTTGCTTCTTCTCCTGAGTCTGCTTACTCTGTCCGCATACCTGCCAGTTATTGATGAATGGCTCTATATTACAACGATCTACCCGACAATTCAATGCCATGTTATGCTAACACATAGGGGCGTAACCATTCGTTTTAACAACTGTTTGATTCATATCAAGATTTGTAGTTGCCGATACAATTCAAGGAGGATTTTGGTTCATTTAGAACGATCCAATCCGAAGCGATTTAGTAACTTTTTAGCCAAAAACTCAACAACTCAGGATGTGAAATAAATTTCTGGATACTGGAAAGTGCAGGTGATGTTTCCTAGATCCCTGTTGTTTCTTATAAGGGAATCAGGTGAGAAATAATAATGGATATAAATAGAGCCAGGCAAAAAAAATCTGATGTACGATGTGTTGGCCTATTACCGATATACCAGCAGATATACGAAATAAGAACATTTATAAACACAGGATACATACTGTACATGAAAACGAATTTTGATAATACCCCAAATATGACTCAAGACAAAGAACCAGAACACTAACGAATAAAAATAAGGAACTTTAATCAGTAACAATAATCTAAACTAAAACTAAACGACTAAAATAAAAACCCAATTTTCATGAATTTATGAGCTTTATTAAATTCTGAATGGCAGTATGAAGTGAAGTGGGACACTGTACAGTAGTCTTATCTTAATAGTGGACGTGAGGGTTAACAGTTGCATATATATTTTATCTAATAAAGAAAATTTACACAACTTTATAGTCTAACTGTATAATATTTATATTGTTTTATGTATTATTGACTGAAGTAGGCTATCTAGTGTCTCGAAGTTGTTTTAGCAATGCTTTAAGTTGTTTGGAGCCTTTCAGTAATGTTTACAAAGAGTAACTGTGATACGTTTTTGTGATGAAAGTTGAAATTCTGTTGGAAAACCAAAGTTTTATCGATGCATGCTAACTGCTAGCATACCAGTGTAATTTCCCATATACGTTAGCAACAAGCTAACATAGCGTTTTTTAATATTACTTTTGGTACATCAGGAGATGTATAACATGCTAAATGTATTGAATATAGATTCCTCCATGTGTTACGTTTTACAGCAAATCCTGAATCAGAGTTTTCTTAGGGAAACTGATCTATCTGTTAAGCAGAGCCGTGGACTGTAGGCTGAGTGCGTACTGATGACATCACAGACAGGCATACTCAATGGAGTGTTTAAAGTCTTTCATAAAAAAGTGCACAATAAAGCACATCCATATAAAGTCTGCTGTTCTTAAATCCAATGTGTTACTTCCTGGTAACGATACAATTGATTTGTTACCTTTAATACGATTTTAGATCGATTTATGTCGTCTAGAAAGCCAACTTGCCGAGCACAGATTGATGGAGTTGGATTATAGGTTCATAAATTGATACATTGATGTAGTAAATGAATCGTTACAACCCAACAAACACATGAAAATTACATAATGTCAGCAGGTTTGGTCCTTTGTACATTGGGTCAAGATTGAACCAACATTTTGGTGCAGCAGAAGACCACGCCAATAACTCTGCATTACAGCTCAGCCTGCTTATAGCTGCAAAATTCATCTCAGATCTCAGTCAGAAGAATCCTTTCTCCACCTTTTTTCTCATGCACTTGTGTCAGTTCTCCCTCGTTGGCTTGCTGATGGACTGCACCCTCACCACGTCAGGCACGCACGCTTGTAAAACCACACCTACACACACACACACAACAAAAATGCCACGCAAGGCTCAGACGTGACACGATTAAAGCTCACATTTGCTCACACATACACCCACCGCGAGACGTCTTCTTAATGCAGGCACAATTTTAGTAAGGGGTAATGATTTCATCACGCCGTCGCAGGAGCTCATTGGGATGCCTGTCAGATGACAATCCATTTGCTGTAATGAACACCAAAAGCGTGCACACATGTACATGCATGTGAACAGACACACACACAGGTTTTTGTATTTATCAAGCATTTCATTTGTGAGAAGTATCATGTTAGAGGATGTCTGGCAGGCTGATTCATGACTAGATATTCATGGGGATCATTTTAGTAGACAGCTATGGCTCTGATCCACCCCTCAACCACCTAACACACACACACACACACAGAAACACACAGGCACAACGCACATCTCCGAGCAGACCATCAGTGGTTGTAAAACTGTAGAGTCGTAATGTTCCCCAGCCTTGGGGGCTTATTAGGAGGCATAAAAGCTGCATGCTACCTTCATTCATATTCTCCATAAACACCCTGCCACTGCTCCGTCTTTTTCCTACAGCTTTCCGACTCTGGGCAGTGGGAAAATATCAGTCTCTGCGCCACTATTTTGTGCTGCATGATTGATTTGCAAAATAGGCCTGTACTGGAAATGTATCTGAATAAGGCTAGGGTTTGCCTCTGTGTGTAAGTGCAAATTGCAGTGTCAGATCTCCGCGCGGATGTTGTTTGTCAGGCGTAAACTCAGCATGGCGGCAATTTTTATTCCTCTCTTTACACCGATGTCTGTATAATCTGCAAAAACAGGAGCTGTCGTTGATTATAGTCGAGGGGGAAAGAAAGGACAGAGCAAATTGACATTTTCAACTTAGAAAGTCTGCCGCATAAAAAAAGGAATATTGTGCCCGAGCTTGCGATTATAAGAATAGAATTATTCATCCCTCTACGCTGTGAAAAAGTTGACTGTGGGAGAAATCCACGGCGGCTCAAGTGAAGACAATTGCAGGGGCCAGTTGTGGCAGTGCGGGTAGCTGATTTCACAGAGTATTATTTGGCCCCTGCGATCACACCTCTTATGTGCTGCATGCTGCCTGAATCACAGCCACAGCTTCCTTCCTCAATTCAAATCAAATGGTCGGTTCAAGTAGAGCTAAGCCACATGAGAGGCAGGGGGGAGGTAGAGGAAGTCAGTTTGTGCATGTGACGTGTTTTTGAGTGTACAATGTAAGCAAGATGCTGGGAGGCAAATCCAATACTGTGCAAACTGAAGAGATGTAAAATGAGGAATGGGGAAAAAAAAAAGAAGACTTGGAGAGTTCGAATGAGCGACTCTGAAGCATCAAGTCTGTGGTCACTACTCCCCTTCACCCCCCAACTACCCCCCCCCCCGTCCTCAACCTTGCCTCACAGAAACATCTGGCTCTAAAGGAGCCCAATAAAAGATCCACTGGGAGGAGAGGAGTGAGCGAGGGAGAAGGTGTGAGAGAATGTGTGAAGGAGAGATAAGATATCGCGCAGAGATGCAGAGATACGGAGGCGGCGGGAAGAAGACAGTGAGACTGTGTAAGAGAGTGCTCGGGGGCTGTCATAACTGCAGAACTGGGGCCCCCCTTCAAATGACATCCTTCGCCAAATCATATTTCACATGTGGCTACAAAGGCCACACCGCATTTAGAGCACTCCACTGCCCCCGGGGACAGCGACGGCATGCTTGGGTTCTGAATCTCTCTTCTTACCAAAAAATGGCCGCTTGCTAACCGTGTGTCTACATTTACAGTGTGTAATAAAAGATATTGTCGAGCTACAAGTGCCTTTTTTACATGAGGGAGCCGTTACGAATTGAAAAAGAACTCCATTTGCATGTTTATAAAAGGTAATAGAAGAGGGGTTAGAGTCAGAGCAGTCCAGGTTACATATACTGTGAGGACAAACCTGCCTGAACTTAGTTTTTCTTACTTTTGCCTTCACAGATCACATTATACTCAAGTCTGAAAAACGACTTTATAATTATGTTATTACAGCGCCAATTCCAAGGAAGTTGGGATTTTGTGTAAAAAGTAAATAAAAACAGAAAACAATGATTTGCAAATCCTGTTTAACTGATGGAAATGGGATTCTTTGTTTCTCTAAACTACAACATTTCTGATTAATCTGACTCCATTTCTATCTTACCCATTCCCGTGCTAATCTTTGATGGGGAAGGATGAGCAGGAGACCGCCAAGTTCTCACGTGAAGTTCAATTTTTTTTTTACAATAAGTCAAGAATGTGCAGTTACAGATTCTCTGGGTTCAAATTACGTGTCCCTGACAACAACAGAAGCTGGGTAAGTTTGCGAAGTCTGAACCCCTCGTCTAACTCCCCCGGAACCCTTTTATAGGCTAACAATAATTTCTTCATTTCCTTCCTTATTTGAAGTCGTTTGTCTGAGGCCACAAGCTTCTGTTTACACCAAGGTCAAGCTCTCACTCTCTTAATACTCGCAGTTCAAACATATTCATACAGCTACAATATTAGTTATTCTTTCTTAATAGTCATGCATCACCTTCACATTGTGGACATATATCTTTACCTTGTACTGGGTACAAGCTTTTAACCTTCCTTTAAGTGTCAAACAATACATATCTGCAATGAGCACATTTTCATGATATTATTGATAAAACACATAAACAAGCTAAATGTTCTAACAAAATATTCACTCATTCTGAATATGATGCCTGCAACACACTCTGTATTGTCTTTTGTTTTTATTTACATTTTATGCAACATCCCAACTTCATTGGAATTGGGGTTGTAAATACAGCAGTAGCGATTTAAAATGCAATAAACAGGTCAAATATTTTAGTGACACATTTGCTATAAAATGTTGTGGAATGTTGTTTTTTTTTACACTCATTCATTCATTCATTCAGGAGAACACTGATGGTGGTGTTTGTAACTGCAATGACTCCACACTCAGTCTATATTTTATTACCATATGGCTTTTCAGGATGTTTCCACATATCAATCATTGTGCAGTGTTACGGAGCTCAGAGCCAACAGTCCACAGGTCACAACTGCAAGAAAATGAGAACCAACCCTCATCTCATCTCCTTGTCACTGCAACAAGTGCAAGATGCTTGTGCATCTGAATAAGATGCCAAAGGGACTTATAAAAAAAGAAAAACATCTGTAATTGTCGACCTGAGAGTCTTAACAGTCTCTGCTGTGGCTGTAAAAGGAGGTGCAGGGTGGCACACACCAGGAAGCATGAAGAGCAAAATTTGCTTACAAACAAAATCCAGCGTCTTTCTGCTAATCAGAGCAGAGATGTGGAAGTGTTTCAAAATCCCGGAGAGCGTAACCACTTTAAAACATTCAGAAAATAAAGGCTTGTGTCTAAGTTTCAAGGCTTCCCTTTAATGAGCAGCGCTAACCGTCTATGACCACCGCTGCCCCCTCCCTCCTTCTCTCTCATTACAGCTCTCAGCTCAAGGAGCCTGTCACAACACAGGTAACGGCTAAAAGCACAGAGGTTGTTGCGGTTACAAGAATTTACAGAAAACTTAGGAGACATTTTTTATCCATTTAATCGAACAACACAAACAGTTTTCCTTCTAAAGAAGGCCTAAACCACCCAAGCGGAGTGTAAAAGCTTAGTGCACTTAAATTAATGTTTTCTGACTCAATGTGATGCAGAACGTCTTTTGCAGTTGATTTAATTCAATGGTTTTTCCATAAGACAGATGAAAGTGTGAGTTATGGTAGAGTCCTCATCTGTATGGAGAGAAATTTGTGTCTTTATTATGCAATTAAAAATAATAAATTTGAGAACAAATTGAATGAATAAATGAAATACATTTGTGATTAAAAAAAATTTGTATCTTGATAAATGCACAATTTATAGAGTTTTGTTTGCATTTCTACCATAGACTGTATAATTATGGATATAGTCTCTGCGACATCACTTGTCTATTTCTGAAACAGATTTTTGAAGCACAATGGCGGTGCGGCCATATTGGAAATGAGGCAGGCTTTGAGTCTCCACTGTAACAGCCATAGGGCGCCCGCCAGTCACGTGAGCTGAGCTGTCCCCTGATTGGACAAACTTGCGATCTTAATATTGTCTAAATTGCAGAGTTAGAAAAAAATTCACTCTCCGTACAGTGCGCGCCGTGAGCAAAATTAGCGATTCAGGCAGGAGACATTATTTGTACCAGGCTGTAAATTGGCTTATTTTGGCCTGAAAACAGCTTTGCGTTTGGCTTGGTGTGTTTGTGACTTCTGGTACTTCTGGAGCCAGCCTCAAGCGGACACTCCAGGAACAGCAGACTTTAGCACTTCAGCATTCTGCTCCCCACAAGTCGCTGGCTCGAAGGGAGACACGGAGAGATCAACAAGTCATATTGATGCTTTTAGGTTACACTTCTTGTTGTTCTTTCTAATGCTAATCACTAAAACCGTTTGTGGTCGCATTAACAGACATTAACACTCGTAATTCAGACCTACTAACTAAGAGCTATGTGCTCCTCATTACTGCCCGGCTTCAGTGACAGTTTGCTTAATTTCAGTTATAGGCCTAATTATATATAAATACATACAAAATATACTTTTTAAAATTACATATAGGATTATATGACATTATTTTTGATTGCACAATGAAGAGACATTTCTCTCCATACATTGGACACTGAATGTTACCTTTTTAATAAACAGCCTCGAAAGCAGTGGCGTGTACAGACTTTTGAAGAGCCAGGGTGAAGTGCGTTCTCTCCACTGAACTAAGTTCACTAAGTTCTGCATGTTTTCAAGGCCATTTTAACAAACATTTTTGCCACCCAAGAGGGCACTTAACGCACGTTTTGGTGTACAAAATACGGATGGAGTCTCTGCGATGTCACCTTTCTGTTCCTGATACAGTCGAATGAAGCCATCTTGGATATGACGCAGACTTTGAGCTTCCTTTCTAACAGCTGTAGCGCGCCCGTCAGTCACATGAGCTGAGCTGAGCCTCTGATTGGACAAACTCGTGATCCTAATATCTTCTAAGCTGCTGAGTGAGAAAAAAAAATCCACCCCCGTACAGTGTGCGTCAATCGTGAAATTAGCCTTTCAGACTAGATATGCTTTTTAATGCCGTAACAGTCCAACTGCCCCCCACTGTGGACACCACTGCTGAAAAGTGGTTTGCTAAATATAATTTGCCAACAGCCTCATATTGATAGCTCATGTCTCTTCGAAACTGAATAAAAATGACAGATTTAAAAAAAATTGTAACACAATCCTCCTTGTAAAAAGCATGGAGTTGATGTTAGTGGCTAGACTGTGCAGCTGACAGAATGACAGGTGTGTTTTTTTTACAGCTACCTGTCAGGCAGGTGGAGTGTCACACTCAAGTCACAGTATGATCACTGTCATTTGCAATGCTGAGCAGGTTTATGTCAGGTTTTAAAGGTAAACCAAGCAAGCTGCTGCCAAAATACCAACTGATGCGAGGCCACTGGTTCAGTAAGCTCCCAAGAAAACAAATGCTGGAGGAAATATACGAAAACAAAGACTAAAACGTACGAGAGTAAGAGATATAAAAGATGACAGTATGTATGAGGCTGCAGTATGTATTTGACATCTAGTCACTTTCTCCCCAATTGCATCACGTGTCAGGAAATCCTTGAAATCCAACAGGCGGGAAGCAACAGATTTCATTTGCATTGGTGCTCCGCGCCTCAACAATCTCTGTTCCCAAAGTAGGTCAGCGAGAATCGTCGCCTCCGAAAATAATAACAAAAGGTGAGCCCCCTCGCTCTCTCAGGGGTGAACGCTCCGCTTTTGTGCGACTCAGATGCTTCCACTGCAAAATTTGCCCTATCAGCACTCTCCAAATCTGCAGGCATTATACTGGGACATATTAACTCACGATATTGCATTCAGCGTGCGAAGGCGCTCAGCAGCCATTGTAAAATTTTAACAAGACAATAGCGGATCCACACACACATTGTAAATATGCAGAGTTTTGTTAGAAGGCACTGGAGTTGAAATTGTAATGATGTTAGTGTGTGACGGGGGGCTGCAGCGAAGACAGAGTGTGCTGCTATAGCCTCATCCTTTTTCATCAGTGTGTTTTCCCAACCCGAAAAGTGAGTTTGAAAACACAGTCTATTCCTTTGGGGGTGTGTAGCTTTGAGCAAAGTGCACTTCATCTACAAGAGTAAGTCAGGGCACTGTATATCACCGCAGCACAGGCACACCGTCCTGACACACAAACATACACAATTACACCACACTATGTCCTCCCTCACTCCCAGATCCACAGAAATACACCATGTCCTTTCCTTTTTTTGCCTCCAATTCTCTCTTTCTCCCTCTCTCTCTCTCTCTCTCTCTCTCACACACACACACACACCCTCTGTCAGTATTGGAACAGGACATGCAATGTCCAGAGACCGAGCTTCATGCACAGTTAATGTCTCTGCTGTCCAGATGATTAACGCTACCCGATTCACATTCCCAAACGTTGCCCAAATTCTACCCTCCTCCTGCCTCACCTTCTGTGTTGAGCTCACTCCTGGGTTTCAGGTAAAAATAGCCGCTCCACCTTGTTCCACTCGGCCGTCACACAACCTGCTGGGCTCCACGGGAACACCAGACCTGGGAGAAACAGGTATTTATTGAGAGAAATGACTTACGTGTGTTATCAAATGTAATGTCTAAGAGATTCATGGAAGCATTTAACATTAGGGGTGAGATTTTTAGACATAATTTTTTTTAACATTTGCATATTAAATATTCGTATATTTAATTTGATTTCAAATGAGATGTTTAAAAGCAGGACAATGTTTACATCCAACGTCAGTTTGTTTTGATTTTTATGACACCAACAAAACTAAGTTTGTTAATTAAAATACCATTTTACTGTCAGTTCAAGACAGGCACAATCATTTAAGAACATATTATAATATTATAAATAAAGAATACATTGTTTAAAGTCACCTTAAATAAAATCAAACATACACAACTCCTACTAGCTAGCCAAACCTGTTAGCTGTTTATACTTAGAAAAAGCAAATGAGTCGTTTAAAAACCTGCTCAGGGTCACTTTAAGCTCATCGTACATATAAGTCACAGCTTCTGAAAACCTATTTACTTTATTGTGATTAGTGTGGTTTGTTCAGACAGCATTCTTTGTCCATCCTGCCCGTTTGGAGACATCAGGTTAGCAGTTAGCATCCACCCTGCTACATTAGCAGTCAGTGAATTGTTCCAATCATTAACGCCGCTTGTTTTCAAAGCAATAACAAAATTACAGCACTTCATAATCACCTGAAGTGCTGCAATTTGAAGTGCGTACGCACCAAAATGCATGAAGTCAGTGTGTTTCATCACAAATATGACACGTGGGCTGGAAACTGCTAGCTCAACAGTAATTTTTTTTTATTTTTTAAAATTGTACATTAAATTATTAATTAAGTGGAGGGCTCTTTCAGGGCTCCGCCTTTTTTGAGGGAGTGGAGCTAAATTTATTGACGTAAAACCAAGGGCTGGATTATGCTGTAGATTTTACTTGTCTGCCTTTTTTCTCCCAAACATTTGAGCTTAGATAGTGGCATTACATTTCTGTCTCTTAGACCCAAGATACTTCACTTCTTTTTTTTTTAACTTTGAGCATCATCACCATTATTTTTTGATGATATCATAACATTCACCCATGTCAGTGAAAACAAGATGGTGGGAATATCTGCCAAAAACTTCTCCAGCTGCTCCCGGTCTAACTCAACTTAATAATACAACTCAAAACCAACAACCTCCTGTACAAAGACCAAGTTAAGCTATTATACTACTAGTAGCGTTTCTCAATATGCATATTTCAGCGTACTTCTGGACTTACAAACTTGTGATACAAACTTTGATCAGTCAAAGTTCTGTTCCAAGTCAAAGTCTGCTTCAAAACAAGTTCTGTCAAAGTACCTGGAGGTGGACAAAAGCCTGGGTCTCTGGAGGTTAAGGCCATGTGACCAAGTGGGTGAGCCCCATCTGTCTTCATATACCACTTCTCACATGATCTATTTAACATTACATCACATTACTCTTTAGTTACTTGTTTTGGCAATATTTTACTTTTGCTCTTGTAACATTGCAGCACTTACTATCTCAGGTTTGTTTGTGTTTAGCAGTAAGTTACAGTCTACATCAAAGTACAAGTACTTAAAGCACACACACAGTCTTTAGTTGTCATAGTTAACTTTATTTAATCTTAGGTTCACATATGATCATGAAATGTTTCTTTGTCCATACTAACCTTTGGTTGTTTTGTTAAGTAGGCCACATGGTGTCCGACAGATTAAAAGGAGCTGGCCCAGCACTTCCTGGGTTTTTAAAATAATTGATGATGTCATCAGTGACATCACTGGGACATACCAATTGTGAGGGAGGTTTGTCTTCTGGGAGAAGTTTTTTGTTTCCGTATTTTGTATTGGTTTGAGGAAAACCTTTTTTCTGTGTTTGGATGTTCTTCATTTGCATTTAGGAGCGATGGTTAATTTGGAAGTTTTACATACAGAATGACAGGAGTGCAGTTGTCCCTCAAAGAGGGGCACATCTACCTGCCAGTCGATCATCACTACTGAGAGTTATCTTTGTTTACATGTTAAATTTACGTTTACACAAGTAACCCTACAATACACCTTTATGAACTGTGCTTTTTAATCTCAAGTTGTTATAGTTGTTTTTTTGTGAATTTTCTTTAAAATGGTCTTGATGCATTAGAAAACAGTTATTATGGCACTCTTCTGTCACTGGCTGTCAGATTCTCAACTGGATCTGCAGTACAGGCACGCATAACGGATAACAACGCTTTAACTTTGAACAGAAAGTTCTAAAAATTTGACATGCAATAAGAACAGTTAAGACATCTTTTTTAACGTGTTAGCCCTAAGCACCTGATAAGGTGATCCATATCAAAGCATGTTTCTTAGAGTTTGTTTAAAAACCTTTCTGCCCCCCAGTTGTCACAGATCGCTTAATACAACTTCAAGTAACTCAGGCAGAATACACCTTTGACAACTGATGCAACACAGCTTTGGGAGCGCTCCCAGAATCTTTGGTTGCCATGTCAGTGATAGAACTGGATGTGAAGTTGTTGCCTGTGGCCAGAATGCACACATTAGAAGTGAGGGGAAGCTCTCCAGCATGCCATATCTCTTTATGTAATGCAATAGCATCTGCTGAAGGCGTTGACATAATCCCAAAACTGAGCCATCCGGTCGGCATGCCAACAAGGCTGCAGACAAGGGATCTATGACGAGAGTTTGAATCGAGCAGGCAGACGAGCAGAGAAGCGAGGACTATGATTGTCTGTTTATAGCTCGTGGTTGGACTTTAATTAATCAACATTGTGGAAAAGTTTTCAGAATTCACATTCTTGAGCTAAAAAAAAAGTCATTCTTGTCGATCTCAGTGTACTTTTATGGTACCAATAGAGAAATGTTGTTCACCAAACAAAGCTCAAACAAGCCGAAGACATGAGAATAAATTTGTTTTTTACTTGTTCTTCTTACCACCCAATTACAGGGTAAAGGTACTGTTATGCAAGAGCAAACATGACGACGGCATTGGAGAAATAAAAGCAAAACTTTTAATTGAATCAGGAAAATCAGTTAAATCAAGAAAAACAGCGATAATCCAAGACAAATAAAGCAGCAAGAAACTTGATTAAAGGGCAAGAAGAGCGAGAAATAGACCGAACAGTCCTGAGCATTTTTACCTCATAATAAATGCAGGACTTACCTAGAAGTCTTGATCCCTTCGGGGCTTCCTGCTCTTAACTGATGTGTGAAATATGATATATCATGCTATTTGCAAGTGAAATATGAAATTATGACGGGAACAGCTTTATTTACGAGTGTGGAAGCTTGATTTTGAACTTCTTCTGTGCAGCACAGCACAGTGTGTCCTATCAGCTGTGTGCTGCGCGCTTGTGGGCATGTTGCCACTCTCCAATCAACGCTGATTGAGTCCAGGTGCAAGTTTGTCCTTCCAAGTGCTACAGAGCTGAATCGATACCAATTCCCCTGCCAGATTTGTTCATGCTCAAGACAAAACTCTTGAATTACAGTGTGCCCGGTTTTTTCTTTTTTGAACGGTGTCACATTCAAAGCGCAGACATAGTACGCCGTGCTCACATATCTGTGGTGAACAGTGTGTGTCCTGCGTTGTCCTTTAAGAGTGGATGTTAGATCCTGTTGCCCTTGTATCATGTGTCAGCATTCAGCACTGCTTGTGCCCAACTATGTCTAGTGTCGCCCAGAAACAGTCCTACATGTGATTACACTTTGTATAGCAAGCGATTATGACGCTCTGAAATTCACTTCTTAGAACAAGCATGTGACCAGACGTACAAATAAAAGCTTTCTTTAAAAACTAAAAATACAGATCACTCACAGCTATAAGAATGCTGAGACGTGCTGCAGCTTTTCCCAAACTGACAGCAGCTGCAGCTTTCCTTGGCGCCTCACAACTGTTCCTCACCTTAGATGACACCGAGGAATAAGCATTCACAAAATGTGAAGACTTCCCACAAACTTCCCTTTGTCCTACAACTTATTGCCCTGTCTCTCCTTAACAAGAAGCAGGCGTGCTTGAATGGAAGAACGCTTCCGTCCTTCACACTGTCTGATTTGCTTAGGAAAGGCGCTCACGTCTAATACTAATCTGAACGACAGCAGTGGAAATCTTGGCTCAGTTTCAGAGGCTAGATTGGGCCTGGCCCAATGACCTTCTCTGGGAGAACATGGAAAGTTTGCCGGCTCAATATGTCACAGCCAGCATGAGCTTAGAAAGAGAACAAGAAAGGAGTGATTAAATGGGTTAGATCCGTGGCTGGCTTTGGTAGATGTCAGGAGGAGTGCAGCTCCAGTCGTACTATGAGATTATGCAAAAATTGTTTCAGGCTGAAACTCTCATCATGGATGCATCAAACTTTATGGAGCAGAGAATCACCCCTCCAAAAAGGAAGACTTGCTAAAACCAAAAATAGTTCACCTCTGATGCAGAAACTCTGCCTGTTTCTGGGTTTTAATGTGAATGCAACAAGTCTTAAACCTCAGTCGTGATCACTTAAGACAGTGCAACATTTTAACATGACAAAGCTATCAGCCTGTTAGAAGCCAGACTAAAGAAACTCCCCGTCAGGCCTCCTGCTGGATAAGAGCACATCCAGTCCACTGAAAATCAGTGTCTCACTGACATAAACAACTGATAATTCATAAATTGGACTTTTCTTAGGGCATAATTATAGCAACAGAAGTAAGTTTAAAGCAAATTAGCCTCACAGGAAGTTGAAACAAAGTGTTAAAACGGGGTTAATTGAATTGTAAGCCTTGTCACAGAAGATTACCAAGTCCAAGAAACACCACTTTAATTGCGTTATTACCACGTGGATTAAGGCATGGGGAATTTTTTTCCCAGTAATTATAGCTTGGCTGCCCGTGCATTTTAATGCACTCCAGTGTGGACATATTGGGCAGAGATTTTTGACAGTCCAAACAGAGGGGAGGTTCCATTACAAAACGCATCTGTGAGGCTTTTGGATAGCACTGGCATTTAAGCCGTAACCATGCTCACAAAATAAGGATTAAAAGGATACATGGTGATAATGGGTCATTAATTTGACAGGATATTGCCTTGATTTCATGCTATTTATGTATCAGAGTGGAGAATCAGATGAGTCTAAATCAAAGGCAGTCAACACGCTGTTGGGGTTTCATCCGTTTCCTGCTTGTAGGTCAGCTGTCAAAACTTGTTCTACTTTAACAAAAAATATATATCATGTAATTCCCAAGAACAAAACCCGATGAACCTCAAACTATTTCGTTAGAAAAAAATTCACCCCTGTACACTGCGTGCTGTTAGTAAAATTAGCGAATCAGACAGGAGATATTTTTGTACCAGGCTGTAAACACGTTTATTTCTGCTGTGAAAATGGCTTGGTGTGTATGTGACTTCCAGTACGTCTGGAGCCAGCCCTTAAGCAGACACTCTGCATATTTGAACACTTCTGCATTGACTCATATTTTCAGACAAGCTAATAGCTAAAAAACGAGCTAATCTGTTTGTGATAATGTTCATTCCAACCCACATGCAGCAGTTATTCTGCACTGATCTGATCAAACTTGAGAGTCTGTCAATAAAATGAAGAGTGAGGTTACGTTAACTCTGATTGGTAGATGAGCAGGACATAAGGATTTGCTAATGTTACACGTTAGCCTACGGATACATCAGTGGCACTAAAACATCCTGCTACTAAACTAGAGTCCAAACTGTAGTGGTTGGAGTTGTCATGTTTCAAAAAACAGTGCTGTGAACTGTTGATAAATACCTTACCTCCTCATGTTTTATCCAGTAAAAAGTTGTCTTGAACAAAGAAAAGTAGTGCAAAAAGAAGATCTGATCTCCATTCATTTCCAAAATAAACACCCCTTGTTAAGAGTCATGTCTTCACAACAGTGTGCGCAGCCAAAAGGTGTCGCTGCGATCCACCTCAAACAGAAAGTCCTCTCAGTCCATTTATATTTTGAATTCATGTAACGTGTTCAGACACTTTTTCTTTTAAAACTACATTGATCTCATGTGGCTACTTCCTTCGCTCCATATGTTGGTTGGCGCACAAGAACAGCTATCCAGCAGCCTCTTTGGAGCTGCCGGGAATTCTGTATGTTGCTCAAGGGCACCACAGGGCATATGTTTCCAGACACTCGAATTTGATCATGGTCCCCCAATTAAGCAGCAGTCCTCCTACTTTCTCCTACTTCTCACATCCATGATTTCAACAGCCAGGGAAGCCAGGACAGAATATCATTAGCCTAATGGACGGGAGCGCAGGATGGCTAGGATGAATGATTGCATTACTGAGCCATTTGCTGCAGACTGTACATTGACATAAATAGTGCAAACAAACAATAACTGTCCGTGTGCCCATTCTACTGTATTGTGATGGCTTGCTGTGTGATACATGAGTTCAAGCTGGGGTCTGGGAGAGAGGGAGAGATGCTCTCGCTGGCCCTTGTGTCGAAGTGAGTGGGTTGGGTGGGGGCTAAGTAGCTGGGAACTGGATTTAGACACAACTCGGCATTCCGACAGGACCACTCTGCAAAAAATACAAGCAGGAGATAAGAGAGAGAGAGAGAGAGACAGTAGAGGGGAGAATACAGAGAGAGGGAGAGAGCACTCAGCTTTTTCTTTCTTTCCGAGCCATCTCGTCAAGAATGCTTGAATGGAGCCATTATGAAGCCGAGATCCAACTGGTATGGGACAGTTTAAATAGCAAGAATAAAAACTAGATAGCATGCTTTATGCTCTTCAAAGCAAATGTTTCCAAACTGGGGGTTGGGAGCTTTTTGAGTGCTGGTGAGCTAAATTTAAAAGATTGTGATATCATTTCTTGGGTGGAAACTATGAAAGAATTTCAGTTCTGTTGTTTAAATTCTGTCTATTTTGTTTGACTTTTCAAAAATCGGTGTAAAATACAAATGTTCAGAATGTCAGCAATTCAACCGAAAGAAGTATTTTAGAGGCGTTTAATTTAGGCTTAACTTTCGCTGAAGTCTTTTTTTTTAAAGTAAGGTCCCTTTTTTTTTTTGTTACCTGATATTTTTAATCCAGTCTGTAACAGACGATACAAGACCCATTTAGGAAATGAGCATACTTGATTTGTCGTTATTCTGAATCGAGTAATTAAGTACGGAAGTCAAGGAAATTGCGCTAATTGTTATTGATGCAACTCCGTGATTGCTAAATAATAACCGATGATATGCTGCTCACATCAACCCATTTGCATGTCGTTCTCATAATCAGCTCGTTAGCAACAGTGCTCCAGCATCGAACCGATCAGGATCCGCTCAGGAACACTCTTAGGCCTCAGGGGGAACTGTTGCAGGCTAAACTTCACAGCATTCGCTCTGTTTTCCCTTCTTTTCCTTTACAGTCAAGTGTTGCACCCATGCTCGGAGCTTGGATGTCTGCATCTGTCGCCATAAAGGCATGGATTCAGTGCACAAGAAGCAGGTAAAGGTAGCAATGCAGCTACATTAGAAACTTATGATTAGCAACAACTGATTTTTAAGCTAATCTAACAACAAAATCCACACAAACCACATACACACACATGAAAATATCATATCAGATGCTTAAAGGGCTGGAATCTTCTTGGTTTCCCTTTTTTGTTGTCCTAATTAATACACCACGTCTTGGGCACACTTGAGGTAATTAACATTGTTTTTTGCCAGCAACACACAGCAGATGGTGATTGAAAATAGAGGGATGAGTCGCTCAATCAACCACCATTTGTCTGTAGCCATTAATTATCTAGCGAAGAATACATTCAGTCCCCAAAGTTGATAGTTTGGGGGGGAAGAAGAATACTGTCCTTCTGTTCCTCATTACTCTTTAACAGCAGAAAGTGCTGAAACTAGAATGCCGAATGGGGAGATTGCGGTTTTAATAGCGAAGTCATTATCTCCTCCCATAAGGTGGCATACGATGGAAGGCTTGTCGAGAAAAGAGACAGAAGTGTTTCAATAAATGGGAGCCAAGCAACATCTAGTGGTTTAATCTGTTGATTCATCAAAGAACGCTTCAACAGAGAATGGGAACAAAATGCTCAGTTTTATTTAAGATGATGAACTGAGCGGAAATGTTTCTTCCTCTTATGATCTGATGTGAGCCAAAGGGTCACGTGACCACAGGCTGTGGTGATCACCCAAAGTTAGCATTCCATGCAATCCCATCGGAGTAGCAGCCTCTTGCCGGCAGCTAACGGCGTCATGATATCATGATGTTTCAAGATTTGTCTTCTTCCGCCACATTTAATAAAGTCTTGTTGATTTCGTCTCGCTTGAGAACTCGGGGGTCGTCAAACGCTGCTTACTTGGCTTCAACATTTGGTGACTACAAGGAGGTGAGAGTGCAGAGGAGTTTGGGAAGATTGAGGCTGATCTGAGGTGTTTGTTAGACTCTTTTTTTAATCTTTCTGCCAGCTGTGGACTCGGAGATAATCAGTGTTAACTTTAATCAGCGCGATGGGAACAAAGAAAATTGCTGTAGCTTCAGTGTCTGCAGTGATACGTTGGTGAAATTTGCACTCATGATGAAGCTCATGCTAAGCTGACGTTCTTGATGGTATATTAGCGGTTGGATCGCTCATGTTCCACCCCACAGGCTTTAATTAACAAGTCTCAGGTAGTCTAATCTTATTAACCAGGACTGTCTGTTTCCACACTCTAACCTGCTTACATTAGATCTATGATATCCTCATAAAGGAGGCTCTGTATTAGGCCGGGTTTTCCACTTGGACACTGAAATATAGATAATTTACACTTGCTTGTCGTGTATCTGAAAACAAAAGCAAAACAGCGAAATACCATTTGCAGGATTTTCAACAATATCCCACTCAGCAGCCGAAGCTCCATGCCAAATAAAATACTGAGCCACACAACTCAGCGGAAAACATCTCAGTGTTTGTCCCACAGAGAGCCGCAGCCCCATCAAACCCCATTATCTCCAAGGCTACCACTTACCTCCAACCGGAGTAGAGATAGCTGCTTATCTAGTAGTTAATAATAAAAAAGACACATAACAGATAAAAAAAAAAAAAAAAAAAGCCATCCTATCGTGATGGAAAGAGAGAGGTGAGAGAGAGGAGGAGGAGAGAAAAGGCGACAGGGAGTGAGGAGGAGATTTCCAGGGACAGTTTCATTCTGTGGAAAGGGCAAGCAGAAGGAGACCTCCCGCTGTAATGCGGCAGCCGAGCCGAAATGAAAGCCGGCCGGCTCTCTTCTCCGGGGCTAAACAGCGGCCTTAATAAAAAACACAATCAGACCCCCAACCTTAAAGTTTAATGCACATTCTTCCCATATTTCTCTTAAAAAAAGGACATGGTGGAAGCTCCCAGTGTGATCCCAGCTCCCAGGCGAAGATGTGTAGAAGAAGAAAAAAAAAAAAGAAGGGAAAGGAAAGAGGAGGGGGTGTTGGAGCCGTAATGAAGCCCTATTGAATATCAAGCGCACCATCAACTTACTATAGCTCTCTCTATCGTGTTAATGAAATTGTTCCCCCCAACTTTTTAATTAACTCGCAGACGCATGGTGTGGAGTCAAGTTGTGGACACAGACAAAGACTACAGTGTTCTCTCCCAGGTGATATGAATATCAAAGAGGGAAGTTGCTCTGAATTAAGCGGAGATTCTTTATTAGGAGGGAAACTTCAGAGGGAGACAGATGTGCTGAGGATGGCCTCGTGTCACTTCAGTCAGCTTTCATTCAACACTTTGATTTATAGGCACAGCAGAGGGAGAGGAGGAGGGGAGCAGGCATTTATTTGGGAATCAGTGTTTGCAGTGTGCATTGTTTTTAAATCTCCCTCTTTAAAAAAAACATTCAAGGGTGTCTCCTTCCTCGATAGCGATCAGACAAATCATAATCATCCCTCAGCGCCGACTCAGAGCGCTACAGCAGCGCTTGATGATGGGACATTCATCACAGGAAGAAAGGAGGATAATCGGGAAAGAAAGGAGGGCTTTTTTTCAAACACATTTCCCTTTATTGGCATGGTGAGGCTGATGAGAATTGCACATAAAAAATAAAATTCACAAGAAAGTCGTACAATAGGTAGAACCACAAAGGCATTGGTAAGGACTTGGCAGAAGGCAACGTGGATAGGACACGAACAGGTAACAACCCACAGCGACCCCCCCCCCCCCCCTTCCCCCTCATTCACACACATTCAGAAACGCACACGGCCCTAAAATCACACACATACATTCAAACATACATATTGTCCTTCCAAAAGAAACATGATTACCCAACAAAGCAGTGGCAAAGTCCTCCATAGTAGGTCACATTATTAAAAAGTCTGCCACAGTTGAAATTTGAACCATAAGGTGTTATAATATATTGCTACTCTAGGCAATTTACAAAGCATTTTTTTTTATTATTACAATGATTAAAGCCACATCTATCAAATGGGACACGACACCATTACCCAAACGCTATACAGACAGCGAAAAAAAAAAAAAAAAAAAAAAAAATCAATGTCTTCATAAAACACAGGTAAAGGGTTTTTTCATCCTTCCCTCGACCAATTTTTGTCTCTTTGCATCATAAAAATTAGCCGTTTTCTTGTCAACTCCATGAAAGGAAGCCTGTGATCAGCAAAAGCTTTCATACAAAAGATTTTTTTCCCCCCTTCCTGTGATGGAAGCTGGTTCTCTCATTACTTGGCGCGCGCAAGAAACGGGATATTAATTGAACCAGAAACCGCAAGGTTACCTTTTATGTCATGTCGGCAGCAGCAGCAGCTGCGGTGGCAGCGGCGGCTGTGATATCTGGACTTTGTGTGTGCGTCTGCATGTGTGTGTGTGTGTGTTTGTGTGTGATGGAGAAGTGGTGCGGCATGCGATACATCGTTGAGTAGTTTTCTCTAGGCTTAACAGAATGTCATTTAAAATCTGCCAGTTAAAGACAGCTGAGAGGCAGATATCCAAAGTGGAGTACATGTCACCGACTGTCATCCTGGGATAGCCATGCACTACACAACACACAGATTCAACTTGACACGTTTGTACACACACAGGGTGGAGTTAAGAGTCACGTATTTTCACAGATGTCACAAGGTAATGCGTGCATTACAATCACATAGACTCAATTACATCTTAAAGGGAAGACCAGGAAGTGAGAGTGAGGACAATCAAAGTTCTTTTTTTTTTTTGTTCGTTTATACCGCATTTGGTGATGTCACCGTGATGTCATGTCAACGTATGTGGAATGGAGTCATCAGAGCTAGCTAGCAGCGGCTGGGTAATGGGTCAAGTCCAAAAATCACACAACAGTAGGAGCTAAAATACAACTCTGAAAAATAATTTATTGCTTTTTATATAATTTTTTTTTCTTTCATTTATATTATTATCATTGTTATTGTTATTAATCATCTGGTAATTGTTGTGAATAATATTAGTAGTATCATCATATATATATTTATATTGTACATCAAATACAAGATCTTTTAAAAAAGTCAGGAAAAAAAAAGGAAATTGTAAACTTTTCGTTTGGCATTCACATAATCAAAGCATGAGTGGAGCGATGACGACAAGTGGTATAAAAAAAAAAAAAAAAAAGGAAAAAAAAATCCCGCAAAATCATTTTATTGCTTCATGTTCTGAGTGGGAAACGAAAAACCAGAGGTTACTGATGGTGGGGACAGAAAAATGACGAGCGGCTGACGGCTGGAGTGATGAGCTGAATGTTCTGATTGTTTTGGAAAGGCATAGAAGGTAATATTTTTTATCCCCACCGAAGCGTTTATTGTACACCCTGTCCAGTGATTGAAAGTTAAATAACACGAATCGAAAGACAACATGAACAGAAAAATAAAATTTCATGAGGTACGCCATGTTCAACGGAGCCCATAAATAGTCTTGATTCAAATATTAAAATAAATAGATAAATATGTGTCGGTACTGATTGAAAAGATTCGAATGCAGTGTTCTCTTTCAGTAATCACACAAAGCAATAAAATCAAACTGAGGTTATATATATATGTATATATATATATATATATATGAAGATACAGGTACATATCTACATATATAGACTGATTGCTTCTCAAATAATTAATAAAAAAATGGGGTACTATTTTTACAATCATGAAAAACACGTTAAAAATGCATTTTACACCTGTTGTATAAGCAAAAACACTGATTGAGAAAAAACTTTATAAACAGATAAAACTATACATGGTAGACTGTTTTTTTTTTTTTCCCCAACAAAATAACTTAAAAAAGACGTTTGTTCACATGCTCCCTCAAAATGAGCAATCGGACGCATCTTTTTTCCTTTTTTTTTTTTTTTTTTTTTACAATCATGTCATGTCTTCTAAACATCATGTAGGTGTACAACATGTTTTACAGTATTGTAATTACTACAGATCGACATTCTGAATTAAGAAATTTTCTCTTCATTTTTAAAAAAAGGCTGCATTTTACAGTGCATAGCTGTAACAAATAAAGAACTTTATCCGATATGTACATAAAATAAAAATATTCCTTTTTATAGTATTTGTAAATACACGGCTACATTTCTCCTTAAAATGTAGACGACAATGTTACCTTGAGAATTTTACCTTCAAGATACAATCCCCTATACTCTGGTTTGTAATGTAACACTAGATCCAAACACCAGATTTCAAAGAAACAAAAAGAAGAATCAAAACAGCAAAAGAAAAGAAATCTGGCTGAACAAGCTGCAAATTTTCTCTCCCAAAGAATTGTGGGTATTGTAGTGCTCGGAGGGAAAAAAAAAATGAAGAAGTTTCTCTTTTCTTCTTTCACTCATGGTTGTACAGCAGTAGAGTGCACCAAACCTGTGCACCAGGGTCTGAGGGTTCACTGGCTTTTCCCACAATGCATTGTCTCTTCCCGTCTCTCCAGCAGCTATGTTCATGTAAACTTCATTTGTGATATATTCATTTATATTGATATAAGTCTATAGACGTGTTCTTCTATACTCTATGACATAGAGCGTAAAACTTGTGGTAGTCTCGTCGTCAAAGGAGCGAGAAAACAAACATTGAGGTATCAGAAGTCCCTCTTTGTGACAGACAGCAGGTGCCGCTGAACTGGTTACCTTCTCAGGCTGCGCTGGGCCTCCCTCAGCAAGCTGTCGAAATCAATGGAGTCATACTTGCTTTTTGTGGAGGCTGGATCAAAGTCGTCTGAATGGGAGTCTGAAAGAGACAACAAAGGATTGTTTTGGTGTCAGTTTCTTTGAAAGTACAGATGAAACAAGAGTGCTCATCTTTGTACTCGCGAAAAATCTGAATGATTGCAGGCTCACAGAATATCCTGTCTTTACATCATTATTGCTCAGTCAGATGTGGCTCGGAGTTAATCTGACAGTTAAAATGCTTTTGAGAGCAAAAGTTTTCCCAACCGAAGAAGAAAATTTAAACTTAGTTTACACAGAAGGGAATAAAAAGGAGCGACTTGACACCATGAAAAGTACAGGAGAGTGTCATCATCCACTGCTGACCTGGGTGGAGTGACATCACTAAATGCTGTATATATATTTGCATAAAAAAAAAAAAAACAATGCAAGAAAAGCTGAAGTCCTTCCTCTGGATGTCCTGCTGATCTGGGAAAATTTCTCCGCATGCATCGGACCAGTCAACCTGGCATACCGTTTCCCACAATGCACAGCATTAATGAAGTTTGTCTATGCAGGTGGCAATCAGGTTTTAGGTGAATTACTGTAACAATAGTAACCTGAGACAGTCTGTGCGATAGAATCTTGTCACTTTTAGTCTTAAAAGATTCATCAAAGCCCAAACAAACCACTGATCAACTGTTTTTTAAAAAAACATACGTGGATTATACGGAAGTGGTTTTCAGAATAAAAGTCTGGATGGCTGTAAGAATAAAAGTCAATCCGTTCTGGATTCATTTTCAATAAACAATAAACCTTTTGGTTTGAGAGTAAAGATCAAATGTGATTTGCCTTTTCAAATTTTATATTCAGAAGAAAAGGACCCTGAAATCTCTCCTTGGATTTGTTTTCTCTTCGTTAATTAAAAAAAACCAACATAATAAAAGGACCAAAAACACACAAAAAAATAAACTTGAAAGAACTCTTCATCAAAATATAATAACTATTCTCTACCCTTGCTCAGTTTCATTTATTTAGATATATATCTTATGAAAAAGTTCAACAAACAAATCCATCAGCTGCAGTTCTGTTTTCTAAAACTGAAAACCAGAGTAGCAAACTACAAAACAGACCCAACAGAGCAGTCAGACTACTAGCAGGCGGTTTGGAAAACAGACACAGTTTCTGGTTTTGAGGTGGCACCTGAATGTGGTGGCCAATCAGATTGCACAGGCACAAGCCACCCATGATGATTCCCTTTGACACGCCCCTGCATCCAGAACAATGTGTACAACTTCAGCAATCAAACTCTGGTTGTTGTTGCAGTACGCTGGACCCAGAACGTATAACCAATGTCATTGCTCTCCTAATTGCGAGACTTTCACCTGCTCGCTCGCGAGTGGATTTTCTTTTTGGCAGTAAGTGGGCGGACCCAGTTGTCATTGTATCCCTAAACGTAATTGGTTACAGTCCTCGTCTTTTTTGATTGGATGTTGCTTGTGTATCGGCCGACGAACCCAAACAAGAAAGGACAGCGAAACGCTATTTCATCATGCGAACTTTGGTCAGCCATTTTTCGTAATGACTCTCCCGCTTTGATATGCGTCTCCTTCCAATCGATGCAAAGTTAAAGGTTTGAGAGGAACGGGGATCTCTCACGTTGACAATAGTCATGAAAAAACATCCCTCACACGTCTTGTTTTTCCCATCAGCTGATAATACATAAAGAGCATCTTATCTCTCCTAACAGACAGCTTCACAAATGGGGCCCCCAACGGGCCCAGCAGCACACCGCCACAGCTTTGAGAAATGGGAGTGACCATGGCAGCTGGAAGACGCCAGTCGTGATCTAATGCAGTGGCCACGGGCTGGATTGTGTCACACTGCGCACCTTGAGGGATGAAAAATACCCCGGTGCTCTACTTTAAACTAATGGACAGTGTCTCCGAAAACACAAAAAAAAGGAGGCAAGACAGGGCGAATGGGGAGGGGTGGGGGGGTGGGTACCCACTATTCCCTCTCAGTTGCTTCATCCTGTGCTATCAGCGTGGGGACGACCAAAATAGCCCGCTCCTGACAAAGAGGCGGTCGAATGAAGGCCCTTTCCATTTCAGTGGACTGATTAGTCAATCTCAACATAATGTCTGTCCTCAAGGCTTTGGGATCAGCAACTGTTTCTGTGTGTGTCAATTCCTCATCATGTCCTCTCTTGAAAAGCTGATGGCTCGGAGGATGTGCTTTAGAAATGTATAGTAACCGCTTCATTTAAAGAGGAAAGTGCTCTTTTTCTCTCCGGCTGACCTGTTGACCCTCTTGTTGAGCTGAATGATACATCCCTGACCTCACTTCTGATGGGAAAATAAAAGTCAAGTCAATATTTTTTTTTCTTTTGCCTCCTTTTTAAACGGAGGAGATGATTTTTTTTTTGTGCGTGGAGATAATGGGACATGTTTGACTTTAGGTGAAGTTATCTCCACTTTAACTGAAGCTTTTCTTTCTTCACGTGTCAGAAGTGGGGCATCCTGCCAGAGGAGAAAAGCCTGGATTTCATTGATATCCTGCATTATTTATCATATGCGTCATTCGACCCTCCGCTGCATCCATTTGTCTGCAGGATTCTGCCCGTTATATACGTTTCTGATCAATATAGGCGCTATGTAGGAACATCCATGTTTACTCAAAGGGATCACTTATGTCGGATGATTCCAGCTACACTGCAGTCTTCCTCCATCCTCAAAGGAAGCAGGTATCCGTAAGCGTACGTGCTTTACCGTGGCCCCTCCCTCTTTGTGGGGAAGCAGCAACAGCTGGCAACAGATGGAAGCTGGCTTTAGGAGGAGGGAGGGAGGAGATTGCTGGGACTTAACCTTGCTCCCACCTTCCTCTTCCTCACCTCATCTCTTTTCCTTTACTCTCTTGTAATTTCATCTTTTACCCACCTCCCCCTTCCTTCGCCCTCCTTTTCCCCTCTCCTCTCATGCCGTCCAAGTGATTCACACACCCACACATAAACTGTACATCCAAAAGCAGATGAAAACGCGTCTCATGTGCAGCTGCACACGTGCTTTTAAGGACTATCTTTTCCAACGTTATGTGTTTTTGTACCCAAAGAGTGGATGAGTGTTCAAGAGTAATGGAGCCAACTATATTTTCTGACAAGCTTGGAGAAAATGGAGCTTTATTCTTTGTGACCTTTGAACTTTATTTGCCCTTTTGAGTCTGAAACGCCTGCTGGACAAATTGTGCACCGAAGGAAGCCAAAGATGGTTCTCTTTTGATCTGGATGCATCACTCCACTTTTTTTTTCCAGGCCGAATTTCCACCCTTTTTTTCCCCCACTCACACTCTTTTTGCAAAACAAACTGCATGACTGCAGAAAGGGGGGGGGGGGGGGTGATGGAGAAGACAAAAAAAAGAAAAAAAGAAAAAGCTGCACTTACCCAAGTCTGTGTAATGTGATTTGCAGAACTGCTTTTGCCCGCCAAAGCACAGCTCGAACTGAGGCTCGTTTGACCTGCGTAAGGTGTGTCCGTTCTCAAGGGCGGCAAAGGCGTCACAAGTGTAGCGGTACGTGATGAAGCCAAAATTGTCCCTGGTCAGGAATAGAAAATACGTCAGAGTGATGCTGCGGAGGGGGCAACAAACAATAAGTGAACACAGAGGGGCCTTGTCTTAGATGGCGATCACGCTATTTATATGCAAAGGAGAATCAATAAAAGTGTATCTTTGGGGCGGCGTAGATGGATCAGGAGATGCTCTTAGACTGCACAAGCTCTGTCTTTCTTTTAGACCTTCAACACTTTACTCTTTTAAAGTTCAGCACTTGCAGAAGTTGCCTTTACCTTAAAAACTAACGTATAGATGCAAAAAAAAAAAAAAAAAAAAAAAAGGAAAGGAGTTTGTCCCGGGGCTTTTTACTCACCCATCGTCCCTCAAGTTCACTGCACATTCTTCAATCTCGCCGAAGACTTCAAAGCGGCGCTTCAACTCGGTCCGGGTGCAGTCGGACCTCAGTCGCCCCACGTACACCACCCGTCTCTCCTCCTGCTCGTTAAAGAGGACAGACAGAGGGAGATTAAAAGGGGGAGTCTGTTTTTTCCCCCGTTTCCCCTCTCTCTCTTTCTTCACCCGGCCTTAATGAATTGGTCTTGATCACTCCTGTGGATACTCCAGCTGACTCCAGCCTCCCTGTTTTTGTTGTTTTTTTTTTTCTTTTCCTCTTCTTCTTGTCCCCGTTCTCTTTCTGTCTGTCAGTGTTTCTCCGTGATTGGTTCAACTTGCTTTCCTGTTATCTGATAGAGTTGCAGATAGAGCGTCCTCAGTCTGCCTCGGCACCACAATTCCTTTTTCTTTTTTTTTCTCCTCCCTGCCTCTCTCTCTCTCTCTCTCTCTCTCTCTCTCTCTCTCTCTGAAACTCATCAACCGGAGGCAGAGTGATTTTTATCAAATGATGCCATGTCTTAAGTTTGCTTCTTCTTTCAGTGAAGTCTAAAAATAAAGCAGCGGAGTGACTCAGCCGTTCATCACAGAAGCCTTTTCCTTTTTCTTTTCTTTCCGTCGTTTCGTCCTGGGACTTTGGAGTCAAACTCGCGACACACACGGGCATTGTTGCTTAATGAAAAGTCTGTTAATATTACACGGGTATTCATGTCTAAGAGAGAGGGAGCGTTGTGAGCCACAGGGCAAAAATCATGCATTTCCTTGAACCTCAGAGGACGATGGGGGTCATAGTGGAATAATTTAGGAACCGGCTGCAATGAAAGCTTTCGAGTAGTTTAATTGCGTCTGCTAATCATATAATATAGCACAGGCCTGAGGCTGCAGTGTACCACCAGTGTTATTTATTTATTCTTTCATTTAGTTGCCGTTACAAAGGCAGGCCCGCTGAGGCTCGTTGGAATTTTAAAAGCTGTCTTGAGGGGAGCGTTGGTAGCATGCATGTAAATCAGTCGCCTGCTCCTGAAGTCAAAGTTCACCTTTGCCCTGTGAGACTGGTGCAGAGTCGCAGAGAGCGATACACATTAACTACAGAGGAGTGTTTTTCTGCCTTCCCCTCTCTCTGTAGTGCTCCAGACAAAAAAAAAAAAAGATTTGCTGAATTAGGGGGTTTAGATGCTGACAACTGATAAATAAGCGGCCTTTCGTTGATGGCACCCTAAGGGCTGCCTGTCTGTGTGTGTGTGTCTGTGTGTGTGTGTGGGTGTGTGAGTGAGAGACAGACAGACAGACAGACAGACAGAAGGAGGATGCGTTCCCATGCCTCGCCTCCCAAACCGTGTTTGACAGCTTGAGCTCCGCTGCTCATAATTGTTTGTCTTTCCATCTCTGCATATGTATGCACGCCGAGCCAGGTTTGCAATCCTGCATCATTTAATGTGTGCTTTATCAACGGGTGGCTGTGGCGTTACCCTGCAGGAAACCTGAGTGATTTCACGCCAAGACGTGGAGAGCGCAGATATGAGGAGGAATGTGGCTGAATTTTGATTCGGAAGGATCTAAAGACTTGAAGAGAATCAGAGTCTGTTTCAGCGTTTTTTCGGCCTTTCCCGGCTCGTTTCTGTTTGGGATTATTTTAACATATTACTCCTGTGGTGTGATTAATAAGAGCCGACAGGGTTTCCAACACCCGGAGATAAGGAGGAAGGGCCTGTCGCTTGAATCATTCAGGAACTCACTTTGTATGTATACCTCTGGTTTGGAGATGCAGTGGCACTAGGCTTACGGCTGCTCGCAGTGACTGCACGTGTTTCTATTTTCTTCCATAATTTTGATCTCGGGTTGACTCACAATTGCTTTTTGCCGTTGCCTCTCTCTCTGCTCAGCCCGCTCAAACTCCCGCTTCTCGTAGTCTCGCTGGTACTCCTCCCTCTTCAGCCTCTCGTGCTGGTACTCCTCATAGCTGTCATACCTGCAGAGAGAAAGACGAGAGGCGTGATATCGCCGTCCTAGCTCGCTCTGCTTTAAACAAAGAAGAAAGAAACCATCCACCGTGGAGCAGTCCACTATCCCCCCACCCTGCACTGATGCTGGAGAAGGGGGTTGCAAAGGAAGAGGGAAATAGACATGTTAATAAGATGTCTCTCCGCCATTGCTGTGATTACGACGCCCGCAGGAAAAGGCCCACGGGAGAGCCGGCGAGCAGCGCGGTCGGGGAGCCGGGCAGCTGCATCTGTCAGCACAACTTCACATGTCATTACTTTCTGCTTACTTAGGGCTTCATCAAGAGGGAAAGTGCAACTACTTTTCTCCCCACCGCCGCCGCTGCAGCTCCAAACTGGCACAAGACGTGTCCGTTAAGTTTTCGACTGATGAGCGACTCTCTGGCTTGTCTGGTGTCATTAGGGCCCGTGGGTGCCAAATCAGCTTGGAGCGCTGGGATGGAGTCAGCCCCTCTTGCTCTCTCTCTCTCTCTCTCTCTCTCTCTCTCTCTCTCTCTTCACTTTGCCATTACTTCTCTGTATATGAAGTGTTCGCTTTAGGAAAAACTACACAGGCGCTCAGTTGAATAAGTGTTTTTTACAACTGGGAGTGTTGACTGTAAAGTAACACACTTCTATTTTGCCAAAAATGTAAGACGATTTAGAGAGCTGATGAGGAAATGTTGCTTTCAAAACATCTGTCCAGAAATGGAAGAGTGACAACAGTCTTATAAAAACTAAAGCTAGTATCAACTTTTCAATTATCGGGTAGTTTTTAAAACAACAAGCCTTAAACTTTCCTTTTTGATAAAGCTGATTGGGTTAGGGCCTGGAGACTTTTTACAGACTTTTTACGTTTCACTGGTTCTGCTTAAAGTTTCTGCTGCTGAAAGGAAGTTTTATTTTTTTTGCTTTTTTTTTGCAGCTGCAACTTGCCGAAAAGCTGCAAAATGCTCCGATAAGAAGATCGAATTCCTGAATCTCCGCTCCGCAAATAAAAGATGATTTATCCGCGATACTTCCGCGCGAACATAAAGCAAATAAGGCAAATAAATTCCGCGTCATGAATTCATTAAAAACGCTCACCTTGGCCTGCGGCTCAGAGGAGATCGAGACTGAGAGTGGGGGCTCTTGTGAGTCCTGGAACGGAAAGTGCTTGAATCTGTGTTGTGGCGAGACCTACGTGGAGAAAAAAAAGACCAAAAAAAACAGTCAGAATTAGTTTTTAACATGCGGAATTTTCCAGAAATACATGCACGACTGTCGAAAGCTGATCATCTCCAACTGAAACAGAAAGTCATATAACATAATGTGGATTCATGCGTACCTGTGACACCCTGATTAATTTCTTCTTGTGCAAAATCACCCTCTTTGATATTCCCCCGGCTCATTCAGGTGTTAGAAACTAGGTTAATTCCAGATGAAAGCCTCCTGTATTCTCCTTCTCTTGTCCTAATGTAACCTCTGGTGGAGGAAAGTGAGCATAATTTCCCTCAGAACTTTCCTCCACGCCTGCGCTAGCATACACACGCACCTGCTATCTATGTTGAATGAGGGAAATGGTCAATACGGTGGGCCCTGGTGGCCTGACTGTGGAGCTTGTACCCCTGCACTCCTCCTGCTTCTGATGCTTAATTATTGAAGTGTTGCTGAAGAAGGAAGACCTGAATAATGGAGAGGGGAGGGGAGACGTTTGGGAAGCTCACAGAGGCAAAGCGCGGGCAGTTTGCACAGGATCGAGGATCTTACGCTGTGGAAACTTGAAACACAGAGGAGGGATTTTGAGAATTATTCTGCTCAAATTCTGTTTATCTTTCCAAGCTTCTCGTTCTATTGTTTGGAAAAACTCAGATCCCTGCCGAGTGTTTTCAGAAAGCTTGTCAAATTCTGATCGAGCACCTTGAGAGCGTTATTGTATAATTTGTGAGTGAGTTAGAACAGGGGCTCGAGTGGAATCAAGTGATTCTATTGGCTCGGCGGAGTAAACTGACCTTTAAGTAATCGAGCAAACAAACTGCCGAGGAGTCCGACGCTCAATGAACCTCTACTGACAAAGTGAATTTACCCACATCTTTCACAGTAACTACACATCTCCTCTGTTCTTCTGCTGGAAAAAAAGAAAGAAGTGAAAAACCCCTCGGCTCTGATCAAAGGGAAGCATGGGAAATGTAGTTCTCACGCAGCGCTATGATGATGATAGGAGTCTCTTTTGAGAGGGGTTTCAAGACTACATTCCCACAGCCTGGATTCAGCTTTCATCTCTGGGGATGTAAAGGAGGAGGGTTCGCCACTCAGTAAAAACAACAGCTGCCGCTTAAAACAATAGCCCCGGCATCAAACGGAAAACAGGAGCAAGTGAAGGGGGGGGGGGGGGGGGCGGTGGGGGTTTGTTAGAAAGACACTCAAATAAAACTCCCTGCCTGGAGATTCAAACTGATACTGTTCAAGCGTCCACTGCCGCTGGCACGTTTCAAGTTCTGGGTTATTCCTCTTTTTTTTTTAACCGTTTTTTCAAGGGAGATCGCAGCATTAGAGCCATCCATCCCCTCATTATCAGCCGCCACCTGGTTTATTAGGTAGAATTAAGCATCTGCAGACGGTTTTCATTTAAAATCTTTCGGTTGGACTTGCCAAATTTACTCTGGGTCCAGTCCAAGCGAGGTAAAACACTAGCAGGAGGTCAGGAACCCATGCTAAGAGTCTCCAGGGTCTCTCCTGTCTGACACCAGCTCTGACGACAGATCAGGCCTGTTTTACACTCCTAAGATAGAACCCCCTGCCGGCTCAAAGAGCTGTTTGAACCACACGGGTGGGAAGCAGCCAAAAGGGTGAGAGGTGCACTTCTTACCAGGAGGAGGGGCGTCTGTCAGGTGAGCTGGAGAGCGAGCGCCTCCGACAGTGTGGAGAGGAACTGCGCGAGCCGGAGTGGGAACGGGAACGGGAGCGGGAGCCGCTACTGGTCCAGTAGAAAGGCCTGCCCGGCGAGAGGAGGAGGGAGGACGGAGGGGACACAGAGCCTCTCGAGGGGGAGCAGCTGGATGGTGGGGAGCAGGAGGGAGAACAGGGGGGGCAGTCGAAGAGTAGGTCCAGAGGGGTGCCCTCCCACGGGTACAGGAAGCGACTCTCGCGGCCCTCGCCGAGCTCCAGCTCTTCGTGGAAGGGGAGGAATCCGGGGTGCAGGTAGGTGGAGCCAGGCAGCCTTTGGGAGTCATAGCCATCCTCTCCCTCCTTGGGGGTTTGAGGGGCCGCAGCTTTGTTGGGTTTGCTGCCTGGTTCTCTCTCCTTGTCACCCAGACTGTAAAGGGCTTTTAAGGGGGGTCCAAAGTGCTTGTTGAGTTCTGCTCTTATTTCCTGGTCGCGCAGAAGCTTCCGGCTGGTGGAGGAGACTTGCGATTGGTCTCCGTCTGTCACTTCTTGTGAGGGGATCTGCTTCCCTAACTCCTGGACCTGGACTGCTTCTTTTCCATCCACTGAGGCAAAAATCTTCTGCTTATCCAGAGGACCACATGGAGCTGAGAATGGAGAAGATGAAGATGAGGATGATGAGGAGGACGCTGGCATGGCTGAGTCCTTACATTCGGCATGCCTGTCCTCCGCTTTGCCTGAAAGAGGCAAATGAGCAGCGGCGGTTATCCCCGCTGCTGTATTCATGGTAACAGTGGCTGTGCCGCCATCCTTCATAGCGCTAGCCAACGCCTGGCAATAGTCATGGTCACTGTAGCCACGCGGCACCGCTCGCTTATTGATGCTAGCGCCGCGATGCTCCTCAAGGCCACCCCCCGCTGTGTGTTGGGTGTAAGGGAGGGTGGGGGACGCTTTGCTCAGCTGTGCGTAGAGCTCAGTCTGTTCAGGACCCTTCCTGGTGGGGCCCCCGCCTGAGGCACCTGGGGCCGGGGCCAGAGCGCCGGGGCCCGACTCGCTCAGCCTGGCTCTTTTGCACGCCAAGGCCGAGGAGGAACATGAAGACAACTTGGTTTTGAGCGATGCTTTGAAAGGATTCTCTTGACTGGCTTTGTGTGGGGGCGTGGTAGGTGGTGTCAGACCTGCAGAGGGAGAAGAGAGACGCGTGGTGTCAATAAAACGAAAATGGAATCATAACACAAACCCCCTCAAACCCCCCCCATCCACCATCCTTTAATCTATAAACTCCAGGGTCAGTTTATGGACAGTGGACACAGATACATGCCTGATTAAAATATTCACTTTCCCTCAGCCTAATCCTGATCTCTATTTTATTGCAATTTTGACAGATTAATGTAATGCTTGGTGTAACTTAATATGATGGTGCTGTAATACGGATGACTTGCCATCCCCTTCCTCTCTGACCTTGGAAAGATCCCTTTTCATGTGGAAAAAAAAAACAACACAAAACCTTGCAGAGGGCGAACGTAATGCATCCGACGGAAAGAATCAGAGTATATGTATCACATCTCTGCCTGCGTCGCATAAACGTCTGCGCTGGACAGCTGCCAATTCATCTGAATAAAACCAACGACCTTTTTATCAGTCCTCGAGACCCATCAGTGACATGGCGCTCGCGTGTTTCAAGATTAACCTGCAGCATTTACATTTTTGTGTCGCTTCTTTTAAAGTCGAAATTTCGCCTGTCGGTTGATGCCGCCACGCTGAGACGTCTGCTTTTTCATGGAAGAACAGGAAGTACTGTCGAGTGGGTTGTCATTCTTCTCTGATGGCATGTCCCTACTGCATGTGTGCCCCCCCTCCTTCCATCTTTCCTCCCCGCCTCCTCCAGATTTACAACCAGACAGATGGCAGTTATATGGGAAGTCCTGAGATGAGCCCACTTTATAGCATTGTTAATGCACTCACACAAACAGCAGCCGCCATTACTCTCATTCTCTCATTCCCCCTCTCCTTCAGTCTTGTATTCTCCCCCTTTTCACTCTCTCTTCCTGTTCCTCTCTCCTTCTCCTTTTTCTCGACATCCTATCCCGTCTCTGTCTGCCACAGAACAAATGTGCCCACACACACACACAGGCACACACACACAGTCGTCGCTAACAGTCTCTCACTGGAGTCAAACTCAGGCACTTTGAAACACCTACGCTCTCTCCTCTTCTTTGCCTTTCTTATAATGCACATCATTCTTCCCCTCACTGGTGAATTGCACCAAATGACAGCTATTAGTATCAAATCCAGTGTTAGAGTGTGCACAAGGAAGACAGGAGCAAAAAGGGAGCCTGATATATAAATATGCAAGTTTCTGAAAGCGCTCGCTGTGTTTGGAGTGCCTGATCCAAGGCTTAGCATCCCACTTATTAACGGGATGTGTCTGTAAGGGGGAAAGCAGGCACCCATTTCCCTTTAATCGCCCTCTTTCTTCCATCTTTCTAGCTCTGATAGGGATACAGACGCGTACTGTACGAACAGGAGAATAGAGGGGAAAAAAGAGGGTTGTTACACACCGCCTGAGGAACTTCTGTTTCACCAGTGAAGCGCCATCTGTCCAAAACAATGTGCACATGGGGTCATAAACTAAGAGCCATTAGCGATGGGGGTGAAATAAATCAGAATTAGATAAATATGTGCCTCTCAGTCAAACATGCAAGTGATGGATGATCCTCTGACGAACCCCAATCATGGGGCCACCAGAGTGAAAACAACGAATGAGACTGAAGAAGAGGAAGATTTTTTTTTTTTTTTTTTTTTTTTGTCTGGATGTAAATTGCAAGGTGCAAATAACCGCTCGGTGCTTAAAGAGCTGATCCGTCAGTAAGCCATGCAAATATCAACACACAGACCACCTCAGTGCCATGAGATGCAGTAATTAAAGACAACACGGCAGCACAGGGTAAATCCATTAGCTTGGTAAAGATTAGGCACATCCCAGGAGAGGCTTTGCTGTCTGTTGTTGCCTTGGGTGAACCTTTCTGAGAGGTGTCAAGAGAGCATTCAGCCAGCAGAGGAAACGACGCCTTTTGAAGCTCCTGTGAGGGAAGTGTTGATTTTAGCGCCCCCTCTGGACAAAGCAGTTCCTCTCATCGCATCATCAAATTATTTAATGTATCGTTTTTTAAGTCTGATCCTGCTTCCTTTTACACAACAGAGGATTCTGACCACTTAAAGAACGTACAATCAAACTTTGAGAATGAAGACGTAAATTTGTGAGAATTAAGCCTCGAGAGAGAGAAAAAAAAACATTAATTTTTACAAACATTTGTATAAATTAAAAATGACATTATCTTGGTCCCAAATCTTGGTGCATATTTTTGTGATACAACTTTAATCTTTAAATCATGCTCCTTATTCTCTTAAATTTAAACATTTACTTTTGTAAATTTGTGACTTTTTAGGCCAAAAATTTAATGTTAAAAAAAAAAAATCCATAAAAATTTAATTTTGATTTAAATAATTTACAACGTGTCAACTTTATTCTCACAAATTGGACTTTATAGCCATAAAATTACAATTTAATTCTTAAACCTTGACTGTTCTCTCATTTTATGTCTTTATTTCTCTTAATTTGACCCTTATCCCCTGTTGTTATTTCCACATCAGCAATAAAAACCTTAAAGAACATTATCTGTTGGCGGAAATTTCAGGTTTAATAAATCACAGCTTTGAACTAGAAAATCTGTCTGCATACGGTCTGAGTAAGTTTCCTAACCAGGAAAACTCTCCTCACAGGAGCTTTAAGTCCTACGTAATGAGTAAATGAGGACAAAACGTTGAGGTTTATTTCCATGTGATAAATCGCTCTTTTACACAGTAACCACTACTACTACAACTCCACATAAAGCCATAAATTATGTCACTGGCAGAAATTCATGGAAAGTTCCATCAGTGATCTGCCTTTGAGGTGCTGCCCTCTTGGCTAACTTCCATCTGGTTATCAGTAACACTGCCATAATCTCCACCGTCGTGGAATGTTACTCTAAATCTGCAAAGGACATGTAGCTCTGGACCTAACAGCTCTTACCCCTGCTTAAAGGGGTCCATATCCGTCTGTCTCATGCAGCACCAGACTCAAAAGCTAATCCCTAAGAAGTAAAGGGGGCTCAGTAACCCAGCACTTCCTGGACTAATGACTTTTTCTGCTAATATTCAATCCAAATTTTGTGAAGTCAGGTGAAGGGCTTTCTTTGACGGGGGCTGTTAAATGGAACGGACGCTAAGATTCGGCCACAGGTCAACGGGCTCAGCCACGTGCTGTAAAACAGGAAGAAATATTAACCCCGCTTGATTGCTCCTGAGCTTTAGCCAGACGGATCTTTCCGTACATTTTGGTCTCAGTGGGTGTCCCCTTTGACCCTGAGGAGCTTATCAACACAAAAGGGTTAAACGGCACTTGGACCAGGGTCAGAGGGATGCAGGGAGACCCTCATGGGGTTTGATGTGCCTCAGATTGCCATCCCCCTAAAGTGACAGAAGCTATGTAGGAGGACTGTTTCCTCTGCTGGTAAATGAGTCCAGAGAGGAGCCAGAGCAACACCACTGACTTGAAAGGGCGGAAATGTAGCCGCGTTGTTCTTGTACGCTTCTGCCTTTTTGGCTCATGAAATAAAAAATAAAGATAACTCAATCAAGGTTTGGTTCCCATTTCTTTCTTTTGATGTTGGTTATTTTTGATTTAGCTATTCATGACACTTTAACACAACAGGACGACGCTGAAAACCAGCTACAAAATGATGATTCCAGCATGTAACGGGGCCTTCAAAATAAAAGCATGCATCTAACATTGCAGAGCAAAACTGTAACGGTAACATCGCTGTTTCAGCTCCTCCTGTGATGTAGTCTAAGCATGCCGTCAGTCAGAGAGCATTAGGATCTGATAGAGGAAGAGCAGCAGCATATTAACTCTTCGGGGGAGGCGGGAAAGGGGGAGGGCTTCGCTAATAAACCCTGAAGAGATTTGAAAGCCTAATCAATAGCCGGGCGCATAAAAGAGTTCTCCTGCGCCTTCACCTTGAACCCTGAACTGTGAGGGAACTATCAAGATGGCGGAGCCAGTTAACCCTTTATTAGCCAACACCAAGAATGTGAGTGGGGTGCTTTTTTAAACAGGAAGGACTCGAGCGCTTACCTGGGGTTCCAGCAATCTCCACACTTAATGTGCGTTCAATGGTTTTGTTCTCAAACGGTGATCCCTTGTGGTCACTGGAAGACAAAAAAAAAAGAAAGGTGCCACATTTCACTCCACGGGTGAGACGGGAAAGCTTTTGTGATCTAAGAAATGGAAATGAGTCACAAAAATGCCTCAACTTGGATTCTAGTCTGTATAGTTTCTCTCTTTTTTTTTTTTTTTTGCTCTGTTTGTGTTAGTTTTCTGTAGTTTTGTTGCTGCTTTCTGCCTGGAATAATGTGGAAAAACTTCTCACACTTACTTTGGAGACTCTGGGGTCAAAGGAAGTGGCAAGGTGGTTGGTTTGGCTGCAGAACACAAAGGAGCATGGGTAATTATTGATCTAGGTACGACACTCAAGGCAGAAGAGAACAGGTCCACATTCTGCAACAGTTAATCTTAAATTTGCTCATGAAATGCAAATACTACTACAAAAACAACCGTTAGAAAGTCTTACTACTGCACAAAGCATATCTGCATATTTTAGTTTGACCCCATTTTAACAATTTACTCTCTTTAAGATATAGACTGTTCACTCTGTGAGGCAGGATGGAGTGATGGTGTGTATTTCACAGGTATCTAGACACAAACATAGCCTGCTCAAGACAACAGATAGATCGAAAATGGAATAAATAACACATAGAGACGATGCCACAAACAAGACACATGACAGTGGGTGAGCCCCTTTCCTGGACAATAAAGTTTATATTCGCATGCACCAACAGCAGAGGAGGGGGAAAAAAGAAGGAAGAAAGGAGAGTCAAGGAAGCTTGTGCAGTTGCCCGAGGCTCTGGCCGACTTGTGGAAACGTGGCTTTTAGTAGCACGACGCTAAAAAAGAGCAGCACCCGGGCTCTGAGTCTAACATGTACGGATTCAGCACACTCAGCTCAATCAGCCAAAAGATCGTTCAAGGGTCGACTTTTAGATACAAGGCGGATAGAAGCAAGACAAGGCTCACCCCCTTTCCCACCCCCTCCTTTTTTCAACATTTTACTGTATTTAGACTTTTCAAAAAACGCCTCCAGGACTGAGCAGAAAGCATCGTCTAGCAGGCTGTTTGTTTTTGCCCTCAGAATGACTGTTAGATTCGTATTAGAGTAAGGGTTAGTCGTGAAGTCAAACTGGGAAGTGGTTAAAGCAGGAGAGGGAGGAAAAAGAGAGCAAGAGATAAGGCCAGTGGGGGGGATGCAGTCATGATTACCTAACAACGGGTGGCCCTGGTCGTCGGGGTGCTCGCTGAGTGCCTGCCTGTGTGGGTGCCCTTGCCCTTGTGTGATGCAGGGAGGGGCGGGCTCTGCAATTCTAGTATCTGGGAAGAGCGGGCTTGGTGGGCTCTGTGAGAGCTCCGCAGCAGGGCTGCCCGTGACATGGTCATCATCATCATCATCATCATCATCAACAACACCATCATCGTCATCATCATTATGGTCAACATCCTCCCCATGGTTTAGCCACCCAGGATCTAGTCCGAACCCCATGCCCAGCCCTGAGTCTGGCTGGCTAACCCAGCTCTCTAAGTCGAAGGTGAGAGGTGACAACAGGGACCCCGAGTCGGGCCTTTCACCCGGACTTACAGCCTGGTCTTTACAATCAAGAGTCCCTTCAAAGCCTTTCTCCTCCACCTGTGCATCAGTCTGGACGGGGCTCTCAGACCTCTTACCTGCTGATTTGCTTTGGGTGCTGGGTAAAGGGCTGATCTTAAGTGGGGGTAAGAGGGCTCGATACTCAGCGGGCCTCTGTTTGGAGGTGAGCAGCTGGCTAAGTAAGGGGTGCCCCGACTTCCCGTCTCTTTTCCTGATAGTCACTGTGATGTGCCTATGCGGCGTACGGCGGGCACTGCTACTGCTACTACGGCCTTGCCTGCCAAAGCCCTCGCTAGCCTGAGTGGCGCCTGCAGCCTCTCGGCAATGCTCACAGCTGTGACTCACCTCTCGGGGAGGGAGGGAATAAGAATGCATATACCTAATAAACCTAGCGGCGGCCAGGCGGCCCGCATCGCCTGGCGGCCTTCCTTCTTCACTGGGCGGCCCGTGCTCCAGTTTGGGGCGGGCATGGCCGCAGGTGGAGGTTCTGTGGCCGACAGGGATAGAGGCACCCTCTGACTCCTCCACCCGGTCATCGTGAGTGCAACGCTGCCACTTCCCAGCCCCAACACCAGCCACACTACACTCGCCTGCAGCCCGGCTCTCACCTCGCTGGTGATGCTGCTGCGGCTGCTGCTGCTGCTGCTGCTGCTGCTGCTGTTGAGATGATACGGCGGACTTCTTCTTGGAGGTGGTGGAGGAGGAGGATGAGGTGGAGGAGAGGGAGGAGAACGAGGAGGTGGAGGACGAGGATGGCGACGAGGAGGAGGACGAGGCGCCCAGACCCAGCCCACTCTTGTCCCTGCTACTTGCACCTCCCCAGGTGCTCTTGGCTTCGCTGGCTTTGGTGTGGAGCAGGATGTCATCGGTCGCTGTTAAGTATTTCAGCAGCTCAGTGCACGGCCGCCTCACCGGGCGGTTCTGTTGACTGGAGCCCCCTCTTGCTTTGCCATTCCAGGGGCTCTCCGTCTGCGCAAAACAAGATACAGACAACATTTCAACTGCTTTGATAAAAAAAAAAGTTTTGTTTTGTGTTAGTAGAGTGCAGCTGATCCACTTTCAAGAAATGTTAAGTGCCTAAATAAAAGTTGAAAGAGATGGAGCCAAAGAGAGAGAGAGAGAGAGAGGCTAAAGGAGCGCCTCAGACAGCCTGAGTACAGCTGTTGCAGAGCAGTCTGGGAGGCGATGGAGGGAGTGCAGTCCGCCCATCATCTTAATTGCGTGGCCCCTCCGAGCACCAGCGTGCCACTCTGTATGTGCACCATGTCCTCCGGGAGTCCTCATTCGCTGTGCTCCAGAAATGGATGACTCAAAGGCACGGTATGAAAATAGACTGTGTGAGGAAGGCTGACACACCGCATGTGCAAACATCGTACACACTAAACACACAAATCTGTGTCTGTGTTGTGTTGCTGATCACATATGTGTTTTTTTTTCCCCCTCTAACATAAAGATGACTTTAATCATCCTGGTAAGTGTAGAGAACAGATTTTCTTACAGTTTTTCCTAAAGTGGTTGTGACACAGAACATGTGTCCCATTCTGACATCAGAGGCAAACAGATATTCATAAACCCTATGATACTCACACTCACTAACATTAATCTCAATCAGCTCCACCCCTTCAGAAAAAAATCCTTTTGAGAGCCATCTAATGAGAACATCAAGTCTGATATTTTGATCTAGTCGTCTCAAGGCATCAATCTTGCCGCAAGACTGCCTGTCGCTGCTTTCTTTTTTTCCTCCTTTTTTTTTCAACAGGCACCATACCAAGGCGGATAAGTGGTGGAGCTAATGAGACAACGGTGCCGAAGCCTCGCCTGGAAAGCCCAACAGCAATCAGCCTGTTTTCATTACGAGAGGGCCCCCTGGGATAGCCGACTAGAGCAGCAGCCTAACATCTTCTAAAGGCGGCCACCAAAACAAGAAAAGTGTGAGAGGGGAGGGAGAAAGAGCCAAAAACAAGACAGGGAATAAACAAACAGCAACAAAAAAAATGCCCGTACACGAGTTGAATACGCAGCAAGGCAGTGCAAGTGCATGTTTCCGTATGTGTGTGTTTGTGTGTGTGTGTGTGTGTGTCCCTACCTTGACGACGGCAGGTGGTGGTCTGATCCGGTGGTTGCTGCTGGCTGCATGGTTCTGTGCCTTGCCACCTGTGTATTGATTATAGCTGAGCTGGGAGTTTGCGGGTGCCAGAAGGAGCTTCTTCAGCTGCAGACGGACCCGAACAGAACGAGGGGAAAAGAGGAGAGGAAAGAGGGAGGAAAAGAGTGTGAGTTATGCAAATTACCATTGTCTTTCAATTAGACATCCTATGCTTCGGAAATGCAGAACCAGACACAGAAACTGCAGCGTGGAAAGACAAACCGTGCAACTGTTTGGAGTTCTTAGTCTGATATCCAGAGACAGGACAAGCTTTTTTCCTCCTGTGCAGGTGTTTTCGTGTACACAAAGCCAGGCTTCTCCACTGTGATTGAATAAACACACTCGGGCATGTGGCTAAAGGTCATCTGGAAAGGACCGGCATGGAATAAAATGGACTATAACTGAACATAACATAACATTTTGGGTCAAAGCCTTTAAGCCAAAAGAAAGGGCCCAGATGGCGTGGTTATGTGTAAAAATAACAGCACAAAGGTAAGCTGACTTCTCATCATGGGGCCTGTCTTTTTGCCAAAAAGATGACTCGGGCACAGGGGGATTAGTTGGGACCCACTGAGAGAAGACAAAATGAGATGGATTTCTCTTTTCTGTGTACTTTCATTACTTGCCGGCTTGATTTCGGGGCTTGTGGCACCGTGTCAACCGTAGCTGGCCCAAACACGATGTTGGTATCATTGAATTGGCGCCACAGTAGCACTGTTATGTAATTAGCACTGAGCAGCTAACGCATCGATCCCTTCCAGATCCTTCCCTCCTCCATGCAGCTGCAACTCTGCACAATTTTTACTGAACATATTGTGAACAATTTGTTGCAAATATGGCAAAGCTTAAAACAGAAGTCTAACAGACAAACGGACACTTCTGCTGCCCAATCCTGTTACTGAGGCTTTGCTTCCAGTGAGAAATAAACGGAATGATTAGGACGTTGTTGACGTAGTTGACATAAGGATTAGAGAGCAACAGCGTTTGACAGGTTGGAGGGAACATTATTTTGACTCTGGACTGGTGATAACTGGACAAATTAAAGGGGGAAAGGCTCACCAGGGAAGGCTCCTCAGGCTCTGGGGTGCGCGGCGAGCCGTCAGGGGAGGAGGGACAGCTCCGGTCACTGGCATTGGTCACGTCCCCATCTGCCAGGGCCTCGAACGAAGGCAATCCGTCCTCATCCACCGGGATGCTGTCCAGTGTCTCTGTAAGCACTGCCAGCAAGTTGGCCTCATTTTCTTCATCTATCTTCTTAGGAGGGGGGAACAGGGGGGGGAAGACAGAAACAGAAAAATAGAGAGATGGAGAAAATAGGACATTTTAGTCAGGAGAAAGTTGCCGTCTTTTCTTTGAGGGAAGTAAAGGTGGTGGGTGGTTGCATGCAGCCTTTCATTGTTAATAGAGTGGGAAGATTTTTTTTTTTTTTTTTTTTTCTCAATTTCTCCGCAGCCGCAGAGCTGGCTCTATTTTGGCAGCCTTTTTGAAAACAAAATTCTCTCCCTGCACAAGTGAGTCAAGCCTGTCACTCATATTTTAAGCATGCAGCTTACTGGACCAAAATAATATCTCCCCCAAGAAACCCATTACCAGGGCTGACAAGTAGCAAGTTTCTTGGGAAGGCGGGGACGGGTTGGGGTGTGTTGCGGCACGGAGCTGTTTGTGGGGGTAAAGGAAACAATGAGCAAAAGTTGACTGCACTCTCTCTTCCCCCGCAGAATTCAGAGATGATGGGCTCACCGACAAGATGTTTGCAAGCAATCCTCAGATAAGGCGAATTACCACCCGCCGAAGCTAAATAAATGTGATATATTTAAACTGTTGGCATGACAGCTGATGTTTGCAACGGGAGGGGAGGTAGCATCAACATTGCATGAGAAATAAAGCGTGTTCTTGCCACTCAGCTGCTCTTTGATGTTGCAGAGCAGTTGTGTGCTTGATGCAGCTGGTGGAGATTAGAACTATGTGTAAAGAAACAGAGCTGTGACTTTACAGAGATGCATGCTGAAGGAAGAGGAGGGGAGAGGTATCAAGAGGAGAAAAACACAACAGGATGAAGGTAAATAGGTGTTATGACTAAGAGGAGTGCCGCTTGCCTTATAGAGGGGTATGTTTTTGTGTCATTTCATGAGAAAGGAGCAGCGGAAAGAATTGGTTCCACTGCCAGGAAAGCTCAGGGCACTTTGAGACAGCAGAAAGATAACACCGTCGTCACCCTAGGATATTCTCCAGCCCAACAAGAACAAATCCCTTTATGCACATGGTGGGATTATTATCGCTTGGCACTGGCGTGCTGCCATCATTATGCCAAAGGGGGCCACCAAGCTCTCAGAAACCAAAACAACATCTCCCAAGACTGAAATTCCAACATGCAGAAAATGTGCCCACCCACCCACCCACCATGGCTGGCACTGGAGGAGCTTTGATTTTTACCATTGTGAAAGTGGTCCCTTTCATTCTTTTCCCATTCCAATTTGAATTTCTAATCTTGGACATCCAGATAGCATCCAGCTAGCTAACAGTGAGGAAATGTTAATCTGATGTTCATTGAGTAGATTTTTTTTCTCTCTCCTAACAACACAAGAGCACTCAGTCATTATTAAAAAAATGATAAAGGAGACATATTTCATAGAGATAACACGACGTAGACTGAGGCCATGCCGCACCGGCAGGCAAACGCCTTGCAGGAAATTGCTCTGTATGAGGTGGCGTGCTGTTTAATTACTTGAAAGGAGCTTCAAATCCACTGTGCTGGAACCCCAGAAATATTAACCATTTTCCAGCTTCCTAAGTTATTACCCAAGCGCTAAGCAGGTAGGTATTAATCCAGAGCCCTTTCTTAGGCCAAACATACATCCTCGCTCGAGAAATTGAAAGTAGGATCATTTTAGATTATCACAAATGAGTCTTTAATGAACCAGCCATCTGTCTGGATCCATCCTCACTACTATCCCAGCTCTGCTGCACACACAGAAGCTCTATTTACCTCTTCAGATTATGTTTAAACCTTTATATTCCTTTTACAGTTGCAGATTATGCCACTCTGTGACACCAGTTGCACCAGCAATCATGGGGGCTGCTCGAGCTTCATTTTCTCATGGTTTGAAAAATGACTTTGGAGGCTGTGAAAAGCTCAAATATGAAAATTTCAATCCTGTTTCAAAAACCTCCACCAACTGGCAAGCTCCCACAGGCACGCAGTATCCCCCCCCCCGAAGATAACCCAGAAGGGACTCTCTTATTCTGAAAGAGACACTTGTAAAAACCCTGAGCCCTGCCGATCAGGCAGCAGACGCTGCTGCGGCTCTAGAGGAGGCACTCTCGGGCCAAGTGGAGATTTGAGAAACTAGGGTAAGGAGCAGAGCTCAGTGATCATTTCCACCCTGGAGAGAGTGTGATCTAATACTCCTGTCCACGAGGGCGAGCTCTTCAGTGCCAGTTTAATGACCACACTTTGCAGAGTACCTGCACCAAAGGCGTTCTACTACAACTGACTCACTTGTTTATGTATAAACAAAATTCCCCCCCCTCCGTGTGGGTGGACTTCAAGAGCTACGGCACCCAAAGGAGGTGACGCCTGGATAACCTGGCAACCTGCTGACGGACGTGTCCACTTATATTGATTACTACAGCAGCTGCTGAGAGGGAAAAAGAGGGCAGGAAGAACAAAGCGAGGGGAGAAAAATTGTCTCTGTGGGAGCACTTCCTCGCCCATCCCGCTTAATGGACCTCACCGAATTAAAGAGATCTTAACAATCCTGGGCTAATTGTGGGATCACAATATATTAACCCCGCTTCAATTCTAAAGGGTGCCATTTTGTGGCTGTTTTATTCCAAATGCTTCAATTAGCCATAAAACATGTTGGCAAGTGCTGGCACAGCTCCTCTCGCCCCTCCTTCACCTCAGCTTTCCCCAAGTTGGAGAAAAGAAAGCCGACTCTGGCTGTTCATTATTAGGTGAGGCCCTTTTGTTATCAGGCGCGCTGTCTTTGAGGTTGTCCTTGCCTTTAACTTTTTTTTTTTTTATTGAGTTCCACGGCGCAGCATTGTGTTCCAGGAGATACCATTCACACAGCTGATAACGGAAGGTGAAGGTGCTATTTTAAACAAACACCCACTTCTGCACACTGGGGCAAATAGCCAAATTAAATCCGCTAATTGCTTCTTGAGGATTCCACGCTCCTGAGCAAATTTGCCAGGGATCAAATTTTTAATGAACTTTTCAGGGCAATGCATCATTTACATGTTAAAAGGAAGCCAACGTGTTGTGAAAGAGCCAGAATGATAGACCTGATCACTGAATGAGATGGAGTTTCAACAGACTAAACAGCCGCCGCTGTTATCTTCAAATGAGGAGCAGAACATGTGGCAGCCTCTCTGGATGTGGGATGATAAAATATCTCCCATTAAATGGGTCATCTGGTATTTAAAGTACTGTTTATTCTCTCTTTCCGTCTCTTTCTGCGCACTCGTTCCTTTTCTCCTTCTGCAGATAGAGAAATAGCATCCACTTACTTCAGACAGAAAACATTCTTAATAAATTGAGCGCCAAATTGCGTGGCGGGGTTAAATCTGTGCCTTGACAATTTAATTGCATTGCTTCATCTCAATCTTTTTCTCCCCCTCTCTGCTCTCTGCTCTGTCAGATTTCAAAAACATTCCCTTGGATGAGGTTAAGCGAGTAGCCAGACCTCCTAATCATGGCACAATCAGAAATGGTGGTGGTGGTGGTGGTGGGGGGGGTTTGGTGTGTGTGTGGGGGGTAAGGGTGGAGGGGGTTGGTATCAAGTCGTCACATCTCGTCTCTGCCAAGAAAAGCAGCCTTGGATTTGATAAACAAATAATGTCATTCTGTGTTATTACCCCCGGCCCCAAGATTTCAGAGGAAATAAATCAACGTCAGGCTTGCCGTTAAGGCGTTAGTCAGGCCTGACACGTCGGCCGGTCACACAGGCACAACATATGGGAGCGAGGAGGGAGAGAGGGAAGAAGAGAGGCGGGGAGGGTGAAGGTAAGGCGCGATGCACGGCAAAGAGACAAATCATGGCAGCCGCCAGAGACGTCTGGTCATTTAGCATGAGCTTACTGAGATGGAGAGAGGGTGATTATGGCCTATACAGGGCGATGAAACCATACATAACACGGTTAAGTCTCTCTGCGGGTGTGTGTCTCTGTGTGTGAGGCGGGAATGAAACTTTATGATGGTGATTTAAGTCATAAAACTAGATTTTAAACCTCTTTGGGAGAAAAATTCTTTCACATAAGTATCAGGATTTTTTGTTTTGCAATTTTAAAATCAGTTTTTTTAATTATTTTTTTTTCTTTTCCAAACTAAAATCCTTCATTTTAATCTTTGTTAAGAAGCAGCTTTTCTCCAGCAGAAGGTGAAATATTTTTCTTTGACTAACATGATGCCTCTGAATATGTCTTAACAACTGACTCACGTGATGTTCATTATTTGAGGCAATATGGCTCCTGATAGAAATCATCATTCAACTTTACATGGTCTGGTGTTAAACAAGGGAAGTAAAATCACCAATGCCAAAGAATTGCAATTTAAATCGAAATTGGCACCCCAGAAATCGTGGGAGAAGAGCATGTCATCCCAGCCCTACTCTTTGGTGATCAGGGCTGTGATTGGTCGTTGAACACAATAAAAGCTGAGAGGAAGCTCCTGGAGTTCTGACAGATACTGATACTGGTACCAGATATGACAGGAAACCCACAGAAACACTGATGAAACAACCGTTTCTTACCCTGTAAAGCAGACTGCAGGCCACATCCGGTGCTTTGAGCATCCATGTGTGGCCCACACGAGGTCAATCATAGATTACAACACGCATACGTGCATTCAATATAAGTGTGCTGCTTTTATTTTGAAAAGCGTGATGTTTGCATTATTTCAGTAGGGACACACTTGCACGTATGAGCCCTGCACATGAACAGCGATGTTCACATGATGTCTGGTGATAAAGTTCAACAGACCCAAACACAGCTCCTCCATCACTGATGATCAGCTCTCAGCTGTTCGATCATCACAGAAATTCAGCCAGATTTCAAAGCGCTTGTTCAAGCTCAGACTAGATTTTTATCAACAAAGAGTTAAAGACATTGAAGTTATTGTTTGTTTGTTTTTTTTTTTTGTATAAAGTTGTTATAAAGGTTTTCAGGCTAAACATAAAATAAAAAACTAATTCAATGATTGTTTTTGTTTTTACTGTTTATTGCTACTTTATTTTATTCAGCTAATCAAAACGTAAGTTAGTGCATTTTACAATGGGGAAAAAGTTAAAATTGAGAAGAATTAAGGTCACATTATTGTTGGTGCGGCCCTCTGACACAATTCAGGTTTCTCATCTGGCCCCTCATAAAAATGAATTGCTCACCCTGCTGTAAAGTATTGAATCTGGTCATGGTATCAGTATTGCTATCAGTGCGAAAGGCTGGATTTAATGTCTTCATCACTGTTTGTATCAACAACTATATAATTATCTGCATCAATATCTCAGTATCGGTATCAGTATCGATACTGATGTCAGTATCAGAATATTACTTTATCTTTACTGGAAACCAGTGGACAAGATGAAAGGGTGACATACTCTGACACAAAATACCATGAATGGTAGCCAGCAGCGAGTTTTCCGACACATCAAATCTTCAGCCTTGCTGTATTTCTTGGTTCGTCTTGTTTCTTTGTGCTGAAAGTGATAAATCTTTACCCTCTAAATGCAGACAAGTTTGTCCAGTCAAGCTGATTTTAGGCTTCTCCATCCTACTTAGCTATAATACCACAACTGGCCTTGTGCTAATCCCCCTCACTCTGGCAGGAATTCACCACTTTGTGCCTCGGTTAAAACAAAAATGGCGACCCTCTGAATGAAGAGGAAGCAGCCTTATTTCAGGAAGTGACAGTTTGCATGCTGCGTGTCTGCCTCAGTTTTGAAGGCTGCATGAGTTATACATCAATGAGGAAGTGGTTCGACCTATCGGCGAGGACCAGGATGTCTATGTGCAGAGATGAGGCATCTCCTGGGAACTATTTGAGACTGTTAGAGCACTATCAGATGAGCTGCTGTGTGTGTGTGAGAGAGAGAGAGAGTGAGAGAGAGAGAGGAAAAAGAGAATGTGAGAAGAGGAGATATCAATGTGTTTGAGAGCCAGCCAAAGAGGGAGAGGGAAGTGTTGTTACACATCCTGACACAGGCCAGATCCGATTGAGACACATACCCTTGGGATGTGAGCTCTGTTGTTCTTTCTAGATCTCTGTGGAAAAAAAAATCCTTTGAGTGGTGACCCCACGGCTGCTGCTGGTGCTGAAAACTAACCGCCTAACTCCGTCATACATCTGCTGAGATCAGCTGAGGTTGTCATATGCCTTCAGAGCTACAAGGAGGCTCTTATTGGTCTCACTTTGGGTCAAATATCACACAACTGGTAGTGTGTGGTACATCAAAAGGAAATAGACACATCTAACATCAAACCCGGGGGTCAAACCGACAGCAAGGTAAACAAAAATCCCATCATGTTCATTACTGAATAACCAATAAAGTGTTTAAAATCAAAACAGTCAATAAAAACCACTAAAATCTTTGATTCATAAAAGCAGAGGATTGACTGAAATGTGAACCGGTTGTGAAGTACTTTCTGATAAATCTAATGTTGATGAAGTAATATTTCCAACAACAACCATCAACACCACAAATTTAAAAAGCAGGGACCTTTAAATGTCTTAAAGTTTTGCGGTCTGTCAGTTTAACTGCTGTTTAATCATTTTCCAAACAGAGACTCGATTAATCGATTCTTTTTCATGTGACATCAGGTGTCATCTTTCACAGCTACTGTAACAATTTGGGGAATCTGGGAGGTTACTGTGGCCCTTGTTGCAGCCTCCCCATCTTCAGTCCGGCCCCAAGCTGCTGTTGTTTTCCTTCTTCAGCCGTCCAACAGATGGTCCTAGCAAGCGTTTGCTAACACCACAGAATCACACGCCATCATAATGATTGGACTCTCACTCTTTTGTTTTGGCAGCCACTTCCCAATCGGCTTGGCACGAGGAGGCACTGATTGCTGTGATTGCACCGACTTTGACGGTCACAGCGGGGGCGGGGTGTGAGGGGGGGTGAGATTTGGTGCCTCAAAATAAGGAATATTCAGCTAGATGCAGAGATGGGGTGAGGAATGGTGCTTCCCTCTGCTTTTTTTTTTTTTTTCGCCTAATGGCATGCAAATAGCTATTTGCTTAAGTCGGCAGCTCTGAATGTGCACCACTAAGCAAGGGGCCTTTGAACATGCTGTTACACTGTTGATAATGTGCAGGAGGAACACAGGGAGGGGGACTGAGCACGTGCAGAGGGAGGCAGAAAAAAAAAAGGAACACAGTGACAGTTTCCCTTGTTCTTTTTTTCTTCACTGGACAGAGCTACATCGCCTGCCGGGAATGCAAGTCTGTCATCAGCACTCATGAGAAGCTATCCATAAAACAATAACACACACAGGAGGTTTTGACATTTTTGACATTTACATAGATTTGCAAAGGGAGAAGAATGGAGCAGAACTTCTTTTTTTTTCCCTGCACAGAGGACTCAATGTTATTATCTGCTGATGAAACCACCTTTACACACTTTACAACAACCTCACACACATACAACTGCACACAAATGCAGCTCCTGACCTTTCAGGCCCTGCCAAGCCTATCGAGGGTTTTGTGGCGTTTCATTTGTCACAGTAATGTCTTCCTCGGAAAGATGCCAGCACAAGGAGAGCCGGGGTACAGTGGACAAGATATAGTGGTCTACAGTGTTTCAAACAAAAGGTGCGTTTCTGTGTCATTGTCCTATTCTACATCTCTGTGTGCATGTGTTTGTGCGTACGACAGGGCAATGCAATATCACAAATTTATGGTAATTGAAATGGCAGGATCTTTTGGCGGAAACGCAGTCAATTTGATTCTGCGGCAAAAAAAAAAAAGGTCACCCTATTCAATTTGCACTCGATGGCGTTCGGGGTGCGACAGGGAAACACCTGAAAGCAAACGATCTTATCAAGGCCTCACAGGCTTCACCACTTACCCGCTGCATAAAAGCTATTTGCTGATTACTAAATAAACGCATTATCTTTTACCTTGACTTCTGCTGTGTGCGCGAGTGTGTGCAGTGCCACTCCTGGATCCAGGTGGGAGGAAGCCACTGCAGCGTGAATTCCTTATCCGCGTCGTGACTTTGTGTGAACCTTATCGGGGGACAGTTTTTTCTTTCTTATGTGTGCACGGGCTGCACGTGGGTCAAACATGCAGAGCTCTACAAGCCGCTGCATGTCTTGTGAAGGATGCGCCTATCTTTACAAGTAAATAAATGAAAAACACATCAAAGGAATTGTGCCCTCAAGTCGATACGGGTCTTGTTGCTGATGTGAGGCCGAAAAGACGAGAGGATGAAAGCGTTTCTTTGTAGCGTCAACATCCAATGTTGAGGTGATTTTCATCTCAATCCAAGACGTATTCTTGGGGGAATACTGATCATGTTACTCTTACTTTGAATAAGTTTGCATTTAGCTTAGCATTTCCCCCTACACACACCACTGGACTGTGAAACGTATGTCAAATGCAGAATGATCAGTGTTGAGCAATGCTTTTGGTTGCTTAAGAAAGATCCTCAGCTTATCAGCTAAATGAGTAGTGAGGGCAAATTCATCATGATCAAACACTGCAGTTGGTGATTTACCAAGATACGAAACCATATTAATCAGCTAGCTAAAGATTAAACTGACTTGATAAAGCTGATTTTCATGTCAGATTAATCTGATTTAAATTGCAGCTATGGTGCAAGTTAGCCAAATGAGCTTGTTGTGCAACTTAAACCATCATAAGGTGATAAAGTCTCAAAATTGGTCTTTATTTTGCTTAAAATATATAACATAATATTGTAGTTTAAAAGAGATTAGCAATTATGTTGTTAGCTACTATGCTGCTGTTACTTAGCTAGCTGCATGTTTTTGGAGGCTAGCTTCATTTACAAAAAGTAACCGATAGCTTAGCTCATTACTACTTACAAGAAGTTTGCTTAACACTGGCGACATGGTAAGAAGAGTACAACACTTCCCCAAAGATTACAAGGATTGTTACATATAAATGCTAACTGCTACATGAAAAGAGGTTCTGCTACAATACGTAAATTTAGCGTCCTTAGCATTCTCAAATGAGAAAATAATGTGCTTTAAGTTCCGTTTTTGAGCCTGTCTTCTGTTCATATTAATGAAATATCGTTTCTCTGAGACAGATGTTTCCTCAAGTCATATTCTACAACATATAATAAATTCAAAGAAGTGTTTGTTTTTCGAAAAAGGAGAGTTAAGCCATGTTCTCTATCTGCACTGTCCAAGTGTCTGTAAAAGCTTCTGCTTCCAGTTTAAACTTGGGAGCTACTGATTGGGGAGCAAGTGAGTCATCCAAGCATCCAGTCACTCATGCATCAGCAGAGCCTCGGAGAGCCTCTTGAACTATTTGAGGCCTGTGCAGACTTAAATGCTTCAGGGGGGAAATAAGCTGCAGCTATAAGCATGCAGTGCACATCATAAAGCTTAGGTAGAATGGGGAGGGGTTTTTTTCTGCATGGTTGACAGAGCTCTTAAAAGCACCAGGGTAAACTGGTCCTTCACATGTACAGTGAGAGTCTGAAGTGCACACAGCCAAAGGATGTGTTAAATTAACTAAATTATGAAGCACCCACAAATTAAAAACACTCTAAAAAAGGGAACTTCAGACATAGATGTACTTAACCGCAGCTTTCTCTGATTAAAAAAGCATAATGAACCCCACGTAGAAGAAAATCCTCCTTCTGAAACTTTTCTGTGCCGAGGTTTTTGCACAGCTAACAGCTGAGCAAAGTGAAAGCAAATCTATAGCTGATCTGGGTTTTTCAGGCCCTGATTGTCCTAATTCTGAACTCACTTCAGTAATTTAAAGGTGCAGTTGATATAATGACGGGCTAGCATAGCTTGTGTGAGCAGGTTTACATCAGCTAATCTTATGTTTTTGTCGTCTACTTGTTTAACTGTTATCCCGTTAGCATACCATCTTCATGTGGTATATGCAAACTACAACGCAGGGCATGCTAACAACGGCTAACAACAGCTTAAAACAATAGCCTGGTAGATCGGCACCTGACATGCTTTTTTCATGTTTGACTGTTTATAGAGAGAAGGGATAAAAGTAGTGTATGTGAAACTATGGATGACTTCTTATATTTTTTTCTAGATGAGCTGAGCACAAGAACAGCTGTAATTGACGCTGCCATCTTGTTTTCAAACTTGTGTTCCTCAAACGCTGCCAACTCAGAGATGACGTCATTCCCTTTTCCCAGTTCGGATGTAAATGGAACGCACCATAACTTTCCAAAAGATGCATCTCTCCTGTGTTTTCTAGACCTCAAAGTGTAACACGGCAGAGTGGCAACAAAAAAATCTACAAAATATGAAAAGGTTTCCAGCAAATAATGCATTTAAACACAGTATGTTAAGTCCTGACCTTATGTGACCTAAAAACAGCCCTCTACATCCAAAACTGCACAGTTTTCTTTTCTAATAAAAGCTGAAACACATTTTTTATTCTGGTTATTTTGTTTAAAACCAACACAGCCCTCGAGAAGCTGGGCTACAAACTCACAGATTGACAGAGTTTGGCCAACCACCAAAGCTACTGGCTACTGCCAAGACCTCTGCCACAACTGGACACGTTGGCAACGAACACACACAAACACACACACACTAACTGACACAGACACACTTGGGATCGATTGGCCTTTCCTGGAGAGGGGAAGCAGACTATCGCCCAAGACTGATAGCGCTTCAGCATGAATCACGGCCCCCACTGATTGAAGGCTTCTCTCCATCACCTCCCTCCCTCTTTCGCTTTCTGTCGAGGTTTCCCCCCTTTTGTCTTTTATTCAAACTGTTTTCTCACTTCTGGCTATCACTTTTACTCTTCCCTTTGTTGTCTTCTCACTCACTCTTTGATCAATTCTTCTCATCTCCATGCAAACACCGTCTTGCAGCTCCTGAGCCTCTTTTTGTTGCATAAGTCCAAGACAATAAAAGCAGGCTCGCGATCCGATGTTTACACCTTCCTCCCGCTATAAAGTGTACATTATTAAATAATAGCAGGAGGGCTGGTGTTATCATGTGGCTTCATTGCAACATGTAGCCTGTGTGTGTGTGTGTGTGAAAGTAGGAGTCGGGTGGGGGGATTATTGGCTTAGTGTTTTGGCCAGGTTTAAGTGAAACAGCCCTGAAAGGCTCTTAGTGGAGATTACCCCACGTACTAAAAATAGACATTCCTGCCCAATACACATGCGAACGTAATAAAAAAAAAGAAGCGATAAAAGTGTTGTGTCTAGCCAGAAAATGCCTCTATCTGATCTCTGTATGGAGTCTCTCAATTACGTAAAGACACACACACACACACACACACACACACACACACACACAAACACACATGACATGTAGCTCCAGAGTGATGAGAGAAATCCATCCAGAGGATCAGCTGGGGCAGGAAGACCAAACCATGCCTCAATCATCAGCAGCGGCCACATGGGAACGCAGGGTGGAGTGTGTGTATATGTTAGTGTGTGTTGTGTGTGTGTGTGAGTGGGAGCGAGGTAGACAGGCAGCCAAGCAGCCACCACCACAACCAAAAGATGTTCTCTTGCTCTTTTTCCAAACACTCCCTGAGGGGACTATTTTTTTTTTTTTGGCCACATCCACCCTCTGTGCCCCCCTCCCCAACTCGCTCTCTCCCTTCCTCCTTTCCAGAAGCGATTGTTGGAGGCCAGAATATATTTGTTTTGCCGCTGCAGCCTCAACTTTCCCCATCAGCCAGGAACAAATGCTTTGCCTTGGGAGCAGAAAAAAAAAAGAGACAGAGGGAAGGAAGGGAGGGAGGAAGAGAAAGGGATGGCAGAGAGTGTTGCAGGGCAGGCGGGCAGGGTTGAGAGCTCTTGTTGTGGAGTGGATCTGACAGACGCTTCGAGATGACACAGGCTTGGACAGCCCAAGTCTGCATCCCTGTACAATACGTCTGCGCCTACTTGTCTGCGCTCGCTCTCATTTGTGTATCTTGAAACAGCAACAGCCGCGGGTGTGAGAGGCATGCTTTGCCTTGAGTTCGACAGTAATGAAGGATTTCTTCCATCAGACAGTGCAAACAAAGTATCAGCGCAGTGAAAACTGAAGGGGAACTGGAGATGAGGACAGGATGGTGTATCCTAATAAGACTCACTTGAGAAAATCATATTATACAGTGGAGTATGATAATTCATACACCCTTTGCTGGAGCAGTGAACTGGTGCGGGTGGTGTACTCTCAAATGTCGGCATAAATTTGCAAAATAAACGCACCCGGCATTCAGCAGGGAGTAGCAGCAGGGACAATAAGGGTCTCTGCTGTCTGTATATGTGTGTGTGTGTGTTTGTATGTGTGGCCGTGACGATTTCTCTTAGAGGGTCTGTGACTTGTTTCAGCTCACAGGAGAGCCTGTCGCCCAACAAGTGTGTGTGTGAGCTAATCTAGGCTTACATGTGTTTGCAGGGAAGGAAAGGGGGCTGCTTGAGGAAAACATTTCGCTGCAGCATGTTTCATCAAAGCCTTTTCTAAAGATGACCCAATCAATGTAATCTGCCTTTGCTTAAGAATAAGCGCCCGAGCATCTGTCCAAAAAGTCGCAAACAAGCAAGACAAAGCGGCGTAATGCCTTCGCAAAAATCTGGTGCAGTAACACACACACACGACATATCCTGCTGGAGTGATGGGAAGACTTTAAATAACCAACAGGGAACACATATGTGCGCCCATCTTCCCATGCATCATGTGAGTAATGCTTTAAAGCCTTGGCATCTTATTTTACTACCTGCAAAGCCCACAACCTTTTATATCCAATCCATGGGGTCTGATTTTAGCTGGCACAGGTCCCAGCTTCCACATGTCTATATGTTTGTCCCCTTCACTTCCCATCTGTCACTGTGTGTGTGTGTGTGTGAGTGTGTCTCTGTCTCCTGTTGTATCACTTCTCTCTACCTGCCTTCAGTCTCTATACATCGCCTTGCAGGAGTACTCACCCCTCAAAAGTTTCCACACTTCACAATCTTACAAAACAAATAATGGAACTATGCGTGTTCTCATTTTATCACATGATGTCGGAAAAGGAAAGCAAGCATGGATGCACAAGGTAACATGTTTCAACCATTTTCTGTTGGCAAATTGAAAGTAATCTGCACTTTGCATCAAAATGAAATATCACCAAGAGCTTATTCAGCGACCACGATGAGCCTGTGGTGTACAATGTGTACAAAACTTAAAAACTTTACGGATTAATACTTAGGGATGGGCGAGTACCGATACCAGGTATCGGGCTGATACCGTCCTTTTTTCCATGTACTTGTGAAGTCTGTTGATACCAGCCACTGATTTACAACGCAATGAAAAAATAACGTCAAGTAAGACACCCTCGCCAGTAGTTGGCGCCACACCACCACGGTTTGACACCATGTCAACTCATGTGTGTCACGTACCGTTTTTAGAAATAAAAGTCTCTGTTCAGAATGATCTGTCAATGTGTTAATTGAAATTTTATGTATTAAAGGTATTAGTGGTATCGGTACTCGGTATCGGTGAGTACTCGTCCTGGTATTGGCCTGAAAAAAAGTGGTATCGAACATCCCTAGTAATAAGTAACAATTGGGAAACATAAATGCAGGAAAAAAAAAAGAAAAACTTGGGATATAACATACTGTTGAAAACCACTTTACTGTACTTTTGTAACTTCACAGTTGAACATGTACAACGAAAGGACAAGTGTCTGTTAAAAACTGACGGTGGCTTGTAAAAAAAAAACAATAAAAAGAAAGTGGTATCAAGCTGACCCCCAAGCTATGGAACTATGGATCCAGATTATTGAAGGAAATTCATCTGATGGAATTATGGAGACTACAGAAAACCCATCTGGAGGAGAAATGGACGATATAATGAGAGTGTGCCAAACACCACAGACCTGTGGACCAAACTCAGAGAAGCTAACAGCACTTGCTAAATGGCAGCAACCCACTGCAGGCCAGTTGACTCTGTTGAAGACGTGGGTCGAATGGACCCCCCTCAGGTTGGAATGTAGGGGTGAGTCACATGTTTAACTACTGTGGGGAACTATGGCAAGAAACTCTTACAACTCAGCAACTGACTGCACACTGCAACAAACAAACAAAAAATAGATTTTAAAAAAGTACTTTTGGTCGAATTTTTAGTTAAAAAAAAAAACGTCTTTCAGACATTTGCCACTTGGGTAAGGTAAGTTTCTCGTGTTAAGAGTGTCCTCTCTCGATTCCTCTGCTTGAGTCAATTTTTAAAGATGCCGACAACAACACAACAAATCAGAACTTAGCGTGGCTGAAGATATTTTCTTCATCCTCTGCTTGCACGTGTCTCAAGATTTTATGTTGTTGGCAAACAAGCTGAGAGGTACATTACCGCCACCTACTGCATGCACGTCACATAAGGTTGCTTCTGTGTACATGAAAGTTTTTACATTTTTTTATCGCAGCCTTTGCAATTTGAAAACTGCATTTTATTACATTGCGATTTGGGTTTAAATTTGATTAACTGCTCAGCGTTAATTTAGGTCCAGCTCTCCATAATCCAGACTAACTCAACCAACTCTGAGCGACGTCATTGGTAAACACGTGACTTGACGAAGCAGCATCCTGCTGTGACCCCCGCTGAGGACGTCAACACTGGCACGTGAAGAAGCCCAAACAAACATGACATGTTTCCATCAATCAGACGGTGAAGGCCTGTACATGAAATCTAAGTGGCGTCCTGCAGTTAAAAAGACATCGGTCACACTTCTGTGCTGTTATCTTTGGCAGTACATCGGGAACTTATTGGAGTAACCATCCCTTAACAACTGCAGCCCGAAATAGACTGTGGTCTTTCACGGTCGGCCCGTTTTGAAGAGGTGTCAAACACGCTGTGCCAGGAGCCAGCACTGTTATGTGTGTGTTGTGTGTGTGTGTGTGTGTGTGTGTGTGTGTGTGTGCAGGGAGGGAGGGGGGGTTGTGGTGTATCATTCTCCACATATCGTGTCAGGGACAGTTGGGACAGTGGCAGGGAATAGAGCAAAAGTCCAGCCAGGGGACAGCTTGTGATCTCAGACCGCATGCTGCTAGGGGAACAGAACACACACACACACACACACACACACACACACGCATACAGAGATAGAAACACCAGGTTATCCACATTCATACACACACTTCTACTGCTCATACCGAGTGTAAACAAACTCCACTGTCCCTTTAACCGTCAAATGAGACTCTGATGTGACTGCTATGTTTCTGACTGCCATGTCAGAGTGTGTTTACTCATCTGCGACTGGCTCATCGTGGACCTGCAGCCTCAATAAAAGCCTCGGTGCAAGAAAAACAGGAGGTGTTTGGCTTTCTGTGGAAGCTACAAATCTTTCAACAGCTGAACCGAACTAAGGAAAGCCGGTTCAAACTTCCAGGCAGCTTGTTGTTTGATGGGGACGTTTAGAAGAGGGGCCTCTGTGTGACAGCTGCACGCAGCTGTCACACACGTTACTCAGGACAGCTTGAAAAAAAGAAAAATGCTTTTTTGGAAAACACAAGGAGGATGCTCGTCGTGAAAACATAGGATATAGAGCCGAGATTTAAAGCCAACACTAATTAACGTATGGTGGTGTGGACACATTCGATTGGAGGCTTCTCTGCCTTGTTAGAGGCCAATAAGGAGAGGAGGAGAGGGGGGTTGCAGGAAGTGCAGCCGCAGCCCAAGCTTTCTGATCCTAGCCGAGCGGCAAACTTTCCCCTGTCAGATTAAGTAGGATTAGCTGAGTCCTGCTGTATGATGAACTGAGCACTTCATATGGTGACTTGAAACTTTCCAAAGATGGGGAAAAAAAAAATCCCTGGTCAGGGAAATGTGTTTCTTTTTTTTTTTTTTTTCCTGAGTTTTAACAGCTTGATTTGAAGCCTCGACATACTCTTAGCATCACACGGTTCCTGTTGTGGACGAAAACACGCATGTGTGTGTGTGTGTGTGTGCTGTTTCGCATGTGTAGAAAAAAAAGGGTCTTTCCCATGCAGAGAGTCGCACACAGCTTCTTGCTCAGAGTGTCTTCCCTCATCAACGTTGGTGCTAAGTTCCTTTGTGTTTGAAACTCTCACACACACACTCACACTTGCACATGCATACTCTCATTGGTATTTTTATCCATCCCCAGAGCCGCTCTGTGGCTGCAAGCCATATCACTCAGACGACAGAGGAGCCACGGTCACACCAGCGAGTACTTAAGGCCCCCCCACCCCTCCTCCTTCTTTTCTTGTGTGTGTGTGTGTGTGTGTGTGTTGTGGTGGTCCACAGAGGGAGAATGTGAGGTGATATAAAGGGACTCTGAAAAAGGTGGCGGTGGCAGGGAAGAGGTCAAACGTGGAAAGAATTTCGTCTGTTATCAACTGTTGCCTGCACGACCACTGAAAAAAGCACACACACACGACACAGACCCTGAAAACGTGACTACATGACAGGGCCATACACACACACACACACACACACAATCACATAATCACACACATTGAAGGCTTCTCAGACAGGGTTTTTCCTCCTGAGGCGAGGCTAAAGCATCCAATCTCAGTCTTTCTTGTCTATCTCTGGCACTGATAAAGGCTTATAATGAACTGGGGACTGGAACTCAGTCCCAAGACCGATGGCTTTATGGCCCCGGCCAGATCATCACCCCCTGTGGACTTCGTTTGTCACCGGGTGAGAACAGAAAAGAGACTGTCAGATGGACAAAAAAAAGGAGGTGAGAGAGAGAAAGAAGGAGGAAGCAAAGATTAAAGTTTTACACTCCAACCTTTGAGAAGTGTTTTGCAATACAGCCGCCGTGTCCAGAGTTTACTACCAGACTGATCTGTCAGATCTGTGCCGCATTACTGACTCCGCGCAGGAATAAACACTCAAAGTTTTGATAAGGAAGCCTACCATGGCGGCCAGGATCTAAACAAGGGGACAAAGGTCCTTTCGGGCTTATCATTTCTTCACGTTATCTCCCTTTTTTTTGTACTTCGGAGCGTGTTTGTAAACCGGTAACTGTCGAACGTTTTGTTTGGCTCTCATTCAGGAGTCATGAAGACGAGCTGTGTGGTTGCTGGGTTATTATTCCAGCTCACGCCTGCACCCCTGGGAGATCATATAATGAAACCACCCTGGATGCAAAGATGGCAGCAGAGAACACAGAAATAAAAACAGGTGCTTTCTTACCTCAAAAAGATTCGACGCCTCATTGCCATACTGAGTGGAAATGATCTCTGATTGGTCGCTGTACCATTTGAGGCCCCCCAGGAAGCTGTCTGCATCTAAGTCACTGACATCCAGCTCTGAGAGGTCAAGTTCAGGGAGGTCTGGACAGAGGGGCTGGTCTTCACCAACCAAGGCAGCACACTGGAAAGACAAAAAAAAGAGAACATCTCTTTTAAAGGCTGAATTATTTGTGCCAAGTTTGGAAACAATGGTGGACTCAGAATCTGGACGGTGGTCAAAAACTCGCCAAAACTACGTAATTTATACGTTTAATAATCAAACAATCGCATCCTGACCTTAAGCTCCAATTTCTGCTTGTAAAAACTGTTTCAAATGTGTCATCTGCTCTCTTGTCACATGCAAACCTTTCACCTGTTTCTCCCTCGCTTCCATCCAACCCCTGCGTCCTCCCACCATACCTCCCCCCAGCTCTGCATTTGGCTCTGCCCCCCCCCTCCTCCTCCCCTCCTTGCTACTAACTGATGCCTGTTGACATTCTGTTATTCACCAGCCACTTTTATGTAATCTAGACAATGTGTGCTGTACGTGGCAGCTGCTCCTCCTGCTTCCTCGCCACCGCAGATCAGCTGCTCTGCTCTGGCTGAGAGCGAGCAGCAATGAGAGTGGAATTCAGCAGGGATTTAAAAAAGAAAAAAAAAAAAAAAAAGGGTGTTTGAAGAAGAAGGCAACAGGTTTACAAAGCTGATTTGCCACCAAGATAAGCATTAGTAGAAGTAATACTTCTGTTTTGGCTTTGCAGATTTATACCAGTCATTATGGGTGATATTAATTTCAGTATGCAGCCCCCGGGGCAGGAAACCAGCAGTCAGCAGACCTTTATCTGTGCCAAATGCAAACTTCGAGATTCATTTCAAGGCAAAAACACACCAGACTCCAGATGTGCTGCTTACACTGCTACTGCGCACATGCAACCCAAGCTTAGGAAAACATCTCAGTGCCCACTGTATAACAGAAAACACTCTTAACACTGATGACAACACGTTTGCGGATGTGTGATCGCTGCAGGATGGCCTTAAGACAGATATATTATAGATATCCTCGGGCGCAGCCGGGAGGTATTTGGCCCGCAGAGCGAGGAGGGGATGAGAGACGGGTTCGGCTCAGGGCAAAGCAGGGAGACGGATGCTGTGCCAAGGAGGGAAAAACCGCCCAGACACCGGTGTCACAGTTCATTCGTCGTCGAGATTCGCACCAACATGAACACATGATGACTTCGACTGCGATGAGACAAATCCGTTCTGTTGCAAAGAGGACAGATTCACTGCGTCTTAGGCTGCCCCCCCACTGTGATGATCCAATCTGACAAGGCACGAAATGAGGAGAGAAAAAATGTAGCAAAGATGTTTGGGCATTCAAACTGGACGTCCTGTGCTCAATTAGCCTATCTTATGGACCTCTTGGTGGACTAATGAAATAGCGCCGCCAGACAGACGATCAGTGCGCACAAAAGCACTCCTGTGATTTACGCACGCTTCGCACATAAAAGCACCTGCAAGGGGAGGAATATCGGAGAGATCCAGCGTGACACTTCTCTCACTGAATTATTACACGAAGCTGAGCCTACATGCATCATGGAATTAGAGCTACAAAAAAAAAAAAAAATAACGCGCATGTTTCTTGAAGATTTTGCAGAAACGGTGACGGAGACTCCCGAGTGAAGCCTACCTGGCTCAAGTGACAGAATTTATTAAAGTACAAACACGCGCAAAGAAATCCACATCGAGCCGAAACAGCTCATCTCATCTACTCTTGTCTTTCCCTCTTCTTATCACACAGCCTAGAAAACCATAAATATGCAGCAACACTGCGACCACATCATGTTAAAACCTCTCCGAAGCATCCCTGAGCTCCTGTGCGCAGCCAGGTAGATCTAATGTGCATGACAAGCTGGACGGGCTCGGTAAATTGGGGGAAAAAGGTGACGAATAAGTATCCCTTTGATGTGCCATGTTATCTGAAAGCACTTTAATCATAACAGTGAGGGATGCAAACGAGATTTAGACGATGCATGACGCGAATTTGAGCTAATCATTCGCGTTAATGGATGGAATTACGCAGGAGATGAGATGAAATTTGCACCAATGTGGAAAGAACAAGTATGGTGGATGTTGCTCTCCAGCCGGTGCTCACGCTCCTCCGGCCGGGATGTTGGCACACAGACGTGCCCAGCTTCTTCGTTACTATTATGATGCTCCTGCCTGCGCAATGCCAGATCATCGGTCCCTCTGTGTGGACAACCTTTGCTCCTGAAAATAACCTGCGCTATCCGGACACAGCACATCAAAGGGATTGTTATCGTCGGTGGATTTCATGCGTCAGCGGAATACCTGACTTTGAGACATTTCGGTCATTTCGGCATGAAAAGCTTCTCCGGCAGCGGAGCGCGTGTAGTCCGATATCCGACTGAACAGAGATCCTATGAGGGAAGCAATACAACCTCTACATCTTTAAATGAGGAAAAAAGGGAGATTCCGCACAATTCCTCCACTTGTGTTATAGATTCCCGTCTTGTATATCCCCGCATCCTCAAACTGTGTCCAGACGCGCACTACACCGGCATGCACTGCCAGCAGCAGCAGCAGCACCAGTGAAGAAGAGTATCTGTGCAAATCACTGCCTCGGATAGTCAGCGTTGTCCATCCAGGATAAAAAAAAAGAAACTCCAGAGGGCTAGAAAGATGAAACAAGTCGGATTTTTTTGTTTGTTTGTTTTTTTTTTGCATGCGCTCACCTCTAATTCTCTCCACACCGAGTCCTGGTTACACCTGTCCCACGCCATCCAGCCACTGAATGACGGCCCCGGAAAATTATATTAAAAAAAAGAAAAGAAAAAAAAAAAGAAAAAAGAAAGAAATCAAGTAAAAAAGAAATCCACACACGCTTCCCACTCGCTCTCACACAGGCAACTGCTGCCCCTCGCCGAGAATGAACCGAGGGCACCTGTCTTACAACTGCTTTCCATCACATGACAAAGCTATTAAAAGTAGGCAGGGGAGTGACTCCGCGTCCACACTACTCGCCAGTGACGCGCGGGGAGCAGGCGGGGTCTGGCTGCGCACATAGTAAAAGCCTCTCCGTGCACTGCAAAAAATGTCCATCTGAAAACCATATCATGAGCCATCGATCTGTATATACAGCAGCTTGTATTTATGTTTAAAAAAAAAAAAAAAAAGTGAGAGTGGAAAACTGAAGACGATCGTTGCTGCAGTCAGACCTGACGAACAGGCTGATCGCGAAATCAATTCAAAGCTCTTACTGGTAAAGTATTTCATTAAATATGAACATAGATTCCCCACAGAGCTGGAGCGCAGATTCTTTTAGCTGTGCTGCAAAATGTTTGAGGAACAAAATGAAACAATCGGCGTATTTCTTGCAGCTGGAGCGCAGATCCTTCGGCGTAATTAGGCAAATTAGGTTATTGTAATTTTTGAATCAATAAACTGGAGCTAAACAGCACACTGCATGCACAGTATGGCTGTGGATCTTGTTGAAAAAGTGGGATTAATAAGTGTAATGTGAGATCACCGTTTCTGAAGCTTGGATATACAAAGTGTTCAGAAGCCTCATCGGTGGAGTGTATATTTAAAGAGGAATGTTGAATTCATACAGAGCTGGCGCACTTGTCGTGTTATCACGATTTGCAAAAGGTTTTAAACAATGAATGGCAGGATTCGGCGAATGTTGTGGAGCTGGATCACAAATGTGAAGACTAAATTTGACAAATTAAGATTTAAAATGAATAAATGAATGAATGCCAATCAATACAGAAAGAGCATCGGCACTCCTTCTCCAGAAGAAGTCTACATCTGTGACAGAAAACACTGCCGACGAACGCGCTTGAAGGTGTTGACCCGGTACCTGTAAACACGCCCATGTGACACGATATCTCACCAGGAGAAAAGTGAATAAAAGTCTTAAAGTAACTCGTCTCTTTAAATGAAATCAGTTTAAAGGGGAGATATCGTTTAAACTTACACATCCCTCAAGATTAAAACAAAAAGCGTATTTCGCGAAATCAAATTTCTGTATAAAATGTGCAGTATCCTTTTCCTTTCCTTCATTCCTGCTTAAACCGTGACCTAAAACGCCCGCGTGGCCGTATAGAGTATCAAGGAAGGTAATTCAGCCTTTTTAAAAGTATTTCTTTGTCCGTAGAGAGGCAATAAAAAGGGCAGGTGGCAGTATCAAGCATGTATACAGTGTCAACAGGACGTGTATAGGCAACACAACCTGGGGAAAATAAAAACAGAGGCTTTGTGGACATTTCAAACAAAGTGGGTTTTTTTCTGTTAGGCAGACTGGTCGGATAATGCAGGAGCAATTCTCTGCATTGTCTCCTTTAGATTAAATCTTTAACCGACATCATTTTATATGCAAATTCCTGGAGGTAGCGTCACCTTTTGTTGTCTTTTTGTAGGTTCATGAATAACTGGAAAACCACACCGCTGAATGTTATTTTAACAAGGGAGATGACTTCATCAGCTCGCTTTTACTTTTCAGGACACTAAGTTAACTTTTGACTATAAATTTCCGTAATAAGAAGCTAACCCTGATCCAATTTTTAGCCTCGTAAGCTATTAAGTCCACCTGAGCATGCAAGAAGCAATTGTCTTCCTAAATTAGTGATCCGCACGCAGGTCTCATTAAACACCACAGAAACCTCTAAAAACAGGTTCAGGGACTTGACATGTACATTGCACAGACTGTGTGTGTGTGTGTGTGAAAATGTGTGTGTGTGTGTGCAGTTTAACACATTATGTACATGTCTGTGCTATGCTTATGGGTATCTGAGGGCGTTTGTACCACTAAATCTATACATCTGCCTCTCAGAGCGTGCCCAGAAGCCATGGCGAAACCCGATCGGAGCAGGTGGCGTGTGCAGTGACCTCACAGAGCCCAGATGGACCAGTACCACAGAGACTGTTATATAGGGGGCAACATGGGAGTGAAATGGAGCTTGATGGTTGCTGGTTTTGTGGCGTCCAGCAGACGTAGGTTCACTTAAACTTGAGTAAAAAGCAACAAAACGAACATAAATTTGACAAAAAATATAAAAAATGAAGAAAGCGACAGATTTTTCTTTCTTGGCAGGAGATACGTGCTGGTAAATGTTATTTCTCCCTCTCCTGAAGCGGCATGTGAGTCACAGTCAAAAGGCTTATCTGATTGTACTCTTCATACCAATTAAGACAACGCAAGCTAAATATAGATATAATGTTATGATTTCCTTTCTTGAATGGCCTTTGATTCTCTTTTTTTTTCCCCCTCCGAACACATTCTTCGCTAGAGGCTGCGTATTTATGTATGCAGCCAGAGAGATTTATAGATACCATAATCATTTCAGAAAGGAGAAACAGGGGCTTTTGCGTCCTTAGATACAGGTAATCTTTGAAATGCTTCTGTTTTTCGCTGCAGAGAGCCGCTAATGAAGGCGTGAGTAGGAGTAGTTTGCTGCAGAGAAAGAAATAAAGAGGGTGTTTCAGGCACATGAGTTTGTTCGAGATCATTTTGCGCTTTAGAAATGACCTGGGGTGTTGCTTTCACACTGCCCCTGCATTTAGCCGCTCTTATAGATATCACTTCTCCAGGGAGGTCGAACCTATAGGATGGAGTGTGAAAAGTTGTTCACACCCATTGATGCATAGCATGTTGTCATATGATGGACCTGACTTCCCTAAACCGCTCTGAGGCTTTGAGGGAAATCTGCAGAGCAAAGCGCTGATCACCAATACACTTCAGAAGAAACTGGATGATTAAGAGCGACTGTTGGTTTATTGTTAAACAGCTCACAAGTCAGCAATAATGCAACGTGACAACTTTTCTGATTGCGTCGAGAATAAAAACACTCTGTGCAAGCAGGAAAAACTACAGCCAGACTAAGAAATTGAAGATTCTGCTGATGACTTTCCCTGAAAAGTGAAAAAAAAAGTCTTGAGAATGACAGACTCTCACTAGAAAGTCAGCTGATAAGTGCAGCTCTTGAAGCCAGAAGAGGCTAATCCACATCATTACCGTTGTTTGAATATTCAATAACGCCCGACTCATGGCAAAGAATCTGATTGTAGGAAAAAAAAAAAGAAAAACAAATGAAGTTTTATTGATCCTGTTGTGAAAAATCTGCTTATTTGTTTAAATTTAATGCACTCAGACAGGCTTTTTTTAAACAGTGTCATTTCTGACAGTCCATCCATACTCAAGTGGCCGCGTCTTGTTTTCCTTTTTCCATAAATTGTGTCAGCGGCCCTCAGAGAGCGCACGGCGCTGCTGCTGCTGCTGCTGCTTCTGCTTCTGCACAGTGTGGGGGGATGATTCATATCACTTTGTTGCATGTCATTGCTCCCAACAGAATCTATCCTAGCATCTGGCCAGTTTAATACATGGTGGCTGGATTCATATGAATTAATTGAGGGCAGAGGTAGAATGGAGTGCTACATCTATTCATTTATTGTTCCCGACTGTTAAAAGACAGCTCACGCTTTGTTCTTCCTGCTTGTCATTGGATGTGGCTTCAGTACTTTGGCGCTTGGGGGATTTTTTGTCTTTGACAAGTCGAACTGTTTTCTCCTTATTAGGGGACAGTGGAGGAATCGGTCACAATTCATATAAGTCAAATGCTCCGCAGCAACATGGAAAGTCATGTCGTGGATAAAACAAGCAGCAAAAAAAAGCAATTAAAAGAGTAAATATAAGACTCTAGAGTGGAGTTAAACATTAAAACTTTGAAGAACTCAAGCTATCACACATGAAGTTATACTTAGCTCATGCTCAGCTTTAAAAAATGTACCCACAAAAACATTGCATGTTTCAAAAATTCAGCTCCTGCAGCATATTCAACCTGGAAATATGAAATTTGACAGGCTTATAAACTATACATTGAACAATAAACAGCTCTCTTTGAGCGATATTGGAAACCCAACAGAAAACCAAATGATTTAAACTTAAATTTTGGGTAAAATAAAAACTAGCTTGGCTAGCTAAATTAGCTATTTCAAGGATTCTTTGTCAGGTTTACTACTCGCAGGGGGTTAACCCAATCTGCTTCAAATTTGGTGAACAGCTAAATGCCTCTCTAAACATTAAAATGTATCAAAATCAATAACAAAACTGAAAGGGCATGGCTCTCACGGTTTATTCACTGTTTATTTATTTTAGGTCTGGTACCTTGTAGCTGTTAGTGATGAGGCTCAAAGCCCACCTCTTGAGTCAGCATTTTCAATATGGACCCCCTTCATGATTGCCGTCATTACTCTGTATCAGGAACAGACGTTCAATGTTAGGGAGACTACGTCCATATTTTAAACGGTCTATGGTTAAAGGCAGGGTTGGTAGTCACAGAAAACTAGCATGAATTTGAATGTAGCATCTCCTCAGGACTCCGTTTAGCCCCCGCCCTCCCACACTAGCACCACTGATTCACGACCATATGATTGTGACTGATTTAAAACCACAGACTCCAATTGGTTCTCAACACATTGTTTTTGTTTGCTAGAATTGGTTGGTGTTTCCCAGGTTTACTCCTGCTGTAGACAGCAGATGTTTTTCACTCTACTTTAAGAACACATCATGCATTGATTGACATCAGGACATAAAGATCATTTTAACTAGAATAACAAAGTCTATCTAAATCTGATTACCAACCCTGCCTTTAAAACCTTAGACTTGCTCCTAAAAGGTGACTTATCTGATCCTCATAATAAATGGCATGAAGTTAGAAAAGACCTTATAGGAGGAAAGTTCTTTGTCTTGTGTACAAAACCCAAAAGTATGTCTCACTGTGAAACAGAAGCTTGCTATAACGAAGTCCAAAATACCTGAAAATGTTAATGCATTTTTGTCGTACTGCCACCTACTGGTTAAAACATCACAAATCTTAGTAAACACTAAGTTTACTCTGGGCTGCAAAATTACAGTTTTGGTAATGGAAACTGAAATTGACTGTTTGAAACTCTACTTAGAAAAGAGGTTAAAAAATGATTGGATAAGATTCTATCTCATAGGCTACATTTTTTTGCAAATATTTTATTGACTCTCTGAACGTTGCAGCTCCATTAACAGCATATTTTATGTCCTCATATTCACTATCTTCAACTATTCGTTCCACAGCAAGATAATCCATACATTTACTTGCCTCCATAGCTTCCATGCCTTATGTGCAACAAGATAAACAGCGTGACGCCGTAAATTACGGCCACCCTCACCCTCTGACATACACTAAGCGAGATTTTTACATCGCCTCTCTTTGTAGTGCCCTTCAGAGAACCTGTGGCCTCGCTGCCCCGCGTGCAAGCGTGTAATCCTTTCCATCAATGAACTCCACTGTGTCATTTAGCCACTCTCAGGATGGCGGCTAGTCTCCCCGCGGAGAGTCCGGCCCACATTATTAAGGCAAATGGCATGAAGAGGCAAGGGCCAGTTAGCCGTGGCTGACTGAAAATAGCATCAGTCCCACGCAGGGGCAGGTAAACACAAAAAAGAAGCCTGGGGCGTCACACAGGACCTTCCCACCCTCACCCCTCCTCTAGTCTGGCTCTGTTTCGGAGGAGAAAGCAGAGAAAAACGACAGCTTTGCCCCCCACCCCACGCAGACGAATAATATCACGGTCACATGGTGATGAAAGTCGGAGTCTCTCCATTGGAGCTGTGTGTTGTTGGGCTGTTTCTGTTATTGGGCTTGTTTAAAACCACCAGCAAGTCATACAAGATGCATGCAGAAAGTGATGGCAAAAAGGGGGGTGGGGGGATGGGGGGGTGAGTGCAGGCCTAGTGTGTAATGCGTCTTGGTGGAGAACTGTGCTAAACGAGCGCTCTGGGCAGGGACTTCTGAGGCACTTTGTGTTTTGCTTGGGTATAGCACTCACAAGGAATATTAAAATTTATGGACCATGAGGGTTTTGGGTTGCAGACACACATGCATAAACAAGACTGGCGCACTCCCTGTGCTTAAAATGCTACAAACCCAAACTTTGAAATTGCTGTAAAATTCCAACAGATGCCACATGCCCGGCAATGTAACTGGAGGAAATGAGATGCGCTTGTGTGGGGGGAGACACAGAAAGGTCTTTTCTACTGAAAGGGCATATGAAAATTGTGCTTTCTGTCATGTTGAATATGAGAAAAAGGAAGGCAGTTTTTGAATTTTAAAGTGAACCTTGTGAGTCAGAAGACACGGCCTGTGAAGGAATTATGTTAACAACAATGTACTCTTGGTTAGACTATCCCTGTTGCTGCTTAAGTTGGGTACATGCAATGATTCTCTAAATTTTAAGTGTTTTTTTTTTCATCTGTTCAAGAGCCCACACATGAAGATCAAAAATCAGGCACTGAACAGTCTTGATCGTACTGTATGTGGTGTGTGCTCAGATAATCTCAACACAGCTCACCACACACATCACGATTCTGTCCCACCAACGATCTAGAATCTCGTCCCCCAAGACAGAAATCTCGAGTAACCAAATGTGATCTAACAAAACTGTAGAAGAAGAAACAGCAACAGATAGCAGCAACCAGCTAACACCAAACGCAACATGGAAGAGGACATAGACGAGGGAATGATGGTGGACTTTGGACTATTCTAACAGAAAATTCAACACAGACTTTTGATGTCAGGTCAGCTTCCTCGTTCCTCAGTCAGCTCGCCTCCTGATTGGCTAGCTTCCATTCTATGTCACAACTCACGGAGTCATGACTCGGGAGTCGTCGGCTTTCCCCACACACATGAAGATGTTTGGTCGTAAATATTGAACAAGTTTAATATTTAAGATTGTTGGCTCTGACCCTTTTGGGAGCTGATTATCGAGCGTTGTCCGTCTTTGGTTGGGAAGGAGGAAAATCAGGACAAAAACAGTCCAATAGTCATTCTGTGTGTACCCCCCTTTACATGGTTGTTAACTTTACATTTGATTATCTGTTGCCTGGAAAACTGAACATCACTTGGAACTGAAACGAGCTCAGGAATGTGAAAACATTGATGAGATTTCATCACAGGCTACAGGCGAGTTGTAGCACATCTCTCTGCAAACTGCAAAACCCTCCTGCTAGACATGAGGAGGGCCCACAGCACAACAGATGCTGCCTGGTTTCTCAAATAATAGAAAGGCAGGCCTGAATACCTTGACAGCACAGTCCTTATGTACTCTTAGCACCGGAAGAGCGCCAGGGAAGAATTGGGTCAGCTGGAGTGCAGCGTGCCTTGTGGAACTCCATGTTAAAACAGCATCAGGGGAGGTGGTGGAGAGATGTTGGTGGGGGGGGTGACACACAGGTAGAAATTTCTGGAGCAGCACAACCAGTTTTTTTTAACCCTTGTATCATGGAAATGTGAGCTGAAACGTTACACCCCTGAGTCCAGACTGCAGTCTAATTATTTTGAGCAATGAAAAGAGATGGAAAAAAGAAAAAGGAGGAATGAGAGGGAGAAAAAAAAATGCATGCGAGATGCAATTCTTTCATACAGCCTGCATACTGGGTGTATAACCACAAGCCTGAAAAAAATCCTTACGGCACAATAAAACTGATTGTATCATCACCTTTTTTTTTCCCCTTACAGGGTGCATTTCTACCACTCCTCACATCTCCACCTAAAAGAAGCGTGTAGTACAGGAGTACACAGTGATGGGGGAAAAAAGGGAATGCAGAGCAAGAATGTAAGGAAAGAGAAGTCACAGTCAATAGCCATTTTTTTTTTTTTTTTTTTTTTTTTTTTTGCCAAGGCTTCCCAGCAGAAAAAAAGAGCAAAGAGACAAAAGGAGCAAATGGATGGAGATGGAGCTAATGGTGAAAAGGAGTGTGACAAGGAATAACAAAAGCAAGAGGGAGTGATAGAAAGATTTGGACAAAGACGGGGTGTAAATTGGAGAGGAAGGAAGATGGAAGTGCAAAGAGGAAATGAGGAATTCAAGAAAGGGTCAGGTGGACAGGAGGCAAGGAAAAAAACCTTGCAGTGCTTGGAGGATGTTTCATTAAGAACAACCAACAGGCCCGGACTGGTTCCCTGCTGAACTCCACGTGCTGCTCCTGCTATCACAGTGTTCATCTAATGGTTACCACCGTCCCCTCCCCCGCATAGTCTGGCCACAATCTGAGATCTTCTTGCTTACGATGAGAATCTGACTCACATGTGCTACGTACTCATTTACAGGAATGCCTAGATTTTCACACACAGATTCCTCCACTCCCGAAATGACCTCGGCGACCCCTCCCAGCTATCAAGTTCTAGGAAACAAAGTTGAGTTGCTCCCTTCTTCGTCAAGGGTATTAAAATTAGAAGAAGTAATGACACACAGACGCGAAGATGACAAAGTAATTGGTTTTGATGTGTGGAAAATCTTGATTTTAACCGGACATGATATTCAAATGACTTGGCAGCAGTCGGTCAACATAAAAATGTGTGTAAGCAGACTGCAGATAGTGCTGAGCAATAATTCTGGCTTTTTCCTCATGGGTAGGCAACGTCAGTGTTTTTGGAAACTAAATCTTTTTTTTTCTATTTTTTTGTTCCCAGTCAGATGTTTCGCCTCAGGTCACTGTTGAGTCCTGGAAACAAATGATTTCCATCGTTTATTTTTAGGCTATCAGATCATCAGTGGTAGAAATCAAGAGTGCGATTAACTGTCAGGCAGTCATTCAATCAGTCAACCCTTGCCCTGGCTCTTCCATCCCTGTACAGCCTTCTCCAAGTCTCTCCCATAATCCCCTGTTGTGTGTGTGTGTGTGCATGTGTGTGTTTTTTTTTTTTTTCTTTTTTTGGTGGTGCTCTGTTTCCACTGGGACTGTCATCGCTGCCACAATAAACAGGATTAATCAGCTCTGGCATTGGGCACTTTGGTCCAGATGACGCATGTAATTAAGAAGTAATTGGCATGTCATCTGTACATGAGGAAATATGACACGCACTGGCCAGATGTACTCACTCCGCCCGGCAACAAGCGATGCAGGAACAACCGTGTCCTCACAGCTTTTTTTTTTTTTTTTCTTGTTTGTTTGGAGATAACTTCCTTTGCAGTGCTGACACTCTCACTTCCTTAATGTCTTTGCTCCCCTCGCATTGTAATTCACTCGCTTATTCATTTATTTACATGCTAACACACTTAAACGCTAATTTGCTAACTTATTCACTTATTTACATGCTAACCCACTTACCGGCGCTTGCATTCAGCAACTTATTCATTTATCTACATCCGGGATGACACAGTTACTTTCTTGAGTATTCATTTATGCACGTAGGAAGTCACTTATGTTCTCGCCGGCTTAATTAAGAGGCCCCTCTCTTTTCACTCGGCACAAAAGGATGGGTTTATGCAGCTCAATATATACTGTAGCTGCACACAATGGGAGATGGCCAAGATGCCCTTTTATGTTTAGGGTCACGCTGGCTGCAACAATAGGTCTGAACTAGCCCTTATCTCTCCTTGTAAACGTGAAGCTACCGGATAAGTCAGAACCCGATTTCATGGCTCATGGGGGAGATGTTAGGATGAGCATAACCGAAGGGAGAGTTTTCTTATATGCCCTTGCACCTTATATATCCTCGGTTGTTAGGGAAGTCAGTAAAAAAAAAAAAAAAAAAAAGAAATTCACTGCAGGCTTTAGGAGGGTGCTTTATCTAGGCACGTATAGCAAAGACGCATCCCTATTTATTACTTTTTCATAGTTACTTAGATTATCCGTGGCCATTTGTCAGTGTAAATTCAATCTTGAATCGCATTACCTTAAGAAGGACCATTACGTACGCAAAACTTGCACTGCTTCTTCTCTGTAAATTCAATTTTCTCAGGAATATTAAAGATGTGCCAAAGCAAATGATTATTATGAATCATACATGTTTCAGAAAGAGATTTAAATGCAGAAAACAAACCAAAGTGGGCCCAGCAGCTCTGAAACAAAGTTTGAGCTGCCTCCAGGAGGGGTGAGCCTGGCAGGGGAGGGAGGTCAGCGATGCACTTGGCTGGTAACCTCAGATAGCTGCTGGCTAATTTGCAGTATGCCCCCAATCGCAACAGAAAGCCCAGAGCCACGCTGAGGGGAGAGAGGGTGGCCATAACGGCAAAGCAAATGGCTCATAGAGATATCCCAGTTGTTTTTCATCACATCAATTTCACGCCTATGCCGCCAGTTTTTTTTTTTCTTCTTCTTCTTCGTTTTTTTTTTTTTTTTTTTTCAGAAATGTGACAAGATGGGGACTGGGGAGGAAAAAAATGAAGAAATGGGAGGAAGAAAGGATAAGAGAGATAGTGAGGAAGAAAACAAAGAGCTGTGAGATACATAAAGCTGGCTATGATAATCTGGAGGCCTGCTCCTGCTGCCAGTGATCGCTGTCAAAGCTGTCTCGTGAACAAACAAATGAGAATATCGCCACAACTAATATCTTTACTGACAACATTGCTCAACCACTTCTCATTTAGTGATGCAACAAAGAAGTTCTTTGGGCAATTTAGTTTCACTTTTTCTGTGAGGTTCACAGAGAGTTAAAGTGAAGTAAACCTAACCAAGACTTTTGCTTTCAGAGCAACACATATAATAAGTCATTGTTTTGTTCAACAAAATTATGTTGAACAGGGGTGTATTCAGGGGGATGTCACGGGGTGGCTGCTCCCTGAAATCTGACCGGCCACCTCAGCTGTCACCCAAAAATTCTGTGATTACCAGTTTAGAGGAAAGACTTGTCTTGGATGTTGCAACAAGCTGTTAGTAAGAGAAAGCTTACTTTTACTTTTACTCCTTTTTTAAAAGAAGAAGTAAGGTGTGATGTGGTGCTTGTTAAAAGTAAGTGTGTTAGTCAAAGGGGGTCCTAGTCAGCTGGGTCCCATGATTGGGACACAGGTCAGAGAACCTGTTTAAATAGATCCCCTGGCCTCTTTACCTCACTCTAACTCAAACAAAGTGAGGTTGAGTCGAGCTTTGTTTATACAGTACCTGACAACATTGAGGTTTAAATCTCTGTATCAGAAACAAATGGGTGACATCACTGAGACTATGCCCATATATTATCCAGCCTATGGGTTAATCACTTCCTATTTACAAGTAAGTCATACAACCCCACCTAAAAGGTTAAACTTCAACGTTCTAACCCTTTAAACAAGCATGTCTTCCTTGGTTTGCACTCTTAAGTCAAACTTCAGGCCATTAGCATCAGGAAATCTTCAGCTGGGAGTAAGGAGGTGAAAGATGATGTGATTAGAGAGGACAGAAAAGTCTAGGCACGGCCCTGTAAGAATAACACAACTACAGCTGCTTTTACTCCCACTGTTACATTCTTACTAGCGGTTCATCTATATGTCATAACTGGAAGGAAAACTACCAGACCCCCCCCCTCCCCCCAAAAAACTTCCGTTTACTGATAGAAGGTGTTGTAGCCCTCATAAGTGCCTATCTAACAGATATGTTTGCACAAGACTGCAGATCTTTAACTTGACAATTGCTTTACAGCTCTTTAACCAAACAGATTTTTACAGCAGTTTGCATACTTCCTGACTTTCATTAGTTAGAGTTTAAGAAAGCGAGCGTTACACAGCGCCATGACTCAAGCGGAAGGCATCCATGTGGGTTGTGTAATTATAAACAGGCTGATGTGGTGACAAATCAGCTAAAAAAGTACATAAAGTGCTGAAGTTTGTGTTAAGTACAGGATGTGTTTGTTGTATATGTACAGGCTTGTGCACTGCGGATAAACAGCAGGAAGTCCAGGCCTAATAAAAACTCTCACTGAGCGCCTGATGGAGCTCTTGCTTGGCAGGGGAATAGTCAACAAGACTCCAACTCATTGGATAATCTTCCATCCGGTATAATTAATGATGGTGCATTTTTAATTACCCCTGTGTGGCGGTAGGTACTACAGCTTTTGTTTATTGAGCCCCACTGATACCCATATTAACAAAGTTAGGTTAATGATAGAGGTATTTTACTTAATAGCATTTTTATTACTCCCACTAAGAATGAAGCAATTAATTAACAATGGGCGAATTAAGTTCCTCTCCTGTAATGGCCTACCAACACAGGACATCATTACCAATAGTCAAAATAATTCATAAAGCAAGGAGTCAGGTGGCAGGACGACAGCGGGGAAAAATGAATATTCCCCAGCATACGTTTGATTTTTCATTTCAGAATGGAATAAATTATAAATACGGTCTGTCAGCAGACGTGTTGGTGGTACTGCATGCAGAGTGAGCTGCGGGATCAAAGATGCAGCGTGTTAAGGCACAGATTTGGCATAGGTGTCTGAGTGAGAAAGTTTCAGGGCACAAAAAAAAAAGAAGAAAAAAAAGCAAGTAGATGTTATTTGAACAGATAAAGTTGTGAATTAAAGATAGACGGATAAACGCAAGAAGAACTAAAAAGGGAAGAAGAGACAGGAAAGTGAGGGAGTGGGCCAAATTTTCAGGAAATGACATCGAATAACGGACCTCAAAGACATATATGAAAGCGCATAATCTTTTAAGCTTGCATTTGAAGGTAATCTTCCATTAAAGAATACTAGCTATTTCTTTGTGGAGGAGAAATGCAAAGACAGCAGAACTGATGGGGACTATTGCTGTGACTTTGAATAGAGGAAAGACTTAGATGGCAAAAGGTGCAATTTCTCAGGCACCGGACTTGGGTGGCTTTCATTCCAAAAAGAAAGTACTAAAACAGTAGCTGCTGAGAAATATAATCCCCCTGCCCCAACCTCCTGATGCCCGACTCATACACACACAAACACACACCCTGAGCCCAAGTACACATGCAACAAAGAGGGAGAGATTAAAGCATTAATTCAGTGAGAGGGAATAGGATCCTGGCATAAATTTAGAGTGAATGTTTGGGGTTATCTTCTCTGCCGACTGCCGTTTCTATTCTCTGTACTCCGTTGCACTCCACATGCAAATGTAAATCAGGGTCACACCCTGTATCCCGTAACATATCGGGCTGTAAACTCTTGTTTTTCTTTGATAAGCCCTGTATATGTGTGTATGCGCCGTGTGTGTGATGCAACAACAGGTGCACTCTGGTGCGTGAAAAAATACCAAACCACCCATGTGTATTGGGCCCTCTCTGTATGTGTGTATATTTGTTAGGCAGGGTGTGTCAGTGAATTTGAGTATTTACATCTCAGACGGCGCATTTCAAGCTGCACTGCCTGACTAAAAAAAAAATAAAAAATGCACCTAAAAGAAAATCCCTGTTGTTTGCTTGTCATTGCAAGGTGGGATGTACTTTCTCCTGGCTTCCACACTGGATACCAGCTGGCGGGCACTGGGGTATCGTGCCAGCGTCACAAACGAAGGGGAAAGTGTGCCTCATCATATAGAAAAGTAGTCTGGCAGCCTCCAGTCCTCATTAAAAATGCACCAACGCTGAACGCTCCCATTAATCTAAGCATGCTGTATTTAGCGAGGGTAGCCTTGTGTACAGTCTATAAAACACTGCAATTAAAGCAGGTACTTTTGGCTTCATCAAGGCCCAGCCGAGCGTAATGGGCCAGAAATGGGAAAAACTCCTTCAGCAGCCAATATATTCACCATATGAGAACAGCCAGGATGCAGTCTATAGCGCTAAGATAGATATGGAGCTAGAAGATGACATGATTTAATCTGGCTCCTGCCTGATAATGGAAAGAAAATCTGTTAATGTTCTATCTGTACAGTTGCAGATAATCATCTGTGAGGTGTCTATTTCAAGACAGCAGTAACCCTAATATAGACTAGAAAATGAGCTATAAGGACATCGGGGTAGAAACTTTAACCTGACATAATGCCTTTATGTTACAGAGGGGTAGAAAGCAACCATGCTAATGTTTAATGTTGAAGTTCCCTATGCACTGCATGACCCAAACATAAGATGCTGCCTATTTTGAGAATGTAGCTAATGTTGTTGTTGGTGCAGTACAAGGTGGACGGCATTTGATAACGCCGTCTGCCATGACATCATTACGACTGCTGCATGAACTTCTTATAGCAGGGGGTTCAAGGAGAAGTGCTAAGACACGGTCCATCGACGCGTGCCTTTAGCTGCAACCCGAGTAGGTTACAACGTGGCAGATCACATGTTTGGACCCTTCAAGACTTTGATGGTTGCTCAAAGGGATGGATGGAATAGCTTGCATTGTCCCATCCCACAGCAACAGCTTTATCTCCCTGTAAAGCTTACGCCCTCGAAGAGGACTTGAATTCATGTTTGAAGTGTGTTCGTTTGAACATTGGCACTGTCTTTTTCAGTGCATCATCTGATGGCACAAAGACGACTGGCGGGACGTTGGTGTAGCATCTAACAGTGGTCGTATCAGAATTTCTTGTAAGCTATTATTTTTTAATGTGCATGCCAAGCCACTAGGGATAACAGCATTAGCCACATAAATGGATAATGAGGCCAAGCTTGTAATGAAAGGACACATCGCCCACAAAGTAGAATAACAGGCCAAAGATGAGAAAGAACAGATGCAGGAGGAAGACAGATCCCGAATAACATGAAATCACTCCAGAGACTCTGAGTCCACGCTGGAGTGACTCCCACACAAACAGGTGCGAGTGGCTGTGTTACTGTGCGTTCTGGTGAGGCATTTTGCGAGGAGGGCAGTTTTTGGCCCATGTAAAGCTGTCAACATTTCCATACCCTAATAATAATTATCCTCAATTTACCCTCTGCCCCGCGGGCAGCTGGAGTAAACAGGCCGAGGATTTAACCACCTCCACGCTACAGTGTGATTTCTCATCAGGAGGTGGCCACATGGTACGGAAGATAAATCGGTTTCTATATGTATGAGACCACTGCGCTGCCGAGTGTAAAGATAAGAAGTCAACTCAGTCCACTGTTGTTTACAAGGTTCCGTTTTATGGATTTTATTTATAGCGGATCATGACCTTGAATACGATTAGCGAGTCAATAACATGAATTCTCTAAGTTGCAATCACTGATAAGAATATGCTGCAGAATTGTTTCATTATAAATACTCCCCATGGATAATGAGACGAGGACATGATTATGTTTAACAGAGAGGCTGTAAAGGCTCAGCACTGTATGGTGACTAATAGCAGTGTGATTTTAATGGCTGCTCCTGCTGCTGCCATGCACTAATTCAAAAATGATTACTTAGGTCCCTTTTCTTTCTTGAACAGAAATGTGTGCCATCAAATCTGGGAGCAGTGAGCGTGATAGTGCTGGAGGATAATTGAAGTGGCACACTAGCACTGATGTTATAGATACTCTAGGAGATACTGTTGATGTCTGAACAGCCCCTGACTTATTATCAGGTGACATTTTAAATGCTTCCACAGCTGAGACATCAACTGACAGTTCATCTGCTTTCGGCTATTAAATTACTTTAAGCGCCAACATAAAAATGGACAATTTAACTGCTTGAAAAGCTAAAATCTGAAACTAAATTTCAAATGTTTTCAGGAGTTGAAAAGTGAGAAACACTTCAAAGCCTTTAACTGTTTTACGACCTCAATTTTGAGAAAGCTGGGACACTTAGTTACATGTTGGCAAACACAGATTTTTGTTTGATTGCATATCTTTTAAACCCTTGATTAAATCAAATATAATTACAAAACAATATATCCAAGCTGGAACTTAAAAAACAAATGATTGCTCACTGAAAAAAAATAAAATTCTAAGCTTATTGTAAATTGCTAGCAACAGCAACAGGGACATGTGTACCATTTTTCTGCATCACCTCCCCTTTAAGTTATACTAGAACATGGAGCAGAGCCATGCGGTTTGGTATCATCTTGTTTCAACAGGAAGTTAAGCTTAGGAAATTTGTAATATTCTGAACTGTATTATGAGAACTTCCTTGACTTGATGTTGTTGTTTTAACCAAATTGATGCTATCATATACGTACCCTATCCATAACTAAGTTCCTTATTATAAATTCCAAGTTTACTCCAATTATTTCTTGTGTATTCCCATGAATATTTTTTGTGGAAAGTTTCCAACTTTAAAAAATTCCCAGGATTTTGCAACCCTCTGAGGTATTCATGATTTTTCAGTTTTACACTTTACCTCAGTTCAAAGCAACTATTTATTTATTTATTTATTTATTTATTTATTTATTTATTTATGTTGCTATTGCTGGTATGAAATTTAAACAAGCACTCAGTTTTGATTTTTTTTTTTATATTGTGCAATATTTTCAATTAAATACGTGTTCAAATACAAAAAAAGTGTTTTTTTTTTATCATCATCCTACACTTAACAAATTGGGGATAAATGTTGTATGTTGACGCTTCCATTTCTTTTAGTGCATTCAAATTAATTTAAACCCCTATAAAAAATACGACTGAACAATTAGACTTTTAGTTTTTTGAAATTGTATCTGCAGAAAAGGTATTTGTTAAAGATGAAAACAACTTAAATTTCAAGTACGTGTTGAGTGTTTATGTTAAGAATAGGTCTTTCTGTGTTCTTTCCCCAAAGATTAGGGAGAGCAAAAAAAGCAGTTGGGAATGTTCCAAAATAAATTGACTATTACCTGCTGTGTAGCAAGCCATAGTCGTCTGCATAAAGAATAAACCTTTAATGTTCTTGTATCTCAGACAGCTATGCGATCACCCAGCCAGGATGATAAATTTGCAATTATTGTACACAATTCTATGCCACAGTTTTTGGGTTTGGGAATTGAGGTCTGGAAACATTTGCAAAGGTATGAAAAGATAACACATTTTCTATGTGTAATGTTCTCCAACACTGCATCTCCTTGGGGACGGCCAAGCTCAAACCACAACTGTTCCTCAACCATTTTCACGTTCACTTGGCCCAGACTGGGGCAAGGCAATTTGGCTCTTGGACCATCTATGCAGTGCCTTGTCTGGGAATGGATTTAGTGATTCTGATCTTTTTTTGTGCCTATGCTCTTTGTCTCCATTGTGAAGACTCAGGGAAAGAGAGAGAGAGGGAGAAGGGAGGGGAAAAAAAACAAGTTTGACCGAAGCCCAGTCAATTATCTCCCAGGTGTTTGACTGAAGTGATTGTAAGCGATCGCTGCAGTTCCCACGAGCCCTGGACTGAGACGGTGCTGGAATTAGCCAGGAACAAAACCCAATTCAGCAGAAGTGAAGAAACAGCAGTTTTGAATAAAACCAGGCAGAGAATGCAAAAGAAAGGGCTCCCTGCAGAAGATAAAGTCGAATCTTGGCTCCTTTTTTTCCTTCTTCCTCCATTCCCCTGTCACACACAGCCTATCATATAGCCTAGTCTTTTAAACAAACTGTGGGGCTGGAATTGTGTCTGTGGTGCTTCCAATACCTTATTGTGTGGAGGTTAATTACTGGCAAGGCATGAGAAAATTACATTCTCAAAATAAAGTATTATGATTGGCCCTTCTGCTGGCTATTTTAAGTAAAGCATGGTCTTCATACGAGATAGCTGGGAAACCAGATTTTTTGACTTGTTCGATATCAAGTAACCTCGTTTCAAGTCCCCTATTAAAGCGACTATTCTGACTTGCAAATTACCTTTCTTTCCCAGGCCCCAACACCATTTCCTCACGAAGATTAAGTTATAGCTCTTACTTGAGTGCACACAGAGTTGCAATAACACAGGACACTCTTCTATTGATAGCAGTGAATTTCCTTGTGTCTTTCTCCCTCAGAGAATTCAGTCATGCTGAAGGGCAGCATTTCTGTACTGGGAGGATATTGTGGAGATTGACATTTAGAAATGGAATGGGGGGGGGGGGGGTGGTGGTAGATATCTCAAGCACAACCTGAGGTGTTGTATGCAAATGCACATAGGTCTAGCCTAAGCTAGCTGCTGCAGGAGACCAGGCACATTCCTTCAGTCAATTCTTAACCAACAAAGAATGGTTAACTTGGTGAAAACTTCAACTCTGCCTCAGAGACGGGTCTAAGCTGGAGCCTGCGTAGGTTTGCATGAATGTCATGATGGGAGCCCCAGTTCCCAGGCAATGATTGTGCATTTTCCTCCCTGTTGGAATCTTATTTACTCTCGCCTTCCACATGAGATGGCCATGTCAAGCATGGTTTGCGTCCGCTGCACTCTCGCTCGGCTGCTTTTGCTGCACGCCAGCTCACAGACATCAGGGCTAATAAATATGAAGCCTGGGGAAAAGTGGCTTCACCTGGTGCAGCAAGACTTGGGGTATCTGCCAAACTGGCCACCCCCGAGTCAAAGAGTGCATCACGTGTGAGTTGGCGCTTTGGACTGCGATGAACATGTAATCACAAACTGGTAAATAATTCCAGGGGCTATGAGGCATTGGGATTGTTCAACATCACCCCCACACCCACCAGCAAATACCCAGGCATGCACTGAAAGCACACGCAATTACAAACCTAGACCAGCAAATGTCATCTGGCGTTCTGTTTAAATAATAGATGAGCAAGTCTTTTGTTACAGCTGCATTTGGTTAGCATTATAGGCAAGTTTTGCTTGACTTGAGCGAGCGCATTTGTTTCATTCATAATAATCCATCTCAATTCTTTTGGTTCACTGATCAAACATGACTGAATGTTTGTGTTAGTGTGAGTGCAACCATTAAAAATGCAGCTGCATCAACACCGTCAAATACAAAGGCACACACTCCTGCATTTCCCTGCAACCTATGGGACTAATGTGCCTCATCACAGTTCCCCACTTCCTTCAAGTCCCATCAGTTTTAAGGTGGTCTGACTCTGAGCAGGGGAAACTCTAAAACTGATGGAACAAGGGTGATGAAAGGTCCATATGTCCCAGGAAAACACCTCCATGTCATGTATGTGGTTTGAGAAGCTCCTGTGATCACTGAGAACCCTGAGCAAGGCGACACCTCGGCTTGTTGATGGAGTGTGACATCCTGCAAAGAACAAACCCTCACTTGGGCTAATGACCCTCTCATATGCAAGCTAGTCTCTATCAGCGAGCGCATCTGAAGTGTTGCCCCCTGCCCTCACACATTAGGTAATTTTCACACATTAGGTACCTTAATGTCATGTCCACCGTAATGCAGGTATGTTTGATGTTGAAATGTGTTGCAATACCTCTGCATTGCAAGTAGCATCTACTAGTTGTTGAAAGGTGTTGATTTTTTGGGGGCAAAGGCCATCGGAGCCAGCAGCTTTAGGCAAAATCTCATCAGACTTAAACACCAGCACTTCAGAAAGATGGGTTTCCTGCTTCCACATAGCTATACACTTCTGTTTCCTCGAAATGTATTTTATTTAGAGATACATTTCCATTTCAGTTTGTTTTAGATATAAGTCATTCATGGACAGATTTAGCCGTGAAAGAGCAGCAAGCAGAAATAGTGCATAAATCAGGTATCACATTCAGTATGCTGACATCTACTGTGCATGTAAAGTAATCAGAGAGAATGTTCCTTTATGTGTTTTTGTTGTTGCCGGTAATGATAATCCATGAGACTCTTGTTTTCCATGCTTTCAGTAACAGCCTCGGTAATGAGCAGCCATTGCCACTGTGTTGAGCACGACATCTGCCAGTGATTACTTTACAGCAGTGTTGCCAGTTCTTTGACATCAATGAACTGACAACAACTCCCACATCCCCAACAAACAAGCAGGGGATGATCTGCTGAGACTTGTGAATTGACTACAGATGACAGTATAGCAGGGTTTAATTTGGTTCCTGTGAGTGACCATGTTGACAGTAACATGGCATACCCAAGGTTTACACTTAGATCAGACATGTTTTGTCTGTATTGTTGCTATAACTCTGCATTTACATTGATCCGGCTATGTAAATATACCTGCATCTAATATTAGCAGCAACATAAAACCGCCTCAAGTTACAGTGGATTAAAAGGAGCTGTGTTGGCATTTATTCAGAGGTTACAAAGCTATAATGAAACAGAGATAACAACGCTTGGTATTCACTCATTAGTGTAGCTCAAATAAATAGTTTCCTAGAAAGTACAAAAGGGAGGAAGAAAAACAAAAAGCCACCTCTCCATTTGTTGCACTGACTGAAAAACTATGATAACGCAGTCCTTTTGGCAAAACTTGGAATTGGGGCTGTCAGTGTTACTGACACTAAAACATGATGCAATTACTGTCCAAAATTCACACATTATCTCCAATCGAATGCTGTTTTGTCCCATATGTTGCACTAAAGTTATGCCGACACAGCATCTTCCTGCTTCCTGCTGCTGTGATGGAAAACACAAACGCCACAGCCTTACTTCAAAAAACTAGATGGCTCACAAGTAATATGAATTATGTCAAACTTGATTACCATATCATTCAGGTACAACTGAAATATGAACGAAGCATACAGGTGCAGCTAATCAGACTGATGTCAGCAGGTAACCATATCACAAAACCCCCTTCTGAGTTTGAGTTTTTGTACAGTCAACACTAAGCACCTACAGTGTAAATTAGGTGACTGTTACGCAGAAGCAATCTACAGTGGCTGACAAGTGCTGCTTTGGGTGTCTGGCCCATAGGCTGTATGAAGAATGGACTCCACCTTTTAACATTTTACGGTTTTGAAGCCAAAAAACCTCTGTCACGGGCGCCGCCATTGTGCAGCCAGAGTCTGCGCAGTAGCAACTATAGGGAACTCTGAAAAAAATTGAGTGGAAGCAGGTGACCAAATATATATCTTTTTCTTTTGACCATCTTATCTCTTCTTAACTCTCTTTCTTGACGTATTTTACTATTTCTGAAAAAGCTACTCAAGAACAGCTGCTGTCAATTATTGCTAAGCAAGACGTAAAACCTTGAATGAATGAATGAAATATTCCAAAAAGGGTGGTGCATTATTATTAGAATTACGGTAAAAGATTGCACAGCTTGGTGTCTAAATACTAGGAATGACTTGGAAATAAAAATTGCAGTACCTTTTTATAGAAATGGAATTCTATCAAAGATTCAGTTTTATTTCTTGTTTCTGTTTCTGTTTCTATCCACCTCTATCAAGTCACTACACCTTCACACAATCACTTCTAAAAGCAGCCAATATTGACACCTCTTCCACTGCAACAAATGGGCAGACTGATCAAACCCAATAAATCTGGAATTGCTACGGTAGCATCGGGATTGTCTGAGAATGTGGCCCAGTTTCCAGGAGAGAGTATGTATCAGAGACAAAAACTGATAAAAAAAAAAAAACAGAGCCGTTAAATAGAAACTGTCCATACTTCAATACACAGTGGAAGAAACAGAAGCTGGGGCGTGTCAGCGAAACAAGATAGATCGACAAAGTCGTCACTGGCGGGGGCTCAGGGCTTTCACAGCCAAACCCAAAACCTGTTTGTAACATCTTATTTCCAGCATGTACCCAGGGGCCACTTCCGTGTGTCTTAGAAGGCTGTGCTTTGCAGCCACGCTAGCGTGAACCCCCTGATGGCTGCCAGAGCCCTCTGATCTGGCTGTTCACACTCTAGTCCACACTCTGGGGATTGGGGATAAAGGACCCTTTTCTCTTCTCAACCCTCCTCTCTTCGCTTCCCCTTTTCCCATCATCACCCTGGCCACATCTGTTTCAACAACTGCCTGCCTCCATCACTCATTTTAACTCCTTCCTTACTGCTTTCCTGTCGCCTTCCTCTTTCTCTCTCTGCCACTACACAGCAAAGGCCTTTGTGTGCAGAGTGGCTCTTTATTGAGTGTCACGCTGGCCGATAATCGCTGTTTAGCGGTTATCGCCCCTCCACACCAGGCCCATTAATTAGGCTTAATAGTGGAAGAGGCAACTTTTAAGGATGCACTTGTACAGCAATAAGGCCACGGTAATAAGATTCCACTTGTTTGACTTCTGAGTGTGATTTTTATAAATGCCACCATGCACGCTTGGTGTTGATTTGTCTGTTTGTCATCTCAGCTAATCAAAGGAAGCCAATTGTAACTGACATGTCCGTGGTTTATCTAGTCGGGGATGTGGCGGGTGAACAATGGTGCCAGGAACAATGAACGGAGATGGGGGGGTGTCAACCCAGATTACAAACGTCTCGGGGAGCGGTGAGAGCCCTCAGGGATGTCAGATCACCATATTGTAGGTCTAATGAGATGGCGACACACTGTACACAAAGGTGTTGTAAAATCCTTTCTCTGTGATGGCTCAGCCTGCGCTCGCGGTGACATTTCCGCAGGGGTCATATCGAGGTGACACACAAAGGCAAGGTCCTCCGAGTTAACCCGCCTCCTAAAGAATGAAAGCTCGGGTTTTCCCTTTGAAGAAAATGCTACAGAAAGATTTCTGAATGTTACTCTGATATGGAAACAGCATTGTCAAGTTTACTGGTACAATACGCCTGCTTTGTTGCTATTTCTGGTGAGTTTAATCTTGGCGTAAACATGTCAGGCTCTCAACATGCAGAAATAAGTGTTCTTTTAAACTCACATGCCCATTAAAAGGCTTATTTTCCCCAATGAAGCGCCAGTGAAATAAACTCCAAATATTTGTGCATGGCATCAAAAAGGGCTTACATCGCAGACAGCACGTCCTCAAACAAATATTGGCGAAAATGTTTGGGAGGGATTTTGTTAATTGATGCTGTCCTCTTCCCCTTTTAATCACATAAGCCCTGGATGAATCTTAGTTTAATTCGCTGATAGAATGCCTCTTTTTTTCCAGCCTTCCTCCGGCTCGTGCTGAAAGCTGAAGGGATCAGGTCTAATCCAAACTTCACCCTCCCCCCCCTCCCTGGTCTCCCCCTGAAGTCCCAGGGCTGGTCAAGTCTGGGCTGCACAGGGAGAAAAGGGAGGAGGAGGTAAGAAAACGGGCAGACGGAGGTGGGGGACTGTTTGTCGGACCTGGTTATTCCGCTCCGTGGATCCCATCAGGCGAGTCATGACATGTCTCGTCCGAGGCCACGTCCCACCTGAGCGCCGTGCAGGAGGTTGGACTCTGAGTGTATATAACTGTCTCATCTGATGGCATCCTGGGTGCTTGTTATATGAAGTCTCCTTTATCCAAAGTGGTCAGCCTGCCTCTGCAATATTTTATCAACTATCCGTTTTGTTTGCTTGGACGGTTAAATTAAAACGGTTCAAACCAAGATAAGCTTATCACCCCAAAGGCTTACAGCTGCAGCTCAATTTCCCGTTTTCTTCCTATTTCCACATTTTCTCATCTTTATTCAACATTTTTTGTTCTCCGCTCCCTCTTTTTATTAAACTGTGTACCGTCTTCATTTAAACACCTTCCACCTTTGTAGCCTTTAATGTGAATCCGTCAGCTGAAGTAGAACCTTCACAGCAGCAAGTAACTCTTCTAGACCTCATCTTGGAAGTTCTGCAAGCTGTCTGTCCCTGATTCAAGCCGCTCAGGTTAGCATTTCCATGATTAGCATTTCTATGATTAGCTCAGAGAGCAGTTGAAGGAGCAAGCGTTCATCCCTGCATCCCTACCTCCCCCACTTAAAGGCTTCAGACCACTTTGAACAGCCTGACCCTTCTGACAGCAGTGACTCATGACCCCTGGGTGGAAAAGGGGAAAAAAAAAGGGAGAAGTCTGTAGTGTAATATTTCATGCATATGCATCTGAAACCCTGCTTATTTGTCTTATTTAACAACAGCTCTGACGAGCATGTAAGACGTGTACTTTCAGGTGAAACACTGTACAGGACTCTATCTTTGTCACACCTTTGCGTGTCTGTGTGTAAGCACGTGTGCTCGTATTTATGTCTTTGTATTTATATTCACTACTGTCACTGTGACATCCGGCTGCAGCCGATTACAACTGGTGCTAAACCTGTATCCCTCTTGGTAACCAACACAAGGCCGGAGTCTCCCACGTGTCACATTTTGTGACCCCTCTGGTTTGACCTCGACCCTTTGAACACAGCTGTCTGCCTCGTAAACTATAAACCAACGCTGTGTATGCCCCGCTGTCAGTCTTTATCTTGAATCACGAACACAGTTAAAGGAGAAAATGAACAACACACTCATGTCAAACGTAGCTTTTGAGTAAAAACATGAAAGTTGTAGGAATCTCTATTCATTTGCAGCTATTTTTGTTTTTTTAAATCAGGGTTGTCCATTTATTCCTGGATTTTTTTTCTTTCCATCTGTTTAGTGTTTGAAGTGAGAACAGAGCTGATGTGATAGCTTTAGATGTAGAGAAACATCCCAGAGAGCTGTTCCTCAACATCCCTGATAAAATTAAAGAAAGCCCCTTAAGGCTGCATGCACACAAAGTCAGTTTATTGTAAAAGATTATTTACTGTAAAACTATTTTCTCCTTTTATTTTGAGGACTTTTTAAGTGATCTTAGAAAAAGTCTCACTTCTAGATACAGGCCTGATCCTAATCCACAATTTAAAATGAGATTATCAGCACCAATATAGGTTATTTCTAAATGCTATGTCTCAGCTTCCTGATGGGGTCGGACAGGACCGGATTGATTTACGGCACGTTAAAGTCGCTTTGACAACATCCCGCTGGCTGACGAAGTTTAGCAGTGAGAAGAGACATCTGTGATTTTCTCTGCTGAAAACAGTTTCTGGGATTATTTTTTTTAAGTAATGGTGGACACTGGAGCTAAACTGCTGCAATCCACTTCAAACATACAGTCCTCAGAGCTCCTTTAAAATAAAGAAAGAAAGCCAGACTGATGAATCATTCAAGAGCCGTTTCTACACATGCACTCTTAAAGTCTGTGTAAAGCAAAATCAGCCATTTTTTTCCCTAACACATTAAATATCTACTGTATTACTGTATTTCCTTAAAACATGTCAAAGCCATTCAACCATTTAGGATTCAATTTAGGATTGTGTTTAAAATTTTTGTGTTTTGTGTGTGCCATCATTAGCATAACCCCGCCCCTGCAACAGCAGGCGACAGTCAGCCATATAGTTGCAAATCAACCAGAGACCGCTAACCGTTAGCAGAAGTAGCTGTCAGTCATAGCAACACCTACAGGCTTTTGGCTGGATTGGTAGCCTAACTGTATTTGTCTAGGCTATAACGTTACCAGTCAGTAAAACATGTTGCTAAATGTCATAAATAGAGAAATAAATGATCATTCTGATGGAGACTGTGAGGAACGAGGCTGAGCTCTATCAGTGTCTGACTCAGAGTCAGTTTCTGCCTCTGATGGATCAAACTGGCAGGGCTGGCTCCGTCCCATCATGCTGCTAGCGCTAGCTTCCATTGTTACTGTAGGTAACGTCCTTGTACAGTACACAGAGTTGGTTCCAGCTCCTCTAACTGACACACCCCCATCATTCCACAGCAGAAAGAAGTGCTTATTTTTCCATGATTTTGAGACCTAATTTTATATACTTAGCATTTTTTTTACCTTTAAATTTGGCTCAGTGGTCAGGGTTTGGTTTAGGTTCTTATTAGACAGATATGCAGGCACACTTGCTGCCATCCTATTGACAATAATTCTAAATTTTCAGTCTCGCATGTTTTCATTCAGGGTCTTACTGGTTGCAGGATATAAATGACATCATCATCCCTGCACCCTCACCCTGACTTCTAGTAGATTTTTACTACTCTCTAGTTAATTTTACAATGGGTGCTGGTTGCAAAAAGTCAAGGTGAAAATTTTAGCAGTTTGTGTTCACACTTGCAGCCCACCCAGAAGATCTTGGGAAGTTTTCAGGAGTTTTTCTTCATGTGTGAAAACAGGTGATGCTGCGTTGTAAACATGCTGATTCAAATGGCAAAGTTGCCCGATTGTCTTACAGCAGAATATAAAGGAGTGTAAACTGAAGTGTGTGGTTTGACAGCAAGGGAAAAGTTGGACTTTTTTTTAAGATTTTGATGAAGGAAAAAAAAAACATTAAGAAAAGAGTCAGCTGCTGGTTAGCTTAACATAATAACAAAAAGTGGACTAAGTTCACTTGCCAACGTCTCTCAAACTGCTTCCTCAGCATGTGAAAATCCAGTTAGCTTTATTTAACAGTAATTAATAATCAAAATAATTGGCAACTAAATGTAAACAAAAACAAACAAAATGTTGTTGCTTTTCTTTGTGGAAGGTGAATATGACATATTCCCCCCAGCATACACACATGTGGTTCTTGTATGTGTTTATGTTTAGCAACATAAACCAGTGTCAGAAGGCAGGTTAGCTCTCTGTGACTGTGATACTGTTATCACAAAGTCCATATTTGTTTGCCCACATGACTCCACACACACATAGACATGCTGCGGCAGGCATGTGAGAGTGTGTGTTCCATATTTAAAGGATACATCTGTGTTTGTGTGTGAATGCTTTAGAATAAAAAAAGATTTGAGTTGACAAACTGCAGACGCCAACACTACAAGAGTGAGAGAAGGGGGAGGGAAGGGGGGGCTGAGCAGAAAAGGGGAGAGGGAGAGGTTGGGGTGGAGGGGAGGGGTCTAAATCTGTGAGAAAACGTCTAATCCCTGGATTGCTGAAGCTTCGGAAATCCTGGAAATAGATTAGGAGCTTCGCTGGCCCGGCCGTCTTTAATAAGACGGCCCGTTTGGCTCCAAAGTCATGGCACAGCACTTGCATAATGTGCAGAGCCGCCACTTCTTGTAATTATCGTTTCCCCTATTTGGAAAATGATTCAATAAACACTGATCCACGGTGTCCCGCGCATACTGACAAGCTGCGGATGGAACGAAGAAGCCCTGGTACATGTGCGACATCCGCTCCGGCCCAACCACTAATCCGAATACAGGAGGAGGATGAGGGCCGCGCTAATCGAATGACGACTGACCGTATCGACGGGAGAATCTTTGGGCAGTTTCTTTCGAGCTGGGTGGCTGCTGAGCTGAGCCAGTGCCCGATACATTTAGAAAGGTCCGGCATCAGATAAGAGAAAGTTGCAACGCTACTCAAGACTTTATCTGCTTTCACACGTTGGCAAACTTTGGTCCTTTTTTTTCCTTTCCCCTTTTGGCTCTGTCTGCCACTTACAGTGCCTCTGATATCTTTTTTTTTGTAATGAGCCAGCTCTGAAGGTAAGTCAAGACATCTTCATCTATTTGCTCACAATGGGGCTGCATTTCCCCTCTCCACTGGCTCAGGTGTATCACACCATATATTCCTTCTTCTCAGCAGAGAGGTTGACATATTAGAAGTGGCAAACACTTTGCAATATGGATTTGGTCAAGGCTTGCAAAACACAGAAAGCAAATTCTGTATGCTTTTTTGGGGAGTGTGAAAACATGGAAGCATCTTGTTATATTGAGTTCTGTACTGGCACCAGCATCCAAATTTTCAGTGCAGCCAAAGAATGACAGCCAGTGAATTCCCTCTTCAGCTCACTGTGCTAATGAATGCTTTTAACATAGCATATGACCCGGGCACTTGTTGAGCTTGCAGAGTTTCTATTCTTAAGACAGCTTTCCAATAAAAAACTTCACCAATCCTAAATTGTTGACTTGAGGTGAGGGATTTGAATGACTTTGATATCCAAAAGGTCATACAAAAAAAATGAATAATAAGAACATAATTGGGAAGTATTTGCAAGCTTAATTGGCCTTCATACTGAAACCCACAGGTGAACTCATTGACTAGTTCTGAGGCGTTTAAACTGAGTTCAATTCCAACTTTTAATGACTGTTGTTTAGGTAAGAAAACATTTGGACAACAGAAAAAAAGAGCACAATACACTTCACAACACTTTACACTGAATCACAAAGTCTGCAGAGAAACTACTTCATGATGGTTTGCAGAGTTGGGCAAACGTTAGCAGAGCTAGCATCACCAGCTCGCAGCCCTTCGTGCAGCTTAACTTCCACACCCCTGTGCTGGCCTTGCGTTGCCTCAGTTGAGTCATTTTCCATCAGTTTATCCAGACACAACCACAAATAAACCTTTTCTCCATTCTCCAGAATAAATGACTTCCAATCTGTGCTGCGCTGCAAGAAAACGTCCATAAATTGTGTGCAATCAACCTTATTCCTGACTTTGCGAGTTTACCCATCGTTCATAGTGGTTAACTTAGCTGTCATACTCGCTCTAATAACAGACTTTAAACAGAAAGAAAGCAACAAAATGACCAAATATTGGAGATGGATTCATAGTGTGGATGTTTTAAAGTCATGAGGACAGTTCTGTAACAGTCCCTCACCTGTCAGTTCTCACGGAGCAGGTAGATGACATGAAGCTATAGCCCGAAGTTAGCTACATCGACATAGTTAATTATCTTGTATTTTCTGTAGGCGTTGATGGCGAAGAATTACCCAATTACAAAAGAATACAACCCCCTACACAGTAACAAAGTAGGGATAGTACTATCGAAGAAACACTGCAAGTTTATACTTCTGAAGGCAGCAGAAGAGCCCAGCCAGGGCGTCAATCAAGCTAAACATACAGTGGAAATAACCGCGATAACCATTGGTGGAAGAAGTTATCCGTCAACACCCTTAAGGTTGTGAAGAAACAGGCCGATGAATCACGATAATGTGCAATCACAAAACAACAAAAAGAAAGTATGCATGTGTCTGGAAACGTACAACTTTTCCTTCTTATCATTTCGGGGTCACACCTATCAACTGCTCTGACAATTAGTGCTGTGTAGTCACAACTCGTATCAACACCCGAGACAGAGAAAAGTATCATGAAAGCATGTGAGTGAAGGCCTCAGCATAAGAAGACAGTTAAAGGTTGTCGAAGCCAAATAAAACTGCAGCAGTGCACATTTGCAGAGTCTCAGGGGTCATTACACCTGGGTGATCAGAACGGTCAGAGGTGGGTGCCTCTTCTAATGCTACTGTGCAGCGCTACTTGATATCCAGGTACTTCAGCATCTTAGCATTATGTCGCTGTAGCTACAGTTAGTGCTTTATTAGCTGGCTGCCTATGATCTGCATTGGGGGCAAACAGTTTGCAAAGAAATTAGCCATTAGTTCAAGAGACTAGCAGTTCAGGTGCAGAACACAGGGCGTGATAACGTTTAATTGATTAGTTTGACCAAATCTAACGTCCTCAGTGAAGAATAATGGTATGATGAGTCCTCAGATGCTTGTCAACCAAAAGCTTGCTCTCTCTTGCAATTCATTCTCATTTATTGACACATCTGAAGCTCCAGTGGACAAGGCTCCTCTGCCATAATGGATGTGTCAAAATGACAAATATTAGCTCTCTTTTTCCTCAATCAATTAAGAAAACCAGTCAATGAGGTACTATCGATGACAGGACCCATGATCCAGGGTCCCTTAAAGAAGTGAGAGATTTCCCTCCAGTATAAACAACCACCTCCCTTCTTGTTTTGCTCTCCTGTCTTTGTTCAGTCTCATCCATTTTTTTCATTTTGCCAAAATGAGGGTAATGTGCTATGAAAGGTATCCCAGATTTCACACCTTCTGGGGCCCCGAGAGACAGAGCGACCAGCTGTCCATATCACAGCACTCGTGTTCCTGGCTACCCCCGGCCAGAGGGAGCCACAGGCAGCGAGAGAGGGGGATATGGAGAGGCAGAGAGAGAAAGAGGAAGGGTGCCAAAAAGGAAAGAATAGACAGAAACAACAAACTGGATGGGGCCCGTTCGAACAAAACCTCACAGAAAGTCTGCGAATATTTGTAGAGTTTATATGCGTGTTGGTTTACAGTTGAGTCCTGAAAAGTTGGACTCTCTATATTGCCTTTTTCCCCTCACAATCTCATGCTCACACATTTCAGAGGTTGAGCTGAGCAAGGACTGCAAAAACGCCAGAGAAACAGTGACCTAAGCATCTTGGAAATAGCGTTAAATCTGGCAATATCATGGATCACAACAACTCAGGCCCAGCTTGCAAACCACTCTGTGACATTGCCCTTCTCACTCTAAAAACTGTCCAAAGTAAGATGTTCTTTCACTTTCTCTGTGAAACTGCCCATAAAGCCAACCCCAGCCTGCACCCAAACACCAATCTTAAATGCGGGTGCCATAACACTAGTGTGGTGTACTGCTCTGGGGCACAATTTTCCATAGACGTGCTCTATATTGGTGTCTAAGAGAGCTGGATCAAAATGGTATGGCTTTAGCTGGGAAGTAGGAATATATTGTTGAAATAATGATAGAGAGGTTTGGGTTCAGTCAGTTATTGTATTCATGTCACAGAGAGGGTACATTCATGGCTTTAAATTCACATATCTGCAGAAACCTTCCAGGTGTATACTTTATTCTGTCTAAAATGCCAATGACAAGAGGGGAAAGACAATGAGCTGATTAGCATGTGATTACCAAAAAGAGGTCGCTATCGTTATTTCAATTGAGATACAGGCTGCATAGAGAAGTATAATCTTTTCAAAATGCGTGTCCTTTTAGATTACTGAGGAAGCTGGCTGTAATTTCAATCTATTTAAATCGTATCCTCACAGAATATAGAAAAATGTCCACCTCTGGGGCAAATAAAAACTCACTTTCAAACACATTTACCAAAAGTCAAAACTCAGATCTCTTTCCGTTGTCTATTTATGCTGTTAATGCTTAAAGAAATCCTTGAAGATGTGTTTGTTTTTTCAAAGAGCTTGGTGAAAGCTTGGTACATTTATCTTTTTTGAGCTACATGTGGAGCTACAACAGTTAGCCATTTAGCTAAGAGGGTCTGTTAGGACTATCTGTTTGAAGTGAATCACAGCGACACCTTTTGGCTGGAATCACGCACACACTGTCGTGATGACATGACTCTTAACAAGGCGTGTGTTTGTTTTGGAAATGGATGGAGATTAGATCTTCTTTTTGACACTACTTTTCTTTGTTCAAGACAACTTTTTACTGGATACAACGTGACAAGGTAAGGTGTTTATCAACAGTTACACAGCGCTGTTGTTTGAAACATGACAACAAGCAAACATTTTCAGTTTGTACCGTAGTTTAGCAGCTAGCTATTTTACTGCTACTTGCAGCCCGGTGGTATGAGATGTGTCTGTAGGCTAATGTGTAACGTTAGCAAATCCTTATGTCCTGCTTATCTACCAATCAGAGCTAACGTAACCTCACTCTTCATTTCATTGACAGACTCTCAAGTTTGATCAGATCACTGCAGAATAACTGCTGCATGTGGGTTGGAGTGAACATTATCACAAACAGTTTAGCCTGTGTTTTAGCCTTTAGCTCATGTTTTAGCCTTCAGCCCGTGCTATATCACTCTCTCGTTAATAGCTTTCTACTGCTCTTTTGTCCTTTTTCTGCCTGAGTGTTTAGCTCCAGTGTCCAACTTTACTAAAAAATAAATAAATAAATAAATAATCCAAACAGTCACCTGATAAAAATTTTGCTGGCTGAGTAAAATATTTGACACTTACACATCAAAACTCCATAATGATGGTGATCAACTTAAAACAACAAAAGAATCATCAGAGACAACCTGGATACACGTCATATTAAATCAGTCCACAGAAAAGGGTTTTGCCTGTTGACTCTGTGGCAGGGATGTAGACTTGGTGACTTTGTAAAGTTGTAGTAAAGTTGCTAAGAATAAAAAAGCAACTAGCGAAAAATCTGCTGACTTTTTCTGGAGTTTGGGGACTGAAAGCACATATAAATGAGCAGCAGGTGCTGTCTTGCTGTGTCGATCATACAGCAATTATCACATAGAGAGAAGAAGTCGGATGAAATGTAAAGTACAGCCTTTCATGCATTCGGCACATTGTTTGATAGATAAAAACACAAGAAAATGACATACGCCAGGTGCGCTTTCCTTACAGAACAACACCCCCATTTAACGCAGTTATAGTCTAGAGGAGCTGAATGTCAGGGTATGTATATAGTAAAGGTCCACGCAAACCTACGGCATAGGCTACAGCATCATAACAATGTGGAATCATAAACGAAACGTAACTATCGTTACCTTATTTGCAAAGAGGAGCTATCCGGCTGAGGGCTGGTTTTTCATTTTTAGATAGGCTGCTGTAATCTGTATTATGCACACATTTGTAACTAATACATCAAAATTATGTTATTCGAATTTAAATACAGAGCAAACAGGACATATCATGGGGTACTCAATGAGAGTTTTGAGGATCTGATTCATGATCTCTTGTTTAAAAAAAAGGGTTAGGCTTTGGTGGCTGGTGTGTTGGTGGGTAGGAACAGCACTTTGATTCGGCTGCGGTTGTTTTTAAAGTGCTTCATAAATAAAGTTGAGTTGAGTGTCTGTGCTGAATAGCTTATCCCTTATTAGGTTCAAAGTGCTGGTTTCAGAGAGGGTCCCTGCTTTAAATGGGTGCTGAGGTCACCAGAGGTGTTCGCCCTAAAAGTTTTACCGAGAGGGAGCGGGGCCATTTATTGATTGAGGAGTGCTCATTGGACTATATCAGTGAATGATTGACTGCATGCTAATCCCGCCCATGAGTGTGGTTCAGTAGCTTCATTTTACCCCTCAGTGCTTTCTGGTGGTGATCATTTATGCTTCATTTCTGACAAGACATTTTCTATGTGAGAAAATGAGAAAAAGAGGGAGAAAAACCTATTTGCTGCACTTTAAATCATGAGGATTAAGTGTGTAAGTGAGTGAGAGAGTAAGAGAGAGAGAGAGAGAGAGAGAGAGGGAGGGAGAGAGCACAATACTATTCCAATCAAAAGTGCCAGAAATACTGAGCAAATAAGCCACAGCAATTTATTCCAAAACAACACAAATCTTGTTCTTTTTGTTCAAATGAACGTTGTGGTTTTTCAGGCTGGCGAGAAAGAAAGACTATAGAACAAACAGAGTCAGAAGACAAGGAAGCAATGCCAACATCCCTAATTATATGCTATTCATGTTCTCTCTCATCACTTTGCAAGAAAAACGAGAGCTGATGTAGCCGTTTTACTGCGAGCTAATTGTGTGAGCAACAGCGCGGGCTGCCAATGCATGAGTAACTCTCTGAGGCTACTGCTGTGTGTTGAAAAATAAAGTCAAATTCAGCATAAGCATTCAGAGGCTTGGCCTGCATTTAGCATTAGTGCTACTGTGGCTCTTTAGCGGTTCTTCTGTCGCACTTCAGTTGCTATAATCGTACATAGGGTGCCTGCTTGTTTCAATCACCTGGGGTGCTTCCTTTTAAAGGCCAGCAGTCGCATGGGGCTGCCTTTCATATTTGCACTGATTGTGGTGGCTATTTTGATTCCCTGGTTGCCTACTGCTCATTCCAGTCACACACTCACACTGGACCTGATAGAGGAGGAGGAGGAGGTGGAGGAGGGCATTTTGAAGCATTGGTTGATATCAGTGGAAAGAAAAGTGTCATGTCACTCGGACAAACTTCAATAATGGTAAAAAAAACAATTTCTGTATAATTTCTTTTCTTTCCCTCGCAGGTTTCATCTGTTTCCTCAGAGAACGTCCTGTCAAAGTTGGTGGAAAACACAAACACGAACAGAGTATGAAGTGAGTCAGATCCTGAGGTTCTCTCACTACCCCTGCAGTGTGACAGGGGCACCGGGTCCCGGATCCCAACCCAAGACTGCCAGAGTCTTTAAGTGGCTTTGAGATGGTAGAAGTGATAGAGGCTAAGCCCTTAATAGCCATTTCTCTGTAATCTTTCCTATGAAAGGCTAAACTATGGGGGTATTGATTTGTTTGAAGAGGGAAGGGGGGAGAAAAATTGGAGGAGCGGGTGAGAAAAGTACTCCATCAGGACGGGGCATCTTGAAATGTGACAAAGCTGTTCAGCGGCCGTGGAGATAAGCTCAGATTGAGCCCGTTTGATCCGATAAACGCCGCGCAGTTTGCTGCGAGGGAGCAAAACAAAGACAAACTCATCAAATGCAAGTTGACAAGACTCACAAACAGCGCAGCTCTTTCTGCCTCCTCTGTCTTTCTCACCCACATTTTGGTGGTCACATCAAAGGATTTTTTTTTTTATTCTCATGCTCGGACTGCGTTGGCTTCGACTTGTAGTCATGTGCTCCGCTGAACAGCACATCCATTGTCGCAAAAACTGCTCACACACACACACACAGAGAAGAGGAGGCCGGGGAGGGTGTGCGCGGGACAGCTTAAGTATCATAGCTCTGTTTGTACTGGTGTTATTCAGACGTCTGCTCTTCAAATGACGCTGAGCAATGCTTCATGTTATATCTCAGTGCACACGCCAGCACACATCTCCCCATAGATACAGCCCTGAAGGATATGGTAATTGAGCTATTATTAGATGTGGCAGTGATAGCATTGTTCTCTTTGTAGTCCCAAAGAATACATATTTCTCTGTTTGATGTATTAAAGGAATGTACAGTATCCCCCTCCTGCTTGGGCATGGAGAATGATTTAAGAACCGACACAGTGTAATCCTATTAGATATGCTTTATATTCTTGAACTTTTAAGGGCAGAATTTTGCATCAGCATCACACTGATAATTCTGTAGCTGCTGCCAGAGTCCCTTTTTTTTTTTTTTTTTTTTCCCCAAGCACAGGAGAGACATTTTCTTGCAATGTTGGTTCATCTGTCCCCTGAGGGAGGGCAGGTGGTCTCAGTCTTATTTCTGGACTACGTGCTGATGTTCCTCCACCTCTCCCTGCCTCTCTGCCTCTCTTTCTGCTTCCTGAAAAAAATAATAAAGATGAAAAAAAAAAACACAGAAGCCTCTGATCAACACACACTTTGCGCCCCTTCCTCACCCATAATCAAGGAAGCTATTCTGACGACAGCAAATACACAAAACTCTTGGTTTATGCCTCATTTACACAAGAAGGTTTTGCAGTGTTTTGATCAAAAATGCAAAAAGCGCAGAGAGAAAAAAAAAAAAAAACTGCGTTTGCACAGAAATGCTAAGGGACTGAAAATGCTGTAGTAGGCATGCCAGGCCTGTAGGTGGAGATATAATGGTAAAGTATTTGGTAGCCCGCCACCAAAGAAGAGGTGTGTGAATCAACTGGTGATTATATTAAATGCATCTTATCTGCAAACCGTCGTTTTTGTCCGGTTCATGTATGGCAATTAAAAGTTCACACAACGAAAGTGGAATGCGCAATGGTGCGCAATGACGTCAGCGTTTCCGCAAAAAAATAAGGCTCACCGTTTACACGGCATTTTAATTTTTAAAAAATTCCACTCTAGAGGGCGTTTCAAAAAAAATTGTGGTCGGTTAAAAAGGTGTTTCTATGTAAACAAGAGGCCGAAACGCAACAGTGCTTTTGCGTTTCATCCTAAAACCGTTCACGTGTAAACGGCAAATGAGACTCACTTGCTGATCGTTGTGGTGAATTAGTCGCTTTTATTAATCAGGCATGAGGAAAAAGACAATCAGAGCACAGTTGTGTTTCTAACTGGCTGTAAAAGCAACAGTTTTGACACACTCTCACTCACACACACACACACACACTCCAATGACACATTAAAAAGTTTGTTTGTGTGGCAAATGTTCTTTTGTTGCTGTTCCTTTCCTGTCTTTCCAGCAGTCATTAACCCTCATGTCGAGTTTATCTTCAACACACACAAGGTTCTTGACCCCTTCACCACCAGAGGTTACTCATTACTGCATCTCTCTGTGTGTGTTTGTGTGTGTGTGTGTGTGTGTGTGTGTGAGGAGGGGATGTGTTTCTAGCAGTCAGCAGACTGCGACTAGTCGAGTGTCAATAGCCTCTATTGGAAGCCATTGTGTGGACAGAGAGGGAAATTAGCAATCAGCTGTTTATCATTTGCAGAGCGCAGACACACAGACATGCTAAACACATGCTAGCATGAGCTAATAAAGGGAAGTTTGATGCACTTCAGGACATTAAAGAGCTTCATAATCCAAGAATAAGAGCTGTTTTTTAATACTCTGGAGATATTTCTGTAAAATAAATCAGACAAATGGTCGAGAAGGGAAAAAGTAGAACATGTGGTGGAGGTTTGGGAGCTGTTCCCTTCATTTATGCAAAGTCATGTGTGCGAGCTGGTGGGTGGTCAGGGGTTGAGCATCTCAGAGGTAAAAGTCCACAGTGGTTTTAGTCCGTCTGAATTATTGGCTAACAGGCTGTTTGGCTTTGAGAGCTAACCTCCCACAGACGTCACCGCTCCCGAGCTTATGCAAACATCATAGTGGAGCACAGCACACGGTGGACACGCAGACGTAAAGCCGCGCGTGAACACACGGAGGTGGAGTAACACTAACCAATTACACAATCGCACAGCACTAGACATGAGAGGAAGGGGAATCATTCACACTCCTCCGCCTACTCGCTCACTTATCTGTCTCTCACACTGCACACACACACACACACACACACGCATCAGAAATATCACACATACACACAGCCAGGGGGACAGGAGATCAATACTGATCATAGGGCCAGCTGTTTTGCACCTATCACTCCATTGTGATGCGGACTGTGAGGTGATTCATGACAGGCTTCCCCCCCTCCAACACACACACACACACGCACACACACATACACACACAACTCCCACGCCTCACGGAACGACTGATGGATTTTCTCCCTCCTCTCCTTCTCCCCTCTCTGTCTCTCCCTCTTCCTCTCGCAGGGTCCGAGGGTGATGAGAGTGACACCATGCAGAAGGGGTCTTTATGCAAATGAGATCAGCGACCCCTCTCCTCCTCCTCCTCCACCACCACCCAGCACCCCCCCCACCACACACACACACCCCTCCCCCCTCGCTCATTTGCAAATCCATGCGTTATGGATTGAAGGGACCAACTGTGAAACCTGACTGGAGCTGGTGGGCTGGAAAGAGGTGCTTAATGCAGACTAAGTGAAGACGCTGCAAGACAGAGAGGAGGATTTTTTTTCCCTCTTTCTTTTCCTGTTTTTTCCCTCAGCTTGGTTAAGAGTTTACATCAAAATCAGGCCGTGAGAAAGAGTCCTAAAATAAATTTCACGCGTGGCCTCTTGTGGCTTACAGCTTCCATAAAACAGAAGTAACAAAAGGTAATGCGCTGTCATATAAAAAGAACATTATCTCTTACTTTTGATGTGCAATATTTGTAAAGACTGTTATTATAGAGTGTCACTGTTCAGACATAAGAAATGATTCCTGCATGAATATTTAAATCATCTATTATGTGGTCAAAGGTGTGTGTTTATTGGACATTTTACAACAGCTTCAGACGTGACTAGCCGATCAGATTAGATCGGGAATATCAGATCAAGATAATAAGCTCATTTTCCTCCCTTTCTTGGATGAAACTTGAGCATTTTCTTTGTTTTTGTGCATCAGAACGTGAATTTGGTTAACTGTCCCTTTAAGAATGTGTGGAGGATTAAAGGAGCAATGTGTCAGCAGGACCTGGAAAAACTGGTCCATGCTTTTATCTTCAGCAGACTTGATGACTGAAACAGCATCTTTACAGGTCTCCCTAAAACATCAGTCAGACAGCTGCTGCTCCAAAGTGGATCACATCAGTCCAGTTCTGAGGTCTTTACACCGGCTCCCTGTCTGTCAGAGGAGAGATGTTAAAATACTGCTGCTGGTTCAGGAACAAAATATATCAGTGATCTTCTGATCCAGTACGAACCATCAAGACCACTCAGGTCATCTGGATCAGGTCTACTTTCAGGCCCTGTTTATACGACAACCCTTCACCAAAAAACGCTGAGAAAAAAATTTGCGTTTATACGGAAACACTGAAGGACTGAAAACGCTGTAGTTTGCATAAAGGGCCTGTAGATGGCGATATAACTGTAGAGTGTTTTGGCGGTCCGCCGCCGAAGAAGAGGCAAGCTGATCGTCCGTGGTTGTTGTCCGGTTTGAAAAAGTTCCCACTACAAAAGTGGAATGCGCACGCGCAAAACGGAGCGTGAGGTCAGCGTTTTCACTGAAAACGCCGGCTTGCCGTTTATACGGCAACGGAGGCTGCAGCGTTTCAGAAAAATTCCACTCTGGAGGGCGTTTTTAAAAAGTTGTGTTTTAGATCGGCTGAAATGGCGTTTCTGCATAAACGAGAGGCCGAAACGCAACAAAACGTTTGCGTTTCACCCTGATACTGTTGTCGTATAAACGGTGCCTCAGTCCCAAGAGTTAGAAGCAAACATGGAGAAGCAGCGGTTCAGCTTTTAAGATCCAAATATGAGGAACAAACTTCCAGAGAATATCAGGTCTGCTGAAACTCTCAGCTCCTTTAAATCCAGGATGAAGACTCACCTTTTATAGAATATTTAATCAAACCATTTTTATTTTTATCTATTTTCTTGTGCAACTCTGCACTCTAACTTTTATGCTTTTATTTCAAAATCTGTTCTAACATTATTTAATCTTGTTTTCTATTTTATGTTATTTCATTTTGGGTTTTTTTTTAGCTCCTTTAATTAATTTTTAATTGTATTTTTCAGTATGTTTTGCTGACTTTTTCTCTGTGAAGCACTTTGAATTGCCTTGTCGCCGAAATGTGCTGGATAAATAAACTTGCCTTGCCAGAATGTCAATGTGCATATGTCCTGTTACCCGCACCAAGCAGCTGCTCTGTAGCATAAATACAGGCCTTGAGGTATGCTCGGGAAAATGTCATGATATGGCGAAAATACCAGTTAAAAAAAAAAAAAAGAAAAAAAGAAGAGAGTGAGTACTTCTGTCTGTCACAACATGAGGATGGTGGACATAAACACACACAAACTAAATCACCTGGAAATGGCCCATAGTTTACTTTTGCACCACAGCGTGACACACAAACACACGTCCACACATGCGTGCACACACACAAACACAGACACACACACACAGACTTTTTTGACATTTGGGGATTGTTTTGGTCGACTTCAGGCGGCAACCCCACCTGTGGCGATAGCTCTGTTTTGGGTCCTGACTTGTCACACCGTGTGAGAGGCGTCAGGAGAAATGCTCGAGGCAGAAACTGGCCCTGTTTAGCCCCGCAGTATGCCCGTTTGTAATTGGCCAAAACACCAGGCGGCCTGTGGCCATTTGTCAGTTTGAATAATTGATACAGGGAACGGTCACACTAGCAAACACCCCGGCACTCTGGCTCACATTTACATGCAGGCGTGAACCCTCGTTTTCAAAGCCCCGCGCGCATGATTTTCATGTTCGATTGCATGTGATGTGATGAATTTAAAATCAGCTACGTTCAGATTAACATCTAAAAACACCCGTGTTATGTACCATTAGTCCAACTAATCAATTATGAGATGTATAGAAATGAGTGAAGATACAAGCAAATAGAGATTAAATTGGTGAGATAGCGGTCAAATTAACTGAAGCTTGTTAGGGAGGAGAAGATGAGATTCTCGTCGGCTCTTTTCTCGTTAATACAGGCTTCATTAATGACACGCTCACTTCTCAGATTGTCACTCTTTGAAAATCATGAGCTGTAAAAAAAAAAAAAAAAGGAAGAAAAACTACTTTTATATTTAACAAAGGATGATCAGCCAGTCAAAACTGTCAAAATCAGTCAACACTTGTTTTTTTTGTTTGTTTTTTCCACCGCGCTTCATTCCCTGACATGCCCTTTTCATGCTGCACAGTCAAGAGAGGGGATAGTTCTGATGAGTGCCTTTTTGTTTCATTTACTTTTTCTCCATTTCCTTTTTTCTCATGTCCTAATTAACTCCCCTTTGTCTCGCCATGTTTTTCCAAATGAGTGCTGTGATTCTCTATCTTGGTGGTTATTTTTGTCGCTAATAAATGGGAGGTTGAGCATGCATCGCCTTGTAATTAGCCGGAGAAACAATGCAACACTACAGTATTTTCTGGCCTTGGTTTGTTTTGGTGCTATTCAGAGAGAGAAAGAGAGAGACATATCGAGAAAAGAAAGAGAAAGCGAGATAGAGAGAGAAAGAGGGAGAGGGAGAGGGAGGGATGTAGGGAATCAGAGAGGAAGCACAGCCAGAACCTCATGACTCCCTGTAGAGAGAACATAAGCTGCGTTGCAGGGTTGCAAAATATGCTGCCTGGCTTCTAATGCCAGATTAGCGATGGCAAACCATTGTACTGCGTGCCATGGCGTCAGCGTGAGATCAGTGTGCACGTATACCGCCTAATGAATCTGTCACTTAGTTAAAGGTGGCCGGAAAGGTTTTCTGGAAACAAAACTATGAGCATCTGTGTTTAGGGTCAGATGCCTTTTTGGACTCACACGACCTTAGATGCTCTTTTTTTAGTCCTCATGTTTTCTTATATTCCATCGCAGGTTGGAGTTTAAATATAGTAAAATGCAATATGGAATCACGGCATGGTACGGTTCTCCCTCTGGTAATCTGAGAATGTGCAGATTGGAAAAAATGTCCTCGTGCTATGAGCTTGAAGACTGGGTCAAATATTTAAACCGAGTTTTAAATTCCTAGCAGCTACAGGTGGTCTTTTTTAGGAGTCTTACTTTTAATTTGGTTTTGTTCCCCCTGGTTTTTGTGAAGGATCACAGGCCAACAGACACTGATTGAGAGCAGCTAATCACATTATTTTCCATTTTTTTGGTTTTGTTTTTATATTTTAATAAATAGATGTGTCGATGTGTGTTTGGCTGTTCAGAGCTGCTCGTTCAATGTTAAGTTCAAGAACTGCCTCTGACAAGGCAACTACCCAATCAATCATTCATTTAGGATTTGGGGTGGCCATGGACCCTCTTAAATCTGATTGGCCAACCAAAGATCCCAAACAGTGATTGGATGTTTGCCTAGTCAGAGGAAGCACTTTAATTAAACAGAAGCTCTCTTGGGGGGGTGCAGCTGTGTCGACTCTGATTCCAAAAACATCACCACTATCACATGTCTGCACCTGTTACTGGGCAATTTTGGCCTCCCTTTTGTACAACAGGAGGAGGTTAAAGCGTGTCATCCATCTTTACTTACAGCCAGTGGGTCAATGAACTAACTCTAGATGCTAAGCTCATTAGCTCCTGTTTGGAGCGCTTTAGTTTCAGCATTTCATTTCCTTCTTCTTAGTGCTAAACATGACTTAATAGTGTTTGCAGGTACATGGATATAAATCAGTGTGAGAAGGCTGTGCATCTGTTTTCATGCTAAACACACAGCACACTCACGCACCTACATACGTACTGCCTTGCTTCAGTAAGTGTAGCTCACTGTGTGTATGTTTGTGTGTTTAAGAAGAGCACGTGCAAATCAGCATCCAAACCCGCATTTGCAATTCAGCGCCGCCTCCCTCGCGCATTGTCCCAATCTGTGCCTACTTACAGACGGTTCTGTTTTTGGTTTTCCTCTGTGCATTGTTTTGGCCTGCAGCTATTGTATCTGCTCAGATTGACTGGTGGTTTGGCTTTACCGCTTGGCTTCAGCACAGGGAATGGGGAAGCAGAGAGGGGGATAGATAACAGAGACAGACAGGGTCTTGATCACCATCCCTTTTCCTCCCACCTAAATATTCCTCCACGGTGTGCACCCCCCCCCCCCCCCCCCCCCCTTTCAGTGAAGAAACAACAAACAAATAGGACATGTTCATTTCCTGCCCTCTTTATCTCCTCCTCTCTCTCCTTTGCAGGTATTCCCTGTCTCTTTCCCCTTTCTTTTTATCTCATTCCATACTCCTTGGTTCTCCCCTTCTGTCTCTCCTCATTTCTCCCCTCGCAGATTTAGCAGAGGAGGAGTGCCAGTGATTAGGAGGCGTTAGGAAGAATGGACGTGCTGTTCCCATAAAGCGCTCTGTGCTGTCAACACCAGCTTTGGTGGAATGGAATCAGATAAAAAAAAAAAAAAAAAGAATCACTGACTGTGTGTGTGTGTGTAAGAAGAAGGGGGGGGTCAATTAGGAGTGTAGCCCGCCAGCACCAGGGAGACACATGACTCTCCTTCCTACTACTGTAAAGTCAGTTTGCCCTTCAGCTGAACTTTGGCTCACTTGGGCTCAGCAGACTCAGCCCAGACGCAGATGAGAGGTGGAGGAAAGAAAAAGGCAGCGAAAGGACTGTCTCATAGCAGTGGAATTAATACCCCCCTACCCTGATTCCTCGTGCGCTCACACACAGACACACGCACCAAAATATTTGGCAACATACAGAGTGAGTGATGTGACACACTGGAAGGGGACGGAGAGACCGGTGGTGGGGGTGCAGAGCAGAGTCTGGCAGAGTCTACCGGGGCAAAGGGAAGCACAAGTTTCAGTGACAGTCTCAGCTGCTGTGATTCTTTTCTGTCTCTCAGAGTTCACAGACTAATCTTTTTCTCTACACAAACTCTGGGATGAACAGACATTTCTGCTCCAAACATTAATTCTAAATTTGGATTAATGTTGTATTTACTGTGAAATAATATAATCATAAATATTATGCATTTAATTGGTGTTCATCCTAATTCTTTGATTAGTGCTCTAATTTAGACAAGAAGTTTTTTATGACCCAAAGTTACAAAAGTTAAGAAAACAGCTTCATCAATATGACAACACATGCGCAGCATTTAGAAAAGATGCAACACAACGGAAAAGTTTCCAGAGGACACTAAAATAGTGATGCACACATCTGTTATTAGCCACTATGATAATATCTGAATCATGTGATCACAATGTTAAAATAAATCAGAAGCACTTACTGATTTCTTATTTTCCAACACCACTTTCCTCTGGAAACTCTTTTGTTGTGTTGCAGTCTATTGCAGCGCGTTTTCTAAATGCTGCACATGTTTCTATTTGTTTATTCGAACAGGTCAAAAGAAAAGAAAAGAAATAAAAATATATAAAGTGATCAGGCAAAAAATAGAAAATAAAAAGCAAAAAGAGAACCCTCTATTGGCCTAGCTAATTATACAAAGTTCGAATGGGTGTAGGATGAAGTTAATAAAACTTAATGTTGTCAAATTGATGAAGATGTTTTCTTGATTTGCCCGTGTTTTGTCTTTTTGCATATGCTTTCATAAGTTCTTTTCATAAGTTGCTCTTGCTAATGCTAATGCTAATTTAGATCAAATTATTGCATGATAAGAAAAACTGATACAGCCATTACATAACCTAAATACTTTGACTTTAAGTTTTGTTTTTTGTTTTCGTTTTTTTTAATTGTTAACAAAATCAGTGCTTGAAATGATTCAGGAAATCTAAATGGGTCCTTTTTTGTTTTCAGACTTCAGCTAATATTCACATGATCCAGTACAAGTAGTGCTGGCCTTATCACCTGGCTTTATCGAACACTTGACTCTCCATTATGGCTACTTTTATGTCCTTTTTGCTCACAATATCTTGCAATAAGATATTTATCCAGACTTGTCACATGAATATGACTTATATCCATGAGGTATTTTTTTGGAAAATGCACTAAGTTTGAGTTTTTGCAGTGTATGATGACAGTAATGTGACTTGATGATCAACAAAAGTCGTACTGTTTGTGGTTTTTACAATGACTTTAATTCTTTTTCTTTCACTGAGTATCTTTAACGGTTATCTTTAACATCTGAACTGCTTCCTTGTTTACACAGTTCAATGGGTCGTGTATTTCTCCTTACTGCAACTGTTTCTTCTTTGAACTTCTCGCAGGTCCCACAAGGCTGCCTGTTAAGTGACCTGCCTGGCTCTGTGTTCCCTCGTAGACAAATTAACAGGACATACGAGAGAGAACATTTCGCTACTTACTCTCATCTGCAGTGGCCACGCATCATCTGCTTAGAGAAATCAGGGTGAACCATCAGAATATCAAAGAGGCTGACATTTACTTGGAATGTAGTGGTGTGGGTGTCTCCGTCTTTAGTGTGTATTTGGTCGTGGTGTTCTCTGCTTGTCACGCCTGGTTTCTTCCTCTCCTACTTTCCCCCAGCACACTCACACCGCACCTATTTGTGGTGCATTTGGACCTGTCGGTGTTTTCAGGCTTTAGACTTTGATGACAGGTGGAGATAGGGAGAGAGGGAACTAGGAACTAAGAGAGAGTGAAAGATTGAAAAGGAGGAGTAATCTGTAAGTGATACTCCATATTCCACACAGCATGTAAAAACAGATGGAAAAGAAGGGAGTCACAAAGATAGTGTAATATGACAAAATACAGAGAGACTAGGGTCTCTTCACAACAGGAAAACTTCATGCCGCACTGGATAAAAGGGTAATATAGCACAGTTATGAGTCCAAGTTTGGCACCTTAAGTTAAAGCCTCAATATCATTCTGTGAAAAAAGCTATTACTCGACTCTTCCCTGTTTGCTACAGCTTCACGGTACTGCCCAATAAAGCTGAAGCGCCATAAAAATAATCTTAAAAAAGGTCATCAAACAGTTATGGATACTCATGAGCTTGGAATTCACTGAAATACTAAAGATGTGTATCACAAATCTAGACCAGACATCCGCAAAATCACCTGTTCTCCTGTGACTGATGCTTACTCCTTTAGCCACTAATTGGCACTTATGGGGAAACCCTCCCACATACACTCCTCCCTCTATCACTCCACACACACACCTTGGAAATGGATTGACCTCATTCACAGGGCTTGGGGGGCTACATTAAAGGGTCTCTCACTCTTTTCCTGGCAGATTGTCAAAAAGCGGGTGGTCAGTATAAGTGAGAATCATGCCCTAGTTTGGCTAGCTCTGTTGGGACTCAAGTGGTCTTTTGACAAGGTTCTTAATGGATAGGAGTGTACTATATGGATCATGACCTTTGCACTATATTCAAGCAGCTCTCTGAACCTTAGGCTTGGTGGACATCGCCTGTCAAGATGAGGGAAATTCCTGTTGTTAGTCTGAGATTGGATTCTTTTTGATTGTGAGTGAGCCTAGAATTGGGCCCTGGGGGACTCCTTATATTCCTTACATCTTCTTTAAGCCCTTTCACTCTGGCAGTGGTCCCATTCTAAATCTAAACTATACCCTTTAGTTTGCATTTTCATTTCCATGAAGAATCTTTGCTTTTCAAGCCTGTTGTGTTCGTGTTGGTTACCATTACATATTTCAGATGTTTCATGATGCAAAAGTGCTGCAAACATGCCAGTTAACACGCATTGCAGCCATGCCAGGGCGCACAAATGCACATAAAGATACCCGCATTCAAAGAGCACGCAGCGATAAATCATTTAAAGCACAAGTCTTCTTTGAGAAATGCTTCGCATAAAAACAGCCCACCTGAGTCCAGCAACACACGGATCAATCATGTATCACAGGAAAGTCAAGGGAAGAGTGGGATAACAGAAAGAGGAGTAGTGAGGGGAAGAGAGGCCCTCTCGCCTTTGAGCACCCTGAGGCGCAGATCCTTCAACAAGAGCTGGCTCTTGCATGTGCGAGAGATGTAACATGGAATGGTCATGATGCACCACGCGCGTGCAAGTTTATAAGGTTCCTATATTTAAAGGCTCCAGCTATCTATGCACACAATGCATAATGCATTGGACCCAGTGTGCAATTAGAAGTGCTCACACGCAACCAGTGCACGCATTGAGCTTCAGCTACCCCAGGACAGCGTTAAGGCATCAGACACTCCCCTCCCTCCCTCCCTCCCTTCCTTAACACACGGCCTTGTTCTTCCTTCGTCTTGTCAGAAGGCGAGAAGGAACGAGCATAAGATAGGGCCAGGCTATCTGCTTGGTTTGCCCTCCATTTGAAAGGGGCACTGTGGCAGTATGCAGAGGAAGAAGGCAAGAAAGGGGAGGTCTGTCATAAAACAAGCTTGTTTCAGGTGTGCGAAGGGCGCTCAGCGACAACAAGCGGTAATCCTTCTTTCCCAGGCCTGGAGGGGAGAGAGGGATTGCATAGAGAAAGAGGGTAAAAGAAGAAAAAAATGGCATCCAAAGAAAGATAGCTGTAGATATATGCTCTGACCTGGTGTAGGGAATATTTCCCACATGAATACTTTAGTTTTCGGATGCATTTTGGTTTTGTAAATGGGGCAAAAAGGTCAAATCAATCTGTGTATTCTTGACAGAACGTCTCATTGGCAGGATTTCTGTTGAGGTATACAATATGCACTGTTAATTTATAAGAAACTCAGCCAACATAGGTTATAAAGTCCCTTGAAAAAGTATTTCATCGTGCTTTTTGGCTCTATTACCTCACCCCTCTAGACTTGCAAATGGCCTGGGCTTCACATGGAGAATTCGTCTCTGTTCTTTAACTTAACAGAGAAACAGAGGTAGCAGTCCTTCAAAAAGCTGATTCTCCACTGCCTACAATCTATAAAATTGCTGGGGAGGATCAATCTGGGTCCAGAGACGAAGGTAGAGTCAGTCTTGCCCTGAGTAGCAGGGCTGCGTGTAGCCTTATCCCCTGATGGATGTGGAGAGGGCTAGCTTTAATCCTGGACTAACAGGCAGTTCTCTGGCCCTTGATTGCTGCACAGCGCAGAAAAACAGCCCAGGGGGACAAATATAGTCTTCCTTTGATACCAAGGGACTCGGCTGCGATTTATATTTGTGGGAATGACTACATACGGTATGTGCATACATGAGGAGAAGGAAGGAAACCGAAAGAGAAAGACAGTGTGAGGAGATGATTGATATTTCTGTTTGTGGGGAGCTGTTTTTTGTTCATACCTGAGTTCTGGCCATCTTCAATACCCTCACTGAATAATAAGGTCTGAGGACCTTGAGCCAGCAGATCAAGAAGGCTTTGATTTCACATAAAAGAGCATGCACATGCTTAGAGCAAAGATTTTTGTTTCTCACCGGCTAGAAAGCAAAGTGTACAAATATGAGACACATCCTGATACACTGATATACAAACCACACACCACGGTTTATACAAAGAATAGGACTTATCAGACTAAAATGGGGTGTGAGAGAAAAAAAAAAAACTATTATCGTTATAAAAAAAGTGTTTCAGGCTCCTATTCAGGCCTGTTTGTCATCTTTATAGATAACATCAGCATTCAGGGTGAATATATCACATTAGCTTCAACGCTTGTAGAAGGCCTTGACTCTCGTTACCGCGCCATTAAGGTTTAGGGTCTGGTCAAATAGGCCATGAAATAACCTGAGTCCTTACCTGACCACCTTTCCTTGACTTTAATGGAAAATGTCACAGGGTCAAGGAAGATGATGAGGACTCAGGTATTAACACACCTTAAGGGAGTCCTACTGCTCTGTACACTCAGGGGTAGCACCAGATCCCTTTTTGACTTGTGCGCCCAAACAAGGGCATGGACTTTTTCCACAAGTGGGAAGAAATTTTAAAAAGTATTTAATTATCCATTCAATCACCACTTATCAAACTTTAACCTCAAGTTGCAAAGTACATTATAAAGTATTCAAAAGATGTAAGAATCTTGTGCACTGATTTTTATTACCTGTAAAAACAGATCCAGTGTAAGTTGATACATTGACTTGAATGGAACCGATGTGATCCGGTGCCGTGATGGACTGTGTTCCCTCCTCCCTCATCGTTACAAATCACAGTCACAACAAAAATTACTTTGCTAAAAGTTACAGAGAATATTTAATTAAAAAGGTGCTAATTCGCCTACCGATGTGATGATATGATGACGTTAGAAGCACAAATAACCGAGGTGCTGAATCAGCCGATGTATGTTGGGTTATTGGATTTTAACTCAGCGCATGAGTTGCACAAAAATAACCCATGATGGATAACATGTTTCATAACCCAACAGTTTTTAGCATGTAGAAGCACCCTCCTTTGGAGTGAGCCATTATGTTTTTGATCTGTCCCTAAATAAGGAAACTCATACAACATCAGCTGATTGGGGACACTATTCAGCAGGAGAACTCGTGGCTTCCACATAGATATTTACAACCACCCTCAGTTGCCTATCTTGTGTCCATCTTGACAGCTAGAATGACAAGCCTCTGTCTGTTTATAAAGACATGCGGTGCGAAGGCTCACATATGGTCATTAGCATGCCGGACAGACGGCAACAGGTTATGGTTCTGGATTAGATGTAAGCTTGGGCTCATGTAAACGTTCAGGACAGGGAAGAGATGTTTTCAACAAGGACTTCATTGGGAAGGCTTGTAGCTTCAGGCCATGTCATTATTTATACAAGTAATGTAGGCTAATTATTTCAGGGTGAAGAACATACAAGGTAGTTGTGAGGTTGCATTGTGGGAGCATAATGCACCGTGTTCAAGGCCTTGTCTGCATGGGTTAATTAAAATTCAGTGAAGGTGAGCTGCATTCCAGGGGAGTGAGAATTAATAAAGTTTCAGCATTTCTTTCAGGTTATCAGTTTTCATACTATATGTAAATCCCATTTCTTAATGGGCAGCTATAACACACCTAATTACTTCAACGCACCAATCCCCGGGGGGGGCAAATAAGTAGTGGAAAAAGGAGGCTCCCCATTGAGGCAGTGATACCCAAGTCAGTGAAGGTGACAGTTCCAACTTGGCCTGGCACCCTGCCCACCCTCTCAGGGGACTGAATGTGGCATGCACCAATGCACGGTTATATATCTGTGCCAACAAGGGAACCCACCCCCTGCCTTTGCCCTAAAATATGCCCCTTTAAATGCGCTCACCTGCCAAAATGCCCTCATGCACAACGGCCCGTGCAACCTTTAGAAAACCTCACTGTCATCTCTCTGGCTCACCCAGGAGGGCAGTAAATGAGGAAAATATACATTTTAATTGAGCTACTTAGACTCCTTATGTCCTTGCACAGGCAAAATGACTGTAACTTCTTTACGCACACAGTGTACAGCGTTCCGGATCATCCATCTCTGCTGCCAATGAAGCTACCTTGCCCGAGGGTGTAGCTATGCACTGCATTACCTTCCTATGGGGACAGGGCCACTGACACTTCAAGTCACCTTTTCTAGTCCTATTTCTACCCCCCCCCCCCCACCACATACACACCCCCCTAAAAAAAACTTCCCTTCCTCCTTCATGCTGCTGCAAATAAACAGCGGAAAGGGCTTAAGGGTGGCCGAGTGGCTGATTTTTTTTCTTCACGCTCCTTCCCATTTCCTCTAAAGTTACGGTTCCCAAAAATGGGCTTTAATGGGAAACTGAGGACAAGGTAAATGGGGACTTTATCTGGCCATCAGTTTGGCAGTTAGAACTGCTGCCGAATGGGCTTTGAAATCTCCTTAAGGCAACTCTGAGGTGGGGAGAGGAAGAGAGACAGCAAGGTGGGGTCAAAAGTAGAAGAGAGAAGGAGAGAGAAAGATAAGAGCTATATGAGGGATAGATTGTGAGAGATGGGAGACAAGGGTGGCTGAAAATGACTGTATGAGCAGGGGGAGAGAGAGGAAGAGTTGGAGATATGATCGGTCAGTGAGGACTAGAGGAGGTCAGAGTTGGATTAACCTGCATAAGGATTAGACAGCGCTGTGAGGGGAGCCTCAGGCCTGCAGCAGCTGGCTGCCCAGGGTGCCAGTCACTTTTACTGCAAGATGTTAGTGTGTGTGCCATTTGGTCCAGAGATAAATACAGTTATACATAGTCAGGTGTTTTTACATATGCATCATGCAGGGGAAAGGATTAGAATGCCTTACAGCCGGTTGTATCTGGGCAAAACAAAGTCTTATGTCAAACATTATGGACTATTTCTGCAAAATGTTTTCAGCACTGGAGTTCATCATAATGTACTTTATTGTACCACAGTGTATCATATCTTATTGTGCTATAATATATCTCATTAATTACTGAAATGTACCATATTATAATATATTGTGTTACATTGCACCATATTGTACCATGCAATATGATGCGTATAGTATTGTACAACAATTTCTACAATTCTACAGTTTTATTTAGCAGACCCTTTTGTCAAAATCAACATACAACACAAGCCAGTACTGTATCAAATTTAAGTGTATTATACTGTAACATATTCTACTGTATTGTGCTGTATTATAATTTGTCAACAGGTTTAGGTGATGTAGTGAAGGACCACTATCTGAATCTTGCTTGTAAGCAGGGAAGAACCATACAAAACACCCAAAACACCCTGGACCAACTTGGACCTGGAACTAGCAAGCTCATATAGCGTTTTAATAATATCTAAAATTTGTGGAAAAATGCAAAAGTAAACAACTCTGTTGAGGTAATCTGTGACTGGAAAAGCCCCCATGAAATTTACTACCCATATGGTGATAACCATAGACTGTAAAAAATTATCTTGCTTGGCTCAAACTGAGGTCACCACTGCTCCCCCTGGTGGCTGGCTGTAGTACATGTCAAAAACTCCACCTCTCTATTCATTCCAGATGGGCTGTGGTCAAACTTTAAATATTTTTCTACGAGGTGAAAACAAAATTGCGTTTATACGGAAACGCTGAGAGAAGGAAACCGCTGTAGTATGTAGACATGGCCAGTAGATGGCGATATACCTGTAGGGTCTTTTGGTAGTCTGCCGCCGAAGAAGAGGCGAGCTGATCGTCTGGTGTATTAAATACGTCTTATCTGAGTGCAGAAGTGGAGCAACAGATGCACATTTTGTTAAAAGGCAGTCAGCAGATTCAGCAGCACAAGCACAACCCGGTAAGTCCGTCATTTAACCGATGTTGTCGTCCCGTTCACAAAAGTTCCCACAACAAAAGTGGAATGCGCACGCGCAAAACGGAGCGTGACGTCAGCATTTTTCACTGAAAACGCCGGCTTGCTGTTTATACGGCAACGGAGGCTGCAGCATTTCAGAAAAATTCCACTCTGGAGGGCGTTGGGGCCAAAACGCAACAAAACTTTTGCGTTTCACCCTGATACCGTTGTCGTATAAACAGTGCCTTAATTACGCAGGACAACCCCATACCTGGCAACTACAAAGTAAGCTATGCTGCATGACTGATGTGCTGTCTTTTTTAAATAATTGGGCCAAATACAGGTTGGGGGGGGGGGGGGGGGGTCATATAAAACACTGTTGGTTATGGCATGCTCATGAGGATTTGATGACATGTAGAAAGACATCCATTGAAGTTGCTCCAAAGTCAGATAATTTCATTATGGGATCAGCTCTTGTATATGAACAGAATCTAACCTCTCACTCAACTATTGTTGAAACAAGCATACAGAGAGCTGTGACAAACTTTTTATATACAGATATTTCTTTTAATGCATAAATATACCATCCCTATTCACATGTCTGTGCCTAAATATTTTTCTCCAAAGAGTGCACCACTTTCTTCTATTTGGTAACATCTGAGATACAGAGCCATGCTATTTTAGGAAAATACTTCAGACTGTGACTCATATTTGTGACCTGTTTTTTAAGGTTTTAGCTCCTAGCAAGGAACTAATAGGTTTGGAGCTAAGTGCCAAAGACACAGCGGGGTAGTCAGAAAGTGTTGGGAGACGCACAAAAGCATTGTTGGATTTGGCCGGCTCATTGGGATTTGATGACATTTATAAAAATATACTGTAAAGTTGGCCCAAAGTCTTCCAATGATTTAAATATCAGGTCAAATCACCTCTCCTTAAAGTCAACTTTAAGTACAGAGACGGCCTGTTTTGCATTTGACTTTAAGTTTCTGTCAAAATTTATGGGCTTAAATCTGCATATACATGTAAGCAAGTGTCATCCGCCACACGTATAAACACGCCAACAGTTTCACCACAGCCCTCCACCATCTGTGGAGCTGCCCATCTCTCTTTCCCTCTTATCTTTTGGACTCGGCTGCAGAGGGGCTCTGGGCTATGTCATCTTGTCTCTAAACACTCACACACACACACACACACACACACACACACACACACACACACACACACACACAGATCCTTCCTCCATCACAGTAGGAGACAGTGGGCTTGGCTTTCACTCTGATCTCTCCATGCAGCCTCCGAGCCTTGGAGATAGGGTCAGCTCAGCGCATGATGGCCTTCCAATCCGTCTCTGATACAAACAATACACACACATACACACACGTGCACAAAAACAGAGCCCCTGAACATACACAGTCTCGGAAACTCACACATCACACACAGCACGGGTCAATAATCAGGGTATACCAACAGCAATCACAGGACTGCTGGACGCGGGGGTTGTGTATTTGCGTGACATTCGATCGGATGGATTCGCCTTGTTCTTTGCCAGTCTCTCGGGAAAGGAGGCCGAGGGAGGGGAAGCGATCTGTGGCATTCTTTCAGAGGATGATTCCCTCCTCTGTCTCTCTGATGATGGTGGCCTTGGCTCACAATGGGTACACCGCGGGTCCTGCATTGAAACAATTGCCCCTCCATGGGCTCCCTGTGTTGTCTGTTGACCCAGGGGGGGTGGTTTGTACACCGTTAAAGGTTTGGTTTTTATTGAGTGTGTGTGTATACACAAGCACACGGGAGCCTTCAAGCCTGTGTATTGTGTGCGTGTGTGTGTGTCTTTGAACAATGTGTTTGGGAAACAGAGAGAGAGGGAGAGCTTTTATCTGTATTGTCAGGGGATAATCACACAGCATACCCTTGAATATCCTGTGTGATAAAATCTGATGTGACACTGTGGGATTGCAGGGATGATTGAACTCTTGTCTTAAAGAAATCAAGCAAATCCAGCGTTGCTCTGCTTGAGATAGGGTACAACACAACAATGTCAAATGACTATGTTTAGAGCATGAGGCAATCAGGGAAATAGTAGAACGGTTACAAAGCGGACCAACATGCATTACCCCCCCGAACATGAAACCTTGCTTCCAGCAGGGATGATTTATCTCAAACATTTCTTTAGTGAATTGGATCTGAGTGTGTGTGTGTGAGTGTGTGTTTCTGTGTGTGTGTGTGTGTGTGTGTTTGTACTGTTTCAAACAAATAAAATGCATCAAGGATATTAAACAAACTGAAAGGAATTGGATTTAAACAAGGAGCAGACTTGAATTTCTCAGATGCTACTTCCAGTCTCCTCTTCTCTATAAGGAATACAGAGCTGGAAACTCATATGGACAATGCCTTAAAAAAAAAAAAAGTGTGCAAAAACTTTAGCGGGCAAACATTTATGGAAGTCCACGCGCCAAGCGAAGCATCCAAACCCTCAATTCTCACTGATTTCATCCTCCATTCGGCTGTCACTGACCCTAGAAGCAGCTGTCCACACAGCTTTCTGAGACGATGATCAGAAATGTTGAACAAAATAGCTCGAAAAGTGAAGACGGTGCTTTTCCCAGAGTCTATTATTTCTGCTTTATTTCTTAACGTGTCCATGACAACGTCAGAAAAACTTACAGCAAAACTGGGTCTTCTTGTTTGATACCTTCAGATATTTAAATTAATGGATGATTCAGCAAGCAGCTAAGCCAAAGGAGGGTTTTGAGAAGTAGCCACCTGCCAGTGGAGATTACATTTTGTTTGATAAAAAAAGAAAAAAAACGTGGCTCCACATGTGCATCTGAATTTGATGAATGTATAAAAATTCATTGGGGGTAACAATATTTTAATGCTATTGAAGTGTACTAAAAGTGCTAAGATACCAGAAAAAAATTGAAATGGAAAATTAAGGCCAGATCTCAGACCAGTTGGCTTCTTTTCAGGTGACAATGGGTAATATTTTTTCTGTCACTGCATTTTAGTTAAAGGCACGGTTGGTAGTCACAGAAAACTAGCATTAATTTGAATGTAGCATCTCCTCAGGACTCTGTTTAGCAACCCAACCATCCACACTTGGAGATCCTCCAAAACGATGCCCCCGCTCACATGCACAAGCGCCACTGATTTCGCGATCATATGATCGAGTCTGATTCAAAACCAAACTGGAGCTCAATACATTGATTTTGTTTGCACTACGTTACCAGTCATCAGGGTATAGGTAGTTTTTCTGCCATTCTCCAGCGTATTTGGATCCCTCTTGGTTATGTGGATCAAATCAAGGCAAGTGCAAGTCAATGAAATGCAAGGATTGGTTGGTATTTTCCCAAGTTTGCTTCTGCTGTAGACAGCAGATATCTTTCACTCTGTTTTAAGAACACATCGTGCATTGACTGACATCGGGACATAAAGAACATTTTTAACCAGGATAACAAAAAATGTATCTAAATCTGATTATCAACACTACCTTTAATGAACAAGTAAGAATTGACACTGCAAACATGTTTTTAAGACGGAAAATAGAAATTTTCTCAATATCAGAAGCATCTTTCGGAGGGCAAACAGCCTGAAAATGGCAGCCGGTGTCCATTAGCATGCCTACCGCAATGCGCAGATGTGAGAGAAGCCCAGCTCATAAAGCCTCGCCTCTCTGAAAGATTCTCCACGCTTGACCTTACGGATAATACTTCCGCTAGCTTTTGGAGTGCTTAATAAGTAATATTCTGCTAAAGGCCAGCAGGTATTCGGAGCAGGGAATCATTATTGAATGAGGCTCAGACCAGGTTTATGGTCCCAATTACGCTGGGCCATAAAAGTCTGATACTGGCCGAGCAAAAACTTTCACCGAGTTTCTAAGTTGCTGAGGAGAGACTCTGGATTGGAAATTCATTGGAGGAACATGATGTGCAATTATGATCTGTAGATGAGGGAAGGAGTTGCATCATAGTTACACCAGCTTTTATCTCTGGTCAAATCAAGGCTACTATCAGTTCAAATATGCAGCTTTAATGATGGAAAGAGATGGGGAAGACACAATGGTTGCATCTGCACACTGAATTCTGGGTGTGGTGCACAGAGCTTTCTGTCAAGACAACATTTCTTTTAGATCTGCATAAGCTAACATTTCAGTATACATGGGTGTTAGTTATATTACTATCCAGTTCAATCATTAATAGCTTATACACAGCAGAGGAGCTGTAAATATTTCATTTTGATTTCTAGGAAGAGGTTTTATAATTGATGATGAAGGGGTTTCAGGCCGAACATATTGTGGTTAAATAGATATTACTCTCACTGAAGTTTTTCCTCTACAGTTAAGATAAGACCATGGACAACAAGCAGGGAAAGTTCAGTCTTCCATCCTCTACCTATATTATATCAACTCTTCCTCTCTTTTACTCCCCTGTCATCTCTATTCCTCTCTGTTGGCCCTGAACCCGCTCACACACCCGTTCCTTTCTCTCTTTCATGGTCTCATTTGTCTTCTTGCGTCTCTCTCTGCCAGTCTCTGTCACGCTTTACCCCCATCCACTCATCTCTCCATCCCCCCTCCCCTTCCAGGAATGGATTCAGGTGAGCCAATTTCATCTCGGTCATGCCTCTTGTTTGCAACAGTCACTTCGGCTTCTCGGGAAAATGGCCTCCTCTCTTCATCGAGGGCCTTTTCATTTGGACAACTTGGCTCCTTTGCCCTAACCCTGAAATTACTTTGGGGTGGCTGTGAAAGGGATGACGCGTCGCTGTGACACGATAGTGTCTTTTGGTGCTGGACTGACACCATCATCAAGTGGAAGTGGTTTTGTTTGGCTGAGACCAATCCTGATGGGTCTCAAGACTGATGATGAAAATGCTAACAGCCAAAACACACTGTTTGTGACACTGCTCTCAATTCAACAGGCTGCTGTGTCATGGCTAATCTAAAAGCTACTGTTCAAAAAAAGAAAAAAAAAGTTGTTTTTTCCTGCATGTAGGGATCTTTGTGTCTCATAATTCAATTAAATTTATTTGAGAGTACTGAAGAGTTAGAGCATCCATATCTTAAATCTTAGAGCACCAAACATCATTGATCCCAGTTCAGTAATTCATTTCTAAAGATACGATACACTATGATACAATGTACGATGACTAAATAATGCAATACAATATGATACAAAAGATACATCTGTGAATACAGTTTGGTCCTGTTGAGTTAGCTTGGAAATGGACAGTAAAAGTGATGTATCACATGAGTTAGCACAATAATTTTTTTATTGATGTGTTGTACCATTCACAGAATTTAATAATGTGGTGTGGTTCTATCCTTAAAGTTGCCTGGATGTTGACTATGACAACATGCCATTAGAACAGAACAGAACAGAACAGAACAGAACAGAATAGAATAAAATAGAAAAGAATGTACTTCTTTGAACCCTAAAGGGAAGTTCAAAGTTACAGCAACAATACAACAAAGTGTATAGTGAAAATTTCAAGAATATATAAAAAGTATGATATAACAATAATTAAAAAAAAAATGTCTTTCAGAGACAACAGTTTGGCCTTAGTTTTCATGTCAGCCACCACCTCAACAGGGTCCACAGGGTCCAGGACTGAACTGGCCTTCTTGACCAGTCTGTTCAGTCTCACTCATCCATATCCTGTTGCTCACAGCAGGTGAAATCCTTCAATGTGGCATTTGTGTCTGTTGTTAGCTCCGTTGGCCATGTCTCTGTGAATAGCATGATGCTACTCTACTAGCTTGTCCATCTTATTGGAGAAAGATCTAACATTCCCCATAACGATGGATGGAAGGACAGGATGTTGTCTCTTCTTGAGGAGCTCAAACTGCAGTACCAGCATGTTGTCCTCACCTCCTTCTCCTTAGCTTACAGGGCGCTTTGGACCGGTTAGCATTGACATGCTATGGGCTGCTAACAGCTGAGGTCTTGCGTGTAAACAATGCAACCATGGTTACACATAGGATCCCCAGACAAACAGGAACAAAAAAGGTATAAACACCACTGCAAACACAACCAGTTTGGTGTCACTAGTTAACAAATGAGCCATAAAAAATAATGACAGGCTCCAAATATGAAGATAACTTAAAAGATAAGAATAAAAAGGAGAAAAAAGAACAATGAAGAGAGAGCTGCTGCAAGAAGCTGCCGCTCGGGTGGCGCTTAACCACTGAAAAAGCCATTCAAAAAAAATAAAAAAAAATCTTAATGGTCATGACTCACTGGGAACCACATTTTACACCAAAGCTCATACAATACCATAACATGTACAAGAAAGTAAACTTACAATGGAACGAACATGTTCCATTTTTTCTTGCCTTCAAATGACCCAAAGAATTAACATCAATTACTGCTGATGTTGCAATAGAAAGTGCTGGCTACAAATAAAGATGCGAGCTGATATTTGAACATCAAGCTTTGAAAAGACATAATGGCTGGATGAATGTGTACATTTTGCTCGCCTCACTTCAAGAACAGGTCCATTTTACTGCAGGAACCAAATCTCTCTCTGACACAGGAAATTCTTATTGTTTATCACCAGTGGACCATGAATGTCTGCGCCAACAATTGTTTTCTAACATGTTTACCAGTGTTGAGATTTCTCCTGAATAAGTGATTGACAACACTATAGCAAATGTCAGGGTGTCACTGAGGTCAGTAGGCTTAGATCTCAGGGGACTTCTGTTGTCTGTACAAATGTTCTCTGTTACACATCCAATGGTTGACAAGATATTTTAGTCTGAACTTGCCACCTGCCTGAAAAGTGGAGGTCATCTTCACTGCAATGGCTGTAATATGTCTGAAAAGTAACATGAAATTTGGAAGACTGAGAACTTGTCCTGCTGCTGCCACAACCATTACAGGTGTTGGGTGAAACTAGTCTGAGAAAATCTTGCTGCATAGCACATTATTACTCAGAAGGCTGAAATGGCATACAGAGTGAGGCTGGATGTTCCCTCGACAGAGTTCTTTAAAGTTAGGATGATGCAGTCAGCAGCTCATTAATGCTTTGTTAACATTTTCTATAATGGGAAATAAATTAGGCACAAGCAATATGGCAACCTGCGTTATAAGAATATTCTCTCACCTATTCAAAAGCCTTGACATTTCAGAAAAGAGAGACCTTTAGCTCACCAATCAAGTCTCACATTAGCAGACAGACATGAATATAAGCCAATGATGCTGATCCGAGTGTGCAAGTATTCTTTTGATGATGCTCCTTTAGCCGCCTGGCTGTTTCACTCCTACCCATTTCTCCCTTTTTCTCTCCTTTTTTTCGCCTCGCCCTCTGAGAGATCACCCTGTCCACATGCTCTAGCCATTAGCTAATAATTCTCTCAGATCATGAGTCGTTTACTTCACTCACTCAAGCACCGCCACGCTCGTCTAATGGTGATGATCCGGGTGTGCGCGTGTGACTCAAACTTTAGTGTGTGTGTGTGTTAGCGTGCCCGTGATTATACATACTTTGCGGATGCATCTGTTACCTGCGCTGCCTTCACGTGTCATTGGCTGCGGGAAATGAGAAGCATTCGCCTCTCAGCCTCCCATCCCAAGGAATCGGCGCTGAATAATGCTCGCTCTGACTGGAGGGCAATCACAGTTAGCTTTAACGGTGGGAGCTAATGAGAGAGGGGCTAGTGCTGGGACTGTGTAAAGAGGATGGCAAGCTATGGAAATGTAGACATACTCAGTTGATTTTGATGAATTGCACATATGCATGCTGGAAAAGCATGGTGCCCTTAATAGCAACCAAAATACCAGGGTTGTACTCCCATAATATATTTAAGATATTCTTAATAGCATGTATTGGTACATCCTTTGATATTCAAGTGATTCCAATGCAATAATCCCATCAGCATCCCATTTAACATTTCTGTATGCGCATACAGACACACAAACAATCCATTGCAACTATGTCCTCATGGGAAATCAGCCCATTTCAAAAGACTGCATATGTCACATAGTGGCATCATATCCTTATCATTACTTGATGCAAAGGAGTGAAGCTAACGCAATTTAAAAACACATTTCTAAATGTTAAGATATACAATGTATCTCTCACTTTTTATTCAAAAATTCAGAGACGGACGGACAAAGATAACTGAAGACAACAACAAAAAAAAAACACCCAAACACTGCCCTGCTCTCCCTTAAAGATAGAATCACAATCAGATAGCACACACAAACACACACACACACACACCTGCCTGTTTGTCTGCTCCCCTCCTCCGACTTCAGTGATTCTCTCAGTAAAAGAGTAAGGATAAGGAGAGAGAGAGAGAGACAGGGGGAAGGGTGGAGGGAGGAAAAGAGGGAGGAGTAGAATGGCATTATGTCTATCGGTGTGGATAATTGAATGTTGGAGCGTTTTTCTCCAAGCCTTTGTTGTCCAATCAATACAGCAGTCCCCGAGGGAGCTAATCTGTATTAGCAGAATTAGCCTGCTGGCTAACTCAGATGTCTCAACCAGTGGGGCCCTTTGCCTGGTCGAGGAGAGTGATGTGGGGATGCAGGAGCACTGACAGCTGTTTGGGGAAGGGGTGAAGGGTCGTCTGCAGCAATGCAGAGTAAAGAAATTCAGACAGGATATGGCATTATAGGTTTTTATATACACTTCAGTGGTTAAATTCACCAAACTGTCTCAAAGTTTTGATTTCAAACTGCAGGAAATTACCACTTTGGGCCTCATTTGGATAATTGCTTTTAGAAACCTTTATTCCTGTTTTATGACAAAATGAACCAATTTTTTGTTCAAATTTAAAAGACCATATATGTCATTTTTTATGTAGGACCAATTTTTTTCTTTGAAACACATCTGAATTAAAGTGGAATTGGATCCTTGCTCCTTCATGTGCAAATGTGGAATACAAAAACCTAAGGTGGGGAGAGCACACCTCCTCTCTCTTACTCAGTACATTCATGCATGCAGCAGTCTGGCAAAGGTCAAAGCTCAATGGTAAAGCCACAGCAGGGGGGGGGGGTCGGTCTGGTCTTGTCTGTGTATACATGCAGAAAAGAAAATCAGACTTCTGCCTGAGAACGTCCCACTCTGCTTTGATAGGCGGCGCTGTGTCCTTTTTTTAATGAGCGAATTGTATCGAACTAACATCGGTTCACCCGAAGAGAAAACAACATTCAAATAACGATGGCAGAGACGGATGCAGCTGTAGCTATTCATGTTTTTATCATAATCATCATCATGTTTTTAACTCAGCAGATTCGACAATGTTAAGATCGTCAGTTCATCCAATCAGAGGCACAGCTCAGATCACGTGACTGTGGAGCGTCCTATGGATGTTACTGTGGAGACTCACATCCCGTCTCATTTCCAATATGGCCCCGCTGGCTGTTTTGCTTCAAAAGACTGTTTCAGAAACAGACGGGTGATGTCGCGGAGACTACATCCATTAATTATACAGTCTATGGTTTTTATTCATGTATGTGTGATGGTGTTTGTTTGTTGTGTTGGAGCCACAGACCATGTGAGCACAGTGACCCTATTTATCATGGTCATCTACTTCCTCTTCAGGCTGATTGCCGAGGCCTACCGAGACCTTCTGAGTCCAACCACAGCCTCATAACCACCACATTATCTAGGTGTGTCAATCGAGCTATGATCAGTCCGTATTGGGTGTGGCTAAGCTGTTTACATGCATTTTAATAGTCTGATCTTGGGCTGACTAAGCTCATAGTTTGATTTCTGAAGCTGCATATAAACGTACTGACTGTCATGTTCATTCATGAAAAGCCAAATCAGGGAGAGCCGCAGCAAAGAACTATGAGGCCGGCTCACAACTACAGCAGCGAATGGATGAAAGACTGAGACACATGATCGCCCAGAACAAAGTGACTCAAAACAGGGAGTTATTCACCAACAGAGTTATGATGCTGGGTGTATGATAATGGTTGACATTAAAGCTTCCAGGAACTCAACTGGATTATGTTGATTTCTATGGACCATATAGCTTTTTGCTCACCTTGTTCCTGTGCATGTGGAGGTTCCGCTTCTACTAAAAGATCTTAACTGGGATTAGTCACCTCAGCTGGCAATAGCAGATAAAATCCTGCAGAAAGTTTCAAACTCATACATTTCCCTGTAATTAAAAACAGTGTGTCACTATTTTAAGCAGTTTTTGGATTTCAGCTTGTATAAAAAAGAGATATGAAACAGTCAAGTTATCTTATAAAGTCTTAAAAACGAGAACTGACAAGCACTCATGAAGTCTTTTATATGGGGGAAAAATGGCTTTTCCTCAGCAACAAATTAGAAATCAGTCAAATAATGAGATTGGTTTCTCAATGATGCTGACATAACTCCAAGTTTTATGGCGAAAATGATGGCAAGAGTATAACTTTCATCATTTTGCCAGAACTTTATCAGCCTTGAGAAAGAAAGTGAAACATCAGCTTGTGATAATTAACACCATCAATCACGCAAGATGCTCAGTGGTTCCAGGTAAGAAGCTCTGAGTTTGATGGAAAATGATGAATATGAATGATGGAAGGGAAGTTGTGTTTATCAGCAACACCTTTTGCACAAGTTACAGGCACAGGGGGAAACTGCAGTGCTGTGTTTACACAGCTCGACATGGAACATATGAGGATTAGCAGTGTGTGTGTGTGTGCGCGTTTGGTGTGCGCTTCACTCGAGTGTGCTCTATTTGAGTTCAAATGCGCGCTTCATTCTGCGTTTGTGTGTGTTTGTGCATGTATGTGTGCGTGAGCATTAAGAGTGAGCGGCCTGCTTTGTGCTAATGAGAGGTGAAGGGAGACAGTAATTGAAACCCTGGGGAGAACAGGAGACGGAAGTGGAGGGGGGGTTGGGTGGGGAGTTGTTAAGGGGGGGGCAGATGGAAAAAACACACTCCCTGTACTCCTTTATTTTCACCATGGATCTAGGCGGCACGTTTCCCCCAAGAGACACAGCCGGAGGGGAAAGCACTCTTTCCCTCTTTTCACACGTTTCATGTTGTGCCATTACACTACAAAACACACACAGTCTATGAATGAGTGACATAAGAGCCTGATTTGGATTTGCATGACATTTAAAGGTTTTTTTTTTTTGCTCAGTCTGTGTTTGGTGTGTGCAACCATTTCTGCCAATTCTAGATCCTCTGTTGAATACTTTTCCACTGTGTCATGCTGATCACAAGCAGAACGTGCACCGTGTGGACTGATGAGGGAAACATCAAGAAGGATTTTGAAGCAGGGTTATTTGAGGACAAAAGTCGAGTCCCAGTTGTTTCCTAAGGAGGCAGCAAACAGCTTGCAGTGGAAGCATTACCAAGGCTTGGGCAAGCATGAAAATGATAAATCATTACATGTTACACATATAAAGACATTTTAAAGAATTTTCAAGAATGGAAAACATGTTTGTCTTTGCAACCCTGGGAATGTGTAAGCTAAAAAGCCCCTGCTCTGTTGTTGTACTGTTTTGTAGCCGATTTACTGAGAAACCATGGCTTTTGCACGCCATTTTGAACCGGCCCCTGTGGTGATGAGGTTTTGCTTTGGTGTTACAGAGTGAAGTAACACACAAAAAGTAAGTAAGTAGGAATTACACTCAAATTTTAACGCACCTCTTAGAGACACCAGTGTGACTGTGGCCTCCTCCTGTGCTGGGTAAGAGTTCAGGTCACATGTGTAGAGTTCCAGCAAGGTATGTTTGTTATGGTGTTTTTCCACCTCTGCATCTATCTGCATTTGTCTGGTACAGTATTGCACCCTCCGCCTCGGACAACTTTCAGGCAGCCGATCAGTACAGAGCCTCATTAGCATACCATCCCTGTCAACTCAGATCACTGCATGGATAATGAGGTTAGAAACTGAGCAGTTGCAGATCCTTCACAGAGGCTCAACTTACGATATCAACTTGGTTGTTTCGTAAACCGTAAACAAAACTTTTACCTGGTTTTTAAAGTAGAAATGTCAACTTTTTATGGATGAAGAACAAAACAGAAACCATAGATAATACTTGACAGATTTTGTTCAGTTTGGATTGTAGGAGCATTTTTGATTGTATCAGCAACCTTCATGTGCCGTATTTGCACCAGTTGTAACAATGAGTATCCTGGAAGTTGCTACAATGCTGACATGGGTTTGAGTACTGAGTGTGCGAGTACTTAGAGTAAGTGTCAATACAAACTGATGGGGAAACTGAGGTGAATTAAACATTGCCATAATGAAATATAAATCCCAATGTACTCTGGCTAAGCAGTGCAATGAGTGACGAGAGAACTGATACTGTATGTTCCTGCATACAAGACATCTTTGCCATGTACTCTCTCACCCTTTGATTCTGCTTCTTAATCCATTTTACACTATGTTCTTTCCTACGAGACAGATTGTGCCTCTGAACTATTTCAGCTTGGCCGTGGCAAGCCTGGGTTTACATGACCCTGGCCATATCAGGACGCTGTGCTGCCTGCTGCAGAGGACCAAAGTGTTGTAACATTGTCACCACATAATAACTCATGGCTCTGAGCGTTGACATCCAAGATGCTTCAAACACACAACTGGACGGAGCCTTGGAACCTGTATAGGATTACTTAAACGTTGCTTGTGTTATTTATGTAAACTGGTTGCTGCATGCATGCCAAAGACAGAATGTGATCAATACAAGAGCAAGTTAAAAAAAAATATCAGAAAAGAACACTAGTCCTTAATCAACTCAGCACTTGACACAGCACAGGCAGAGGAGCAGCCGTGCATGTGCACAAACACACACCTGGAAATCTTCCAGGGAAGTTCCGGTTGTTACTACTATCCCCTCTGGCCTAATGGCCTACAAAAATAGACACACTACCACCAACAAACACGTCACATTTGCAGAAGATTTAGTCAGTGATGTGAACAAGTGAACACAGAGCAGTTCCCTGACTCTGCACTTCAATTTACTGATTCTGGAAGTTTTTGTGAGCTGCTTTCTAACTGTCAAAGCTTTCAGATTTTCCACATCTGAGATTTAAAGAACTCTTGAGCCCCACAGAGATTATTCTGAAAAGACTGGAAGAACTGATTTTGGAGCCACAAGAAAAACTGGGATGAGCTTTTCCAGAGTTTTTTCAAAAACATCTTTAGAAAGACTTCAGACTGGATACTTGTTGGTTGCATAACTTCTGACAACGAATACTCAGCAACAAGCTCCTGCCATTATGTCATTCACGCAGGCTGCAAGTTGGCTGCTTTGTCTCTTCTTCAAATTTTTACCCAAAATAAAGGTCAAAACTACCCAATAGTAAAATGTTAGCAGTCAATGGGATCCATTCTGTACAGGAAATGATGAAGAGGTGTGTGGTCTATGATGAAAAATCAGTGCAAATTAAGTTAATAGGTTGTTTATGCACAAGAGTGATTTTAGTTTTCAAATTTAGAGTAAACAATCTGATTAACATAAAAACAGTCCTTAACTCCAGTTTGGATACTGGTAGCTGTAACAGACAGTTTGATGGAAAAAAAAAATAAAAGAAAATAGAAGAGGGAGGCATAAAAATGAGAATACAGAAAAGGAAATATGTCCTGAAATCTAATACAATTGAACAACTTTAAAAGCCAATGTGATTGTTGTAATGTGGAATTCAGGCAGTGAACAGGGAAAAAATGTCCAAACCAGAATTTCAAAGTTTTTGTTTGATTCTTTTTTTTTCTTTATTCAGTCAGCCACAGAAACACAAAGACAATCTGCTCCTGGGAAAAAAAACTGACCAAAAGCATTGCATGTGAGCAGAAGTAGAGGCTCTTCTCTTAGCATAACATGAGAAAATTCACAATACACCAGAAATGCTCTGGCTCCAAGTCTTTTGTAGCAGGCTACCTGAATACTGACTCAATCAGACTGGAGCTCTGCAGTTAGTGACTCCTCGGTTCAGGTGGGCTGAATCAGCTCACCTGAAAGAAACACACAGAGAGGAATGCACACCTTCCTCTCCATCCAGGCACCAACCCCCATCATCAAACAACCTAGACATTGTCATCTGGCTTCATAACAGTGATTTTGACAACTGTTTATCCAGTGAAAGTTAAACAGCAGAGACTTGAATAAAGAGCTGTACAAATTCATTTCTTTGCCAAATCTGAGAACTCCAGAATAAAAGCATTGTGCCAAAACAAGAAGGGTCTCACCACGGAAAGGACAGACTGAGCTTTTGAGTCGAAGACTTGTTTTCCACAAGTGACACCTATGGTATATTTTTCATACTACTGACAGCCAACCAATTGCTAGCATAAAGGTAGTTAGAATAAGAGCATGCTATCTTTAACAATAGGGGACAACTTGTGCTCATACAAACTTTCCCAACATTAAAAGGACAGCTTTGTCTAAAGCTGTGTTCTGTCCTTGAGCTCAGTTAACCCGTTGGTGGGAAGATCTACATCTAAAAACAGCGTTTGGCCTCATAAAAGAGGACACGTTCACACATGTGCACACACATACAGTACATACAGAAGCACACACCTGCAAACTTCCCTGGAAATAATCCAAGTACTTCACAAGACTCTTCTTTTTTAACTGTACAACTGTCACACACACAAATATTTTACCTTTGCTGACATGGGTCATAAATAAATCGCAGCCTCATACACAATAACTTCTCACCGCCTATCCTGAAAGTGTGTAATATGACCCACATTTCATTAAGATCTTCCTTGTGTTAATTCAATATAAGCTGGTTATATGTACAAGATGCTTTAAAGCTACAGAGAAATTACTCAAGCCTTAGAAATTGGGACAAGTGCATTGCAGAACATGTGCATTACAAAATACTTAAATGGGATGTTTGCTGACAAGGTAAAATATGACTTGTGTCACGAGCAATAAGACCTTTTGTTTCAGCTGCGTGAGCCAAGGACATTGCCTGACTTGTCATCTGGGGTTTTGCTGGCAACTGCACGCCAACTGCAACATTCTATGGAAATAGACGCTCATAAAATGGTGACACTACAATCAAGTTTGAGGCGTGACAACACATCAAGGGTCTTATTTTCACAGGGTGCATCATGAGTCATAATTCTAAAGATATTTAAGGAAAAGCGGCGCTGGTCAAAGTCCTGCTGTGGCATGGACACATGGAAAACAGACAAAGGGCAAACCTATAGACAGTGTCTGACACATGCTCACATGCCCTTTTACACACTTCTGTTACATATATGCTGGCACATTAAAATTTAAATATAGTCTCATGAAGAGGGTTGAACATTCAAGTACATTCAAACCCACCCTTGAAGCCTGGTAGTAAAAAATCACCAGGAAAAATAGCAGTTGCCATCCCCAAGCTCCAACAACCTTTTGAAGGGATGCAGCTTGGCCTGCATTCAGAAGATTGGGAAGTGTCTCCCCCCCTTGAGCTGGCATATCAGCACGTGGCGGTAAACGTATTGCACAAGATTGCGGCCACCAGCCAAAAATCCTCCAGCAAACCAACCAAACATCTATTTGTAATTCTAAGCCCACTATAAATTTGAGACTGTGGGGAACTTATTGACATATGATGGACTGGGCAAATGCAAAGAACACTTCCTTTCATAAACAAGACCTTCTATACTTGGTGCATTCTTTGTGATCTGATCTGACCAGGACACATAATATCAAGATTCTACACATTCAGTCCAATCACATGGACACCAATAATATACATCAAGCAAATGCTGAGACTTGAAAAAAAACACCCTTAAGTCATAAAACATGAAAGCTCAGGAGCCGACTCCTTTGCCCTGAGTTGGCCACTCCAACTAGAAAACAAGGCCTGAAAATACCAGAGGCCCTGGGGAGGGGGTTGGGGATGGGGGATTTATGTCCATTTGCAGAAAGCGAATGAATATGGGGCGCATATAAAAAGAACCAGAAAGGTCTAGCCCGTAAATTAAGGCCAAGGAGTAGATGCATTAGAGAGTTAGACTTTTGTGCAGGGTGTTCAGTAACACCTCTTTGTCGGAGTCTCCTGCCAGTGTGAAGAGAGGAATGAAATTAAAATGCATTCAAACATTTATTTGATGGTGGGAGTCATCCAAGTTTGAATCTACTTCCATGTGTTTGCTGAGTGTACACCCAAATGGTTTGGTGGATTAATAAAGATCAAGCTCATGATTGCAGCCTTGCACTTTGTCACCGGTCACCTGCGATTGCTTTCCAGATTTACAGTTCTTAGATGCACCAAGGGAATGAGTGGGCGGATGGATGTAGAGGGGACCAAGAGTGGAAGGTGCACCTCCCCCAAGTCTTTCACCCTCCCTCCCCACACAGAACTGATGAAGGACTTAATCTGTGGTGCTACCTCATCAGTCCAATAATCTAATTAGGGGGAAAGGAAGAGTGTCGGGATGGATTCATACATTGGGCTGTGCCGCGCCCCCATACCTGCCCCTGCTGCCATCGCCGTGGACATTAATCAGAGAAGAGAACCTCCTCTCCTTCTCCTAGTGAGAGAGAGATCGAGGAGTGGGTGCATGAAACAGACACTTTCCAAAAGGCCTAGCTTACATATTTCATGGCACATTACGGATGTCTTGCCTCAGCTCCGCTGACAACTCATTAGGACCTTTATGAAGGGGGGGAAGAGGACAGGACAGGGAGATGGAAAGAGCAGGAAAGCATTCTTAATACGTATCTGTATATCAGACTCTTTTAGATCTTTCTTTTAGAGTTTCAGCGCATATTTAAATTATCTCCTAAATGGTGGGTTTAAGTGCAGCCTTTTCCCTCCGAATTTAAAATTCATGTACAGTACAAGCTTGTTTGACTCGGGAACATGAAGTGAGCCACAGAGCTTTCCATGCTTTGTAGGGCTTTACTTTTAAACATATTCTACCACCACTGTGAGGGTCCCAACTTAGGATATGCACATTAAGTTAACTTGTTATTTTTGCTTCAGAAAAGTTTACCGTGTATCTGCAGAATCAAAGAACATAATTGTACACACCTTAAAAGTATGCCATGGTAAGAAAGGTTAACGTTTCCCACTTCCCATTCAGAAGTCACAAACTACATTTGGTGGTTCAAAAGGCACACGACTTGTTTCAGGAGGATCCATTTCTACTCATACTTCTAACGGCACTTCTGTGATTTATTCTGTTGGTATTTACGGGAGATACATGATTCATCACTTCTCGGCCCAACACTTAGCTCCACTACATACTCATTTGATTAAATATCTGAGTCACTTACCCCAATGACAAGCAGCACTTAGACTTCACATTTGACTTTTAGAGGCACGCCTTTGAGACGGTAATTTGTTGGGAATTTTGTTTTTGTAAACAGAATTTTTGCTTTAGACACATTATGATGCCGGGTGTGTAATTCACCTGCCCTGTTGCACAGTTCCAGGATTACGTGTCTGTGATCAGGATGATGGCAGAGGTGGGTGACGCGACCAGAAGGGAGAGAGCTCAGCTGATGGCTTGCTGGTGGCCTGATTGCTCTGGCCCAGCGGCCCACTGAGCAGTGATTGCCACAGCTGGGGCCTCCGGTACAGATTCCTCAGGCGCTCCCATAGCTCAAAGCTGACACCTCCCACTAAGCACTGTCTGCCCGAACCAACCTCTCACGATGCCATTTGTCCTGACAGATGGAAAGACTGAGGTTTGGAACCAACCTATATCTTCTTCCACTGATTTGTCCTTTCTTCTGTCTCCCTTGACTCTCCCATCAATCATTTTCAACCTCATTTATTCACTTTGTGTCTCTATCCTCTCTCCGCTATCTTGCCCTGCTATCTTTTTCCTTCCTGGTTTCTTTATTTCTTCCACCTTTCTGTTTCCAGAGCACAATCCACATCAGCCTTTTCAATATCCCCCCTCATACTCCTGTGCCCTTTGCCCTGTCGTTCACATTCATTTATTTGGATCGCTTCCACCTTGGAGGGAATAATCCGCTAACTGGTTCATTCATACGGATGACATCATGAAATCCCTTCGTTGCCGTTGGCTGGATTAATCCTGCTCTTTCTCTTGCACTGACTGAGTTCATTATGGAGGCACAAATCCAGTCGGCTTAAAAAGAGCGAAGGGGTCCGGGCTACTACTGAACAAGCTCCGGGGGAAGAGAGTGAGTGAGACAGATAGAGAGAGAGGGCAGAAGGAGCGGCGGAAAGAAGGAAAGAGAAAAAAGCAGTCACTTCAGGCCACGGTCAAAGTGCTGTATTCAGCCAAATAAAAGATGAATTTTTGGATGTGCCTTTGCACAAGGATGAAGCAATTCAGGTTTTGCACCATGAAGTTTTGAAGAGGGTGGTGGGGCAGTGTAAATTTGTGGGTGTGCACACAAAAACAAGCTACAGCTGTGTGTCTCTGCAACATTATGCTGCGATACACCTGTTTGCACCAAATTCCAATCTTTAAAATCCCTCAAATAAGTAGACTGTACTATTATTTAAAATATCAAAGGGATACGTTGGGTTCGATTGATAAGCAGGGCTAGGCATGCTGCTTTATGGCTATTTTTCATGGTTTTGAGGTTGAAAGTACGACTCCAACTTTTCAGTGATGCTACTTTGAAGTCCAAAAGTAACAGCTAGTAGTCCAATTCTTGTTCTCAACTGTCCTTTTCGTGACATTGTTGTTAAGCTGCTGCGATGTCCTCCTGTTTCCTTTTCCCACTGGGATGGAAAGCAATGACACCTTTGCACTTTTGAATAGCTTACAGCAGTGGATCCCAACCTTTTTGGGATGCTGGCAACTTTTGATCATGTTTGTTAGTCTTTGATTTTTAATCTTCTTCCTCCACACACATAGTAGCTGCCAATATTTAATGTCTCAGCCGGGTGCCAAGCGAGCGAAGAAATCTTTCAGTTTTTTCTGTTTTTCCCGTACTGACTGCAAGTTTGTTTATACAGGTTGAAGTCCGAGCAGCCACCTACGAGCTAAGCATGCAGGTGCAGTGTATCGGAAAGATGGCATCGGGCGACAGCATCACAAAGACCAGCAGAGTGTTGTTTTGAAATCTGCAAATCACAACAGACCTTTGGATCAAACTTCATTGATAAGATGGCTGATTTTTGCCCTGGAAATTATAGCTACAGTATAGTCAGTTTTGTTGTCAGTCAAGGAGCTTTGCTTAAATTATCTAAGTTCTACAAGAGAGGATAGCTAAGGGGAAGGGATAAAAGGGTAAGTATTTTAGGGGAAGAGTCTAGGTGGAGGTCTAGGAAGCTAGGTGGCTCAATGACTGGACAGGAGCAGAGCGGGGGTAGGGGGTCTTTGAAATCCTTGTCCTTACATGACATAAGCGATAGGTTTGCTTAAACTAACCAGTGTCAAAGTGACGTTTGACCCAGAAACAAATCAAGAGGTCAAAGATGAGTCAGACCCTTTCAACCACACTGCAGCTCAAGACATGATTAATAAGCTCTGGCCTTTCACACAGAAAATACACAAACATTCTCCGCCCCTGTCATTCTCGGTATGGGTGTTGGGTTTTAAAGCGCTTAAGTATGTGCATCATGTTTCTTGAAGTGCTCTACACATATAAACACATTCTGATTCAAATTTAAGAGGAGTGACAGGAGGTAGCATTTTGTATTACCGAAAAATTTGGTATCAATCCGATACCGAGTAAATATAGCCGATGATGATACTTTTTAAATAGAAAAGCAGCTTGTCGAAATCAATCAAGAAGAACAAACAACCACTAAAACTAATGTTTATATTCATATATAAAAGTTAATAACTGATTTGTCAAACAGAAAATAGTAATGGGCTTTTATTTTTTCTGCTTTGTTGTAAATTGGTAGATTTAAATATTCATGGATAAAACCAATTAATGTATTTTAGCATTAAATATATCATTTTGATCGAATAGCCTGCACATTCTAGTGGCTTAACCATCACAGAGATATGAAAAATATTTAGGAAATCAGTGATATACTGATAATTCAGGGCAGCGGTAGCAAGAGCAGCTTCTCCCATTCAGAAAGTATTAAAATATAGAAAAGTACAAAATATAAGCATAAGTGTCATATAGGGATATAAAAAACAGTCTGCAGAGGATGAGAAAATTAATTTTACTGTTGATTTTTGTCAAGAGCCATGTGCATTTGTTTACAACTTTGGACAACAAGAGACTGAACACAAACAAACCAAGAAACAGCTGCAAAAATTTTATCATTTTTGCCCCTGAATCGGAACAAAGCTAACAAGCAATTTTTCAAATGTACCTTCTGGCAATAGGTACAAAGAATTCACAATTCTTTTCCATAAAATTAAAAGCGACATTTTTCGACCCGAAACAAAAAAAATCTTCAGCTAATAGAAGAATGGTACAGATTAGCAGTCTGGGTTGCATGCTCCATGTAGCAAGCACCTGAGCAGGCAGCTTGAGTTCAAACCCAACCTGGGGCCTCCTTCCTGCACCACTCGCCCTGTTCCCTGCTCTATCCACCATCCTTTCCTTTCTAAATAAAGCTGCAACAAAGCCAGAAAAATATTGAAATTTACTAAATATTACATTTAACATACATTTTTGTCCATCATCACTCTTCTAAATTCTAATTTCTTAAGCAAAAGCCCCGATCATTAAAAAGTCTGCAAAGAACTTTGTTTGTTTTTTTTTTCCTCATGCTCATACTCAAACACAAAAAGATTTTATTTATTTTTTTTGTTATTTTGGCACATCCAACAATTTAGAAGAGCTGGGTGAGGGTAACGTTTGCAGCCTGGAGGGGACTTTTAATGTGTGTTCTTTTGCCATCACTTCTCTATTTTTAGAGACCTGTAGGTTTCAGAGAAGTGTTACTTTGAAGTATGTCTGTGTAGGCTAGATGTGTGTGTGCAGCATGATGGAAGTATTGATGGGAGTTGTGAGGGTTATTACCAGATAATATGAGACCGAAATAAAGAGCTAACAATGTAGAGTCATTATCCAGTACGACATATTTACCCAAACAAACTCTTCGTAACACTAGTGCTTCACTTTTTAGGGATCTTTTGTGCAAACTAATGATTACTTGAAGACAAAATGTGCATATAATCATATTTAAAAGTGTTTGTTGCAACTCTTCCAAGTGTTGTTTGACTTTCCAGTTTTCAGCGATGGAAAGAGTGGGCGATCATCCCCGTCTATCTCTACCCCCAGCCCCTCCCTTTCTTTCTCTCCCCTCTCTCTCTCTCTCTCTCTCTCTCTCTCTCTCCTCTAGCCAGATGACACACATTGTGGCTGATCTGTCAGTGCGCTGGCATCATCGGAGCAGGACATGCATGATGTGTCAGAGATAGAATGTCACGCCAGAGGCCCCCGGATGGAGAGAGGGATGAAGGAAGAGGGGGGGGTGACAGATGAAGCGAGATCGACAAAAGAGCGCTACACAAAAGGAGGATGGACGGGAAACAGGTGGATTGAAGGTGTTAGGCAGAAAGAGAGACAAGGATGGAAAGGAGGGATCAAGTGAGGAGGGGGATAAGCACACATGGAGACAGATAGAAAGAGATTATTTCGAATGCCAATGCGGCACACACTCTCAACGCAAGAATAAAGGCGGCAAGGTGGCTGCTTGCACATCACACACAGACTTACACACACACACACACAACTAGGAATAGATGTTGCCAAAAAGACCTGCTGTGTGCCTGCAGAGACATGAGTCATAGTATCCATATCACTACGCCACAGCACATACAAACAACCATAGTGTGCTGCTTGAGCGCCGCTCTTACAGGCATTTTGACATTTTCCTGACAAAGGGGAGAAGATGTGAGGGATCTGCCTGGTTGTGTTAAGGGTGCGAGAGGAGCGCTGCAGCTTTGCATCGCTCTAGTTGGTACAGTACCGGAGAGCAGTGAGTTATAGCCGGCCTCTTCCAACAAAGTAGAGCTTCGACTGTGTGTAAAGGTGCTCTGTGTGGGCTGGTGTGTGTCAGTAAAGACATAGATAGCTGGTGGGTGTGTTTACTAATGTGTGTTAGCAGAGGAAGAAGTGTGTTAAAGTAAGTGTGTGTGTGTGTGGTAGTAGGGATTTAATGGGATTTCCAGCTCAGCAGAATGCACCCACTCGTCTTACACCCCCCAACATGTTCAGGCTCGTGCACGTACTAACACACTCGTGGTATCGATCCGACCGCCAGCCGCAGGGTCATTCATCAGATGGTTGGACACACCCAGGTGTGTTTTACTGTTGGCCAATGCTCAGCAGCGCATTCGAGGAGCAGACAACCATCATTGGAGACACCCCAGAGTAGAGAGAGGAACAGAGAGGTGGAGAGAGGAGGAAAATCTTACAGTAACAAACTGAGCTTTGGCTCCTGAACAGTATTCTCAGAACAGAATACTGAATGTAACAAATATGGTTTGTAAAAAAGAGAATGAGCAAACCATTTATGACAAAGCTAGAGATAACTTTTTTCTACTTTCTTGTTTTAAAAGATGATTTTTTTATTTCACAAAACTGGATAGCTCGTTTGGTATGTTATTTTTTTCCCCAGAAAAAATTAGCGATGATATCCATGTGGTGCAGTACTGACAGAAGACTCTTTGCGAGGGCTGATTGATAAGTTGTGAGCCTTGTATTGAGGAAGTTCAGCAGGGATGTCCTTTTTCAGCTCTACTGTTCCCTGACTGTTTAAGGCTGTGTACCTGCAGACTGGTGTCATTTGGTCAGTTCATGTTGAAGAGGTAGCTCTCTAAAGTAAACAAGGCAAGAGACTTTTACAAAATGGACGCAAAATAGAAGTTCTATTCTGGGAACTATCTGTTTTTACCTAACCCATTCACACACCGCTGACGAACAGTGGGTGCAATTTGTGGTTTGGTGACATGTGGCTGGGAATTGAACCCTTGACCTTTCAATTGAGAGCCAATGACTCTACCACTGAGCCACAGTTGCCCACAAAGAAGAAAGAGAAACTGATTCCATTCTGTCTCTTTTGTGATTTATAAAAACAAGACAGTTTAAAAAAAATAGTGCACGTCCTAAGCTCATTCTGTCAGTCTTGCTGCTAAACACCTCGTGAATTGTATGAACTGCCTTCAGACATTATGCAGATTCACTCCACCAACATTCAAGCCTGACAATCGCCTAATTTGCCACCTGATATTCAACAAGGGCTGCAGTCACTGATCATGACTGTCACATCTCTGTGATACAACAGCACAACTTGACATCGGTGGTCTCAACCTCCACCCTAATGACGGGGTAACAATTGCCCCCAACGCCATGGCAACAACTCTTTGGCCTTGTCATTGTTGTACCTCTGATTCAATTATGTTGACCTCGGCGGGTGCCTGGGCCTCCCTCCCAGTCGTGCTCCTGTAGCCGGGCAAGGTTAATTGAAACGGAATGCAACATTAATTTCCTTATTAATGAGAGCAGGTGACTGGCCGCTAACTGTAGGAGAGGGTGACCTAACAGACTTTTATTTTTTTTAAACTTTCCCTTGTTAGAAAATGCCAGATCACAATGTGCAATGGTGTACTGAAAATGTACCTATGTGCTTTTGATGTATCTCCTCAACTGTGTGCTTCTATGTACACTATGTGACTATGCTCGTGTATCTTTGGCCTTTGCACAAACAAGTTAATGCTCATGCATCTCCCTGGCTTTTAAGATCACGAAGAGGATCAGACTGAATGTACTCTGAACTCTTCTGCCAGAGAATGCATACCAATTTGAAACCCGTGATGAAATGTACCCCCTGCACATGACCTCAGTTGCTCCTCAAATAAGACCCTCAGCCTACTTGGAAACCCTTTACCCTTTACCTGTTACTCACATCATGGAGTTCATAGTAGTGAAGAATAAATCAACTTTATTTTATGGAGTCTTACATCAGTTCCTTATGTTAACTCTTTAACATCGGATGTTGTCGGTAGCGACAGAAAATGACCCACATTCTTAGAAATACCGTAACTCAACTAATGTTTACACTATTGAGATGACTCCAGTGGATTCTGAAAGCTGAGAGGTGTAAAGTAGAAAGACAATCAGGGAAAAAGACAGGGGGTGAGAGAGAGTGCAAACAATGAGTGTTCAGCAAAGTTCTAGAAGTTTCTTCCTTGTCTTAAGTATTTCTGTTGTTGTAAAAAAAATTCACTCAAAAAATGAGACACTGAGTTTAATTAAATTCATTTAGGAAACTGGTTCCATGTAAACATATTAGGTGAATTTAAAGCAAAAATATATTTACATGGAAGCAGTTGCCAAAATTTATTTAATTAAAGTCAGTTTTTTTGTTAGTTTGTTTTTTTGAGTGTACTGGTGTTTGTTTTCCTGGAAGTTTGAAAGTGCCATTTTGCAGTGTTTTTTGCCATGTTCTGGCCAAGCATACTTGCTCTTTTTTTTGTTTTGTTTTGTTTTCCATTTTCTGCCTGTTTTTGCAAAGTTCACCTTTTTATATATTCAATCAGCAGTTGTTTTATAACTAGTATTAGTAGATTTATCAAACTAATTATTTTTCAAGTTTTTTTTTTTAAGACAAACACAGAAACTGGTATCAGCCCAAGTTACTTGCGGTTTGTACGAGGTATGGGTATTAAGATAGTGGGTACTGAGTATGTATGACTGACTATGTATAACGCACTGAGGTATAGGATATGGGTATTGGGGTGCAGGCTGTTTGGTATATAGTACAGGGTGTGGGATAAGTTGTACGATAGTAAGGGTATAATGTATAAGCAATGAGATATTGGGTGGGGGGTACAGGATATGGAATAAAAGGCATGAAGTACGGAGAAAAGGGTTTGGAGAATGGGATGTAGTGTATGGGGTAAGGTAACGTTTGGGTTATGGGGGTACGGTATGAGGACAAGACAGATATTCAGTGTACCAAAGGGATACCATGATCAATTAGGCCAAAAAGTCAGATTTCCGTTAAATGATCTTGTGACAAAATGGCATGTAATGTCACTGACAGCTAGCTAAATGTTAGCCCTCAGTGGTTTTCAGCTTTTATTATATTAATTATGTGATTTTATAACACTAGCAGCAAAGGAATACTTTTTATCAGTCAAAACTGAAACATTGACAGCAGGATCAGCATCAAGAAGGAAAAAAAATAATGTTGAAATATCTGTTTCCTTTTCTTCAAGTCATTCAGAAGTCCCAGAAAATGTTACCTTTAAGCAAAAGTTTGAGTCATCCACACACCCACAATGCAACAATACTCCAAGCGTGTGCATTCGAGTGCCTCAAACCCCTCATCTGTCAAAACATGATAAGATATAAAAACTCTGCTGTGACGGAAACAAGCAGCCTTTTCTTCAATCTCCTTAAACAAATACCAGGCAAATGAATGAATTTTGATCAGCCACTGCTGCCTCTATCGCAAGGTGGATCTCTGCTTTATTTCATTCCAGCACCTTCACGCACTTTTTTATTATTATTCCTGAAAGATGCAAGCTAGTTGTTCTAACAAGAATTTTTTCTGCACCCCCCCAGTTTTTCTATTTTGTCTCTTCCACCGGCACTACCCTCGACTTCCTTGTTTAATCACAGAGTCTATTAAAAAGGCAATTAAACATCATGCAGGTAATATGTATAATCCATTGAACAAATCCTGGATCAAATATGCAAATAGCAATAATGGAATGTTGATTAGTTTGCCATTTTGCTTGCACTATTGATTCAGCAGAGTCAGAGCGAGACCTTGTGCTCATAAGTGGTATGCTGCCGTCTTTTAAGGCGCTTTATAAAAATGCACAGATATTTCTTTGATGCACAATTTATGCGACAATTTTAGAGGGGAATTCCAGGTTTTTCGCCCAGAGGCTTTCTCAGAGTATAGTTTCACATTTGGATGGGACAAGCCTTTATGTAAGAGCAAGGAGTCTGTTGGAAGCCGTGTAGTGTTTATCCCCCCTTAGGCAAACACCCTTCGGCTATGCGAACATGCACAGGCACACACCCTTTAAAGGAAATATCACTTTAACTGAGCCAAATAAATAATAAAATAAAAGACACATTAAGTCTGTATTAGGATATTTAAGGTTGCAGGCAATAGTGTGATTGAGGATCAGCAAGGCTTGACGTGTTTACAGGTGCATTAAAAGTGAAGATAAACAAAAGAGAAAATCAGAGAGGCATCTGTGTGTTTGGACGAACGCAAACCCCCCCATGGTTACGTTCTATCAGGTAACAAGAGTTTCACTTGAAACAGAGTGCAGAGATCAAACAACCTGAAAGCAATTAGAGCTGCATCCAGATGATTTCAGGGCGAATGCGTGTTGTTATCACCCCTTTTATTTTTGAAGGATGAAAAACGACAACAGTCTTTATCATCATAAAACGCAGACCTGGACTCAAAAAGTACAATCAAAGCCCGAATCACACAGCGCTACAAAAGCACCCGCCTGGGAAACACGATGGCATTTAAAAAGTATTTGCGTGACTGATGTTCGGGCTGCTTGTTTATGCCTGTCTGCCCAGCGTTGTGCCTGTGACAGGAGCCACATGGAGCAGAGGCACAGATCAACAGGTTATTAGCATAAGCCTGGGAAAGGTAGCTGAAAAAAAGGCACATTTAAATGCAGAAAATAATTCCAGCAGCACCTCTTACAACCAAGAAAAAAAACAACTGTTTTATCACTTTCTCAGCTTGATGCAGTTTCTCTTAGGGGGCAATGCCGTTTTGTTTTGAAAGATTAAAAGTGGAGGAGTACAAGCTGGAGGGAAAGGAGGGAAAGGGGGAGGAGGAGGAGGAGGAGGAGGAGGAGGAGGAGGAGGAGAGGGCGCTGGGTGACGGCATGGAGGGAGGGATAGGAGGAGGAATCAGGGGGACGGTGGTGTTTGTGTTATTGATGTGCAGCGTGGCTCAGATAAAGGATTGGTGGGAGCAAACCAGCTCCTATCTGGCTCCTCCAGCCAAAGGCCTGTTTGCTTTCTAGGAGTTGCCTTCGACCAAAGTTTGTGTGCGTGTGTGCTTGTGCGTGTGTGCGTGTGTGTGTGTGTGTGTGTGTGTGTGTGCTGGAGAACTGAAAGAAAGATAGTAAGGAGGGGGTAGCGTGTAGATGCTTTTTTGCGGAATTAGATTCTGCTTCCCTAACAGCACAATTAAGGTACGACTGGAGAGAGAAGGAGGGGGAGAGAGAAAATCTCAGGGTTAAGCAAGGATAGTGTATAACTATGGAGGGAGTGCAGAGTCACAGATGGAATATGATTACCACAGATCTATTTCTGTCATGCTTTAAAACAAAAAAACAAACAAACAGAAAAATGGAGGAAATAACAAAAGAGGCTCCTGCGTGGATGAAAATAATCAGAGGACAAATCAATATGGCTTCAGACCTGAGCGTCAAGAGACCTTGATGAAGATGCAGACTTATCAAAAAGATATGCTTCATAGATGAGGCCCTTGATTTATATAGACAGGGGCCCAATGATGCAATATGAATTACTGGCTGGTTAGGACACAGGGATGGAGAAATGGAGGGATAAATGAAGCGGTAAAGTGGGGGATGGGCTGAAGAGGAAGGATGTCGCCTCTTTATTAGCATCTCACTGTCAGCATCAGGGGAGAGCGACACAGAAGAAAGAGTTGCTGGATTTCTCAAAGTGTAAAACTTGATCCAACTTTTTTTTTTTTTTTACCCCAAATATCTTCAGAGGATTAGAGCCACGGAAAAAAAAATTATGTCCAATAATTTGTTTTTATTATTATAATTCTGAAAAAAAGTAAGAATTCTAATAAAAATGTGAAAAAATCATAGGGTGTAATTTTTGTTTTCCCAGTTTAGTTAATAGTTTAACCTTAAACTATTAAAAACCATGAACAGCACACCTGCTCATCTAAGTGAAGCCAGAACTTTAGAGCTCCCTCTGGTGACGGGCTCCATCTCACAAATGCTTCCAGAAGGATCATTTGTCAAACTACTGAATCACATCATCAATTAATAGTTTTTGTGAAACATACATCCTGTCACAGCAGTTGGTCCTCATCATGCTGATATTATTTGCATGTGTTCAAAGATGTTTTGTGTTATTTGCTGGATGTTTCAAAGAGGAATTTGACATCGTGGTTAAAAGTTTTGTTGATAAAGGCACTTTAATTATCTTCACTGGACACCAACACAAAAGTCAACAAACTTTCAAAAGTGATGATAAGTGTCCTCTTCAAATCAACACAAGAATCTTTTAAGTTAGTGTTTCACTATTGATGATGATGATGATGATGATGATGATGATGATGATGATGATGATGATGGAGGCCACTGTGCTCACTGAAACCTTCAAAGCAGCAGAACTTTTTTTTTTCTTTGCACCCTTCCCCAGATTCGTGCCTGGAGACGACTCCTTTGACTTTGTGCTTGTTTTGTGCTCTGACATGTCACCTGTAAGACCTTATATAGACAGGTGTGTGCCTTCACAAATCAGATCCAATCAGCTGAATTTACCATTGGTGAATTCTCAGTGATGATCAGTGGAAACAGGAAGCACCTGAGCTCAATTTTGAGCTTTAGGGCAAAGGTTGTGAATACTTACTGTGAATACTAAATTTGCAAAAATTTTCACGAAAAAGATAAAATAAAAAAAAATATGGGGTGTTATGTGAAGAATTTTAAAGAAAGAAAATGATTTTATTCCATTTCGGAATGTGACTGTAACATAAAAAGTGAGAAAAAGTGATGGTGCACTGTATTTAGTGTGCAGTGTTTGTGTTTCTTTCTAGGACTCCTATCGTATCTCCTTACAGTTCAACTCCCTGGAAGGAGATTCATTAAACTTAAAGGAGAGGATAATATTTAACAGTAATCTTATAATATTTAACCAAATCTTGCTTTCTCATGCAGTACTAATGTACATTTGTATGAATCTACACTGTATATTAACAGGATCCAAAGTCCACAGGTGCTAATGATTCCTTTATATGAAGTTTAACTGCAGTAACATAATCATTGACAAGCTGATATATTGTGTTGTGCATTTCCAGATGACAAATTTGTATATTATGAGTGCACACAGTAAACAGTTTGACTTTAAAGTCACCCTTTTCTTCACGTCATGTCCAAAAGTTTCTTCAAATTTCTTGGAATGACTTTCGTCTTCATTAAATATAAAAATAAAAGAAATATCTCTTTATCTAAGACCTTTCAACCCCTCCCTCCCCTGCGCCCTTCATCATGAGTGATACAGTCTCAGTGTTACCCTCCATTTGTTTGACCCTGCAGGAGGGGAACTGATGTGCTTATCCATCAGAACCGCACGGCTCCATTTACGGGATGGACCCCTGCCTCTAAAGCAGCTCCTCCAGCCGGCACCAACAGCTGCCCGCCTGTCTTAAACACACATCCACCAAGGGCAAGGGCAGAACCCTGACGCTACTGCTGAAGGTTCTCCAGCTCCAGCTCTGTGGACCTGTGCTGCTGTGAGGGAACACTCTGTCGGAAACAATGGAGTGAACCACACCTCAATGTCGATCTGATTGAGCACGTTGGCTCTGTTTCCCATTGAGCATCAGTTTGACATTAACATATGAGCATTTGAAAGTTGCAATCAATTTCAGAAACGCACAGAAGGTTTGGTATGGTGATGCTGAATAATTAAAAGCACTTGAATATTTCTCATTTGGATTTTATTTAAATGCTCCCAGCAGCAGGGGTGTCTCAAGGCACTGGGCTGGGATGGCATCATCCCTGATATCTGCTTGGCCACCAAAAGTACCACACTAAAAAAAATCAAACTACAAATGGCAGACTGCCTGGTGAGGGGCGGGACTTAAAGTTCAACAAATTTATTGAGCTTTTTGCAACGGGGTGCAAGCAGTTCTGTGGCACATTTCTTAAAGACTTTTGGAATTGCATCTTTTATAAGACATTTTTCATTAATAAATATAGAACATTTTGAAAAATTCTGTACAAGCCTTTACTCATTTTTCCCTGTCTTATTCAAGAAGCCTGAAAAAGTGGTTTCAAAAAGAAGTTAAATTTCTTAATTTTAGTTTTAGCTCCAATGCTACTGTCCCATTCAAGAGTGCTCCCGTCACTGGGCGACACACTTCTGTGGGGCCCCAACTTTTCCATCCCATTCATGGTCTCGCTTTGCAGGGGCAGCGTGGGACATATCATTAGAAAGCAGACAGGGGTGGCGTGTGTTTGTATGAGGAGGAGGGAGAGGCAGCGGGGAGAGGCAGTGTATCATGCCTACATTTAGGTCAGAGGGGGAACCGATACCCCCCACAAAGGCAAATGTGCAAGCAAGAGAGGGGCTGCAGTTCGGAACAGCTCAACCAGTGTTAGCTGGCTTTCCAATTCTGCCCTGGCGGCTCAGTCATGGGACTGAAACTCCATCCGCTCTCTGGAAAGTAGCGCCTGAACAATCTGTTTCAAGTGGAGGGGGGGCCACACATACATCATAGACCGCTTTTACACTCAGCAGATTCACAAGTCTTGAGCTAATTGCAAAGCTAAGCGTAAATGCAGCAGAAGAACTTTGGGCCTTTCCTCTTTTTGGGGGAAATCAACAGATGAACAGAATGGAAATAAAGTTTAGAAGACATAAAATAAAGAAATTAGTGGAATAACTTTCTTGGGATTAGGTTGGATTAGGTTGGATTAGGTTGGCACCTGCGTTGAAAGGTGCATCTACAACCTTGTCAAGTCAAAACCTGCAGAGCAACAGAAGTGATTCTGCTGAAGTAGTGTTCCCAGTAACAGTTTAAACATTGTACAAATTTTAATGTTGAACATTAACATGACCTTACACAAGCTGACTAATTCACCAGTGGAAACTCTACACTCAAGTGTCCCCCGCACTCCTCACATATAAGACTTAATACGTAGTTAAAGTCCAACTGAGCTCACTTTCCCAAGCCTGGCCCATCACAACCCCCTAACCCTGATCCAGCTGACTGTAACTCTAGCTTCATCCCAGGGTGCGTAATCTCTCTCATGTTCCTGTCTCTCCCCGTCGACGTCTAATCTAACTCGTTCCCCCTGCTGCTTCAGGCTTGACGTGGAATTCCGCAGGTCACTGCTGGGGCAGCTTTTGCAAGGGGGGAGGCAGGTGCTGTCACAAGGTACGTTTCCATGGTGGCAGAAATATGCCACTGACCCTTCTTTGTTTTTGTTTTTTTTTCTTTTAGGAGGGCTCATGACATGGCATCTAGCTGCCCCCCCTCCTTTCCGTCTCCCTCTCTATGCCTACATTTGGCTCCCTCTCGGGCTGTGTCACGAGTTGTGTCAGTGGCAGTTGCAGTTTGGCTGGGGAGAGCGCTCGTCATGGGCGGAGGATTGGGTAGGAATCTTCCATTAAGGTTAGCCTGCAGTATGTAACACATGATTTGAGTCAGAGTAGAAGGGAGTGACTCGACACCACATTCACTGCCAGATAAGGAAGAGCCACATATGCAGCACCTCCTTAGGATGATACTGCTACTGCTGCTCAGAGAGAAGACCTAGTTTCCTCTTTTTTTATCCCCCTTTCTGATTCTTCCAGTTTACTTTTTTTTTTTTTTTTTTTTTTTTTTTTTTGCAACAGCTGCCGTGTCATCAGTCATGTACGTTGTGCTACTTTTGATATCCAAAACTGATCAAGTTGAGGTCAGTTTGAGTTGTGAACATCACCTTTAGCAACATATCCCTGATGTATGAGCACTGACGGCGCAGTCCTGCTGCTGTTGGAGGGTTGTTAGATTATTTCTTATGTTCTGTTCTTACTTGTATAGCTAATGGAGCTCAGGTATTTTGTCCTCTAGTGTGCCTGTACAGCCTCGTGGTCAATATATTCTTAATATCTTTGGTATGGCTCAGCAGATAGTTTCTGTCTCCAGGTCATGTCTGCGACCTTCTACACCTAGCTACATGCCTTCAACCAACATACACACACTTTGCTCATACATTCCTGAAACCTGACGACAGCTGTGATTGGGACAGCTGTCAGTCGGTCAGTTAGTTTAACCCAACCTCTGTACAGACGTAGGGATTGACTGCATTAAATGTGCGAGACACCCACAGATCAGGGCTCATTCTGTTGAGACCAGTGCTGTGAACTTCACCTGTGACCAGGATAAATGTTGAACTGAGGAATAGTTCTTCTTCAAGTGATTCTTGGGAGGTGTTTGACCAAAGAACCGGGTAAATTATTATGTTTAAACAGAATGGTTTTAGGATGAAACGCAAAAGTATTGTTACGTTTCGGCCTCTTGTTTACACGGGAACACCACTTTGGCCAACCTAAAACGCTACTTTTTTAAAAACGCTCTCCAGAGTGGATTTTTTCTGATACGCTGCAGCCTCCGTTTCCATGTAAACAGCAAGCCAGAGTTTTCAATGGAAACACTGACGTCATGCTCCGTTTTGCACATTCCACTTTCGTTGTGGAAACTTTTAATTGCAATGCGCAAACCGTACAACAATGACGGTTCAATGGCGGACTACCATGTTGTGCTTGTGCTGATGAATCTGCTTACCGCCTTTCAACAAAATTTTCATCTGTTGCTGCATTCTGCATCCAGAAAAGATGCCTTCAATATGCGTATATGCCGGATGATCAGGTATTTCCATGTGAATGTTTTTTTTTTTTTCGCTGTTTTTTGCATTTTTGAGTGAAACACAGTGAAACGTCAGTACGTTTACATGCAGCTTCAGAAATTGGACTATGAGCTTAGTCAGAATAAGATTGGACGACTAAAATGCATGTAAACAGCATAGTTGGACCGAAAACGGACTGAGCACACAAAAGATTGACACACAAAAGCTGGACTGCTGCGTGTATATGAATGTACTAAGTGTCAGCTGGAGGCTCACAGGAGCATTGTGACCTTTTGTTAACTGTGATGTCATCCCCTGGCTCGTTTACATACTTACCAGAGCAGTTCTCTGGCAGGCTGTATGTGTCAAGCACATATAAAGAACTTGGATCACCTGTTTTAGTATCTCTGCCTTTGAAATGATAATGGTGTTTGTGCAACAGTGATATTAAATCGCACCCCGGACTTTGGTTTAATCAACCACTAAAAGGAAATTGCTCTTGTAGTAAATAAGACGACGGCACGCATTTGAACCCCCAGTATTCAAATATCAGATGAAACAGACTCCATAAACTGCGACATAAAAACAAACACTCCTCCTCATTCATCCACTTGATTCTTCCCACTACTCCTCATCACTCTTCAAAGAGCGAAGGTTGACTCTCACAGCTCCAGGGTGTGCTTGTTCTTCAGCGCGTGTGTACGCCTTGCCTCGTTACTGAGCTTCACAGACAGTATAATTTCAGCCTGACACCGCCTTGAATGTGCCGCTGTCAAGGCGGAGTGCGGCGGTGGAGTGCGAGTTGAGGGATGCGGGCTCAAAAATGTCACTTTCGTTCTGGGTGAGATGAGAGAGAAACAGAGAGGAGAAGGAGAAGGAGAAGATGAAGAAGGCGGGGGGGAAGGGGCTGCAGAGCGTCGGCGTATGGGTGGCTGGAAGACGCCTTGGAACAACTGTTTAAATTATGACAGGAAAATGACCGCAGCCTGGAGACGCTTGTGTTTGTGGATTTGTCTGTAAAGTTTGTTTTTGACTATTTTGTCTTCACTTGATATAAGCATGTGATACGACAGCTTAGGAGCAGATCAGGTCATCTCATGTACATTGAAAACTGAAAGTGTGAGTGATATAAGTCTTCAAATGTGTGTGTGTGTGCGTGTGTGTTTTTCCTATATGAGCGAATGTGTCCGTTTGTGTGCTCCAGCATATCTGGCCCCAACTACAAAGCCCCTCTGTTCTTAGCATGAGCTCCATCTCTGGGCCTTGTCAAACAAACGGCTCCTGGCGCCCTTCTCCTGGGCGTGTGCCACGGCCGCTGCGAGGTCCGCCATGGCTTGTGGAGCCCCTGGTTTCTGGCATCTTCTGACGATGCTGCTAAGCATTAACGGAAGTCCCCTCCGTCCTCGTTTACATTCATTAAAACGGTAGCACTGGGCTCCCCCTAGAGCGCTGAGGAGCCGGGCCAAGCCTGCCGCCACCGATAAACCGGGGCCACCTCTCACTGCCCATTCGCTTTGCTTTCTTCTGCTTTTCCCTGTGCCGCTGTATGCCTGAGATGGCGCCCCACAGCACCCCTCTGTGGGCATTGGGCTCTGGTCTGTTGGCAGGATTCTGTCTCTGTCTCCGTCTGTACTCTGGCTCTTTTTTTTTCTCTTGTACTTTTTTTTTTTTTTTACTATATTTATTTATTTGTTGGAGTTAAAACAGCCCAGGTTGTCCCTGTTCCAAGTCTTTAAAGGGCAACCATATGAAACTGCTTTTGAACCTGCTTTTAGTGGTTTTGCTGCACACCTCGACAGTGCAGGGACAGAAAAAAAAAAAGCCCAACTTCATAAGCCAGAGGTGGAAAAAAAATTGCTCAGCAAGTAATCCCAGTTCTTAAAAAACTGCTGCCACTTCGAACAAAATCATGATGTTTGTCATGTCCAGCTCTGATAAAACAGAATGTGTTTTACTCCATGACAAAGCAGGAGTAATGAGACTTTGGCCCGTGTGACAGAGGATCAAAAGACATGGAAAGTTGATTCCATGTAGTGGCTAATTTGGTTTGAAGTATCATTGCATATTTTGCCTTCAGGTAAGCCAACGACTCATTGGCTCGTCTCCATTATTGTGTTAGAGTGTTTGGAAACGTTAGGGTGGAAGGTTGTGATGTAATGCCTGTTGGGTTGTTGGGGAACAGCGGCCACCTTCTTTCTCTCATTTCGCGCCTGGCTGACTAAGATTCTTCATTGTCAACATGCCAACCCTGAACTCAGCCACAGTATGGAACATGAGGATGATGAACATGTGTTCCACCTGACACAAAACGACCTCTGTTTTTTCACTATTTAGTCTATTGGATCAATTATTGCATCAGATAGTATCACAACTGTTATTATAAAGAGTTTAAATCTTGATGGTTATACCCATATTTACCATTGAAAAGTATTGTAAGTATTTATTCTATTCTATTCTATTCTATTCTATTCTATTCTATTCTATCATCTCGAGTATTTTTACAGTTGTTAAATTATCAAAACTCATAGATAAGGTTAAAAATAAAACATATAGTCTTTTGTCCTCCTTGCTTTGATGCTGGAACTTTTCATTTCAACACTCAGTGTTGTATTTAGGGATGCACCGATCTGATCCTGGTACCGGATCAATTCCCTCAAAGCCGACCCTTTTCTCAACAATCGAGTATCAGTAGGAAAGAGCCAATCAAGGCAACCAGCTCTATGCCTTTAAATTCCTTTTTTTTCATTGGCGCTCTCATATTTTGTACTTAGAATTTTTTGTCACTTAAAAAACTTGACACTATGGTTAAATTATTATTAAATCAAACAAGGTTTTTTGCACTTTTCACACAAAATTGTGAAAACTGTGTTTACAGTATGTGGTTATAAACATTTGTGTAATACAGTTTGTTGTGAGATGTTACCTCTGATGCACTTTCTTTGTTTTTTCCTGCATTACCAGTCTAAAGGGTATAAACGTTTACAACTGAATATGAATTTCTGCAAGTTCTGAAGCTTTGTTTTTACCAAACTGCTGGTAAACATTTGAACACTTTAAAATTGAAATAAATATCAGCTTCAGTATTTACATGGGTTTTTTGTTTTGTTTTGTTTTTGCCTTTTACTCAAAACATTAAGAGACTTCTCCCACAGTAGGGAATGCTGGTTATTATTTTAACACTCGTGTCAGATCCATATCAGTATTGGTCGATACCCAAAGCACAGGTATCAGTATCGGGACCAGAAAAGTTGCATTAGTGCATCCCTAGTTGTATCCTCACTCTTTGTGCCTCTTCTTTACTGACACACACCTGTTTTTTCCACCTTTTTAAGTTTTAGGATGGCGCACCTTGTTATTACAGCAAGCCCCGACAACATATGGATTGTTTGTTGTCCCAATGGCACCATAAGTGAAACTTCTTGAACCGTAAGTTGTGTTATTTGGATGAATTTTTCAGAACAAACTGCTGATAAATACTGTCAACAGAGGAGACACACGCAGCTAAAATAAAGACATAAGGACAGCTGGGCAGTAGATGCCCCTGTGTGAAAAGTTTGGGCATTTTCTGTGTTTGTGTAAAAACATTTATATCGTTTGGATTATGCAGAGATAATAATATATGACCTAACATACATCATGAGCTTGAAATACTATTTTCAGTCAATAACCAAGTACCTGTAGCGTTTTCTGTGGGCAGAAAACACATTTGAAATGTAAATAACTGCCATTTATCATGTTTCTTTGATCGTAGGAAGACCAAAATTGTGATTGAGACAAGAATAAGATTAGCTGTGCAGACTCTAGTACCTGCTACCAGGAGCTTTTGATCTTTGATGTGAACACTGAAGCAGGTATAACAGCTAACATGCCAGCTCCCCTCAGCTCTTTGAGTCCTGAGCGCCTGAAATTTTTGAAAAGAAGCTGAGTGATCACAAACATCACTAGCTCAACTCCCATGTGCCATGACTGTGTCTTTGGGGTCAGACAGAATGGATGTTAGTCTGTGCATGTGTGTGTGTGTGTGTGAGTGTGTGATGGATGGTGGTAGTTGCAGGGGGTGTGGCTGGGCTGAGGAAGATATAACCTCTGGCGAGATGAGAGAATGCCACTCTGGGAGGAAGATCAAGGAGCAGAGACGGGCCCTGGGCTAAGGAGAGAGAAGGGAAAGCTGACAGATTGGCTAAACAGAGAGATGAGGAAGGCAAGTCTTAATTACAAACAGCAAGTAGGGATAAGGAGAGGATTAGGTCAACCATGGAGCATGGAATTAGACGAAGAAGAGGGTAGAAAAAAAAACTGTCTCTAATTAGCATTATTGGTGGGGCAGTCACGTGTTTGTATTAACCCCAGAGAGCTAAGGCTAGTTGTCATTAGCATTCACATAACGAGGTCTCAGTGCAACCAGGCCATTTGGGTAGCAATTACTTTAGCCTGGCTAGTGCTGACACGCTGGGACACTACACATAAAGATAGTCGCTTGTGCTGCAGGGGCGACAGAGGCCGAGGGAGTGAGTGATTGAGAGGAAGCGACTGGATGCTCACTCCAACCAGCCTTAGCATGTCATTAACTTCCTCCTCGTCCCTGTGCCTCCCCTGACTGGACATTATGAGCTTATCACATAGAGCAAAAGGGAATAATTACCCAAATACTATCCAGCACAGCCATCTTTAATCAGAGGAGTGTGTAATTACTGCCACACAAATGACTTCAGTTCATTACGAGGCTGCCGTAACATGTCCGACGATGGATTGTTCATCATTCTGGAGTGTATTATTTACCAGCGCAGCCGCAAACCAGGGACAGATAAATACACAATTGTCATTAAGGAGGAAAGGAAAAATGGATGTGCTGGTCAGACGAGCATTTTTCAAAGACGCGCATTAAAAGCCTAAAGTGCTGAGAGACATTAGAGGGCAAGCAAGACGATAGAGGAACCCCGAGCGACTGATGGCATGTTTTAAAAGCAACTTCCACTTGATTAACTCCCTGTTCTCCGCAAAATCTAATTTCTGCATATTTACATTTACATTTGCATTCATTTTCTGACAGACTCAAATCTGTTTATGGCAGGGCTTTATTTCTTTCCCAGGCAAACCGCTCCGGAAAGCATTTTTCCAAAGGCTTGTTGTTTTTGTGCTCCTTTAAGTACACGTGATGTGTATTTTCCTGGGGTCCAGTAGCACACTAATCTTCTGGAGCCAGATGTGCTGGTAAAAGGCAAGCCACAAAGCCTCCACCACTAGACGTCTCTGCATCGCTCCTGGCCAGATATGATGCTGCATCCCTGGGGGCATTAGCAGAGAGCTTTGCCGGGCTCCAAATAGAACTATGCTCCTGCTCTGGAGACAGCAGCATAATAGAACAGTGTGCGGGAGGAGGACCAGTCAAACTTGAGGTCTATCATGGGGAAAACGACTTGTACAGCACTTTCAAAAGTAATACATGTGTGTTTCAGGATGATAATGGCAATCAAATTGTTTATTTAGCTGCAGCAGAGAAACTGAGCTTTGACTAGCATGAGTGATATGTGCGGCTGATCAACTGTTTTTACTTTATCATGCCAGATACCCTCATTATTACTTAATCAAAACTAACTAAGCATAAAATAAGACTCTTTATCCCTGTATGATGGAGCAGGAAATGAAGTAAACCGCTCTGCAAATGAATCAGCAACAGGAGATTTTTCCCCAACTTTGGGTCTTTGTTACAGTCCACGAAGATGAATTTCTGAGCTGCCTTCTTACCCCAGTGATTATCACGCTCCGATGAAGCAATCAATCAGAGCAGCATAAGGCAATGTTTAGAAAACGGTATGCTGAATTGCATTCCGATCTGCATCCACAGTGAAGCTTTTAATGTTTGATTTGGAAGGCTGGAAAAGCTACGCAAAGGCGACAAGCAGAAGCAGAAGCATTTCTATCCCGATTGAGTGGCGGTAATTGTCGAGATGTCAAGCGGGCTTTTGTGGCTGCAGACGGAGCTGGCAGAGCCCATCAGTAGAAAATCACAGACCAAAAAGAACAATCAGCTTCTCCTCTGTTACTTAAAAGAAAGAGTCACCCAACAACAGCAGGGAGAAGGGGGGGTCCGAATGGAGATGAAACCAAACCCAAAAGGAGACTGTTTACCTTGCTACGTCTTTGTCTTGATAGGGAAATGTCAACCAGATCCCAAAAAGGGGGGGAGTAAAGGGAGAAAGGGAGAAAAATCAACCCCAGCCGCCATTGCTCATTCTTCAAACATCTGACAACAAATCATTATGCCGTCACTGCGATTGATTAACAGTCACCTGGTAATTGATATCAACAAAGAAAAGGGTTGTTTTTATTTCTTGGCTCTCACAGGCAGGCCTCCCTTCCTTCTTGCTTCTTCTTTTATGGCCACTTGTCTCTAAGGCAACCTGCTCAATCTATCAACTAGTGTTCAGGGCAATGGAATTAAAGCAATACAACTGCTCAAACAAGATCGGATTTTATGGCTTTTAGTTGTTGCAACCAATCACATGCTGGGTTCACCCTTTGGCAGAACACCTCTGTTTACCACTCTTCAGCATTAAAAATGTTGTGCATCAATGGTGCCCCTGTTACTTACTCTGTTTCTATAATTACAACCACTACAATAAAACTAATTTGATTATCTTTCCCCAAAGTTTGAAACCCTTAGGAATCCATTTCAAGTAGCAGAGCAGATTGAAAGGTCCGGTGGGTTGACGGGTCAACCTCGTACACTTAGAATGCATATGACTAAGAGGACACAGAAGGTCTGGCATAGCTGACAAGGCAAACATCCCTTTCTGGCCTTGATCTTTGGGGAATGTTTAGCCTGAGCATGCAAGGTCACCCACATGACCAAAACCAGGGTGACAGGAGACAACCCTTCACCTTTCAGACAGATCATATTGTCATTTGAGGGTGGTCTTTTTTGTCGCCACCTGCTTCCAGCTTTTAGAAGGTGAACAAACCAGCAGAGCTAATCTCCCAACTTTGTAGTTAATGGATCAATATCCTAAAACAAATCTTTAATCTATTATCACTTGCTGAAACTCAAACAAATGATTATCTGGTACACAAACACCCATCTGTATTTGAGGGAGTCTGCCTCTCTAGACATCTGGCGCTCATTGAATCGCAGCGCCCCCCGTGCAGAACAAAATAAAAGGGAACACAGCCCAGGTTGGTTGGTTCCATCTGTATGAGCTGCTTCCTTGTTTCTGTGGCTAAAGCATGGAAGCATACAGCACTTGCTCTGATGGTACTGTAGTCCTTTCTAGGGCAGTGAAGAGGCCACAATACGTGTTGAGGAAAGTGAGACAGATTATTTAATAACACAGAATTTATGGTTTTGACACAAGGCTTACCCAAGTGTTGGTCCATCAATCAGTCGGTACATTGAAAACAACAGAAACTTATGAGTGAAAAAGTAAAGCTAGCTTACTTTTTTCAATCAGCCCTTTGGTGTTGATTTCTGCTTTCTGTTCCTAAAATCCAGCCAATACTGGTGAACAAATCTACTCAGGCGTTTTGGAGCAGTCAAACAAAATAAAAAAGTTCCTGGGCATGTCTAAAAACCAATACTGGATGACCATGGTCTTGGGGTCCTCAGAGTGCAGTGCACTGCATAAAAAACAGACATGACTCTGTAGTGGAAATCACTGAATGGGCCCAAAATTCCTTGTTTGTCGCTGTAATCTAACAAAGCAAGGAAATGTCATCTGGCTCTAAACACCCCCCCCCACACACACACACACACACAACTCTTTGAAATCAAAACTATTTGCTGAAAGCAAAAAGTAAAGTGGGCAATGTTTTGAATCCAACCTAGTGAGACCCTTTAAATCTGGTAAAAGGCTAAACAAAAGCTTTGGTTTATTAGTTGGTTGGAATGGTACACTGTTTCTCATGGCTAGAAGCTTAAACGAACACTGTAAATGGCCAAAGCCATCAACCCCAACCCCCTCAATCCATCACACTATCCCATCATCTTCCTGATGGACACTGGACCTCGGCAGTAACCCCACTCTCACACCCTGTCAGACTCAGGGGCAGTTTTTTTTTTTTCCACTGGTTGTGTAGTGAAACCAGGATCGTCCGACCAATCTGTATGTATTTTTCATCCTGACAGTTCGCAACAAAAAGGCAAGGGGTGCTGCTGGAGGAAGCATCAAAGGATGAAGAAACTTAGCCAGGATTTGGAGATGGAGGAAACATCAGTTTCCTCCAGTTGGTAATGGCTTAATGGGAGAAAAAAAGGAGGAGTACAGAGAGCAAGAGGGAATCAGAACCAGCTTGAGGCTGTGTTTTAGCATGAAGAGGAAGCCCATTTTGCATGCTTTTCTTATCAGCGCAGAAGTATGCCTGTGCACAATGTGCAGGTGTGATAAATAAAAAATGTTTTGGTGCATGTTGTTTTCATTTCAGTCGCTGTGATTTTGTCTTTGGATGAACGTGAGCAGCCGTTGTGTTCATGTTTGGGCTCGCACAGCTACCCCACCACTGCACGTGCACTAACATACTTAATGTTCCTGTGCTGCAAATGCTTGAAGATATCCAGACAGCTTCTTGTGCACAAGTCCTTTGCTTGTGTGTGTCACATCAAGTGTACAATGTTGTGTTCACTGGGAGCAACATGTCAAAAGGGTTTAATGCCAATATCCAGCTCCCTTTCCATGGCTAGTGCTGAAAATCAATACAGCAGTGTTTTCCTTTGAGAGTGTTTGAAGCTACACACACACAGTTGTGCACACACATATACAGTGCTCTGCTTGGATGCAGTTCCTTAGGACAAGGTGTTGCCCCAGGGCTACGCTACAGCTGTCCACCTGAACTTCGGTGGCTCTTTATTCGTTTGATCAAGACTGACGGGGTCCTCAACTCACAAGATTTACGAGAGCTGATGTTTGGACAAAACTTCCAATTCTGGTTTTAACTGGGGTTCAGTGAGTGTTGAAGTAATTGTGTTTGTGTGTGAGTGCGGGACACGGCATGGCATGTAATCCCAAGGTGCATTTGATTTGGACATAATTGATATTAGCATTAGAGCTCCTGGACAAATCACACTCAAGGGGACGAGGCAACAGTCGCGTGGTTAGAGGTTGGCGTTTGCCTCAATAACAGTAATGGAGGCTTAGAATTGACTTCACTAAAGCACACATTTGATTTGTTTTTGTGGCTGTGGATTCATCCAACACACATATCCACAAAGGCGACTGTGCTAAACCCACTAAAACATCCTGATCATAGAAATAAATGGATTTTCTGCTTGTCTCTGGTGGTCTAATTTCAACCAGAGTGATCATGAAATTCTTTTCTCTCTGTTTTCAACAACAGTGTTTTCCCGAGGCTTATCGCCGTCTCACTCCATCAAGCAAAAGATTTATCATGTCCTGCACAAAAACAAACAAGCGGTGTGCGGCCATCCTACTGTAAGTGCTTCTAATTACCTCTTTAAAATTCTGCCAACAAGCTATTAAATGTCCACATTCTCATTTTTTTTCATTCCCCTCCATGCTCTCCCCGTATCTTGAAACACTGCGAGCAATTAGTCCGAGTGACTTTATTCATTAGGGGCTCGGTCCTAATGATTATTAAACTGCACACAAGTCAGAGAGTAACCGCAGGGGCTGCGTGGTGGCAGAGAGTGAGACGAAAGAAGGTGGGGGAGTAACGCGGGGGTAAGGACGAGGAAGAGGAGAGACAAAAGGGATGAGAGTGGGGATTAAAAAGAGAAATGGGCCTGGACAATCCTGGACAAAGTTGAATTTAGAACCAGGGATGAATCGTCTCTCATCACAACTAAACTAAAACGACTGCAGATGAGGCCGATCTGTCTGCTGAGAAATTAGGACAGATCATTTGCGTTATGGCAGGTGGATAATCACCCGTTAAAATCGATCATATAAATCACCCACACAGCCCGCAAACACGTGTATAATATAGAAAATAAATGACAGGCAGCAGATGCACCTATAAAACCTTGCAACAAAACTACACGCGCAGTCAGTCGACTCAGGTGCTTTGAAAATGTGCAGAAAGCTTCACGCGCTGCAGTGCAAACATGCAAAGACTCCACCATGTCCCCGCTGCTCTCCAGCTCTCGTCAATCCACACCTGATGCTATCTGTAAGGGAGATTTATGCACTTGCCGGAGTAAATTTATGAGAGACGGCCTCCTCAGTCAGAGCGACGCGGGCTAAGAAATTGCTTTGTTGAAAAAAAAAAAGAAAGGAAGAAGCAGATTTGAAAGATTTATTTCTATCTACACCAAGGATGCATGATATATTCAATCTGTTTATTTGAGTGAAACAATCATTTCAGGGAGGGAAGCCTACGAGACGCGATAAGGCTGAATTGCGTTTAGCACCACCAGCCCCCCCCCCTTCAACCCTTGTTTGCAGTTGGGCCTGTGTGTGCTTCGCTCAGATCTATTTGGTTGTCATTGTTTTTGTTTGTGGCGACCACAAAGAGAGGGAGCGGCGTGAGAGTGATGCATCATTTTCTGCCTTTTGTTTGTTTTGCTTTTTATTGATAGATTGATTGTTACCTTGGACATGGGTGTTATGATGGAGGATCTGTGGACAAAAAAAAAAAAGCACAAGTGGCAGCTCCTCGCCGAAGCCTCGCCACTCAGACCGCCAAGCTCATAAAACATGATCAATATCGCCCCTCCCCCTCTATCCATTCATCTATTCATTTCTTTCATGGGTTCTCTATACTCGTGGCTGAAAAAAAAAGCTTGCTGTCAAAAGCACAGAGACAGTCCTTCTTTCTCGTACAATGCCACAATAATGGAAAGCCATATTTTACTCTCCCTCCTCTGTGTAGACGCAGCAGTCCTGTTCCCAAAATGAGTGAATATGTGATGCAACGTACAGCGCAAACACGGTGGCTAATAGAGAGAGAAAAAAGTGCATTTGGTGCACTGCATGTCCACGGAAAGAAAAGGTCAGCGTTTGATTGAGTAGCCAGCCGCTGCTCAAACAAAGCCCAGTCTCTGAGGGTTCAGAGGACAGACACAAAGTTAGCACCGCAGCCCCCCGTGGGTGCCTGCACATGCCTCCCCACTTCTATCTAAGATAGAAAAGAGGGAGTGAGGGCAGATGGGAGAGCAAAGGACAATCACTCTGGAGTGTCAGGGACAGGTCTGGCAAACATAGAGAGGAAAATGTAAGTTAACTTTTCCACATGTAAGCAGATGAGTTCTTCTTCACCAAATTATATAGCAAGTAGCTAAAAGAAAAGCTAAGACCCTCGCCCTCCGGCACAAGGAGATGAAGTCGAGTCAGATAACTTTAAAGTTTTGAGTTTCCTGGAAGAAAGAGACAAAGTTAAACATGGGTATGCTGTTAGCTGGTGTGTTGCAAAGCCTAGAAAGCAATGTGCAATTAGGTCAAAGGGTGGGAGGTCTGAGCTGGACTAAGAGGGGCAAGCAACTGGCTAAGACAACACCCATAAAAACTCCACAAACTACATTTTGGTCATTAAATCTTTGATCCCAGCCATTTTGCATGCCTAAGTGTTGAAACTAAAGTCATTTTAGAGGAGTACAAACTCCCGTTACTTAGGTGACCACTTGAATCAGGCTGCTTGAGCTCAACATCCCTGATAATGTGCTCATTTTAACAGCAAGATTTCAATAAATCCAATACGGCGATCACCACCACTTTGCTTAAAAGTCTTTCTTCGGAAACCAATGAATAACGTCACAAAGACTTCCTCGAAAAGAAATGCTGCTTTTTGCACTTCAGCACTGTCTCTTCCACTCAGCTGTGGTCGTCCTGTCTGACGTAAGGACGGGACGCCAAGCCAAGCCTTACAACTCATGGGATCAATCAAGAGTTTCACCTTTGTCCCTCAGAGGCAAAAAGGTCAGGACCCACAGTTCATGACATATGACGGCAGGTGATCCCTGATCACCCTCTGATGCTGTGTTTCCAGTCAAAATATTGTGTCCTGGACCCTCTGTGTGTCAGAAGCTCCCAGTGTCACATGGCCATAAGTGGGAAGGGAGGCCATGTATGTGACAGTTACACAATAAGAGATAATACTGGTGTCTTCTGCTATCAAGGCCTGGGGGAATTGCTCTCCCCAGTGGTGGAACAGTGTAGACTGAGGCAAAGCAATGGGCAAAAAGGTAACAGAATTTGAGCCAAGGGATTTTCCAAGACAAATGTGTCATGCCTCACATGCCTCGGCCAATTAAAGTGTCTGCTACTAAAGCAGAATTATAGCATAGTTAACGGTAATGAGTTGCAAAGTTTAAGATCACTGCCTGGCAGACATAAAAGAAAGGCAATGGAAGGTACTAATTCACAGAGAAAGTTTGGAGTCCTCCAAATCATATCAATTGCTCTTTTCTTTATATGCAGTACTACTGAGGAAATTTACAGGTACTCGGGTTTCAAACAGCCAGCTGATACAAGTGTTATTTATTCTCATTTACTCTGTCAAGACTCATAAACTGTTCTGTTTTCAATCGCCAACGCTGGAAGAATTCATATTTTATATAATATCAAGTGAAAGCTTTTTCATTACCTTAATTGATGTTGAATTGGTTGAAAGATTTTAAACTTTCTTCTCAAGTGAAAGTATAATCCTCAGTCTCAAAAGGTTGGCATGCTGTTTAAAATGTTGGGGGAAAAACAACAACAACAAAAAAATAACAACAGAATTTGGTGGTTTACAAATTATAGCCTGTAGTTGAAATGGTGCCAGAAGAACATATAAAATGTTAATTTTTAATACTGAATAAATGCTTGTTCTAAATTTGATGCGAGCAACAGATTTTTTAAAAAAAAAAGCTTGGACAGCTGCATGTTTACCACTGGGGCCTCCTTCTTCTTCTAACTCTCCAAAAACCTAAAAAAAAAATAACAATTAAACAGATTGCCTAATTCCAATTTGTGAGACCACAGGACAACTTTTTACTTCACCTTTATCTTTCTGAAATGGACTTAGCCCACTGTGCTGTTAATTCTGGAGGTGATTTGGAGCCCATGCAGTGATTTCCACTAAAGAGTCAGGTCCATTTTTAATGGAATGTCCTCTGAACCCTAGAAGATCAGGGTCCCCCAGTCTCAGCTGTCAGCCTTTTCCTTTATGGGCAGAGATTTGTCCACATACTCAGAATCTTGTGATAATTTAGGTGATAAAATCTCTAAATTTTCTGATGAATTACTTGCTCACACAGTCTCTCCCTAAACGAACCCAATCATCTGTGAGTGTTTCTTTCTAGAGACAACTTTTTCAGCCTAAGTCCCTGTCCCAACTGCTTTAAAATCTTTTACTGAACATACACTTTTTTAGTAAAAAATAGTCCGTTTCAACATTTGATATGTTGTCTTTGTATAATTTCACATTTTAAAAGGGTCATAATGACATGAAAACCGTCAAAATATTTTTTTTCAATCAACATTTTACCATACATCTTTGCTTTTTGGGGAATTGGAGTTGTACTCTAATGACTCCCATTGAATTAGTTTCCTGATATGATTTCTTAAAGTCGAATTCCATTTTGCATTTTGGTCAAGACTATAAAAACTTGATTTATATGGAGGGAGTCAAGCATTGGAGAGTCTCAGGCTGCGCTTGATTGATGATATCGGACAACAATTCAAAGTTAATCAGTATGTCCAAAGCTTTGACTGCGTGCTTTGTTTTAATTCTTGGTATTTTTCTTCCGTGTTGCTCCTTATGCTGTTAGTGTATCAGAGGAAAAATCTTGTGGATGTCAGTGGACAGATGGCTTGTTTTATCTGGACATACATCCCTGTCAGTGTACCACTCCCTGGACTGTCTGAGGTTAGAAAAGTGAAACCAGGGGCTGGTAATATTCCCTCCCTGCCTCGTGATTTTTTTCACTAATCTCCTGGTCGGGTCATCACGAGAACAATTAAATGAGAGGAGCTGAGCGGCTTCTCCAGAACCCTTGGGCCTTGTCGCATGGGCGGGAGGTTAGCTCGACACCACTGGTGGGAGAAGCTGCATCATTAATGAATCAGGAAGTGGAGACCGAGCTTGTCGGCACCCCGGTAAACTCTATTAGACCACACCCCATTGCCTTTTACTAATGAATAATGTATGATGCCCTGCTGCTTCCAGGTGTGACTTGACACAGCAGTAAAAAAAAAGGGGTATGAATATTCAGTGGCGGGTGGTAATGAAATCAAAATGTTCAGTATGGGAGTCCGTTTTTAGATTGAGTCTATCTCTGCTGTGCCGAACTGGTAGACTGTGCTGATGGAGAGAAATGAGAGACTTTATATGCACTGACAGGGCTGAAATTTTGCCCTGCACTTTTAATGGTTTGTCTGACAGCAGATGGAGATGTCACTGTGTGCGCACACTGATGGAGGCCATTTTGTTTTGGCAAAGCAGCAGTGATTTGTTTGCCTGGGAGGACACTGATGAGCAGGAGGATGGAGGAATGACCCATCGGTCAACACTAAACAGACTTTGTTTGGTTACCCCAACAGAGGGCTCCCAAATCGTACCAGCTTTAGACACGACACCAGTTTCTTTTGCACCTGTTCAAGCTTTCGTATCATCCCCTCATGCTGAAACAGGTGAGAGACTTTTTGTTTATAAAGATTATACTCTGTAAAAGTGAATATTTTTGGTAATATGTCTGAAGTAGTCATAAGAAACCTTACGAGAGACTAAAACAACTGTTGTGGATTCCTCCGGGTTTTCTCCGATGTCCTCCGCCCTCTTTGCCAATGACCATGCAGCTTTGGCATTTAAAAAGTCCATCCAGTTGTAGGAGCACAGACAGAAAGCTTGTGAACAAGAGAGCACAAGCTCGTCATAGACAAATGGCCAAGCCTCCGAAGGTTAATGCCCACCATGTGTGGAACAGGGGGCCGCAGGAGGCCAACGTGGCTGCAGAAAGCACGTCCCAGACACCCCGGCAGGCGCACGGGGCTCTAGCTGCTGATTAATGTCATACTTTGGCTAATTACCTCCTCAGCGGACGTTAGCTTTAATGACACGAGTCATCAGAAAACGTCAGTGTGGATGGATGGTGGGGCGAGGGGGGGGCTGGGGGTTGAAAGAAGAGAAAGCAGGAAAGATATCAGTGCAGTCGAGCGTCGGAGAAAGCCATCGACTGCGCCTTCCCACCCCATTAGGTCGATTCCAGCACACCCGCCACTGCGCCTTCCATGTCTGAATAATAACTGCTGCTCAGTCGCAACCCCACCACCCTGCTGCCCCTTCCCTCAGTCCACCAGACCAGCATGGACTTGGTCCATTTGGTACCCTGTGACGCTTCCATCCAATCTCTAATTTACAAAGAAATAAATGGTCTCCGTAATAACAAGGGCTTAAATGCCTCTATCTCAATGAATCTGCCTACAACACAGTTCATTCCAACAGGATTCACAAACAGTGAGCCAAGATGTGCACATGTCTTCAGTTATTGTCCCACCCAGTTGATGGGTTCTCAGTGTCCTGATTGGCTCCCTGTGCTGTCCTATAGTATGGTCATTCAAAGCCCAGTGGAAGAAGTGAACTCTGATGGCAAAGCTAATTTGGATATTCTCTCAACCGTGAAATATGGAAAAGAGTTGCTAAATGAGCAATTAATCCCACGGAGATACCATGTACCTGCAAAAACTTAGATGGAATACGGGGGGACGAACAGAGGAGAGAAGGAAGCAAATTACCACTTTAACTTTCCTTATTGTGACAAATAGTTTGGAGACATTTAGATTTCCTTGATTCAGTGAACATGTCAAACTTAAGAGAATGAAACTGGATCACTGGTGCATCAAGACAACAGTCTCAGTCATCACATTTCCCTTTGAAAGACCTTACTAATTGCTTGTGGATGACTTCAGTCTTTTCTTTCTCAGAAGGCCTAATTGTAATGTATTGCAGTGCAGGGCTCTCCTGGAAGCCTTATTTGTTCTTGCCATTCATCAGTCTGTTTAATACAGTCAGTACCACTGCCAACGTAAATTCCATTGCCCACGATGAGGGCGACTTTCAATGGACCAAAGAGGCGAAAAGGACCTTGAGCTGCTGCCAAAAAGTGTCTGACTCTGATGCTGATTCGGAGGAGATGAAAAAGAGATGAGATGGAAAGGGATGGCCCTTGTCTTCTTTTTTTGCTCTTTTTGCGACGGGAGAGAAAAGGGTTCATCTCACAGCCACAGACAACAAGTGCATGGCTTAAGTGTCTGGCACTGTGACATGTAGCTGAAGAAATGGTTTTTCACCCCTAGTTTTGTGTCTCTTTACTGGACACAGAAAAAAAGAAAAAGAAAAGAGCACTGTGAGTGTGTGTGTTTGTATTTCAGTCTTATTGAGCCCTTGCAAAATATTGATTTGCACTAAGAATTGAATGTCAAGGTAAATGTTTGCCACTTTTCATTTCGTAATTATGTCTCCTGACAGTACTGACACAGTGCTCACATTTACATTCTATCTACATATTAGCTTCCAAAGACGCGGGGTCAGTTTTGCCCTTGGAGTTAAGTTAAAGCAGCATTAAACTATTTCAATAACAATTTGCACAAGACTGCCTCTGTCTTCTTTATTCAAACAGAAAGAGCCTCTGAATAATCTGTGTGTGTCTGCCTCACACACAAGCACACACTCCTACACGCTAATAACTAGCAATCATGATAATCTATAACTGCACTCCAGCCGAGTCCCTGGACAGGCATTACAGTCATGTTGCGGGCCAATAAATAACGGCACAAATAAAGCGCCTGTCCGTTCTAGCACCCAGTGTGTATGCAAAATAGGTCAATAACACTATCCTGGAGGTCATTGCCAGACCGTTTGCTCCTTTATCGACTGTACTGCAATTCCAAAGGAATTAGGCTATGTCACAATTCATCGTAGGAGCAGCCTCTGGGTTCTTTGACGAAAAAAGGGAGCCTTCTGTGGGGATGACAAAACCTATTTGTCTTACAAGGTTGTGTGTGTCTGCTTTGTTTCGGCTTCCCCTTCAGTGACCTGAATCAAAATAGAAAAGAGGCTTTCATGGTGTGTCTTTTATCTTAAGTTCGAGCCTCTTTGTTCAATCGTGTTGGAAATTCATTTCTCCATGGGTGGTATTTGTGATTATAGCTCCTCTTCAGAGCCACCTATGATTAAAACACCGTTTTAGGTTAGTGGTTATCCGGTTTGATCAAAACATTTCTGACCGTCTAATTCAACAGATCTCTTCAGCTCAGTCAGAAAATCTGTTTCCTTCAGCTGTTTAACTTCTCTCCATGGATGTATTATTCTGCAATTTATCATCATGTCAAATTCTTCAAATTCACACCCCATCTGTTCCCCCACCTGTAAAGACACTAAACTTTTTGGATGACTCATTCTGCATTCAGATGCATGGACACAATCTATTCAAAGACAAACCGTCTGTTTTTTCCCAAGCTAACTGATAGATTGTGAGTTGAAGAAGCATAAAACAAAGGGTATAAATGTACTGAGGGTGTTAGTTTGCAACATCCCCAACAGCTCTCTCTCCTGCCAACAGCTCAAACATGTGGCTTAGCGCCCAGTTTAAGAACATGTCCTTTCAGTTTGTCCTCCTCCACTCATAATTGGGAGTGATGGAAGGGGTGAGTGATCCTCAAAGGCAACTGTCAGAGTCCATTTTGTAGTCTTTATCTCAATTAATTTGAACTCTCAATCAAGCCCAAAGACATTTTGATGGCCTTTTCCAGTATGAGTGTATAACACCTCAAAAAAAAGTGTTAGAGAGCTACTTCATATCAACACCCTGTGAAATCTGCATCACAACAGATTGCCATTTTATTTGACTTAACACTTTGGAAAAAAGGCTTATTATAGCCAAACTTTGGAGAAACCACAATAAGGACAGCATTGATTTTACCTATGTTTTGGGGAAACATTTAGAGAGTCAACTGAGTTTGTATTACAAGGACACGAGAATGTTGAATTACGTCGCAACTGGAGTTTCAATGGCTGTTTGGGCAACCATCCATTTGAATGACACTAAAAGACACTAAAACTTTGTTCTTAAAACCTGTGCACACAAAAAAAGTTTCTGCTTTCAATAGAAATAGACAGAAATAGTGTCACAATGAAAGTCAAAAAAGTTTAAGCTAGTTAGAGGGGCATGTTGAGCATTTCGGTCCTAATGTCAAAGGCTGAACATCATTTAAGTTCTAAAAATGATGGTTAAAAAGTTTGAGGTTTGGGATGTACCAACCATACTGACACCTCTGTGATATCAGCTAATGAGATTAGAATGACAGAAAGCCAAAGAAAAATCTCTGTTTTATCTGAATGAGCTGTTGATGCCATTTGTTGTTCAGATTAATATCAAAGTAAACACCTGATCTGATCGGTTCTTTCTGGTGGGGGTAAACTTTTTACAGCAAATGTCCGACAAGATTCTCCTTCTGACTTTTCTGGAATGGATAGAAACATAGTAGCAAACACACCTGTTAAACACACTTGTCAGTAGTTGACATTTTTTATGTTTGAGACATTTAAAAAGGAGAACGTTATTCTGCCTGTATTGTATCTTGATAGCAGAAGATGAGGAAGAAAAGTGAGGGATAACATGTTGAAAAGTACTGAGGATGAGAAAAGCCATGGATTTTTTTCTGCACTGTTATCTCAAGATAACAACTTACCTCGTTATCTCAACATAACAAAGATTGTTTTCTTGTGATAACAAATTAATTAATACCGTGTTTGTCTTGTTTTCAACCTACAAGAGCTGCCATAAGTGGTTTCCAGCCACTGAGTGTAGCTGTAGCCTACCGGTAAGTTACACTTTAGTTTGTTTTCTATAGCCGCTACCTGTTAGCAGCTGAGAGGCTGACAAACTTCTGTCCATCCAGGTGCTTTGGCTAAGCTAAGGTAACATAAATGTAGGCTACCATTAACTTTGCAATGTAATGTGAGATGAAATTGAACGTTTATTAATTTAATTAATACTGCTTTGGTTCAGCCTCTCAGCTGCTAACCTGTAGTCCCTAAAGTAAACAAACTAAAGTGTAACTTACCAGTGGGATGCAGCTACACCCAGTGGCTGGAAGCCATTCATGGCATCTCTTGTAGGTTGAAATCAAGACAAACGCATTTATAGTTAATTTGTCATCATGAGAAAATTATCTTTGTTATGTTGAGATAATGAGATAAGTTATCACGAGATAATAGTGCATTAAAGAAAAACCCATGGCTGTTTTCGTCTTCCATAGCAAACGTCATATGGAACAGTTTCGTTTACTGCTATTGTCATAGAGGGGCATTGTCAGCCCATGAGACGCGTGGATCCACTGCATGTCAAACCCAAGACCAACTGTTGGCGGTATAACTCTATAACAAACAAAGAAAACTTAAACCTATACATAATGCCATTCTTCAACTGCAATATTAAAACGTTAACTTTGTCTGGGGAAGTCTTAATAAACTCAGCAAACTTAGGAGTACAAATACAGCTCAGTAGCTTACCATTGTTGTTATTATCTTCCTACTCCTGAACTCTGTTTGACTTGTAACACTGAATGTTGCTGTGGTGTCAGGGGATCTGTGTGTTGCTCCTTAATTCAGTTACAGAAGAGTTTGCATTGTCAAAGAACTCTGTTCTACGTTTTCAGAGGTTTGCCTATCAGCTGCTGAAAAACAAAATACTGAGTAAATAAATGACCAAAATACAACAGATGTTTACTGTATTCTATCGAAAATGTTTGGGTATGAACATGGCCTTAGAGTCCATGTTTACAGTAGGTGGAATTTCAAATCAGCGCTCAGTAGGGAGCCTGGTGATGTGCCAGTCGTGGAAGCCAACCATTGCATGTTAACAATAAACAAGCATGAATGAGAACTGAAAGAGTCAAACGATTAGGACCAATATAAGGAGCTGAAATTCCCAATCTCAAAATTTAAATAAATGATTGAAGAATATTATCACTTCACCAGTTGGACCAATTTAGACTTAGACTCCCTTTGACTGTCGTTTCACAAATTACACAGCAGTGCATTTGGAAATGAAATTTCATTGCATCGGCTTCCTGAAATGTACCATGTAGTGTATGCAGTTAAGTTGTTGTTTTCCAAAGTAAAACCTGAAGATGGTAGAGATATATAAATATAAGTACGAATTTAAGAGCTATACATTAAACGAGACAAAGAGCTATACATAGACAGATGTAATTGAACAATGGGGGTTATAAAGTGAGGTGCCACTATTGACTATTGACAACAATACATGAAGTATTGCACTGACATAAGTAGCAGTGATTGAGTTTGAGTTTTAATACATAAATATACAAGAAAATATTGTACTGAACAGTAACCATAGAAAGAGAATAAGAAGTTAAGTTTCACAGAAAACCAATGGAGAAAATAAGATACACGTTTGAAAGGTCTGGTCAGTCCTGTCTGTATGCTTTCAATAATGTTTATCAGACTCAGTCCATGTTTTAGCTGTTGCTGCCACCATTACAAGCATGTGGCAAACCCTGTTAAGAAAAGCTGACACTCAGATTGGAGCAGAGTGTCTACAATGTCTGCTGGGTTTTGATACTGTCACAAGACATCTCTTCCTTCCCCTTTCCGCCATTCTTCTTTGTCCATCGCTGTGCTCGCTCTTCTCCCACTCCCATCATGATGGCCTGAGCATGAAGGAGCCATCTGTCACTCTGTGCTCAGTCCTGCTCGGGTCCTGAGAGCCCGCCACTTGCCTCTCACCCGCCTTGGCTGTCATGTCCGCTGGCTGACGGGAAAAGTGACGAGTGGCGACAAACGTCCCCAGCTTGAGTCTGTCAGTGACCCCCCCCCCCAACCACTACCACCACCACACCCCATTTTTTTCCTCTCCTTCTTCCTCCCTTCACATGATTGCACACAAAACCCATCACACACAAAGAGATCTAAATGTATACACCCATCTTTGCTTGAAAAATCTGCTCACTGTATCTGTACAGGCAGCCTTCAGAGGTCTCACGTTCGATTGATTTTCTCCATTTTGCAACAGCATGACATTCTGACAAGGAAGAGGCTGAGCAGAAGAATAGAGGAGGGAGAAGATGGAGAGAGAGTGGTATTCCCCCATCTGACCATTATGAGCGGCATGTCAAGCGAGGGCGAGAGACAGAGGCCTTGACATGGGCCGGCCCACACAGGGAGAGAGAGGCTGAGAGGCAGGGTGGCAGGGGGATAGACAGAAAAAAAACAGAGGGAGGAGAGCTCCAGACAAGGAGGGAGGGGAAAGATTGAGAAAAACCACTGTCAAGAAAACAACGAGAGGAGAGAAAGAGAAAGAAAGGAGCGTGTGGCATAATGAGGTGGGGCAGGTGGAGGGGAGGAGGAGGGCGGAGAAAGTGCGCTCCTTACAACCTCCCATCGATCGGGGACGGTGGGGATCGGCTACCTCCTCTCATGCCTCCTTTTGCCCTCCTCCTCCTCCTCCTCCTCACTTCTCCCTCCGCCCTGCTCGCAGAGGCCAAAGTGATAGACAGTGAGAATCTAGTGATAGCATTTGATTGTCAGCTGAAGTGGCAGTTATAAATTTACTCCAGGATAGCCATTTACTGTGACGGTTCTGGGGATTGAGAGAGAGTGGAAAGAGAAAAAAAAAAAAACGGAGATGAAGCTAGAGGAGTATCTCTTGGATACTCCTGAAGCTTCGCTCTGATCTTTGTCTCCCATCATCCCTTGTGATAAAAGTGCTTTTATGGGTGCCACCAACACACACAAACCCCTCCTTGCACCCGACATAAAACCTTTAAAACCTACAAATAGCTGCTGTCTTGGTATAAGCAATTCAGGCCTCTATACGAGCCAAAAAAAAAGAAGGAAGGTCTTTACACTGGGAAAAAAAATGACCTTTGTTTTGTGTAGTTTACTGGAGCATCTGTCTTTGTTTACTGATATTTGGAGGCAGGGGGCTTCTGTGTTGCAGCCATTTCAAAGCACCCCCCCCCCTCCACCCATTCCTGGTGGATTATTCCTTCAATTTGTTAAAAGCTAAAGCCTCCACGGGATGGTCCAATCGCAGCAGAGAGACAGGGTGGAGTGGAGGCAGGAAAGCAGTTGGCATTTACAAATGCTATGAGCGCAGTGAAATATGGGGGCCATATTTCAACATGTGTGAGGCTGGACACGCACACGCAGCGACACGCACACAATCCAGCAGCAGAACATCGTCATCAGTCTGCAGGAGTCAGGTGCATTTGTGTGGATGTGTTTGTTTGTTGATGTGTGTGTTGCATGGGTGGGTTTTTCTGTGCACCTTTGACACCAGCTTGACAGATTCCTAATTGCATCCAGGGTCCATGATGCAGCTTCTTTTTTTTTTTTTTTTTTTTTTTTTTGCACATGGTGGCACACATACATGGTCCTGGGCTCTTAGTTAGCAGGGACATACAGGTACTGACTTGCATTAAAATGTGATAATTAATCCTAACCTGAAAAACAACACCGAGTGGCCCTGTGGCTAAAAATACCACTTTGATTTTGAGAGAATTTTGGTTTTAGCAAGGGTTTTTGACCCTGAAAGACATCAACATTTCACAGACGAACACTGACATGAGCATTGGTACAACACATCTACCTGAGGGCACAGAAACTAACTCACAACTGAGAGAAAAGAAGAAAGCTCAGTGTGCTCTGGCTGCATCAGAGCTAAGAGTGTTCAGAAGAATCCGATCTACGAGTCAATTAACGAGAAATTTAAAGCCCGGGATTTAACAAAGCCATACACTGCCCAAAACCATACAGCATGTGCTGTGTTTACAGCTCCAGTGAGGACTTTTAAACTGGTCATTAAACAGACTAGACCAGAAAACAACAGAGATGCCTCTGTATGAGCTACACAAGCAGAGTTTGTAAGCATTTTCAAATCAGGAGTGATACATCAAGCTGTTCAAGGAAAGCAGCCTGAGATTTTGTCATTCGAAATCATGACCTAAGGCCCATTTATACTCCCTTTACGTACGAAAACATCCGTTTCAAGTGATGTTACCATCACTGCTCACATTAAAGTTTATGACAACAACAAACGCAAAAACAAACATGGCGACTGTGGAGGAAGTATTGCTAACGTTCCTCTTGCATAAAAAACAAAAAACAGAGGAGCAAGTTTCTCACCAACTCGCTAATTTTTTTCTGTATAAAGTTCCATCATTGTTATTTATTTTTTGTGTCTCACTAGAGCTATGTATCAGGTGGTAATAGCAACACTACCCCCACGGTTTCCAGTGGTACTGCTCCGTTTGGCCCGTATCTGTAAGCTTTATGGAAACGTGCAGAAATACGGACAAAATGAACGTAGAACAGGGACAGGAGGCTCTGTCCACATCTATATTTAAATAAAAAGGCCTTTATATGTGTAAAGGAGAAGTGGGAGGTATCACTGTCTCCACAGTGGGGCACAAAAATGGACACTAAATAATGTCTCCCACAGGAGCTTTAAAAAACACTGAATTCGTTCAACACATGACAAAATGTAACGCTTCTTCAAATTACCCCAAAGCGTTATGACCACGACACATTCTCCTAAAAGCATGACTTCAAGACAACAGCAGTTTGTCCAAAACTGACACGTTTAAAAATGAAATTTATGTTAATCATGTTTGCACACGGATGCAGAAACTTTCGTTTGTCAAAATGTTTTTTTGGAACAGTCTCGATTTTCTGCGTTTTTTCAGATCCATCCAGGTCGTTTCAAGGGTTGTTTGACTTTTCAGAGACGCTGTAGGCTACTTGTAATGTCATCATCATCATCTAATTTAGGTGGCAGTTTAAATAATCAAAGACAAAAACGTCAGATGAGATGGGCCAACACATTTACTGACATTTGAGGCCGTGTTTAGAGGATGAACAAAGACTTGTGTATGTCTGTGTGCAAGTATATGTGAGTGTGTGTGTGCTGAACTCAAACAAACTGACAGCTGCTGCTCAGGATCACCTGCTTGAAGTGACAAATGATACTATTTTCTTTGTACTGCAATTTTTTGCAACTAATAGAAAAATAAATGCATCAGATTCAGTGTGCAGGGTGTCTTTGCATGACGTTTTTGTCGGATCACAGATCCAAAAAAACCCTTCCGAAAATAATGGACTCAGTGTGCAAAAACCTTGAGACGAAATATTTTGCCACTGTTTGTGTCACAACTAGCAAGAGGCTACATTTCTCAAAGACTAACTAAGTAAAATCAACCTTTGTAAATATTTAAAATATATTTGTAAGAATCAGAATCAGTCATTAAAAAATAAGAAACAATCCAAGATTAACATTTTTGGGCTGTGAACCAATGGTCTGTTTTGATCAGCTTTAAGCAGCTGGAGCATTGCACACATATTATATGATACTGACTCAAACGAAGATGTCAACACACTCTGATCAAAGTCCAGACCTCAGTCAATTCTCTGGATGTCCAGCAGCTGAAGAAAGTGTTGACAGGGGACAGGCTCATATAGCAGAATGATTACCATTCCAGGTTTGATTTCCAAAAAGGGAACTAAAACTAGTTTAATTCAGTGACGTCCGTCTCCAAAAAGCCAAGCTTGGTCTCATTTCACATCATGGCCGTGCTGTATGAGATTGGGTTTATTTATTATATAGCACACAATGCAAGTATACTGTATCCAAGCTAAAGGCAGTAGCCCGTTTTTGGACCCAAAGAAATGGAGCTCATTGTGTTGGAATATATCTCTTTCTGTCAGAAGACGGTGAAAGCCATCGTGGTGTTTCTGGCGTTCTCGGGAAGCCGAGGTACAACAAAGACAGGTACAGCCACAATGTGAGATAAACAGACAATGTAATTACTGTAGGCTACTGCATAGAACATAAGCCAAACACACACAGTCACATCCACACACCTGTATCACTCACTATACATTATATTCCAGGCATCTTTGTGCACACAACAATGGACGAAAAATAATGGTTTCTGTATCTTGTATTCAGTTTTTTTAAATACTTTCTCTTCTGGTTTTGTTATATTTAAAGCAGTATGTCTCTGCTTTCCTGATGGCTTGAGAACTCAAGTTCATACTGGTGTCAGTTTGAGGAATATTAACAAAACTGTGAGCTTAACTGTTAAAAAGACACTCATTTAACTTAATTGAAATATTTGGAAATCGACTGGATTCAAAACTGAAATTTAATGAATACAGACCGACTGAAACTGAAATATTCATGACAAATTCACAACCAGTGCAAACTGAAATAGAGGTTTGGAGTGAGGGACAGTTACACTGGTGAACTTCCAAATTTTCTGAGGTCTCACAGTCACCCTGCCTGATCCATCCCCCGAACTGACTGATCGACAATTCAAAGAAGTGGCCTTTGTTATGAAGCGCTTACTGGATTAATTTATAATGCAAAAATGATGTACTACTGTTGTTGCTACTGGTGGATACAATCCATTTTTGTGAATTCCAGCCCCCAGATGGCCCAACCCAGTCCAAAACAGTCACTTTTTGTAAAGGATTTATATAAAGACATTTATAAGTCACTGTAGGGCAGGGGTCACCAAATGGCGGACCCAGACGCCATGCTATGCAGACCTGAACCTATCATTAATAAATTACGAGAGGAGTTAAATTGGACAAAACGCTTCTATTTTCACTGGCGCAGCTTTTACAGTGTTTACAGTACTAGCAGAGCAGCGCTGGACACATATGGACCAATTGCATTTGAGTAAAGCCATCCCACGTGACGCTTCTCAGCCAATGAAGGCTCTGCATTCCAGGCCTTTTTTAGTGCCGCTCTGCATGCAGGTCAAAGTTTAGAAGCCGGGGTTAGAAGGAAGGAGGATATAGAGAAAAATAAAGAAGTGATACAGAAAGAGAAGATGAAGAGACAAGTGAGCCGGAGTAAGAGAGAATAACATCCACAAATTACGCAGTCCAAGAAAAGATAAATAGATGATAAATAGGGTCGCTGCGTTCATACAGTCTGAGGCTCCATCACAATAAACACACACCATGGTACATACATAAATAAAAACATGAAGAGCTACAGCTGCATCCATCTCAGAGCTGAAACTTGTTCGATACAGACACACCGCCTATCGAAGCGGAGTGAGACGTTCTCAGCCAGAAGTTCGATTCTCTTTTCTGCATGTAAACACAGACAAGACTCAACTACCGCTGTGACTTGACGATCGGGCTATGACCTTAGCTGGACTGCTGCGTGCATCTAAACATACTGACTGAAACTCTTAGAAGTCAGAAATTTGACTCAGTACATTTTCTCTGACTGGACTTTTTGACTTTTAATTGAATAACCCTGCCGTAGGGTCATGCTTTCTTTAAACCCCATCAAAAACATACATTGCTGACTAAAAGCCACTGAACTCCATGATAAATACTGTATATGAATAAATAAAGAACTCTCTTGTTGCTATCATCTAATCTGTTAAGTATTCTGCAGTGGAGGGAGAAGTCCATTAAAAGTTTCTGGAGCAACACTATTAGCTGCCTGTGAAATGTAATGTAAGGAATGCAGAAAATTAAGATCTTTAATCTGTGTGTAGGATTAAGAAGCAGAGGGTGATGTGAATACTGATTGCTTTTGAAATGATAATATACACACATAAAGCATATTGTGGGTTTAATGAACAGACTCAGTGTGGCTCCGATCCTCAGTCGCTTGATTAGAAGCAATCCAAACAAAGAAATAAACCTTTATTCCAACATCTACAAAGGGTGAACAAAAGCTATCGTTGGGATGCTTCCAAAAGAAACCTCTCTCCAAGCCTTTCCCAAAATAAAAAGTATAAAAGATGCATCTGTCGTGCACTCTACTTTGAAAGCAGCGTTCAATGGGCACTAAACTGAAACATTTAAAGAGGAATCCACTCTGGATTGTATCACTTGGAAGCAGGATGTCGATAGCGCCAGGCTAAAAAAAAAAACGAAACAGAAGCACTCAGCATAAAATGCAGTCACCTCAGTAACATTTGTGAATGAACTCAGGCTGCACTTCTATTAAAGCCACATTAAAATGTCCACATGAGTTGCCCGAGCGCTGCTCTTGTTTTCCCCTCCGTTATGTGTTTGTATGAGGACGAACAGAAGAGGCGGTGCGTGCTGGAGGGGAAACAGTTCGTTCAATATGGATTCAGGCGGTGGAGCCTCACGGGCCTGCCCACTGAGGGCCTCCCAGACCTCATTGTAATTTCATTAGCTGCCGCGGCGACAATGAGCGTCGTGTCGCATCAACACATCAAACCCCCAGGCCGCCAATACCCACGAGCCAGAACACGCAAGCAAGAGAAAAAAAAAAAAAAAGAGAAAGACTTACATTTATGCACATGCATGCGTAAACACTGAAACACACACACACACACACCGAGTTTTCTCACTCTCGCTCACACATTCCCACACTCCTCCCCTCCTCTAGAGCTTTTTTCCCACTGGTGGGTCTCTGGTGGGCAGAGGGAGGGGAGCAGGATTTCTTCTGGGTCTTTCCCTTGCCTCCCGTTTTAGAACGGCAGAGCTGCGAAGGAGGACATGGCGGAGGGAGAGGAGTGGAGACGATCGGATCGGCTTTGATATATGGAACCGGCTTTGATGGTCTTTCCCTTCTTCTCGCTATAAATAGCGAGCAACAGCTTTAGGGGGAAACGAAGAGAGTGCCAAAAGGAGGAGGAGGAGGGGAGGATGAGGAGAAATAAGATCCCTGGAGATGATATTTTGTCCTCTTAGGAACGCACATACATACACACGTGCATTTATAACAATAACGCATGAAAGAAAAAGTTTGGGTGCCAAATATTTTTGGCAAAGACTTCAAAATGTTTACGTTTTGACCGAAACGACGAGATTCTGCTCACAGACGTGAACACGGCACACACAAACACAAGGAGATGGGTGTGGATTGAGAGTACTTCAGGTGCCCGGGGGGCATGCTGCTCACTAAAGAGGTCAGGTTCCTTATAGCTGTGGAGGAGCAACAAGAGTGTGAATGGAAGGCAAAGTGAGAAACAGCAGCAGAACACGCCATAATCATCAACATGCTGCACAGCAGAGATTTTATGTCTATATAAAGGAGCTGCACATGTGGCTTCCAACAATTTAACTTCAAACTTTTTTTAGAGCGTTGCACGTGTGATGATGTCCTTTTCTAGGGACGAGAGGAACAATAATTAAAGATGATGCACTTCAAGAAAAAATAATTTTTCTTAAATGAAGTTAAAAGTACGGTCGGTAGTCACGTTAAACTAGCAGGAATTTGAATGTAGTAAAAATAAAAGTTCCATCTTGGCTGGCCTCTTTTCTGTCACAACAAACAACAGCAGCAAATTACCCAGCATGCAATACATTCTGGGCCTGGAGGGCCAGCATCCATCCTGCCCCCACTGTAGCTTTACAACACGCTGTCAGCGACAAAGCCGAAACAATGTCAGCTGCAGCCAGCAGAAAGTGATTCAATTTAAGACCTGCTTTGCCCTCCTCTGCTGGTTTTCTTCCTCTCTCTCCGTCCCTTTCTCTCAAACGCAAATCAAATGTAAACATGCAGACGGCGTGCCTCCATCAGCCACGGGGGACAGGCGGCGGCAGCAGCTCTGCGTGGGCTCACTTTTACCGCCAAGAAACAAATGACCGGTCCTTTCATTTCCCCGCCCCGCCGCAACAAACGTCCCCACCTAATCACTTGTCGTCGAGGAACATGACAGAGCTTTGCCTCAAGTTATGACTCCTGGATGATGACACACTTAGAGAGGCCGGCGAGGGGAAGTTAGCGGCGGGATAGATTGATACATTTGTCGCTTCTCGGAGCACTGACACCCCCCTCTGCATCCCGCTACCAGCACCAATAAATGACAAATGAGTTTAACTGCCTCCGTTAAAGGCATTTATAATATTGATCCTGCTGGAGTCAATAGCCGGCTCTATGCTCAGGCACTCATAATATTACTTTGAGCTGTGTGCACACTTGCAGGCGCATAAATACATACACGGCTGCACGCGCGCTCGTACAGGCTGGAATCAATGGACAGTGGTGCTACTAAAAGAAAGACTAATGCTCCTAACGAATGAAAATAAACACATTAGGAATGTACGGCGCTAGCCGACCTCTGCGCTGACCTCACTCCATCTTGACACAATTAATCCCTCGTTAAGGGGGTAATTGTTTGCCACTGCTCATATTTATTGTTGATCGCTGTGGCGAAGGTGCCCGCTGTGGCCGAGTCCTGGGTGAAGCTTGTAAACAACACACAAACACGTTCACACTCGCACGTGCTTTTCATGCTCGCGTGTGCGCGCTGATAATAGCGGCGGTGGTCTTGAAGCGCCCGTGCCCCAAAGATGCTGGGGGCAGCGATCGATAAGGAGAGCGAGCAAGCTGGCACAGGCTCTAATTGAAATGAATTTGGCGGGCGGATAGATAAACGATTGGACATGTAAAGAAAGAGAGAGAGAGAGAGAGAGGATGAAGGGAAAGGAGGGGAAGTCAGAGAGGGGGATTTTTTTTTCTTCACCTTTTCTCTCAAAGGGCGAATGTCTGGGGAGTCCTCAAATGAGAAATACGGTCGCTTTATCATCAGCAGCGACCAATAGGAGTTTTACACGGGGCCGAATCAATCATGCTGGCGTTTAATATGGAAAGAGAAGAACAGAGAGGTGTTTGCACAATGTAATAACTGGGTTTCTACATCCTACATTTGGTCTCTTGAGTTTGATTAGCAGCTCGAGTACTCATCAAGCTTCCACCACTGTATCCCAGTAGCATCCTTTTTCTTTGGCGTTTTAATGCCTCTTCTTTCTTTCTTCCTTTCTTTGCTTTGCCTGTTCCTGTGTGTTCACCAAAGAAGCCACGCCAGCCAAGAAAGAATCAAACAAGCAGATTTAAAGTCATTTCCGCTGCTCTGTTTTCTGCACGCTGACAAATAAAATCTGCCGTGTGTGTTTGTATCATCAAACAACGCGTCTCATGATTGACACCTCCAGTTTCCGCGGGGGGGCTAACAGGCGTGTTGTCGGGGGTCAGCCCTGGCGCCACGCACGTGTTCCTCAACGGAGCCTTGTGCCAGAGTTCAGACGCGACAAACGTGATCTTAACCTCCTTGACAAGCGGAGTGTGCTGCATGTGCGACGCGACACAATGCCCCGTGTACAGAGGGATCAATGCGCCGGCTGCAGATTCTCGTCTGTGCACAGACGGAGGTAAGGAGGAGGGGGGGAGTGGGAGATTTTGGAGAGATAATGAAAGGCAGCTGAAAGACTGTGCAGGGAATCAGCTGTGTGACAAAAAGGCAGTCGACCTTAAGGGACACTTCCAGGACAGGAGTGTCCAAACAACCTCAAATATACACGCTGTAAACAAACGCTGACATGCCAGGGTAAACAAAAAGCATGAATACACATCGTACACACCTGATCCAGAATGCACACTCTGAGTGTTTTTACTCACCTCACGCTGCCTTTAACCGAAGCCTGTTTGCTAAGTATTGGGATGTTTGAGAGAGGGTCAAAGGTCAGGAGGAGAGAAACTCTCCTCTGTGAGGGCTTTCACACCAGCATGACTCCGTGCTGGTTTTGGTTCCTGAACCTAGTTTAGAACCGTCTGACGTGTTCAGGCCACAAAAAAAATTAGTTTGATACCTGAAAAGTTGGTTCTAGCTCAGGAATCGTGACATCATTTGTGGGCGTGTCTTATTCTGTGTTGCTGAGATGAGCAGGAAGTCGAGGACGTTGAGGAAAATGGAGAAGAAAAGCATGCAGTGGTTGAGTGAGGAGACAAAATGTTTGATGGTAATTTGGTTCAGAGGATTTTATTTGTTTACAGTCATGTTTGTTTCATTGATTAGTCCTTGTTCACATGTTAAACCAAGAAAGACATGGAACTTTTTTTGTCTGTTTTTATTTTCAGTTGTATTGAAAAAAGGCTGAAAAAGTGCATTTAGTGATAAAACACTAACAACTAAAACATGATATCTCTAAATAAAAATAGGTAATAAAAAAAGCTATGTACTGAGCTGAGAAGGCACGGAATAACTCCCTCCCACTTTCTTTCCACCTAAACTGGTACGAAAAACATCTGGTTCACTAGAAAGCGCCAACTTTCTCAAAATCCAGAACAGAAACAGTTCCAGAACCAGAAATGTGCCGGTGTGAAAGCCCTCTGTGTGAGCACAAGAGCCATAAGAGCCTTAATGGAGGTGTACAACTCGTTGTTTTGGAAGTAAAACGTGACAAAAGGCTGGGCTGCATCCAGAACTGATGGGTCACATTTAGAAAGCGTGCAAAAAAATATGCTATTTTGGAACTTATTTAAAGTTTGTGTTAAGCAGCAATAGATTTGTGTTATGAGTTTGTCACGCCACAGAAACATGTGTCATTGACCACTGAGCCAAATTTGAAAGATTTCAAAAAAAATCTAAATTAGGTCTCAAAATCATGGAAAAATAAGCACTTCTCTCTGCTGTGGAACTCTGGGGGTGTGTCAGTTAGAGGCATTTAGCCACGCCCACTCGCAGGAGGGGAGCTGCCTCTTGTAGTGTGCAAGGACATAACCTACAGTAACAATGGAAGCTAGCACTAGCAGCGTGATGGGATGGAGCCAGCCCTACCTGTTTGATCCATTAGAGCCAGAAACTGACTCTGAGTCAGACACTGATAGAGCTCAGCCTCGTTCCTCACAGTCTGCATCAGAATGATCATTTATTTCTCCATTTATCACATTTAGCAACATGGATCACTGATGAGTAACGTTATAGCCTAGACAAACACAGTAAGGCTATCAATCCACTCATTTCTTCAGAAGCCTATGGATGTTGCTATGACCGATAACTACTTCATACATGGATACAGAGATACAGAAAATCATTCATCCCTGCAGCTATTAGGATCCATAACGCTCAAGCCACTAGGAGATGAGCTGAAATTCTTGTTTTATGTGATTTTTTTTATAATTTTATCATCAGATACCTGAATTCCCTTCAGGATTAATAAAGTACATTCTATTCTATTCTGCCAGTGCTATTCGGGTTCCAGTTTCCTTGCAACTTCATGGTTGACCACAGCTGGCGGTAGTTATGCTAATGATAGCTCTGTGAGGTAACACTGGTATGATTTCTGACCCGCCCATAACATCCTGAACACAGAAATTTGAAACAGTTTGTGAAGCCGAGCTCCACAATTAAATCCTAAATGGTTGAATGGCTTTGACATGTTATAAGGAAACACATTTGTGACCTGTTTTTTCTTTACACAGACTTTAAGCAACTTTCTACAATTTTTATGAACACAAGAATGAAAAAAAAAAACACTTTAAATACCTGAGAAGAGACAGGAAGGTGTTTCAATGTCCAGGTCCACCCGTGCAGGAAACGGGAACATGGGGAGAGAAGAGAGGGAATAAAAGATACTTTTAAAAAGCAATAATTAAGAAAGCAATGGTAGAGAACACTTGACAGGTGTAATGAAGAGACTACATGCCACATCAAAAAGACAAGGCTACCTCTTTTTGGGTGAGGAATCACTTCATTCAATTTGATTACCATTGATTCAAACAGACATGTATTTGCTTTGGTAATGATGTCGGTTTTATCCCTGATTATTCAACTAATCGTTCCTTTAATAAGCAGAAATAATCAATCAATCAGGCGTCTGCGGGCTAAACTGCCTTGACAAGCTAATTTGATTGGTCAACACAGGACCTGACCGCAGCACCACGCGGCAACGGCTCTGAGAGTGACCAAGCAATAATTAAAACACGCCGTGCTCTAAGTCGGCTGCAAAAAGGAGCACGAGAGCCGCCAGAGAAGGAATCACTGTGAAACTCCGAAGAGAGGGATGATGGATGACAGCTGTCCGCCACTCCTGACAGTTTTTACATTTGACTTTCTAATTAATGTGGGGATTTAATGTGTTTGTTAATTCTGTCAATAGCAATTACGTCTGTTTTTTTGGCTGCCTTTGCCACACGCATGTGCCCCGATTTTATGCTAATGTGCTGTTCTGTATGTGTCGGGGCCGCGGCTGCCAAACAAGCCCTGCCAGCAAATGGGTTTTGGCTCCCCCGCGGAGGCAGCGCCATGCTGAATATACATCGCAAAGCATATGAATTCAAGACTGCTCCACACTGTTGTATGCTTAAGGAAATTGGCAAGCGAGTTGGGGAAGTGAGCTGAAATGGTTTGTTGGGAAAGGATCGTGTTTACAGAACAATGCAGATTAACTGATGGTAGGATTAAATGGGGACAGCTGAACCCACCGGAACAACTACTGAAGACTTCGTTGTGTATCATCAATATCAAAACAAGTAAAATTGACTTGATTTTAACAGTAGTTTGGTCCCTGCTTGTTCAATCTGCATTTTCCCGGCTTTGTTTAAGTCCAAATAATAATAAGAAAGTTTCTTGTAAGCACTGAGCCCTTGAGTAAACTTTTGTAATAAGGTTGCAGTCTTGGTACTTTTTGGAAGGGGACAAAGACAAACCCTGCCGAGTCAGCACTCTGCGTCCAAGGACAGAGGAGCCGCGGCCGAAGAAGAAGTGAAGAAGATAGATTTTACTCGCTGCAGGACAAGTCCCTTGCCACCAACCTTACTCCTCCTCTCCTCTCTTCCCCTCTCCTCTTTCACCTGGTCCACCGCTCTCTGGTGTGATATCAATCCCTCGTCTGCCCCCTACAACCCCTCCCTCACCTCCAACACGCGCGCGTATAAACACACAGAGGTCCCACAGAGGACATCAATCACAGGGCCTCTGTTACTTTAAGTGACTCACTTGTGGCACTTTCAGGTGCAGCTACTGTTTCCCCTCACTGGGGCTCTTAGAGGAAGTGTGTGCGTGTGTGTGTGGAAGAGAGTGGAAGTGAAAGACGAACAGTGTGGATAAAGTTGTCACCATTCACATCATTTGTGCCAGAACTGCTTTCTAGGAATTGACCCTTTCAGACACATAAACTAGACTGATGATTATTCCACCAGGAAAAGAGGAAACCTGATAAAGAAAGAGAAAAGTTACCAAGGTGTAAAAATATTTCTCTACTTGGAACTCACACCCATTTATGAACAAATCAACGACAAATATTCCAGACTTGTCGAGCGTTTTCAAGAAGTGCCTCCTCAACTACTTTTGAGTAAAAAGTAAAGAGCTAAAGAAAAACTTTCTATTCATACATTCTCAAAAGAAACGCAAATTGATACATTAAACAGGTTTGTCATACAGGCACCAGTAAAAACAAAAGTTTGAAATTGAGATCAAAGGTGCGCAATTGCTCTGAAATGTGGAAACTTTTCTCCAGGATCAAAACTTTCACAGGGCTGCAACTAACCATTGTGTTCAAGATTGATTAATCTATTACGTTCTTCTCTTGATTAATCAAGTAGTTGTTTGTAAGGCTGGAACGTTATGCTTTCTCCAGCTTCGATTCCTTTATGATTTTTGTGGTGCTGATTCAGTTTAATTTCAGATTCTTTGATATTGGCGATTTCTGCGATTTTACTTCCCTTTTTTGACACCAGCCTGTGTAAAGTTGAATGATGATGATGTTTACAGACTATATCAGGAGCCATAGTTCCCCAAATAATGAACATCTCATGACTCAGTTTTAAGATGTCAGGGGATCTGACATCATGTTACCAGATCGTCAAAGAAAAAGATTTCGCCCTCAGCTTGTAAACAAAGACAAAAATGAAGGATTTAAATTTGGAAAAAAAAATCTTTTTTAACAACAAAAAAAAAAAAAAATTGAAATTGTAAAACAAAAACCCTGGATACTTATGTGAAACAATTTTTTCTTTCACCCCTAGTTGTTTGGTTCATAAAATTTGATGACATCATCAAATGTCTTGTTTTGTCTGCAATCCAAAAAATTTCAGGACTTTCATAGAGAAGCAAAAAAAAAAACAAAAAAAAAAACAGAAAATATTCACATTTATGAAGCTGAAAATTTTGGCTTCTTTTTCTTGGATAATTACTCAAACCGATTAATCATTTATCAAAGTAGTTGATAAATGTAGTAACTGATTAATAAGTGATCATTCCATTAACTGTTGCAGCTCAAAACTTTTATGTTACAAATTAACAGGTTAAGCAATGAAAATAAGCCCTATAAGTGAAAATTAAAGTTGATTTTTGGCAAAGATTAACATGCGTACATGGATTAGTTCTTGTGCGTTGCATGGTCCACATTTTTTACTTATTTTTTTAATATTTAAAAATATTACGTTGGCTCACACAAGTGTCTCTGTGGTATAAAAATGGTAGAAATATCTATATCTTAAACCAAGATTCTTCCTCAATACACGGCAAAAAAAAAAAAAAAAAAAAGCAAAAGAAACAAGAGACAAAAGCAAAGCGACAGAAAAGCATTTTAGGGGCTGTTTTTAGCTGAAGAGGTCCCAGGTTGGTATAGGAAACGAGGTTTTGGAGTCGAAGAAGCGAAAGGGAAAAGCCAGCGGTACCTTGCAGACACAGTACATTACTTTTTCATCAGCACATGCCTTCCCCGAAGCCTTGGTCCATGGGGGTGTGCACATTGAATCACAAGTGTGGTCCCGGGCTCTTTCCCCCCTGCACTCTCATACGTATATTGCATACACTAGGAAAGGAAGGCATCCTGAACTTGGGTGAGCTGAGAACCCTCCAGATGCCTTCAAGAAGTAGAGGACGAACACAAATGAGCAGCAGGTCTGAATGTGCATGACAAAAACAAACAAAAAATACAAATCAGAAGCAGTGCGGTCTAAAAACAAAACAACAGACATGCAAATTACACATGAACAGGATCACAGTCACATTTTCTGCCACAGTGATCTGCATCACAACATGAGAAACTACAACAGGACTAATGCAGCTCAATAAAAGTGTGACCAAACAAAGTCTGGGTTGCAGAGGGTTTTCAAGCCTGAGACTGGTGCTGCAGGACATGAGCGCCATGTCACATTTACAACTTCACATCTAAACCTCTTTGTGTCCTTGCCAAAGTTATCAGTGTGTAATTACCACTTACTTGCTCTTTATTACATATCTGGTTTCCCTGATAAGACCCGAGAGGCCGTCTCCCCATGTGTGACATCAAAGTTTAGCTGTTTAAATCTGAAATAATAACCTCATAGAGCAGGTATGATCATGGGGGTGATTTGTCCTACTTATTTTTCCTGGTTTCCCGCAGCCTTTTGGAAACGCTTCCAGGGTAGATATGAGAATGTCCGTTATTGCTCCTTAAGAGAGTGCAGAAAAGGAGCTTGTGGAAGGAGGCGAGGAGGAAAAGAAGTCAATCAAGACAGGAAGGATGTTCATTCTCTGTCTCTTCTTCTTTAGTGGGCCATAAAAGCTAACGGGCCTGGAACAGCGCTCACCTCGGAATCGCCCGATTGCTTTTTTTCTTCCCCTCCCTCCGCTTCTCGCAACAAATCGGCGGCTTGGACTGAGGTGAGGGTCATAAATAAGGAAAGCAGCACTCGTTGTCCCATGCACGCACACACACTTGCACAGCCTCTCATGCATGCACAGCTCAAGGCACTTTTTTTCTTTTCCCGTGCAACACACACACGATGTAACCGAGGACCTCCCCAGAAACGGACAGTCTTTTCTGTTTTTTTTCCCCTCGTGTTACCTCAGGTGGAGAGAGGGGGAAACGTGAGCAAAACTTCTAAAAATACAGTCCTACAGAGGAGCCGGTACCACCGCAGAGGTTAAACAATCCGAGAGCTGCAGGCAATCATTCAATTTAAAACGCACCGGGAGCCCTTGGGGCGGCGAGGGAAGCAGGACGCATAAAGAAATTTAACAACTCAATGTTTTACGGCCCACGAAAATGAGATCTGAGTACAGGAGCGAGGATGGGGGCGCTGAGAGCTCGCTGTGTGGTCCGTACACATGCAGTAAACCGCCAGACATGGGGGGAAAAAGAGGTCAGCCGCTGAGTGTTGAGTTGAGCTTATGACCCCGTCCCCTGGACTGAAGTACACATTGAGCCGGCAGCGTAGGAGGAAGAGACAACAACAAATCAAGTCTTGCGGGGTTGCCTGTTCTATCTGTTTCACCCCACTTGCTCTCCGCTCTGTCGGTTACATGAATGGGTTGGAGATTTGCAGATTTGATGCTGTAACTTTAACTTCGTCCAACTATTTTGAGTTTACAAGAAGGAACTTGGTATGTTGGGTTATAGTTTGACCACTTTTAAATGCAGAGCAAAACAGCTGTCTGCCAGGACTGCATTTTGACATTTTTACCTCAAATGACTGACGGTTCCTGTTTTTTTTGTTCATCCTGAAACAAAACATAAATAAATAAAATGAATAAAATTAAAAAAAAAATGCTTTACATGGATTCATTTTTTTGGTTGATATGAAACCAGTATTTAAAAAATGTGAAATTATGGCACGCCAAGGTTAAGACATTCCAAGATTTATCAAACAAAAATGCGTATAATTATTCTGTACTTTCAAAGTCAACTGTTAATAATGTCAACTAATGTCAGGTGTCCATATGTTTGGATCAGACACTGAATATGAATGTGAGGGAGATGTAGAGCAGGAAGGGATCCGTTGGTAGAATAGCTGCCACTGTTCAGAACAAGCCGTTAGCTGGTGAAACTTATAGGTGGGTCATCTCGTGTTGTCAGTTCACTAATCTTATCATGATTTGCTTTTAGCTTTTAGCTTGTTCCTGGGTAACTTCTGCAGTTGTCAAATCCCTGCCGAATGGGCTCCACAGCTCTTGCGGTTTGTTGGTGCTAATGCTAGCTGCAATGATTGCTGCTTTGGATGTCTTATCTAAATCTTTGTTACAATGATAACTAATCAAGTGACGTGAAGATTTGGTGTTCAAACTAAGAGTCTTAGACACATTTTCCAGGTCACAATTGACCTATGGCTAAGTCCCATCCTCAAATGTGGTGAGCCAGTCAAAGTACGTATAGCCTTTGCCTGCTTTTATGTTAGATGTACATGCTAGCATGCGGGATTATGTCAAAAACATTTCAAACATAGTGGTTCTACAGATTTCTCTTGGGACCTAAATTAAATTAGAAAATTACTGAAATTACTTTTGATTCATGCAGAACTAAGATTAATTAAACAAAAAGACAACATTGAAGACATGGCAACAGTAGCAACATTAAACTTCAGTTTAAACCCTGCGCACAGCCAGATTCATTGGTGAATGGTGATCTACTAGGACTCATGTTTGCCATTTTTTTTTCTTCTGATGAGTGCTTGTTTTTGATTCATCCAGAAGGTAATCAAGAAAAAAGACAAGACAGAAGTGACAGCCAATAGAAACAAGCTGGGAAAGGCAGAGCTTCAGATGAAGATGATACATACAGAAAAAGACAGGCAGACAGATGGACGGACAGACAGACAGACAGACAGCGAGGAGGGCAGACAGTCCAGACAAGCCAAGGGAGGACACAGTGCAGCTCATCGGCGAGCGCTGAAACAGGAGTATGTCACATGTGATGAAGGCAAGCGCACAAGACGGACTGTATTTTTAAAGAGTTGAGGGGACAGTAGGTATTGTGGGGCTATGATGGGTTCAGGGTGAAGATAAGAAAGCTGGAGAGAAAGGGGACGAACAAAATATTTCTATTAAAATTTTACTATTCCCTTTCCTGCGTCAGGTAGGCTCTTTGATTTTATGTGACTTAAGCATCTGCTTCTCTGTATTTCAGGAGTATTTTTCACTCCACTACGTTTATTTAACATCTTAAGCTTCTGGCTTTCTCCATATTAAAATTTTAATACAGAACATATGAGCTGCTTATTACACAGAACATGTCATTTTAGATCAAAGCGCCCAGACAAATTGAGAAGTTGAAATTTGCTCCACTTTACCTCCTGTGACACTAAAATGCTACTTATAATGCTTCAGTGATGGCTATTAGCTGGGACACAAAACAGCTACGATTGTGAACACGAACCACGGCCTCTGTATGAGAGATGTGTGCTTCAACAACTCAGCAGACCAGTGTCCCATGAAATGTGTTTTATCTACTCATCCAAAAAGTCCCACACAGTTGGTCCAGATTCATTCAGTCAATAGTTTGACGTTGAACAGCAGCCCTCCTGACAGTTCATAAAAAATTCATAGTAAAGACTTAAAATGGATTAAGTTATTGTGGGATGGACTTGGATTCTACTTTGGTGACTTAGACTTACAGTTTAGTGACACAGCGACAGCACTGCTGGTTTAAAACCGTGGTCAAACCAAGAGAAATTCATTGTTTCAATCAAGTTAGCAGTCTAACTGTCTTCAGAGGAAAACAAGATTTCAATGTAACTAAAACAGACTGAGCATAACAAATTAAACACATCAAACACACAACTCAATCAGATATTGGATCACAGACATGTCAAATTGATTCATCAAGTGAGGCTAACATTAGCAGAGCTAGCACCAGGTTAACATCCACATCTCTCTGTGCTGGATGTTATATTTTCAACCAGATACAGTCTACATATGACTCTGTCTCCATTTTTTTTTTGTTGTTTTGTTTGTTTTGATGTGACTACTGATAAACTGCAACATCTATTATCTGTACCAGTTTACATCCAGGTAGTGCAGCATTATAGCATGTGGTAATATGAACACAACAACTCACACCAAACAAAAATGTTAAAGTACTACTTACAGACAGTTTGTCTTCTCAGTAAAGCAGAATTAACCCTCTGTTACCTTGAGTTCAGAGGTTGTGTCAGAAAGAGGACGCGATTAGCCAAATTTCAGAAACTGTTTATTCCATAGACTGTATAAAATATGGACGCTGCCTCTGCTATGTCACCCATCTGTTCCTCATGCAGGGTAAGCCCATTAACAGGGGCTGTATTGGATATGATGCAGACTTCCTTACTAACTGCTATAGGCCGCTCATCAGAAAAAAAAATGTCAACCCCTGTACCCCTGAATGCAGCCAGCCTCTAGCGATTCTCAATGAACAGCAGCTTTAAGCAACTTTTAGCACTCCTGCACAGGTTTCATTTTTCTAAGCTAGATGTTGCCTCTTGGTTGTAACTGGTCAGGAAAAGTCAACGGTTTGATTTGCAACCAATTAGGAAAGCAGTCCCAAACCTGAGCGTGTAATTTGTTGTGATATTAGATGGAGAAAACCATAAAATCCTGATATTTTAGAGCCAGAGAATATTTGACCTTTTTTCTTACATCGACTTTCTTGGTCAAATATCCATTAAAATAAACTTCCCTCAGAGTCCTTCTTCATCCTCGCTGCCTTACTTTGAACATTTTCATCATATGCATCATTTAGTTTGGCTCATTTCAACATTTGGTGCTGTTTATATCCCCTATCACCTTTACAGCGTTCGTCCTGTCTTTGATAGTATTTCTTTCTCTCCAAACCAATTTCAACAAAAAACACACAAGCCGAGTTCCTAAACATTATAGCTCCTCTCTCTTTGTTTTGTCCCAGTCTTCTTTGACAGTGCTTCTTTTTATACTCCAAATCCGGCTGAGTCTTTCTTCATTTCACTCCAGTCCTTTTAAACCCTGCAGTCCTCCTTGTTAAAAACATTAACACACTTTTCTTCTTTCTTTACGACCACTTCTCTCCACCACACTCCTTGCATTCCTCTCCTCTTGACTTTCTTCCCTCTGCTTTGATCCGTCCTTCTCCCACACCTCCTCTCTGTCTCTCTCTGTTTCCTTCAACTTTTCCTTCTCTCTCTCTCTCTCTCTCCACCCCCTCCTCTGGTAGCACCCCCCACCCCCCTGGCAGAGGGCCTGAGCGCAGGCCTGTTTCCTCAGCAGGCAGCCGACCGCTGCATGCCCGCATTGTGAGCAGGGGAAATATGCTCCATTGTGTCTGTGCGGCTCTCACCCCTCGATGTGGAAGTGGTCTGAATGCAGGCTCGTTAACCAATCAATAGAGCAGACGTGTCTAAAACCTCGTCCTTGAAACCCCTCTCTGCTTTTGTTCCATGCATGACAAATGAGCTGAGTGGAAGAAAACATCCCATTTTTTTTTTGTCCCCTCGTGCAGATTTTGCCTTGTTTTACAGATTTCGCTGTAATCACTCCCTCACTCTGAAAAGCGATTTGACAAACTTGATTAGAACATTTGGAAGAATCAAACAGCCCTGGTTTCCTTCTGGATGAATCTCAGAATGTGATGTATAGCAAGATGAGAGCTACACGTCTGCTAAAGTGGAACATGTGCTTGATTGGCAAGTAGGGAGAGTAATGGCTGCACAGGAGAGGAAATGAGTCATCCCCAAACAGATGAATGGATTTACAAGTAGCCTAATAGAGTCCTCTGATGTGTGCATCAGGTAAATTATCCCTTTTAACCTATAAAAGGATGTCGGCTACATTCTAATTCATTTCTCAACACGGTGTCAGAAGTGGCAGAGAATCATTTTAATGATAATTGCGATAGTTAAACGACCTGTTTTGAGGTGCTTCAACTTAAAGTGTGGCACACTTTATGATGCCCAGCGTCTTGGAGCCACTGGATGGGAGCCACTTGGCAGCCTTCTCTTCTGCTCTCCAGACGCAATCTTATAGGGGCTTGAACCATTAATTCGGACACACCAAGGGCACTTTGTCAAGTGTGTGCAGGACATGGGCCCATTAGCAAACAACAATATTGTTGTTGATAGTGTAGCCATTCATTACAGACCAGTTCAAGGCCAATATAATTGAACATGACATTCCCATGTTTACTGGATCATAACATCATGTGTTTACTGCTACCTATTGTTTTTTTATTTTTCCACTAATTTTCTTTCACTTCACGTCCGTTGGAAAATCATATTCTTATTTCTCTGATCCCCATCCCTCCAATCCTTCTCCAGCTTAAAGTTAGAGACCTTGCCAGTCTGTCCATCAACTATTTTGTTCTTGTTTGTTGATTGTCCAACCAGAGAGAATAAAACACCTCTACTGTATGCTAATGTCAGGGATGCCTACAGAGCTGCTGCCTTGCCACCACTGGATGGGTCAGATCACGGCCTGGTTTTCCTGCAGACCTGTTGCAGACCCTGTGTACTGAGGCAGCCTATAACTACCCTCACAGTCATGAGATGGACACTTGGGGCTGGTGAGGCTCTGGGGGACTGCTTTGAATGCACAGACTGGAGTATGGAGATGATTGCAACAAAAACTCCATGCTCCATGCTATGTAATTTTTATAATTTCATCTGTCAGACAACTGAATTTCCCTTCAGAGATTAATAAAGTGCATTCGGTTCAATTCTTTTCTGTTCTATTCTATTCTAACTATGGAAAGGATGAAAGACCTTAAACATCCATTGAGATTTGGTAATTGTCATCTACTGCTGAATTTAAATTTTTAATCCCTTGTATTTGACGAAAAAGGAAAGAATAGCTAAAAAATTGTCTGTTGGTTAGGTTGCCTCAAAGTTCTTTGCAAGGCATTCATGTATTTCAATCATTATGAATACCAGTGTAACGGTTACACCTCAAATACACCAGATGCATCTGCAGTCCAGCTCTGCTCCGTTACGTGTGTCAACTCACACCAGCTGTGTTCATTCTGGCAAGTCGCAAGACTGACAGACAAGCCTCTCTCCATTTATGTTGTGCACTAAAACCTCAAATCTGTTGACTCCTGGGGCGTCTTTGCTCATTGGGACATTTTCTTGCATTGGTAAAGCTAAGTACAATCTGGTTTTGACACGCTTTGTTTTATTTTGAAAGTCTCAGGCTCCTTTAAGGTAGTTTCTGTGCACTACTTCCTGTCCCACTCGTTCAACATTGATGCAACACAGCTCTGTTATCTGGCAAAAATAGGACAGCTGCGACATACCTGACCAGCCACCCATCTGGGCTGCAAAGGAATGGACCCAGTAAGTTGACACATTGATTTGAAGGGAAACTGATCTGATCTGGTGCCGTGATGGAGCGGCAGTTAGCCATTAGAGACTCCTGACTTCCTTCCTCACTGTTATGAGTCTTTAAACTTAGATTGCAAGATAGATGATATTAAAAAGTCAAACTACTTCAAAAAGTCAGTAAAGAGGGCTTGGATTATATTAGTGCAGAGTGCATTCCACACCCTTTTTTTTTTCCTGCATTCACCGATTTCAGTCAGACAGTCGTCACTGCTAGTTCTTCTGCTTAACATTGACAAATTCAAGTAGACTGTGTTCCATCTGCATGAGGGACTCATTACCAATCAATCACTCGGATCAAAAAAACACTCATTGCTTCAACTACAGCTCCAATTCTTCCTTACAAAACATACAAAAACTTAAATGTTGGTGTTTTTTGTAGAGAAATATTTGTGTAAAGGATTGGAGACAGCCTGAAATCAGCCCTATCAGCGATATCAACCCAAGACAGAGACAAAAGGAAGAGTTCAAAGTGATTCTGCGCCAGTGTCCGATCTACTCGCTGGCATCAAATCAATCCAATCACTCCCCGAGTCGTCTAGACAAACTCTAATCACTTACAATTCAGAGCAATCACTTTCATCCCATGATGCATTTGGTGGATGATAAGACGGGTCTCTTTCGGGGTGACGGTGGAGCCATCATCCAGCCGGCAATTACGGTAAGACAACAGCTCTGAGGAGCGTGACAGTGATTGGATGATCATGTGATCACTGTCAATAGTTGTACAGTTTAGTGACACGGCCCGCTGTATGCCATCTCAGTCTGTCAGGATCAATATTTCTCACATGACCACTATACTAACACCGCTTTTAAAAGTGCCAAACAGAGGGAAGAGAACTGTTTTGGGATGGAGGGCTAACACTGTGCTGTCAAGTAAAAAATGGTTGGAGTTTGAAGAAGTGATTTTCTTAGTGTGTCAAATATTTAGCCGGATCTAAATGCTGACGGCTTTAGTCAGTCATCTATGGATGACAATAAAAAAAAGAGACAGAGGAAGAAAGCAAAAAAAGACTCAAGTGGAGAGGAAGAAGGAAAGGCTAAGCGGAAGAAACCCGTGGACTCAAACTGTGCTGCCTTAGGTGTTACCTGTGTTTCACCTTTAATCCTTCCTACCTTATTTATGTGGAAGAACAAAACCGGGAGAGCTCCTTTCCAACTGTGAGGCGAAGGTTCCCAGGGCTCGGAATTTGTCAGAGAATCTCCTGCGTAGGCCTCAGCCCCAAAAAAGACTCCTTTGTCAGGCAGCCAGCATTTTTCATTCTGCTGTTGTTTTCTCAGTCTCACCTAAGGCCATTAAACTCACAACAGAATAAATTACATTAATTGCCAGACTCAATGAGAACAGCTGGGCCAAGGTGCACAACAACAACGATAAAACGGATTACAAGGAAATAAACCGCAGGAGAAAGAGGGACCACTTTCTTGGCGCGGGGAGAACAAAATGGCTGCTTTTTGCGTACAGAAACAAATTTTTCTTTTTCATGGGTGAAGGTGTTCCCTGCGCCCATGCTGCCCTAGTTCATCTTGACACCTTCCACCCATTAGGGCCCGGGTGCATAGCTAATGAGTTGCTGGTGAACCACACACCTGTGTGCTGCAGGAAGGAGGCAGGGGGCCCAGCACCTTGACTAATGCCCTCACCCCTGTTTCCCCTCTTTTCCATCTGTCTCCATCCCTTCTTTCTTTTGTTCTGCCTGAACAAACGCACTCTGTTTCCATATCCATCAGACTTCATCGTGCTCTATTTTCTCCTTTTTCTTCTTCACATCTTACTGAGACTGCTCTGTGTTTCTTGGGCGTTTGTGCCTTTGGATGAGGCCGCCCCGAGCACACGGCTGAGGTGTTCCTTAGAGAAGAGCTCGTTAGAAGGTGTGAGCTTAACCCCTGATTGATTTCTGAGCATGACACAGCGAGCAAGCCGGGCTGTAGCGCAAAAAAAATAAAAAAGAAAAAAAACACTCCTGAAGACTGCGAATGTGCGAGGTACAGTCGAGGGTTAGCGGGATCAAGAACAAGGGAGTGGAAGAAGAAGAAGAAAAGAGGAGGCGAGACAGCCAGCAGAGACAGAAACTGACGGTGCTTTCTTTTATGTGCCTTTATATTTTGTTGTTGTTTCGCCAGCGTTCAGGGCTGTGCAATGAACTGAGGACTGGCTAACTCGCTCCAATTTGTCAAGAGCTCTCTGACTGCTGTTTGTGCTGTGGGTGGGGGGGCTGCGGGGTGAGAAGGGCGCAGCCGCTGATGCCAGCCCTCCAATAGTGGAGTGATTACTGGGCACTGGGCCGTGCTGAGCCGGGCCGAGGCGTCAAAACATGCCGTTGCACTTCACTGGACGCTGCTGTATAAAGATATGTGCAGAGACCTATATGCTCTGACAATTCTTTGCTAAATTTAGCGACACCACGCGACATTAAGTGGTTACTTGATGAACAAGACGTCTGTTTTGCTCACGGCATATCTACATATCCACTGGAGGAAAAAAAAGAAATTCAGTAAAGTGTGATATGGTTGTTAAAGATAGAAGAAGTCTTGTCTTTCATATCAAGGGTAAATAATTTTGTCAAGCATCATTTGCATGAGGTTATTAAATCACTTTCAAGGTAACAGATCTTGATCTGTCTCAGTGACTAATAATCTCAGATAATCTATCTTTAATTTAGAGCTGATGAGAAATGTGTCGGGAAAATGGATAACATGGTTGTCATACTAATATCGCAAACATTTAATAAGAGAAAACAAGATGGCTTTGCTCCTCTCCAGGATCAAATCAGAACAAGTCCAGACAAGTGACTTTTGTCTTCCTTGAGGAGCTCAGGTGAGTAAATCTATTTTGTTATGAATTTATGTTTTTAGGTCATGTGGACTGTGAGCTCCAAAAGTAGACAAGTATGGAAGCGCACTCAATGAGGTCCTGTATGTAACAACACAGTGCTAATAACAACATAATGCTAAAATTAGCAGTCTTGAGGTAGCGCTGTGATATTTTAACAGTTTCCTCCTGGAATGTCAAGGATTCCCAAATGAAACCTTCAACAATATTAAACGATAACAATCTGAGACAAAGACCCAGAGTAGAGACAGCAGCGATGGGAAGTTCAGCTTGTTTCAGAGAGCAGGTTCTTTTGGCTCGGCTCCCAAACGGCTCCTAATTTAGTATAGCGTTTGTAGTCTCATATTTAGCCTAACCTGGTAAATATGAATGATTTGTGTATTAATACATCCTATTGCATTCAGTGTTTTTATGAGAAGCCTTGTAATTGCCTCATTTTGTTCATTTGTTACAAAAGCAGGTATTCTGACTTTTGTTATAAAAAGATAAAATTATTAAAATTTATTTTTGTCCAAAAAAAACAAAAATACAAAAGATGCTGCTTTGTTTGTGGGTGTCACTCATGTTTACGTGTTTTTACAACACACTCTTCTAATTGTTGTCTGCTGTCTCACTCACTGAATTGGGACCATATGCTTAACCTGATGAGTGTCCGCCTCTCTGCTAACACATGATGCTATGATCCTATATCCTCACATGCATGGTTGACATGCTGTTCATCAAAACAAAGTTCTGCTTTGAGCAGAGCTGAGCAACAACAACAACTGGGAGTGGGAGCTGGCTCTCACTCAATGGGAGTCAGCTCTACTGTTTCAATACAAAGCATTGGCTCCGAGAGCATGACACATCACTAGCAGACAGGAACTGCGCAGGTCTATGGACATGATGTAAAACCATGTTTGATCATGAAGCCTGATGCTCCTGTACCGCTCTGTAGACTATCAGTAATATGTAAGATTAATGCTGCTGACCCTAGACTTAAGGTCTGCACTGCATATAAAGAAACGCGCCACAAAAAGAGCAAACAACTCCATGATCAACATACAGTACACGTTCCTAAAAATAAATGATACAAAGCTATCATCACACAGACTCATTAAACATCTGCAAAAGAAGAAAGTACTTTAAGACGAGGCTCTCATACAGAAGTGGTACAGGTCTGTCGGGAGCTCAAGAATACAGTCTTAACATTCTGTTAACCTTTAGCATTCCCAGTTGCCCCACATAACCCCAGATAAATTTGCACTTTTTCACATTTGTGTCTTCTTTCTCCTTATAAGAATCAATCAGGCTGCTGCAAAACATCTGCCCTGTTGGAAAACATATCAGGAACAGCGGGGGAGGATCGGGTGAGCCTAGTTGACACCCCAGCAGCAGCTGAACACTGAAAACCTACCTTATCCTGTCCCAAACTCTACATGTACTTAATTCTATAATGTCAATAAACTTCCATTTTTAGTTTCACAGCAATTCAAATAAATACTGTGAATGGTCAAATTTTAATGAACTAGTTATACTAATTAATTATCATGCAAGTATGTTGTCATGGGTGTGATTCCTGTGGGAACATATGGTTCTCCTGTGATCTTGTGATCCCACGTGTCCGGGATCGAGACGTAAAATCCTGTTTTTAACCTCTAATAACTAATAAAAAAGAAACATTTCAGAAGAAAGGGGACCTGAACACAATGCAGCCGAATAATATCTAAATATCACCACAGTATGCGGATGTGAGAAACATTTCTACGAGGTGTATTAATTTTTTAAAGTTTGACCACAGCCCATCTGGAATGAATAGAGAGGCAGAGTTTTTGACCTATACTGCAGCCAGCCACCAGGGGGAGCAGCTTTTGTGGTAACCTCAGTTTAAGTCGAGCGAGATGACATTTTAGGGGTTTAGGGCCTGTGTCCACTAATAATCAATTCTGCACTGCTACTGCCAACAAAACCAATGCAGTTAAGTGTTTTTTCAGCACTTCATGTGCAAAAAGAACCCTTGGAATCAGACGCTTTTGGCACTGTGCTCACAGCTCTCTATGTTGAAAATAATTCAACTTTCAGAACACCTCTGCTTTTGTTACTTTAGGGTGGCACTAGTATCAGCTTTGTGAAAAACAATGCCTCATTTGCTTTGCTTTGCAAAAATCTGCTGAACAAAAGCAAATAGCCACAGGACAGCTGCTGTAACCTGCTGTAACCGGTTGAGCTCAAAAAATGTTGTCAGTGGACACAGGCCCTTATCGGGTAAACACATTTTAAAGGCCAATAGGACTGTCATCACAGAGGAGCATGGAACACTTTCAATTTTGAGAAATTTATTTTTGCAGTGCAGATAATTCAAAACGCCCATGCATCATGAGCACTCTTCAGTACGTGCATCTTGCTTCATGTACTCAAGCTAATGGAAAATTGGACAGCATCATTTACACCCTGAGAACGAGCAAGCTGGATCTTGTTAATGGCTGAATTAAAGCGAGTGTCAATCTATATTTTCTGCGTAGCCTTTTACAAATTTATGTTCATGCACATCTTCTGGGTGCTGTGGTTTGTAAGCAGTCTTGTTCTGCTGTCCCTGTGTGTGCAAACCTCTCCTGATAGCAACGTGTAAACAACCGTGTGTATATCAATTCCCTGTAGTAATTCTTCGTCTCTCCGCTCCAGGTCTGCATATGATTATTGATTCTATAAAGAGGGCCCTTCAATAGCGTCGAGGCATTTAGATTTGCATTTACATTCTGGCTGTGATGGTGTTCATCTAATGCAATGAAACCTCTTACTTGCCCAAGGATGAGTGGAAGGGGTGGGGGGTTTGATAAGGCCGCCGTCATTCATTTCAATTTCCTTATCGAGCCTAAGTACCTTCTATGAATTGGCCCTTTAAAGTACACAAATTAGAGCCATCAGTTATGCTAGCATGTGAAACAAGGATCAGGGAGCAGCAGGGGGATGTTACAGGAAGGGAAAAGAGGAGAGAAAATACAAACCAGGGTGAGGGAGATGGTGTTAATGAGTGTGTGAGACAGTGAGACCGCTGTGTGGGCAGGCCTAAAGAACAAATGTCTCTAATGCTTCATTCCACAGGGAGCAGTCAGGGTAGCGCTCTTATCATTTTATAATGATGATTACTCAAGGTCCGAGGAACGGGCACCCACTCAGGGGCCTCAGCAAAAGAAAAAAAAAAAAAAAAAAAGAAAAAAGAAAAGCGAGTAAAGTCAAGCAAACACGGCAGGAAGTAAAATATATGCTGAAGAAAAATTACAGGACATTCAATTGCAGAGATTATGTGTTTGCTCCTAATAAGTGTGATAAAAGAAGAGAAAAAAACTCATGCATTTAAATATGCTTCTTAGCCCAGTATAATCCCTAGTCTCTGCGTCATTGTGACTCCAGCAAGAGACGCACCCAAACAATACTTCTATACCAAATTCTGTTTGTTTGCTTTACATATGAATAGGCCACTTTATTTCTGGAAGTACACCAATCACTTTTGGTCCATTAAATTCTAATTAGCAGAGATAGAGCCTAAAGCCTCAGTGAGAGAGATAATATTATAGAGGCTGGGAGAGAGCGCAGGGAGGAGAGAGAGGGAGAGAGGAAACTGTTGTGAGGCTAAACAATGACACATAATGGACAAGGCCCCAGAGCTGGTGTGGGAAGTACATTAACTCCTTCAGTTCTTAAAGCCTATTTACTTAAACCTTTTATTATCTGCAACAAACACTTTAAATCTGTTCCAGTTTATTATAGCTTAGGCCTGTTTTCCACAGTTTTGACCAGCACTGTAATTTCTAAGATCTTGATCGCGGGAAAATGACAGATTAACCCCAAAACATTATTATCAGCAGTTTTAAGCTTCTATTACGCAGATGGGAGACTTTTTCATATTCACCTGGTGTTTTTCTCTCCAGCCCTTCAGCCCAAAAAAGCTGTGTGAGCAGATGTAAGAGCGCAGAGGGTAAAAGTAAGGAAAATTCACCCTGCATGAGTGGGCGGAAGCGGGACCGGTTCGATCCTTGCGCGCACAATGGAGCTGCTTCATACTGCAAACCAGCATACTCTTTTCACTCACTCATTTATGATACAATGGAGACAAAAAACTGTCTACGTAACAAAACGTGGTTAGGAAAGGTAGGGAGAGCTTGCAAAATTTGGTGGTTAGTAAAAGTACTGGGCTAAGAGTCAAGAGCTGGGGGGGGGGGTTCCACACAGAAGGTACCCTAGAGTTCTTACATTGGACTATACAATTTCAGGCCTCCTGTATTCACTTGATATTGAACAAAAGTAGATCCTGCACTAGCCTATCACTGGTGAGAGTCCTCACTCTCTCAGATAAAACAACTGTAGTTTTGAGAGCAACAACCCATCTTTATCCCTAGAGATCCCTAAAGTAGGCATTACGCTGAGATGCTATTTGGTGCTGCAACAATACTATAACATTTACTAAACCTTTTCAGATGTTTCTGTCTAGGTGACTACCACAGCGTCCTTTTTCAACAAGTCCTGTCTCCTGGGAGGCTTGTAACTCGACCATAATAAGCCAAATAATATATGAGCGTAGTCTCTGTGACGTCACCATCTGTTTCTGAACCAGTTTTGAAGCAAATCATCCACAGGGGCCGTATTGGAAATGAGGCGGGCTCCCCTCCTGTGGTCCTTTTCACACGGATAATTCCTGCGTTGTCCTCCTCCAAAAATTTCTACCTTCTGCATGGAGCAAGTGGATGAACAGGAGCTCCTTGTGTCTGAAATACTAAGTAACTGGAATTTATGAGATTCACCACACAGAGATCACCATGCTAACCTTGTGATGAACAATTCCTGCCATGAAATTGAGGCCAAACAAACAAAATTTGTGAAAACATGTTGTAAACAGTGTGACAACTTCTTCTTCTCTAGTTTAGTACTGTGGTAGACGTGATTGCGATACACCGCCCGCTGCAGTTTAGGAACGGTGCAGAAAAACCAAAGGGTGTGGTGGACTGCTCTTCAATCTTTCAAAACGACAAACAGCCACAAAGTTTCTCCCCCATTGTACAAAACTAAAATTCAGCCAAAGATGGAAAACATTTAGCTCATACACACTTTGATTCAAGAGAGTACTGTCCGGCATATTTCAACCCCCATTAAAGAACAACAAGTCCATCCCTGCTTGACTACATCCTGTTAAGTGTTATTAGAGTTTTGTGGCTCAGGGAAGTTTACCCATAAGTAATCTGGATGTTGTTGGTGTGTGAGTGAATCGCCCATCGATCTGACACAGTCCATAAAGCAGCTTCAGACTTTGGAAGCCCAGGCATCCAGGGTGCGTGTGCCAAATAGCGTGCCTGATTAATGCACCGATAATCTGGTCCATAAATAGACACGCCAGTCTCTGTTTTGTATTTTATGTATCTGCCTTTACTGCAGCAATAACCGTTGGAGGGCTGTATTTCATGGCTGTTCAGCCGCCAAACTTCTCTCACTTAACACTCTGTCTCTCTTTCCCGCTCCCTCTCTCTCCCTTCCTCTCTGGCCCGGCTCAGCTTTGATGAAGAGTGAAAGAGCATGTTGTCTAAAACTTTTTGGCAAGTGGGGGAGAATACAAAAAAGACTGAGAGGAAGAGGCAGCTTTCACAATACATCAAGCTCTGTCTTCAACAACACCTACAGTTCGCCGATACCTATGGGTCTCTTTTTTTTCATTGAAAGTCGCTGATAAACACAGAAGAAAAAGGCAGCAGGATTAGAAGAGGTGGAGGCTGGAAAGGGGCCCACACCCCATTTGAAGAGAAGAAGAAGCCTTGCCAACCAATAACACGGGTCACCAGTTCCCAGGCCAAACTGTATCGTGATGGAGCGCCGGGATGCCAGGGCTCAACCGAGAGCGAAGGTGACAAAGGAGGAAAAGCTTTTACCACATCAGTAGCAGAGACATTTGTTACTACACTACAAAGAGAACGTGGCAGAACTCCCCAGTCCCAATCCCCCTCAGACTGGAGATATAGCTGCAGGGTAGTCATGCTCTATCAGACCTCGACTGATCCAGATCCGTCTCCCACATTAGCATTCTCATGTGAATAAATAACAGTGATAATGGTGACGCTGTGCTGCATGCTTGATGGGAAATGGTGGCTTGCCAGGTCAAAAACATCCAACACAGAAAAGTATGAGAGCTGGGAGAGGCATATTTGAAATATCACTTTTTAATCAAGAAGAAAAACTCAGAAAGGTTCAAAGCTTGCACTTTTTAGTCATCAAGGTCGCCAAACAAACATTCAAATAATTATCATATACAGTTCTCTCTTTTGTTTAAGCTTCACAGCAAAACACAGCAATAAAATGATGCCCTTTATCCTCGTATTAGAGAGCACAATGCTCTTCAATCCCACCCATTTGCACTGCTTATGAATATTCTAATTTAAAGCATGAAAACATCCTTTTAGTGGCCGTTGGCGCTGAAGCTATGATTGTGTGCCAGCAGAAATGCAGCTAAACAACAGCAGCAACCTCCGCATGATCTCCCAACTTGACCGCTATTTTAATTACAAAATTATAATTACGATGAGTCAGATAAATGTGTCCACCGGGCCTGTAACTCACCCTAAGAACAATGAGGTTTAATATTTGCGGTTTTATTTTGTAAGAGCAGAGGAAAGAGGTTTCGAATAAGGCCCCAGAGAAACAGTTAATTCATTGTATCCTCAGATGTAGCTTTAATTTATTGATACCAGTTTGTTTTCGATTGGAGGTGAAGTGCTCAGGAGAGTGGGGCTGAAAGAGAAAGGGGAAAATTTTTCAATTATGTTGCAGGAAAAAAAAAAAGAAGGCAGCGACAGAAGCCTTTCAGTGCACAAAGCTGCCCTGTGACTTGATGAATGGCCGGCCTCTAATGTTATGGGGGATTAAAGATAACTTCTGAACGATCAGTGGGCCAGCATATAGGCAGCTCCTCTTTCACCAGCATAATAAGTTCTCAGCTGCCACTGGTTTAATTACCTCCTTTTAAAACTCAATCCACGTGGACCCTGTGCAAGAAAAAAATAAGATGGCAGGAGGATTAAGTTGAGGGGGGCAGTGGGGGTCAGGTATTCCATTGATTACGAGGTACCATTAAAGATCAAGAGAGGAGGCACTTAGAGACATCCATCAGGCTAAGATTGAAGCAGCCATAATGATCTTCCTGTACACCATAAATAATGCTGATGTGTTGCTTCCACACCGCTCCAGGTTTGTTATGAAGCAGCTCAGCCGGCCCTCCTCCATACAAGCCGGGCCCATGGGAGCGTCTGTTGTTTGGACCACACCCCCTCATTCCTTCCACCCACCTGTGCCGCCGTACAAGTTAGCAACAAATCCATCAGGACCTGGGGATGGGATGAGCAGATCATGTTAGCCGTCCTCCCCTCCCCCCAGAGAGAGAGGTCAGCAGAGCTATGAGTCACAACTGTCATATGAAAAACACAGCGGAGGCGTGTTATAGCTGCCAGCAGAACATCTGAGATGCACGTTCAGGCTGTTACCAGGCGCTGACTGCACAACAGGCATGCAAGAAGCAACTATGCAATAAGATGAATGAAATAGCCAGTGGGTAAAATACTGCACAAATGTAAAAAATATATGTATAAAATTCTCACTAGAAGATTGGACTGTTCTGAAAACCAATGATGAGCAGATAAATGTAGTTAAAAGTCTAAATTGTGTGTCACCAAATGCCACTGGGGGAAAAAAAAACCAAAACATTTTTATCTCTGTTAAAAGAGCTGTCAAATTTATTGGAGGAAGTCTACTCTCTTCTCTACAGGGAGATGTGTGAAGATGGCAAACACCAAAGAACAGAAATCAAAGCAGCCTGAGTAACATATGTTTTGGTTCCCAATGGGCTCAGGGAACACAGGGACTCTACGCTCCCACCCATGAATCTTTAAATTGGTTATTTTAATTTGGCAAAAAATAGATGGTTGGAAGTATGATCAAAGAAAAATAACTTGTTGCAGCTGGAGATCAGCACTGGCCGAGGCTGAAGAATGATGGTTTAGATATCAGGTATCAACAGGCACCTGAGCTATATGAAGGCCATATGACCAGTGCCTGTAGTTGTAGAGAGCACATTTTATACTCTCACAAAATTAGACACTTAACAGTAGGTAAACCTATAACCTTTGGAAATTAAGTCCAAGTAGAAGTGTTCAGAACTACAGTTCCTCTCGTGGCCACTAGAGGCTGCCAACAAAATGAGTCAATATCCATTTAGCTCGATAATGGAAAGCCCAAATTTCATGGAGACACTAGCTGCTTTTAAATAACACTCTTCACAAAATAAAAGTAATAATTCTGAAGTTTCGATAAAGTACAATTGCGCCTTGTTGGTGTTTCCATTACAACTAGAACCGTGCATAACAAGTAAAATCTTGTCCTGTGAGATTCAAATGTGGAAGAAGGAAGGAGGACTGTAACCAGCGTTAATCATGGATATCACAATTATTTTAAGGGCCAGAGTGGTCATTTTGGTGGGTGTTACTGGTTTTGTCAACAGATAAATTTTGGTGTTTCCATTACCATTTTTTATTGAGCTATTCAGGTTTTGCACAATTCTAAAAGTAATGGAAGCGCAGCAACTGAGATATAGCGTTGTCCAGAAGGGGCCCCAAAACCATTGCAAAACAAGAGTTCCCTACTGTATTTAACAGTTCTGAGGCTGTGGCCACTTTGAAGTAGTGGTAGCTGTCAACCAGGTGTCACCTTAGCTTAATCTAATCCATCATTCTGCAATTCCATCTGTGTTTCACAGTGTTTGTTATTTTAAGAACTGATTTTTGAAGAAGGCCGATTGCTCATAACTTTCACCTGTCAATCCGGCATAAATATATTAGCAGAGGCTAACAGATACAGTGTTCACGCTTGTTGTACCTTATTTCTTGCCTGTAGTGAAACCAGGCGCTACTCATCTCCCCCCTGTAATAAAACACAAAACTCTTAGCCCCAGAAACAGTCCACAAACAAAAGGTGATATCATGATGGCTACTTTAACCTTGTATTCAACATATGCACCAAACCAAATAACCCACTTCGACATCATCAGCTCTCTTCAGATTGACTCCATACAACTTCTTTCCACAATCCCAGGGGGAATTCTTAAAAAGTGGTTCAATGACACTGATTATCTCAATGACTTTCAGACAGTATTTATTCTATAAGCTTTATAACACCCTCAAAAGAAATAATGATCTGTCCCCTACTCCCAACACAACATGCTCTTCAGTGCACTCCTCTTCTGAAAAGTTCTGTGTGCTTCATTGATCAACAAAAGCTTTGTACCGCCTGCGGGTGATCACGTTGTTTTCTGTAGCACAACAATGCGAGCAGGGTGGGACGCAGGAGGAACAACAGGGAGGTGAAATCATGGGCAGGCTCGAGCTGATCTGACAGAAAGACGGGGATAAGGATCTCCACATATGATCCCACGGGATTCATGGTACAGCGGGTGACCCTCTGCTGGGGTAGCTGTGGGGCGTCTTCATCATGTGTCCCCCACTGACAGAAAGTAAGAGGAGGTCATGGGAGGTCCTATAGCTCATCTAGCTTTGAGAAAAGAAGATCACGAGCAGAAGAAACCCCTTGCATGTGTACACATGCTCAAGGCAATTTTCTATTCTGCCCAAAATAATGAACAAACTGCATCGGGGAGCATTTCTTTCCACATGCTTCCTTTGCTCCCGTTTTTATACTGACACATTCTGTGAACTATGAAGCACAGGGCTGCAACTAGAGTGCACAGACTCTGATTTGAATACATGTATGTCAACAACAAGACAAGGCCGAAGGAAAAGTTTTTTTTTCTTTTTACCAAAACAAAAACAATAATACAAAACACATCTTCCCACATAGATCACCATATTTGGATTGGAAAATGTTTCAAAAAGTAATGAAACTTGGGATGTTTTTGCTGACTAATTTCCCATTTGATTCAACTGGAATTAAAGTCTGATGAGTGGACAAGTCTTCATTGTCAAGACTGAATTTATTGAAATGAGTTATTCACTGTTTACAACTATATCGATTGTGGTCTATTTGGTGGCTCTTTGTAACAGTCACCAAATTCTTCCACTCAAAAACACCACAGCTACTCTCATGTTATGTCTGGCACTTTGCTGAAATGTGGGGTCATTTGCAGTTTGCATAAATTTTGCACATTCTCCCACTAACCATGAAGTCAAATCACTTAAAGTCAACACACACCTTTTAAAATACTTATCATAATAATCACAAATTATCAGTTAAATGACCAATAATAGATCTACTAAATGAGAACAGACCTACATTTACTCTTTTTAGCTGTCGAATGACAATGAGCCACATGATGTGGTACAAACTCGACTGCTGAAACATTTTTCTTTTGTAAAATAAGCATGTAAAGTTAAGACCTTAGTCCAATTACTATAATCCAACAGATATCACAGGCAAACTGAGAGAGCAACTTGCAAGCCCTGCATCTATTCTTTCCACCACATGTATGCACTCTATGTAGACTGGGCTGTGTGTGGTCAAGGGGCAACATCCGTTAGAGAAAAATGAAGCGTATGGGGAACTGCTGAAAGTTGCTGTTCATTGAGAATCCACAAGAGGCTGGCTGCAGAAAGACCGGAGGTCAAGTACACACCAAGCCAACAATAAAAACAGACGTTAATGGCATTAAAAAATAATGTACTCATATTTACAGCCTGGTTCAAAAAACGGCTTGGGTCTGAAACGCTGATTTCACTATCGGCACACACTGTACGCTGAGTGAATTTTTTTTCTAACTCAGCGGTTTAGAAGATATTAGGATCACGAGTTTGTCCAATCAGAGGCTTAGCTCACATGACTGACGGGCAGTTAGGAAGACCAAAGCCTGCGTCATATCCAATGTTGACCTGTCCAATGATCAGCTTCATTTGACTTTACCTGGAGAAGACGGGTGACGTCATGGAGACTACACCTGTATTTTATACAGTCTATGCATGTGGTGCATTGCACTATTTGCTGAGTGCATTACATGTGGTTTATTGCGCTTTACATTAATGGCGTTGTCTATGGTGCAGTGCACTCTGTTGAGCATGTTACGTTTGGTTTATCCCTACTTCCTTGATGGCAATGGGTGTGGTGCATTGCACTCTATGCTGAGTGTATTACATTTGGTTTATCACACTCTTCTTTAACGGAGATGGTGTCTGTGGTGCATTGCACTCTTCATTTAGTGTGTTGTGTGCTATATGGCCGTTCCCATGGACTGCAAAATGTGCATTGCACTCTTCATTCTTACTTTTGATTAATCGCAATGTTTCTGACTGCTAAATATGTGGTCCACTGTGCTTATCATAAAGTGCGTTACATGTGGTTTAATGCACTCTTGTTTGATTACAATGCCTGTGGTATATTGCACTTTCATTAAGTGTGTTACATGTGGTAACTTGCATTATATTACTCTACTGTGATACTACGTGCAGTGCATTCTACTCTTCTTTGAGTGTGTAACATTTAGTCCATGGCAGTCTTTGTTGGGTGGTGTGAGTGCGGTGTGCTGCCTTCTTTGATGGATGCAAAATGTGTGGTGTGCACTTTGTTGGTTTCCATTCAGTATCGTTCCTGTTTAAATTAACTCGTGATTCAGTATCATTAATTAGTGCAACTGACAAGTAATCATGGGCCATAACTGACTTACTGTGCACATCTCTCATAAAGACACACACTAATGGTGAAATAAAAGCCGTCCGTTCAGGATAATTTGCAGGATGCAGGTTAGACTACAGCTTCTCTTGGCAGAGGCTAACCCAGAAAATACAACCGTCCAGGCTAGCAGGCTGGCTGCTGGAGATTGAGTCTGGCGGAAAGCAGGTCATACATACATCAGAGACTAACGCAGAGCACTGCCTGTTACAGCTTAATATCCACAGAAGCTGTAGCCAGGACATACACACCACAGCAGATAGAAGGAGAGAAGCCAAGCAGGGATGGAGGAAGAGCTGACAGAGTAAACAGAGACAGAGAGGGACACAAGAAGAGAATTAGAAAGGCAAAATGTAGCTTGCAGGGAGAGGGAGAGCAAGAGAGGAAAGAGAGGAGGAGGAAGCTGAAATGATGGCTTTGGCAGAGGTGTGGTTGACATGGGAGGAGATGTGAAATTGCAGGAAAGTGAGTAACATCCACTGGACAAACAAGTGATGGAGAAAAGGGAGGGGAGACAAAAAAAGACGGCCTCAGGAAGAAACTAAAGCCGGTTTTAAATGAGAAGGCAGAGTGAGAAAACGAGTTTTAAGAGAGTCTGCAAGTATATATTGTTTGATCGACTGGTGATACATGTTTAATTATACGTATAGAGAAGAGAAAAGTTTAAACATTTGAAGTCAGCGCATTGAAATACAGTCTATAGCTCTTAAACAAAGACAAGAGAGCTAACACAAAACACCCTCTTCACACTGTACTTCTGCCAAAGACCCAAAAAAAGACATGCATTAGCTCCAGCCAATTGTTGTAAGGTTACTACACATTTCAGCTGCTCTATAGAGAAAGAAAAGAAACAGAAAGCGCAGTTACTGAGAGAAAACAAAGGGACAAGAAAGAGTGTAAAAAGCGCTGACAGGCTCGATTGCAGGAGTGGAGGTTGGAAGGGGGTAGAACAGAAAAAGAGGGAGTGAACGAGTATGAAAGAGAGAGACAGAAAAAAAAGAGGAAAGGGAGAGATAGAGGTGAGTGTGTGATAAAGGGGGAAAAAAACACAAGCCTAGCTCCCATAGGAGGAATGCACAATAGTGCAATAAGCTGGTGATATAATGGTCTTTTTTGCTGCATCAAGCCCATTCTCTTCATCTTTGGCAACCCTCATCAAATCAGCAGTGCGCTACCTCAGGTGGTGCTTTAATTACTGACGCAATCTCAAGAATAAAAAAGCAGACATGACATGTTTCCGTTTAACCTGAACACACTCTTTGTACTTCATGTGAACGTACCAATCAGACTGAAGTGATGGTAAAATGATAAGTCAGTCAAAAACTGCAACAGAATGACAGAAATTTCAATTGATGCAATAAATTTAAAGTAATCATAAAAAGGAAGAGCTGGTTTGGATTTAAGGGACTACTTTTTTATTTTTTTTATTTGTGGTAAAGATTAAAAATAATTAAGTCTTGCATGAAATGTCCATATGTTGATTTATGACTTAGAAATTGGAAACTTGAAGTATAAATAAGATGCAAAATGGTAAATTGTGGCAAATATATCAAACTGAACACCATCTTATCACTGCATTCTCTCCCTGAATAAGAAGGGGTAACAGTAGAATCATCTGACATCCAGGGTTTGGTAATTAAATGCCAATATTTGTTTATGAGGCCAGCAGTGATGGGGGGTGAAAGATGGAGTGAGACAGTGAACAAAGTTGCTTCAAAGTAGGACAAGTTCACCAACGACTAAGGCAGAGTTATGATGCCTGTCTTCAGCTAACAGTTACCAGCGCAGCAGAGACACTAAACAACTGTCAGCATCTGAGAAATATTATATCAGAGTCCAAAGATGGAAAGCCCAAAACATGATCATCTTAAAAAGTCTGTGAGAGAAGGTTGGTGAAGGTACGTCCATGACCAGACAAGTCTTTTATCTGACAATGTATTTTTATTTTTATTTAAATACTGATTAAATTAGTGCTTCATTTAAACATGGCCCCATTTTAACACTAATAAATAAATAGTAAATGTTATTTATTTTACTTTTTTTTTTTCAAGTAAATCACAAAAACAAGTTGACATTTGAAGTTTTCTTTTTTTTTTCTTGATGTAATTCATGGTACAATAAATAAACTCTGATCTTAGGAAGATAATTTGTGTTATTTAAAGTCAAAAATAACAATTAGACTTAATATAAGAAAAGCTCATATAAAAAATGTGGATCATGTAACATGCTGTAGTTTCAGTTGTGTGGTATTAAGATCAAAAACTAAAGCTTGATTTGTTTTCATGTGTACAAAAAAAATCTGCCAGTGAAGAATTAAAATGCAAAATTTACTTGTTGAAGTAACACATCCCCAGTACAGGCCACAGTCTGGGACTAGGACTCAGGGTTCCAATCCAACCTGCAGCACCTTTCTTGCTTGTTACTTCTGACTCTCCCCTGGCAACGAGCCTGAAAATATAACTTTTAAAATAAAAAGGTAACACTTTATTTGAAGAGGTACGCATAAGACTGACATAACTGACATAATACTGTAATAAACATGACAAAAAAACGATATGAGAGTTATCGTTAAGTGTCATTTGGTGAATTATGTCACTTTAAATGCAAAGTTGACATTGTTTGGGGTGTCTTTGTCATGACATCTTGACATTAACCCAAACAACACAACCTGTCAGTGTCTTATCTTATTATCAGACTTACAGAAACTATTTAACGTGATCTGTTGACATTACATTAATCTGTCAAATGTGATTGGTGTTGACATTGGCTGTTATTACACTTTCATAACAATGTAATACATAATTTCCACGACCTCAAGTAAAGTGTGACACTTTGGATTGGTCACTGAATGTAATTACACGGTCATAATAAAGACACTGACAGGTTATGTTGTCTGGATTAAAGTTGTCATAACAAAGACATCCCAAGCAATGTCAACTTTGCATTTAAAGTGAAATAATCGACCGAATGACACTTAATGACAACACTCATATGCATGCATAAAGCATCCTACATCTTGATGACAGATGTCGTGTTTATGACAGTGTTATGTCAGTATAATGCATACCCCTTCAAAAAAAAAGTGTTACCAAAAGGGGTAAGGAAGGAGCATGTTGTAAATCAAGAAACCGAAGTAAATTTTACTCACTGCATTGGCAGTTCTTTTATAACCCTATAAATTGGTTTGAAGTCTTTTCAACATATTTTTGATGCTTTATGTGTTGTTAATCTTAAAAGGTACTTTCATACTGATTACCAATTAAAATAATGAGAGGTTTTTGCAGCTTAAGACTCAAAATATATGAAAAAAAATAATAATTGGCTCATGTCTCTCTGAGAGTAAGGTTTTTATTTTAAGACCCATTCAACTGCATTCTTGATCCTGTAATTACTTAAATAATAATTCTATAATACCTTCTTCATGTTGAAACCTATCCATGTCTTTGTGTAAGTTATTGTGCTGCTGTTGTTGCTATTAGTGTGCTATAGGACTGAGAGTGGTCCCAGGCGGGGGCACGTCCGTAGGGCAAACCATCAGTGACATCCTAAGCATGGCTAACGTGGTTATAGCTGCGGCGACACAGACCAAGAGTCTTCCCAGGATACTCTGCAAAGCAAGGCAGCGTACCGCCAAATGAGATAGCGTCGGGTCCAAATCTAATCAGGGAGACGAAGACATGGCGCAAGAGACGGGAAGCCGGCACAGGGAAGGAATGGGAGGGATTGAGGATGGGGGAAGTTGTTTAGAGGGGGTAAACAGTTTCAGGAGGACAGAAAGAAAAGGGAGTGGAGTGAGAAAGAGGTAGATATTGAGTGGGTGACAGAAATGTACCGAGTGTTAAACTGCAAGAGGGAGTTAAAGACTGAGAAGGAAAGAGGAAAAAGGCAAGAGTGCACATATGTGGGCAACTGGGCTGAATTGTTTGTGTACCCCCCTCCCTACTGCTAAATGGGAAACACAGCCAGTGCCTTTTCCCCCCCTCTGCACACTTTCCTCCTACTCCTCCGCCTTCCCCTCGGCCACTTGCTCAGCCTTTTCTCAGCCAACCCCACACAATAGCTAGCTGATGAACCTGGGGCTAACATGCCCTTTGAGCTCAGGGAAGTGGGAACGCATGGAGAGTCCTTAATGATATCAGGCCTGCGCAGCAAGAACTCCCTCACTTGGTCCCTCCTTTTCTCCACCCGCTCACCTCCTCCTTCCAACCTTTACCAGCCTTGGATAGGAAAAAGAAAAAGCCTTGCATCTTGGTTGAGTTCCTGAAGAAAAAACTGTAAACATGACAAGATCTTCCAGAGATAGCCAACATATGTATTGGCACATTTGTTTTTAGATTAAAAGCTGCTTCCAGTGGTTTTGGCATCTCGACTGGTAGATTGGATGAAGAGATTAGATTAAAAAACAGATGATTTTGGCAGCCTGATGTCCTTCACTTCCTTTCTTCATGTTCAGACACATGTGGTGGAAAGATAAGGTTGATAATAAGACATACTTTCAACAGTCGCTAGCATCAGCGATGCCAAATAAAAAAATAACTCAAGAGGAAAACAATATGCAAATCCCAAGGTTTCCCAACATATTAAAGATGCAAAAACAGATATGGGTATGCTGTTAGATTTTGCATCTCTGCAGCATACAGCAAAAAGTGTGTACTTGAGGAGAACTAAAAAACATGATTGACTGAATAATTGAATAGGTATGATAGGGAAAGGTTCAAGTGTTACAGCAAATGAGAGAGCAGACTGAAAAGGCCTGGTCTATCTCCTTGTACATCATGGCCTCTGAACCTCGGTAATTAAATTTTACAGCCAATTAAAGACAGGTTTATGTCTAAAACAGTGCACAGGTGAAGAAAACAGGCACATGCCAGGGTCAATCCTTGACTGTCGTGCTTTTGGACATGGCCAAACACCTCATCAGACCAAAAAAGCCCTGAGCCATGCTGAACAAAAAGGTTACTCAAAGGTGTCCATGAAGATAGCAACATGACCTCTTTGACAGCGTTTACTTTTTTTTCGGACCTCCCATCTCATTACCCTTGGCATCCCTGTACCCTCTTCGGGTTTCTAAAATACCTCGAAGAATTGAAGAAATTCTCAATTGATGTCGCAATACATGTTGGAAAAAGTCATCAAAGACGTCACTGAAGAAACAAAGATATTTTCTTTGGTATCCCATGTTCCAAGTCTGGCACTCCAAGATCCACAATGCAGCTTAACCTCCAAAGTTTGGCTGCAGATTTGGGCATGTATGCCATTGGAAGGTTATGATGACAGAAGCAGGTCCTCAAGCAGTGATAATGATATAAAGTAGTACAAAGCCCCTCTGGTGACACAAGATAATAAGACATGGCAGCAGGATGATGGGAGTGATTCTGTTATTATTCACCTGTACCGTTTGACAAACACAAAAGTGTCAATAATGACAGAAGATTATCATGTTTCCTTCATTCTTTTTTCTCCTTTTTTTCTTATCTTTCCAGTTATCTTCGTATTTGAAGCCTGTCGTTACTTTTTATGGCTCATTTGTTGTAGAGTGACACCAATCTGGTTATGTTTGCAGTGGGGTTTTTACCTTTTCTGTTTCTGTTTGTCTGGATATCTGTGTGTAACCATAGTCGCATTGTTTACACATTAGACTTCAGCTGTTAGCAGCCCGTAGCACGTCGATGCTAACTGGTTCAAAGTTGCCGGCCAGCTGAGGAGAAGGAGGCGAGGACGACGTGCTTGTACTGAGGTGTGAGCTAAGAAGAGACCCAATCAACCTGTTCTTCCATCCATCATTTTGGGGAGCTAGCGGTGCTAACTCAGCACTAAAGGGGATACCAGAAGGCAGAGTAGCATGATGCATCATGCTATTCACATAGACATGGCTAACGGAGCTAACACTGGAAAGCAACGCCACATTTGAAGGGTTTCACCTGCTGTGAGTAACAGGATACAGGAGAGTTACACTGAACAGACTGGTGAAGAAGGCCAGCTCAGTCCTGGACCCTGTGGAGGTGCTGGCTGACATGAAACGTATGGCCAAGCTGATGTCTCTGATGGACATCTATTATATTATACTTTTTATATATTCTTGGAACTTTTGCACTATGCACTCTGTTTGCTGCTGTGACTCCTAAATTTTCCTTCGGGTAAGTATGTTCTATTCTATTCTATTCTATTCTATTCTATTCTATTCTATTCTATTCTATTTGATTAACCTGGTCATGGGATATTTATTTCAGAGGCAGTGAATTACACTGAACTTCTCCCCTCAGACAATATGCTGACTTAGCTCAAGTGAAAAGACACATTCTGTGTTAAGTGTGTACATGACCAACAATACTGAATGAATGAACTGCATCGTGAGTGTATTGTCATTGCAAATTATGACTAAAAATCTAAGCTGGACGACCAAAATTGTGCACGATCTACATCAGCTACTTCCACTACTTCTTTCTACCTCAGCAACAGTTTGCCAAAACGTGTGTCAATGCTGAATGAACTGACCAGTGAATCTGTTAATTTAGTATTCTGCATTTAAATTCACTCAAGATTTGGATGTTCCACACAGCAGCTGGATGAAGTCAACAACTTGAAACGACTCAAGTGATCAATCAGCATCAGCGAAAAGACAAATTAGATGGAAATCTCTTCTGCAATGGAGGGACATACTTTCCAAAATATTGTCGATTTCCATTATCGCAGACTGTCCTGTTTTCATGGAGTCAATCAAGCCATCAAATCAACCACTAAGACGTTTAAAGTCTGAAAACATCATTTACCAAAAGAAGATCAGCATGTGGGCTACACAAGCATCCTCTCCAAAACCTTTTGAGTGTTTCAGTGATTACATTTTCATTCCACTCAACTTTCCTGTTCCATTTTTGGCATTTTTATCCTCCTCTGACGATGCTTAATATGCTGATGCCGATAAAGCAAGGATTTGTGTTGTTTTTTTGTTCAATTCTTTATCAGAATAAAGCTATCAGCCAAGCTTCAGGGTCAGTTCTATCACCAGCGGACACGAGGGCTTAGCACGTTCCTTTAATTCATCAAGGTTTGATTACTTCTCTGAAGATTTTTTCCTCCGCCTGATAACCTGATGCTCCCTAATTAATGCCTTTTTCACAATCCTGCCGACGCCAACATGATCAGAGCGCGCTGGGCCTCCCGCACGCCTCTGTTCAGCTTGCTTTGTAAGAACACTCTTAGAAAGTTACACCTTGGAGATTTTTTAAACCGTTTTCCACTCTCCACTCAATCAACAATTGCAGTTCATCAAACAAGATGAATTAATCTCACTGGCACACTGGCGAAGAGCCCAGATCACTCAAAGGGGGGGGGAAAAAAACAGGACGGTACCCAGATAAAGGCTCATGCTACTTCTGTGATCCTTGACAAGTCACTCTATAAATTTGACATAACAGTGTCTGATTCACCATTCAAATATAAATGCCAATTTGCTCTGGGTGAGTTTTCAGGGACGTTGGCACATCCTCTGTTTAAATAGTGATAATGGCATGAAAAAGTAAAGTGATCATCAGCAGTCCAAATTTAAAAGCCTCTGGGCTGTATAACAGAGTTCACCACTTCCTACATTTAGATGTTTTCTTACCATAAACAGAATTAACCAGTAATAACCACCAATTAACCACACTGTGTTATTGTCTTGATGTAAAAACAATGAACAGCATTTTTTTCCTCAGCATTATATAAGTTATAAATCCAATGGTGATTCATTTTTAACAGCAAAACAAGGAAAAAAATCTGATAACATGGCTTAACAAATCAGTCTCTGGAAAGTAAACGGTCCATTTCACCACAGTCTGTTGACAAAAATCATTAGTTACTTTCCATCCTGGACTTGATGAGATACTGGGGAAGTAATGACAGTCAGTGGGTGCAAATGTGAGAACAGCCTGAGGAGTTACAATGAGGAGTTCAAATTTTGCCAAACCTTCTCTGCCAATGCCAAACAGATTATCCTACTGACTCCTGTTCACTGTTGCTTGGTGAATTGAATGGTTAAGGTCTGAAGAAACAAGCCATATTGACAATTTAAAAATTAACAATTTATTTATACCCAACAGTTTCTGATTTATTTCCGATAAGCAGATTGTGTCATGTTAAAAGTTGTGACATTTGACTTATTTTTCGAAGGTTGTGTCAACTGTGAAGACCTGCGTAAATGGAACAAAGGCAACTATCCTCGTTATTGGCAAATATCAGGACAGGCAAGGTTCAAGGAAAACTGCTAATAACTCCCAAAAATCTGGGAGGTTCGTGGCCATTTTCAGCTATTTACATGTCTGATAATCTGGTTTTTCATGCAGTGGTGGTTATCTTCAATTTGCCTTTTTTTTCACCAGCAGGTGGTTATGTAAATTATAATCTGACAGTAATCTCAAAGTCACGGGGTAAGCATGACTGACATGAAGCAGAGTGGGCTCATCTCCTGCTCACTTCAAGTTATCCTTTTTATCGATAAGCCAATTTACACAAGCATAGTACTTCTGATTAAGTCTATAACGTTTTTGTATTTTTGTCATAGTGTGACATCATTTCTCAGAGGATCTTTAAATGCTTCACATTATTGAAATCCATCACTGTCTAGACTTGTACATTTTTAAGTCATTATCAAGTATGAAGTTTTTTTTTTAATTAATTCTTAGCTGGATTGTGGGAAGTAAAACCTCTGAGGCCAGACTGCAGTGTTCCCATACTGCTAACGCATTTCCTACACATACTCAGACTGGACGATTTCGGTATGGGGTCTTTGGTCCATTTCACATGTGGTCACGATCCACAAATCAGAAGAAATATTTGCATTTATGTCCCTTGCTGTACCGAAAATGTACCGAACTGAAGCTTCAAAACAGAACTGTACTGAACTGAAATTTTTGTGTACAGTTACACCCCTAGATTTGACGTATGAACCCATTCAAAAGATGTCTAATGCAACAAAGAAGGTGGAACGTTTCCGCTGCAGAAACTGAATTAAATAGTTGTTCAAAAAAAAACCCATAGAAACGGTCAAGATACAGACCTCCAAAAAGTAAAAAAAAAAAAAAAATGGTTTCACTGAATAACTTCAAGGAAGTTTATCCACAAACTTATTCAAATATAAGCGGCAGGCATACACTAAAGACCTTGGACTGCCTTGCATTTGCTATTTTCTAAGTATTTTTTTATGATGACTGTCTTGAGTGAACAAAAAGAACAATGCTTTCAATCACGAAAACTCTCCTGACGGCTATGGGCATGATTCAGAGATACACAGAACAGAAAGAAGTATGAAAGCTGCTGGAAAAGAAGGACAAGATGCCTGGGATTTATCCAGGCACAACTGTGAGCACTAACACCTATGATAGCTCACATCTCACTGCAGCTCAGGCCTGCTGGGTCAGTCTCTGAGCGTCTCAACACAAAGAAGCAGCTTCTTCAAAGTCAGCAATCAAACACGCACAGCACAAAAGCACATTTATCTTCTGTGGCTTGCATTAAAACGGCCCGGTATTCATCTGGAAATTAAATTTGCCCACCAAATTAAAGAGTGGGAGAACATAATGGATGGATCTTGATTGTCAGGGGGGGGCGAGACAGCCCCTGTAAATAAAAGAGAGCGGGAAGAGAGTTGAAAGAGAAGGTAAGCTCAGAGGTTTGCTAGATCAAATTGCAGTATTGTCTTATTTCATTGGGGAAGAGTCTGTGCGTGTGTGTTTGTGTGTGTTGAGCACAGGAAGAGTACACGGCACTTCATTTTCGAGCTGATTGCATGCTGCCCGGTGGCGGCACCCGCTGCCAGGCTTCTCGGTGAAAACCTTCCACTCACTTCCTCTCCTTTTCTGCTGCAAATAAATCAGCCGCAAAATCAGATTACGATCAGGCGAGATTCATGGGAATGATACAAAAATACAAAGCCGAGGGGACTTTGAAGCAGAAGCCCAAAAGCGGTGAGACTACAGAGGAGGGAGGAGAGGCCCTTGCCTACACATTACATTTTTACCAAGGAGTAAACAATCGAGCAGGCTTTCTCAGGGCATTTGTCTAAATCCAGCACAAGACGAGGGAAATATGTTAATCACAGAGTACTAACCCACAGAAATATTAGCATAAGGATGCTAAAAAGTACCATCAGAAAAGCTCAAAGGAGATTTGAAAGGGTTGCAATGCTTTGTTACAAAATAGAGAGCATTTAAGTTCATACGCATAAAGAGAAAGATTATAATCTGGGCTAAGATGCACAACTTTAACAAATTTAAGGACACGGTTTTAACAAAGGTGCATTTGGTCATATCAAAGCTATGTTCAGGAACTGTGATGACCACACAGGTAGGTATCAACATCTTCTCTGACAATCTATCCTTTGATTTGAACTCAACCGAAAACAACTTGTACATCTAGGGTAGGTTTATAGTTTTTATCCTACAAGATTTAAATTTAGAAGGCACAAATTGACAATGTTAGATTACCCTGCTGTTTGGGAAAGTTGTTTTCTATTTGAAGTCACTGGCATTGCCAAAGATGTGGACACTCATATGCTGGAGCTCACTCATTGGGAGCAATCAAGTGTTATGAAGTGAGGAGGACATTTGAATTAAGTTAGTCTTTTTTTTTTGTTCAGAATGGCTTAGTGCCCATGTTTTTTTTCCCACATACATGTTTATGTTGTGTTTTTTGCCAAACCCTCTGAGTATAATCTACTTTACTCTGTTTGTGTTGGGTTTGTTTATATAGTTTAAACCAAACTTTTTTCATCATGTTGAGTAGAATGGTCTTGACTTTCAGACTTTTCTGTTTGATCCAAGCCGAAATGATAGGTGTAAAACCTCCCCTGGACCTTGGTCCGAACCAAACAATCGGACCTTGGTCCGACAGAAAGCGGTCTCGGTCCGAACCAAACAGGACCACAGTCTGATACATGCCCAGTGTGAAAGCATTATTTTGAAAGGTTCGGACCTTTGTACCAATCACAGGGTTACACACTTTCTCCGATGACGATAAAGTTTAATTATATACCTCATAAGACGACCTCGGATCAGTATTATTTACAATTTTTTCAAGTTGTCGCTGTTGGTGGCATAAAAACATCAACAATATGAAAGCTGGTATGGCAATTTCATTCACTGTTGACAAAATTGAATTCCCGCTCAACATGTTGACGTCAGACGCTACCGGCCAAGTGACCAATCAATGTAAACTACAGAGACACGCAAAGTACGCAGGTTCGTCATGTAAGTTCTGTTAGTCTGTTTGCAATAATGACATTGTGAAACCATAGCAGACTGAACCGAATGTATACAATGTAACAAAAACATTGACTAAGGTCCAGACTGTCAGGTGTGAAATCAACCCTAAGTCTTCTGAAAAGTCCACCTCAGTATTACGTCATGAATGAACTGGGCCTAAAGAAAGCATATTGCATGAGTCCGAAATTAACAAATGGATTGAATGGAGACAAGTTATACAGCATCGTTATTCCTTTTAAAGAATACAGTTTTCCCTTTCTTAAAGCCTAACTACCCCAGATACTTAAAAATATATCAAGTAAATTGGCTACATCTAAGAGACATCATAAATGTGACCACATAATGAACATCCGCTCGGAGAATGACTGTGATAGGGGCCATAAACCCTCTAAACTCATTCTTAACTGTCTGAAGGAACCATTTGTCCTGTGAAGGACATAAAAACATTATTTTGCCCAGGTAGTCTTCTTCATCTCTCCTCTGGCACCGTCCTCCTATCTACATGTCTCAAAGGACTTTTGAGTAATGCATTTCTATTATTGCACCTTGTGTAGTGTCACATTGGTGGCTTTATCAGGAAGTTGTTGTAGGTGGAGGCTGGAGTGGGATGGAAGGGTTATTCTGCGGGCTTGGCTGGCATTAATCTCTGTCACTTGTCCTCTCTGATTTATACTCTTTCCCAATAAGCCAGTCTACGGCCTCCGCTTCAATTGCTACTTTGTGATAGCGCTCCATGTTCAGCTTTCGTCCGCGCAGCCGCTTGACATTGAAGGCTTGTTCTCCAAACCAGCAGAAAGTAAAAAAGCATGGTAAAGAATTAAATTTCCTGCGCCAGGAACAAGAAAGACAAGATAATAGAAGCCTGGAGCTCCCTCCTCTCCCCATATAAAGAAAGCCATTCTCAGTCCAGGCTATTACGCTCGGTGCGGCTTCTGCTTTACGACTTTGATCAAGAGCAATTAATCTTACACCAGGAGAGAGTAACACGTAAAGGCCCGGGCTTGGACACAGAAACATTTTAAACATACAGAATCAAGGTTTTAATAGGTAGAACAGGAGACATCTATCAGAACGAGCCTCTGATTAATGAACAAGACGGCTTAGCTCCAGGCTATCTGATCAGAAAGATCCAACTGCAAACTCCTCCAATCGTCTACTTCTCATTCATTAACACACCGCCAGGATGGGCAACCATGCCACCCACCTACCGTCAAACAGCCCCCCCGCCCCTGCACCCTCTGCTGTGGTCCGTATACTTCCAAAGTGTTTAATTACAGATGATTTATCACCAAACTGTCGTTGGCTAACTGGGCCCGTCCGTTTTCTCTCCCCACGCCGCTCTCCCGCTGTGTTGAGGGAACCTTCACATCATTATGAGAGCTCATTTATATTAAAATGAGTATTACCGGTTAATTCGCTCCATACATTTTGGACACAGCGTGTGTCATGCATGAGCTTCAGATCACACCTGGTTTCATGGCGGCCTTGGCATACATCAAGTGCTTTATTGCAGAAGAGTTAATTCGCGTTTGATCTCGCTGCAATTTTCCCGTTAAGATTAAAGAAAAACACAGAACGTTAAGTCGTCTTTCATGATTCTATACCGCCCTTGCAAACACGATAAGTGTGAGAGGACATGAAACATTATGTGCTGAATTAAACAGAGAGCACTTAAGGGCCATTTATGTTCGGTCTTGTTCCATCAGTTAACCTTTGCTCTGAACCGTCACTCATTCTCCAACCGTCAATGACAATCACCACGTTTGGATCGAAGCAAATCAGAGCGCCAATAAAGCAGATCATAAAGTTTAAAACTAACTTTGTTTGCTTTGTTGTCCCAAAATCCTCAGATTCTTCAGGATGCACACTTCAAGACGAAGCAAAACATCCACCCTAATCCAGAGAGTGTACACACTTTTTGGAACAACCAAAAAGCAGTCCTAAAGGAATCCAAACAAAACTCAAATAAATATGCACAGGGATGATTCCACAACACATTCCTCCACAATCATGTAAATGAGGACCAATCCCAGAAAGCCCAAGGAAAGAAAAAAAAAACCCAAGTTGGGACGGGAATAGCTTCCTCCCCTGTTCAGCGAGGGGAAATAATAATGAGGGTATTAAATACAGCCAGCAGATGAAAAATAATAACATATCGATTGTGCACGTAGCGCTTTCAAAAGAGCGTAATGGCCTGATTCCTGGTATTGATCTGCCAGCAGGCTTGGGGAGGAGTAGCTACTCGCCCCTGTAAGACCCCCAGTGAGAATGAGATTGGTGAAGCCATCTGAGGTTCTGTTTCTTGTTTCGCTGCATACAGGCTTCATTTCAAATGGTTGTTTTTTTTTTTCCCCTCTGTGAGCGGATGTGAAATGAATGCCGCTGAAATGGTCAGACACGTGCAATATTTTCCATCTTGTGATCATATTTACCTGCACCAATGTGGCTGCTGTTTGCTGTACAGGAAGGTGCATTTTATTTGTTTTTTTTTTTTTATCATGACAACATCAAGAAAACTGAACACATTTTGCAGATGAAACCCAGAACGGTAGCATTTAGCATCCAATACACGCTTAAGAATTCATGGTGTAGCTTCAGTTAGCTAAGTCTATCCCGCGTGCCTTTGTAATAAAGTGAATTTGCATGCACTGTAAGTTAGTGTAAAGTTTAAACAGCAGATAAAAGTTGATTTGCGGAGAAGATATTCTGCAGAATTCTGGCTCCTTTGTGTAATTTATGTACTATTTCAGCATGTATGAATGTGGCTACACGTTCCCGTTTGACTGTGTGGAAACACGGCAAAATCCAATCTCCAACTTAACACATATGATCCCTAACCCGCCTCTCCCAAACTCTTCAAGTGATCTTATTTCTCTGCTCAAAGAGACAGAAAAATCTATATCTCAATTTGGTACACTTCAACTCCACTCTAAAAGTGCCCTGAGAGAAAACTGAATTAAACTGAGACAAGCTGATTCAACACCCTGAAAGATGAATTTAAGTAGTTGTTTCTGAAATATGTATTTGCCATGTGCAATATCGGGGAGGGGGGGGGCTCCTCCTTGGTGAGAGGAAAACGTGATAGGACTTCACAGCAGCCCTGTCCCCCCCCCCCCCCCCTGTCTGGAGAAAGGTGTGTTTTCCCTGGAATAAAAACGTGCATGCCTGGGAATACATTAATCATAACAAGGTGACAGGCAATCTGACAGACAAGCAGAGGCACACGGGAACAGATTTGACGGCGTTTTTCTATTCCTGAACGTGTACAAAAAAAGCAAAAAACTTACAGGGCAATTAAAGAATCGTCGATAGCCGTGTCAGCTGGATTAGGGGCCCGGCGTGAAATTGTCACATTGTGTGTCAGAGGTGCTCTGTTAACAACTCAGCCCAGCTTTTGCCAAGGAGTGGCGGAGGGGGCCCCCCGATGGAACGTGACGCTGGAAGATATAGCGTCAAGTCTGTGCGAGGCCAGATTAGATTAGCACACTGGAACAGGTGGTCTTTTATTGGCTGCGTGATAATGTCAAGGATCCTCTGAAACTGGATGCACATGTGCATACAACGCACACACACACACACAGGGGTGGGGGACATGCAGGGTGAAGGTGGCACAAAGCTTGTGCCGGATACCAAAAGGAACCTCTGCTTGCTCATGTCTGACTCACTTGTAATGTGAGACTGTAAGCATGTGTAGCTTGATGATGCAGTCACTGTAACAATGAGTAAAGTATGGTGGCCCTGAGAGCTCACAACACTGCAGGTTAAGAGAACACATGCAAAAAGACAAAACAAGCAAAGTAAGAAAACAGCTTCATTAATTTGACAAGACACACAGAATTTAGAAAATGTGCTGCAAAGACAACAACACAACGGAAGAGTTTCCAGAGGACACTTAAAAGTGATGAACACGTCAGTGTTATTGGATTGACCCAAATATAAGAGAAGTTTTTTTTTTTCATTAAAATTGATGTGAAAAAATGGGTTTGTCTTATAATCGGGGTCTAACCATTGACACATGCTGATAGTTGTCTAGAGTCGCAACACGACTGAACAGCAGAGGGCGCCAGCTTTTTGTAAAGCCAGTGACCTCACTGCGGCTGTGGTGATCTGTCAATCACAGCAGAGACACGGTAGGTGATGAACGATGGAGAGGTGCGGTGATCGTCCGGAGCAAAGTGGATCAAAAGTTGGGCAAGTTAACAGACAACTGGGGTGAAGTGATGATGCTTATTTTAAGATAATGATGATCAAAGCAGCAGAGACGTTAAACAACCATCAGGCAGCCAAAATATGGAGTTATGGAGCGTAATGTCTGAAGATGGAGCGTCCATAAAGTGCGTCTGAAAAATACCAACTGTAAAAGAAAAACTGATCGAGGTCCTCAAAGTGGCCGTTTCCAAGTGACAGGAGGGCGTGTGAGTTTGTTAATGAGAAACGTAACGAAAGGCATCATTAGCAGAGCTCTCATCAGTCGTGCATTTGAACTACAGATCTTAGAGATTGTATTTACAGCCAAAAACGAATGCAGTCTTTATTGTTTCAATGATTTTCTAAGAATTACAAAAAAAATATAGTTTCTTTCAACAAAGTAAATTTTCTGAAGAGTCTTTTTCTGAAGATTGATCTTGAAAAGCAAGGGGTCGTCTTATAATCGGGGTCGTCCTATATTCAGGTCAATAAGGTAGCTAATATGCTAATATCTGAATCATGTGATCACAGAAACATTTTTATTTCATTTTCCAACTGACGGAAAAAGAACCGTCATAGGATGATTTAAAATCTGTGTCAACAACAAGCGTGTTGGGACGTGTGTATCACTATTAAGTGTCCTCTGGAAACACTTCAGTTGTGTTGCAGTCTACGAACATTTTCTAATGTGTTGTGGTTTTTGCGGTGTATTTTCTAAATACTGCATATGTGTTGTCAAATTGATGAAGATGTTTTCTGTTTTTTTGTCTTTTTGCATGTGCTTTCTTAAGCTGTAGGGCTGTGAGCTCTCAGGGCCACCATAGTAAAAAGATGGGGGGGGAAGTCAGCAGGGAGGTGTGTGTTGAGTGACAGAAAATCCAGGGATTGTCCAGCTGTCTGCCAGGAAACAGCCGCAAAAGAACAGAATAAGAAAGGAAGGGGAGTCAGAAACGGTGGCAAGTGTGCAGCAGTTGCCAAAACCATTCCTCACACCCACCAGTATATTTATATTTATATTTACTGTCATTTACGTGAAACATATTAGTCATGAATAATACATGCGGTGATGTATGGCACCAGTTTGCATCGGATAAATTATACAGTGGGGTTGAAACCAAATACTGTGTTACATCCCCATATGGACAGCAAGGCATAAAAAGCAGTGAGTCACCTCGGAGGGTAATATACTGCTCCACTCTCTCAAAACTGGCTGAAGCAGATTCACAAACCTGGGCCAAAAGCAGTCGAGGTCCAAATACCACCTCGGCGATTCCACACAATGCATGTGACATATGGGGTTATTTCTGAGTAAGCAGGGGACAGATTTGAAATCATGCTCTGCCATTGTGTGCAGATTTCTCAGCACAAGAAAAAAAAAATACCATGGGAATGGCAAAATAAGAAATTACAGGCAGTAGAGCGGAGGAGTACTTCCAGCGGAGAAAACTGTTGAGGTGTGTTGAAGTGAAAGGAGTGTATAGAGTGTGATGAGGAAGTCTATTGAAAGTAGGTCACAAGGGGTGCCATTTTTGTCAAAAGCTTGAGTGAAAGGCATTGCAAGAAACATGAAGCACATTTCCAGTCGAGGAGGAAATACCGTTTTCCATTTCTAGGATGATACAGACTGAGTCCTTTTAAATTCACAGCTGTATAGTAATGAGGCGTTTAAACGTTTGAGAAAAGCTGGTGTGAAAGGAGTCGTCTACGTAATTTAGGTATGCTCGAGCACAAGAAGTTTGCTGACTTTTTTATTTTCGAAAGCATTTCCTCTTTTGTCCTCGAAAGTCAGTAAATCAACTTGTTCCAAGAAGACTTGCTGGAATGCATCAAATACTCAATTCATAAGATTTTCAGTGGCACTTGATGGAAGTGGAAAGGTCCTGTCGACAGTTTTAAGGGGTTTGGGTAAAAGCTATGGTCAAGAATTTTTTTTTTCAGCTGAGTTTGGAGATGCAACAATTAATCAAATAATCGATTATTAATCAATTATATAAATTAATCAACTATTTTCATAAGTGATTAATTAGTTTAAGTAATAATTCAAGAAAAAGAAGCCCAAATTCTTTGATTTCAGCAGCATAAGTGTGAATATTTTCTAGTTTCTTTGCTCCTCTATAACAGTCCTAAATACTGTTGGTTTGCAGACAAATATGACATTTGATGATGTCATCTTGGACTCTGAGAAATACTGACATTTTTCTTCATTTTCTGACATTTTATGGACCGAACAACTACTCGATTAATCAAGAGATTTATTGATAGATTAATCGTAATCATAAAAAAAATCGTTAGTTGCAGACTTAGCTAAATTCCATAACTGGGAAGACCATTTCACCATTTCAACTTTTATAAATAAATATCTACTTAAGTTTGGAAGGACTTCGGTTTTTATAACCTCGACTTTTGTCAGACACGCCATCGTGCAATTAAACTTTCATGCAAAAAATCTCTCAAAGTGTACTGCGTGAGTGTTTGGACCAATAACTCTCAAACAAAGTGGTACAACAAAGGAACACCTCTATTCTCAAGCTGTATCAAGATGCTTGTGGTTACACTATGATATTGGGAACTAAAGAAGAAAACAACAAGGCAGGCATACAGTACAGAGTGTCTATTTGGGGCAAAGACTGCAGATGAAAATTCATGTTAGTGCCTTCAGAGGAAACTGAGGTAGTGCCAGAACACAAGGGGAAGACGATATTCAAATCCCACAGTACTCTATCAGACAGTGTAAAATGAGATTTGGCACTATATCTAACACAGAATGAGTTATGAGTTGGAGAACTATTATGGCTTGATCCTAATTGAAGCTGTCCATGGGCAGGTCCTTATCCTTCTTATACAACGATGGAAAAGATGCAATGTGTCGTACTGGGACAATTCCTTCAAAGTAAAGGAGGATTGATAGTATCTATTTCACGTCTTCAGAGTTCATATGCAAAACGAACAGCCCATGAATGTGTAAAGGGCAGTTTGTAAATATTACAGGGGGAAAACACACAACTGTATCTTTTCTTCAAGTACAAAAGCCTCAATGTTGGAACATACACCTATCAGCCTTGATAAGATGAGATCTGACTGACAAAGGTCTAACCAAATGAGACATGCACCTGTGTAGTGGGATCTGGCACCGAGACGTTAACTGAAATTCCTTTAAGTCGTAGAGTTTGCAAAAGGGGCCTCCATGATTCAAACTTGATTGGAAAGCGCATCCCCTAGATAGATGCGCCATTGGTTTGAGGTCTGGGAAATTTGGTGACCAAGTCAACACCGTGAACTTGTGATTGTATTTTTTTTAGGCCACTTTTTGAAAATGCTCCGTAGTCCAATTTCAATGCTCAAGTGCTGATTGTCAGCACTTTCCTGCAGCAGACAGCAGCCATAATGGAACCCAAAATGTAACATGTATTTCACAATATATTTTAAGAAAACATACTTTATTGATCCGCTTCGAGTATGTTTTATTCTATTCTTTTCTATTCTATTTGAGCTTCAGTGGCTCTTTTGTTGGATTGTACCACGCAGCCAGCGTTCACTCTCTACTCACTTTTTTTCACACATTGAGCCTTACCCACCCATGACCCTCTCCCCAGTTCACTGGTTTCATTCCTTGGACCACTTTCAGTAGGTGACCACTGGTGATTGAGAAAACCTCATAACAGGTGCAATTTTGAAGACGGTAACAATAAAATCACGGCCTGCTTCAAACAAATCAACTTCGGGGACAAAATGTTTCCTTCTTCCAAACATACCCCACCCACAGACATGTGCTGAGAGATAATCACTGTTATTCCATTCACTTGTCAGTGGTTCATGAAAAAAAGAGCCTAATTAGGCTAAGGAAATCTTTGGACTCTGGTTCCAGAATTTAATTTGTGTGATTAATTGCTTATTGACATTTTACTAAAGAATGTTGGTCAAACTTTTACAATTTACAAATTTAGTTTCATTATTAGTAAGGGCTTCTTAACCACATCTGGAGAAATGTCTATAACGTATTCTGCCTAAATAGCTAACTATGCAGGTGCCTGTTTGAGTTGACGATTAATAGCTGCAATTTAAAGCAAATGAGTTTTGCACAACATGTTTAGCGGGGCAAGATGAAACGAGTCCCTGGCCACTGATCAGGAGACAGATTAGGGTTTTTAGTTGGCTATGATTAAGGCATGAAAAAAAGAATGGGAGATCAGACTTTGGGCCTGGAGTGTTTAATAACTGCCCACCTGTTATAAATGAGCAGTTAAACAAGTTAAGCGTTGGTGGTCCCACGCCGATTCAAGGGCACAAGCAGTTCTACACACACAAACACACACCATTACAGTCTCCCGCTCTCTCTTTTGAAGCCACCCTACTTGTGTTGGATTTACACCCACTCTTTTGCAGTTATTGTTGGCAAGTTCTTGCTGTGTTTGGCGGGTCACAAGGGCAAATGATGTCTAATGACTGATCTGTGTATGAAGGCAACCAAAAGGGGAATTCAAAAAGGACATTTATCACGGGGCATTGAAGGGACGGCTGAAGAGATCTGCCCCATTGCACATACAATGCAATTTCGTTGTACTTTGCAATTTCGTTGTACTTGTTGCAATGACAAATAAAGTTCTATTCAACCACACTGACAACTCTTAGCGCTTAAGTGGTAATAAATGACTCTCTGACTTTTTGCATAGACTCATCCTTGTCCTGGGTAATGAATCACAAATCTGTGTGTTCTTCATAACTACCAGACCCAGGGTTGCCAAAGGCATCTTAACGCTGTACAGTTCAGTGTTTAAAAAGAGCATCTCTTCATCTGCTACATGAAAAGTGGGCTTTGAATTAGGTCAACAGACTGTAGCTGCGCTTTCTCCTGTCAAGGAGTCTCTCCTTGTACCTACAGGCTGAAAGCACTTAACACGTTCTGAGAAGTTTGACTTTCATGCACTCTGTAAAACATCTGAAAACGCTTGCTTTCTGTGTGAGTGCTCGTGTCCACCACTGAGCGTTGTCCTCGTTTGTTTCTAAATGGGCTTATTGCATAACTGCCCATTGAGGGCTCTGTGATTTAAGTGGTACAACATGTGAGAGGTGTAGAACAAGGGACTGGGGCTAGCTACGGAGAGGGGCGACTGTGGTAACGCGGGCTAAAAGGTTAAAGCAGCAGGGGGAATTAATATGTCTTAATGACATTATAATGAATGGGAAAATATGGGACATCATTTATTAAACGGAGTCAAGTGTGTCAGGGTAGTGCGAGGACTCACAAATGCATTAATTATCTCACCGTCTCTCTTCGTGGACGATGGAAGAAAGCATTGGCGAAGAGGTAATGACAGGCTCCGAATGGACGTCATAAATTACCACAGGGGGCTTCAAGACGACAAGGTCTCGTCTCACTCTTGCACTCACGCAGCAAGGTGTCTTTTCATGTGTCCGAGCCGTCACTGGGAATTTGGACAGAAAATCAGAGTTGCCTTTTCCAACTCTCAGTCATTTCCCGACAAGAAAGGAGAAAATGCCCTTTTTTCTCCAAAGACCTGATATCATACTGGCAAGACATGACTTGTTATTTATCATACCTGTCACAATGGAAAAAAAAAAAAAAGAGATGCAAGTCCTGCTTCTACACTTTACTGTCTTGGGACCACGGGGTAAGGGAAGGGAGGGAGGGAGGTGCAGGCTTTGCTCAAGAACAGTCATCCATAACCACAAGACTGTTTCCAATGGGTGTGACTTTTGGGCCTGAACCAAATCTGATACTGGTAGTTTTTTTATTCTTTCTTGAGTCATGTGGGATACTTGTTGTGTTCATGAACACAATAGTGATACTGTACTGATAATTTTGTCTCCTTATTTCTAATTTCTGCTCCAAATTGGTGCCATTTGTTGGATAACCTGCTCTATAAATATACAGAAGTTGGCTAACATAGCAACCTAACTGAAGTTAGAAAGATGTGAAGTTCCCTCTCTTTGTTTAACGCTATTAACAACAAACTGTATGGGGTTGATTTTTTTTTTTAAATCAGCAGTTTAGAAGATATTAGATTAACAAGTTTGGGCAATCAGCGGCACAGTTCAGCTGACTGGCAGGCACCCTGCAGCTGTTAGTGAGGAGATCCAAACCCCACCTCTTTGGTTTAGCATTTCCAAGCTGTTGATGATGGGCTCAAAAACTCTCTATCAAAAACAGATGGCTGACATCATGGAAACTACATGCATTTCAATATCCTGTCTGTGTGCAGAACAAAGCCAAACTGTTTATTACAATTGCCACATTAAATTTGTAGCTTTCTGTCTCTATAAGATGGAAATTATTCCATGTACACGTTCTAAAGATTGTCACTCTTCCCCCAGTATAGTCCAGACTGAGGCGATCCAGAACTGAGCACCTGTTCAAACCTCTAAAACTGTTTCTGTACTGATACATTACAGCAAACAACTGCGCAACAGCCTGATTTTCAGCTCTACAAATTGGTTAATTCCTCACACAATAAACCTGCCAATGTCATCTGAGGCAATATTGACCAACCAAGTGCACATCCAAGCTCAGTGAATCTACAGCTTGGCGGCCATATGTTGTGATGGCAATCCTAGCTACCCACAAACAAAGCCTGAAGCCGACAGATCTTTCTCTGTCTCTCTCTCTCTCTTTCTCTCCCACTGTTTTTTTTTTTTTCTTTTCTGTGTAATCTCCTGATGCTGCTCGTCTGTCAGCATTTCAGTATCTGACTCCATGGGGTCAGCTGAGTCAGAGGTTGAATGCATGCAAGCTTGGCACAAACACAACAAAGGTGTGGTTTACTTGAGAAAGGTGACGGAGGATGTCCAGGTCAATTGTACTACATCTTTTTTTTCCAGATTTGATTTGTTGCAAAATTGTGTCCGGAACAGGGCCTTTGGAGACCTTACAAGACTTTATTTTTGGACGTGGTTGAAGTACTGTTTATCATTTTAGATCTTATCTTACCAGGTTAGTTACAAAATAACAACAGCTTTCTGACTTCACATGGATGATTTTCTTTCACTTTCTCTGGATTCCATCCTCACCTGGTTTTACTGTTAATTTAAGTGTACAGTAAAAAAAAATATCACCTATTCTGTGGTACATCTTTAGTCTTGCTTAAGTCCAAGCCAATACCATGAATTTCACATCTTTGGGGGAATTTTAGGGCCAGTATACCTTGTTTTTTGAAGGCAAAGGATATCATTTGGGGTAAAAATGATCCCAGGACAATGCAAGGGTTAGACTTAAGGTCCAAACGCCTTTGATCAAGACTTGGACTTGGATCTGAGTATCAGCCTGACATGTTGCACAAGAAGAAGTCTTGGAATGCTCATGTCACTGATGAAATGGGTAGATGACACTGAAAATTGCAGCAATTATTGCAGACTTAAGGCCTGCCTGTGGGCCCTTGGAGAATTAGAGGAGAAAATACTCTCTCTGTCTTCAAAGGCAATTAGTCTTCATATTGTAGTGTGTCCATTCAGCGAGAGTTCTACCCACTCATGGGACTGCACATGTGGACATGGCTAATAGTCTCTGTTAATGAGCCAATCGTTCATTATCAATCTTCTGGGAGGCACAGTGTGAGAACAGCATCCTGTTGACACGTTTAGAGGAAATGGCCGCCGCATGCCGTTTCTTACGTATGCACAGCACTGTGGTGCAATTGTCGCTGAAGGCTGCGAAAGAGCAGCTTGAATCCACGTGTCCTTGCAGAGACAGCTAAATTAGACAGATTTGCATACACAGGCATGCACGCAGTGTGATTCCTTACCGATTCTTGAGGGGGAATGCCCTTTTTGTCCCTGGCCACCTGGTCAAAACACCAACAGCTGACTTGTTGCTGAGCCCCACAATGGTAATAAATCACAATGGACCCCTCCATTACAAAGACACACAGTCACACACCGGCCGGCACCATCAGCCTGTTCTTGTACACCATGTTAGATAGCATCTCTTTATGGTTTATGGCAGGATAGTTCACCCATTTTTTCATCAGAGTGCAATCTCTTTCTCTGTCTATACAAGCTGTGTGCTGGGTCCTATCTGCACCGGGCTCATGGTGGGTGTTGAGTCTTACTAAACCATTAATCCATGAACAGACCTCACCCTATATTTACTCTTATTGCTACTACATGCTTTCTTTTTTCCATGAAATGGTTGAAGTCTATCAGGAAATTTCTCTTTTACTTCAGACAAATGGCTCTCAAATTTTTCTCCTTATACACTCGCCTTCTTTTTCCCTGCATCGTGGTTTTCTCTACACTGTGCTGCCGTGTTCTGGATGCAGCCGTATCCAGGAGCGACCCTCCGTAATCTGAGCCCTTAAAAGCCCTGTGCATTCCTCCCTTGCTCATTCATTCTCACTTTGTCGACCATCTAGACAGACTCCCTTTTAGCAGTGGTCCAGCATTTCGCATTGACCTTACAGCGCTTGATTAAGGGCATTGGGCCTCTGGCGCCACTCTGTTTCCTCCATGTTTAATTAAAAGGTGAAGAAAGTCCTCTGTCTTGTGATGATGGCTTGGGTACAGAATTCTGTCCCTGCCAATCCCCCCCTCCCAACCCCCCAAAACCTTCTTCTGTAGATCCGGCCTCCAGCTTGTGTCTATACAGTCCCTCGCCACTTTAGGCAGTTTTGCAAAGACTGAAAACTTTCCTTGACATTCCCGCTTCTGACAAGGAAACTGTCCATCTTTCAGTTTCTCTGTAATAAACTGATCCCAAAAAGGATCAGATAATGCTGGGAGACTTTTCCTTTCCACTTTGTTTACTGGCAAAATGTCTTGCTTGTCAACTAAGGAAGGAAGCAGTCATCATAGTCAAACATAAGTCGCCTTGTCAAAGCCTGTTTAGAATACATCCTCAGAGGAGCCGTGCAGGGAGGAACACAGGGGTGCACTTAATGTCATTGCCGCTGGGGAGGGGGCTGTCGAGCTCCAGAGCAGCAAGAGGGGTGCTGCTGTTTCATACGTCTATGGCAATTAACACTGATGTGACACATTCAAAAAGGTCCCCTGGGATTGACAAAGCCAACAAATTGACTTACCATTTCAACACAGAGACGTAGGAGGAGAGAAAAAAGGCGCACGGCTTCATCTTGTCATAATGAATCTGGAGCCTGTTCCTGTCGGGTGTGTTGCTGGTGTGATGATTGCGCTTTATTTCTTGTATATGCCATAAAGTACCACTGTGCTTAGAGGGACATTGTGTAGCTTTTGACAAGAAGGGGGTTGTAGGGAGGGGTGCGCCCTGGAGTAACGACTTTATCGTGCAGTTCTGGTAACTTACATGACAAACGAAACCGTTGCTTTGCTGCTTGCCATAAATGTCTCCTTAGGCCCTGGGGCAATGTGGGGGGAAAGACAGATGTTTCATTTCATGCCATGTTTTCAAACTCACAGGCATACACACACACACACACACACACATTCACACACACTCACCCTATCTCTCCCATTTCCTTTCTCTCTTATCTGACAAACCTCTGCTCAATCCTGAGTGATGAATGCATCTCAATTCATTCCCCAGTGCACTACTGGAATCGCCCTCCAGCCTCGGGAGCAGGAACTGGCGTCCGCATAGGTTCAGTTCAGGCTTTTAAGGAGTGTTCAAAATGACAGGAGTCACTGAGCGGCCAATTTGTTTTCACATGGGGAAGCTGTGTTTGTGGCATTCAGCTTTCCTCAGGGAAACAAGGGCAATCAGCTGCCGCTTGTCAAGGACCATGAGAGCCAGTGACCTCTGACCCCGGCTCAGGAAGTCATGGGAGGTTTCCAGAAGAGGGCCACAATTGCTGTTGAATACTGCCTTACAGTACAATGAATTCTGCTGCAGTAAATATGAGTTCTGCACCTGCAAGAGCACAGGTACCAATAATGGATAAATAGAAAAAGGAGAAAAAGCCTTTACACAGGGTGCCTCAAGGAAGCTGCCTCAGGCCACTCCGTTTTTTAGCTTTTACTAATGACCTTCCACTGGTATTAAAAAATACCCGTATTGCAATGTATGCTGATGATTCCTCTGTTTATCTGTCTAAATCATCAACTGAAGATTTAAAATAACATTAAGCTCTAGAAATTCAATCAGCTTTTGACTGGATAAACAGTAATAAACTTTTATTAAACGTATCTAAAACTTCTAGTAAGGTTATTGGAACAAGTTATACACTACAGTCAAGTCCAAGGCCTGATCTCAATATTAGAAATACAACAAATGAACAAGTGGATGAAGTCAACTTCTATGAGTTATAATAGACAAAACATCATCATGGAATAAGCACATACAGAGTTGTAACATAAACTGGAAATACTTTGTCCATGGTTAAGAGATGTACAAAGCATATGACACAAAAAGTGGTTAAACAAGTAACCCAAGCTTTGTTCAATCATATGGTCCAATGCTTCAGTAGGAAACATGAGAAAACTGAAACTGGTGCAGAACAAAGCAGCACGGGTGGCTCTTTCTTGTGGGTTGAGAACAAATGTCTTAAAAATGCATGAAAGTCTCTCCTGGTTGGATGTGAGAAACAGATGTATGTATCCCTTAATGGGTTTTTTTTTTTGAGAAACATGGATACAACAAACCATCTATATACTCTGAAAAATTATCTTTTAGTGCAGAAATGCACAACTATGGGACACAAAATGCAGCTGGAGGCTATTTCATCTTACAAAGATTTAAAACAGCAGGACAAAGGATGGTGATGTATAGAGCAATGAAAGAGTGGAATTCCCTCCTGAACTGTATAACTCAACAAAATAATATCACAAATTTTAAATGGAATCTTAGAAAGTACAGTCTAAAGAAGAATTTCATTCATTAACTTCTTGCATGTAGGTATGGTGTGTACAATGTTTGTCGTTCATTATTGAACTGTGTTACAGATGTCGTTGTGTTTATTTGTTTGTTTGTTTTTCTATTTGATGTATTGTCAAATATAGATTGAGTAGACCCCAGGAAGAATAGCTGCTGCTATGCAAAAGATAACAGGGATCCAATGAAACAAAACTAAACTAAACTAAACATGAATCTGTAGAAAATTATTCTTAAGAATACTAAAAGGAAGCATTTGGCAAACAGTTATCAGTTCAACACCATTAGTTACACTTTATAATTGAGCTTAATCACTCCATAAACTCCCAGGTTCTATAACTCAAGTACTTAACTTGGGTGTGACAGAGGCGGGATTCTGTAGGGAACCCTAACACATGTAATGATGATCCACAGGAGCCCTCTGTGTGGCTCCAAACGAAGGTGTGTGAGTGTGTGTTTGGTGGCATTGAGGTGGTTGATGGGGCAGATGTCTTTCCTGGGCACCCATGCATACAGGCCCTGGCCCGGGGGGATCCTCGCCCGTTGTGCATCAAGAGCAATTAAACACGGCTTATGTTTGAGTTCAGTGGCGCAAACAGGCTGTAAAAAGAAAAAAAAAAGTGCATGCACATGCAAGTAACCTTTAAGGACAGGATGGATGGAGAGAACTAAAGCGCTGCAGGCATAACCTGGATCAAATCGAGTGAGCATTATGGTGTAAAAATAATCTTATGTTTTATTTGGAGAAAAGTGAAGGACATCTCTGCATCTATAGAGAAAACTGCACCAGCATCCAATGAAAGTTTATTCCTCTGCTGACCAAATCTGATGCATTATACTGACACAATTTTATATCTTACAGCTGCATTCCTGCAGGCCACTTCAAACTAGCACACCTCATCAAAATTTTCAGACCAGTTGAAAAATTGCACAGATTTACATTTTGCACTGTTGGAGCTAAAAATGGTTCCAAGTAGAGCTTCAAAATGCAAAAATAAGAAATGGGAGTGAAACAAAAAAAAACCTGCGTAAACAATTTATTGTAAAAAAAAAAAAAAAATCAAAGTGATATAGACTGTTCATCAGCAGCTCAAAAGTTTGAGACCACAGCCTTCTAAAGCCAAAATCTGCAGAAAAAAATGTGGATTCATTGTGATTTTCTGTCAGGTATTCACACAGTCGTGACCTCCTGGTGGCAAAGACAGAAAAGCTCTCTCTCTTTGAATGTGTGCTGCTCTTCAGATAGACAAGCTATAGACTAAAATCTAGTTAGTTCACTCTCCTTAGTTTATGATATTATCCTTGTAAATCTATGACTATTTTTTCTCGTAAACTTGTGACTTTATTCCTGTAAATTTACTTTTTTTTTTCTTGGCCCTAATTCTCCATCGTAAAAACCAGACGAACAAAAAGCATTTATAAAAAGGTACCTTGAAGTAAGATGACAAGCATGAAGAAACTTGATTGTAAAAAAGTAAAAGCCAGAGACCTGCTCCTCTCCAGTGCAAACATGAAACAAGGAAGCTTCAGGCTTTTTTGATTGCAGTATCAACCAAAGTAAAATTAAAATTTAGCTTGCTGTGTCATACTGAAAGCAGGTAAGGGCTACTCTTAAGGCTACTGGGAGTAAAATCTGTTAAAAAAGTAGGAGGCCAACTACAGAAGACGTTAGTTAGGGAACCATTCATCGTTTTTTTAATCCCAGGAAAGGAGGCCTTACTATACAGGGCCCTTGTTTAAGAGAGGCCCAGAAAGTCTATAAAATGAGTGGGGGGGCTGGGGGGGGGGCTGAGAGAAGATGGCCAAGCCACAGGGCCTTTGAATACTTTGCTACGCCCCTGCAAATGTCTGAAAACTGCTTTAATTTAATTTTGATGGACACATCAGCTACCTCTCTTTAATCCTCCGCCTCAATTGAAATAAAACTCATCTTTTACTCCTCTGTTGTGTTCTCTTCAGAGGCCTGCCAAATTAATTCAACACAATCACAACTGGATTCGGTGGCGTGCAGGAATAACCTGCACTCTACAGCTAAATCAACATCAGACACTAGGCGGGTCCTCTGGGGGCGCCGTGCCGAGCCTCAGTGTTTCTCACTCACAGAAGCGCACTTCGCCTCCAGCCCCCTGCGGAATCTGTCTTAATGTAACTGGCATCTTCATTTTGGCTCTGCTCTGATTTGTGCATGAAAAATCAAATCCTCTATTTTAACTCGGAAAAGTAAAAGGTTTTGGGAGATGGAGGAAAGAGGGGGAAAAAAAACAAAGAGTGAGAGACCAACAGAGGAAAACGATGTAAGCTGTTAATGCTATGTTAATCCCCGACTAAAAACAGCTGAAGGTAATGCAGAGCTAGATAGCTAGCAGAGGAGGTGAGTGAGAAAGGGGAAATTGGGGGTTACAGGGTGTGCATAAAATAGAGGAAACATCTCTGTGAAGTCTTTCAGCAAGTCGGTGGAATATTTTCTGCTGTGACTTAAAGTGTAACGAGACTTCACGCTTCAGTCTGCCTGAAAATACCTATTGATTTTCAACTTATATTTTCTTAAGATGTAAAATGTTGGTTTGATAATGCATCATGAAGTCAAATGTTTTCTCTGATCACTCAGAATTAATCGGAATACAGCCCGAGTGCAGTTTTTGTTTCACTTTGTAAGAGGTTCAAGAGCTCAGAGACTTTTTTTTTTCCAAAGGACAGAAAAGTACTTCATAAAACAGTGTCAAGATTAAACTGACAAAATAAAAGAGGTCACAGATCAGCAAGAGGCAACAGAGTTGATCAGTTGAGTGTGTTTAAAGTGTTTTTGGGCAGCGGAATTAGAAACTACTGGAAACTCCAGTGTCAACACGAAATTAAGTCTGCCAAGCACCGATGATGTTGAAGCAAGACAGCATTCGAAACTCCTGTGTGCTGCCTTTCCCTGACCACTGTCAGTTCAAAAACAACTTCTACAAAGAGAAGACAGATAGTGTGACATGGGAGCGCCAAACACAGCAGGGGGCTGAGAAATCAATCACCAACTTCAAGCAGCGCTCTCGACGGCTCTTGAAATAATGAAGAAAGGGGACAGGCGAGGTTTGTACTGAGGACACAGTCTTAAGATGCAACTATCAAACACACTTTTTCCTCTCGAAAGACTAAAAGTCAAGGTTTTTATAGAAGCAGTCATGCAGTACTGCAGTTTAAACCTCTGTTTTGTTCATATTTCAATAACCAATCAAACGTCAGATGTGTCCATTTGATGCACAGTTAAACTATTACTACCTCTGTTGAATAATATGGCTTTTACATGTGTTTTGTACATTAGAATTAAATGTATCGCTCTCCAGCTAGTGGAGAAATGCTGAGTGTGGCATCTGATTTGGCTTTAATTTGTAAATCACTGCCTCTGAGCCTGAGCCATTTTTTTAACTATTTTGTCCAAGACAAATTTCCCAAAGGGGACAGTAAAGTGTATCATATCGAATCGTAAACGGAGAGATTCCCAGATTGCAATTCAAATAGCAGATTCTGTTCTGATTTGTCAAAGGTCTGATCTGCCCGTTTGGATTTTTGCCAATTACGATTTTCCTTCTATGATTAAAAACAAAAACCAACACATGTTGTAACCTCTCTTTAATTGGAACATACAGACTTTTTTTTCTGCTGTGATTTCTAATAGAATTCTTTTAGATATACGGTACGTCATAGAGATTTTGTTTGATTGTTTAACCCTTAAAAGCCTGATCCATGAAAAAAATAGCCAGAAAATTCTATTTTTTTGGAACCGAGATTTCTATTGACCCTTTCACCAAACTCTATAATAATATCATTTTGTATATGATGTATTTTTTTGTACCATATTTGATGAATTGGGCAGTTTTGGCAACTTTTTAATGAAACAATTTATCATGTTGATGAGATAGAGGTCATTGAAACTCTTGTGTCAAATATGATACATATGGCAATAAAGGGCTAAACAGATATTTAAACTCTAACAAACCAACTGCTCTCAAAGTGAAAACACTCAGATAAAAAACACAGTCAAAAAATAATGTCAAATTGGCTTGAAGAGTGTAGCTAACACTAGTAGAGCTAGCACCTGGTTATATGCCAGTTGAACTTGAATATATATACATCAAGTAATTCTGGTACTCACAAGTTAACTGTGTTGTTGAGTAAACGTGCAAATTCCTAATCAGTAAAATAAAACCAAAACTGTCATACAGTGATTCTTTTTTTATCCTGTTAAGTTAATTTGTTGCCGATCACATGATTACTAAACACCTTACCTTTTAGTTGTTTGATGCACCTTGTGGTAAAAATGAAATGATAGAAATCAATTGGTTGATTTTTTTTTTAACCCTCTCTCACTGCATTTATTCAGACTCCTTAAAAAACACAAATTAACCTTAAGTTACCTGATGATCAGTCTGTCTAATTTCTACCATCCCCACAAAGTGCTGCATCTTAAGGCAAGTTCTTATTTTATCCCACACTCACAGAGTCAGTCAGTGCACCTCTCAGTCACTGCTGATCTCAAACTGATTAACTGATGGCTGACGACTTTCACAGATGAACCAGATGTAGTTTAAGATGTTTTGTCTTGAAATATATGAATCAGAGAGGCTTTTTGAAAATGGAAATACAATATGGACTGTTCCTTGCTAGCACGTTTGGTTTTGTGATAGTTTTAATTTTCCTCATGGTGTAACTTAATATCCAAGTAGAAGATGTTTTTATCATAAAAACCTGAAACCTTAGACAGATTGAGCTTTTTTATGTGTCTTTGAGTTGCACACAAAAAACTTTTGAGCGCAAATTGGGAGATTTTGTTGTGAAAGGTCATGACTTTAAATGTAACACTTAGTCTGAACTGCTAATTTTAACAGCTGTGTACGTGGCTGTTTCTGACTGTGTACATTTGCAGCCAGTGCTAAAAATTGAGTATTCACACATTTTTCTCCCCCTCACAACACAGTCCAAGAAAATTCAAGCTCAGAAAATAATTATTTGGGAAGTAAAATCCTCTCACTGTCAACCCTGAACAACCGTCTCTCCACATGCCCACAAACTGCTCACAAAATAATGGAATAAGAGGAAGGAAAGACGGAGTAAAAACTATTGTGTGTTTCATGAGGACATAGTGAGCCAAGCACTCGTGCATGAATATTCATGTGTACCACAACAAACTGTGAAAAAGGCTTTGTTAGTGAAACCAAATCCCATGCTCGTGTTCGAGAAAAGAGTGCGCTCTCTGGAGGGGGCTTTGGATCCCAGCCTGCTAAGATGGTTGCCACCAGTGGCGGGAATGATGCTAAAAAGGCTGGCTTCAAGAAACAGTATTTCTGAAATGCTGTTTACCTCTCAAACATAAGCTGAGCTCCGTGCTTAAGCACCAACAGCGGGTCAGGAAAAAAGCCTCCATGTGAGATGCCTGTTAATTGAGGCCCTGAGGTGATAAATTTTATGTCCCAAAGTGTGAATTTTATGTTCTTAAGTGTGAAGAAAACAGAAAAGGGAGAATTTAAAGCTGCCAGTTGTGGTGCGATTTTATAGGCCTTACATAAAGATGGGGTTAATGTTTGGAAAAATATAGATAAAATTTGTGTCGTTATCTCTAAATGATTAATTTCAGAAACCTACTGGCTGAGTTACAGAGGCCCTGTGTGGGCATTCATCCACACATTCTTTTAACTCTGTTTTTCCATGATAAGTTCACATTTTCAGTCAAATTAAAACTTTTTTTTATACCTTTTCTTTTTAATCTCAGAATAATGTTTATTTTCTGGTAATGACAGGAACATTTTGGTGATTTCAAAGAAAACGGAACAATATAGTGGTCACTTTAATCGTCCAAACCACTCTTATAAGGTATGTTTAGCTTTTCTTGTTTTGTTTTTTGTGTTCTGGTTTCTTCCCACTGAGTTAAAAAAATATGGATGCTTGTCAAATTTGGGCTACCATACTGAGTCACTTGAAAGCAAAGGTATTATAGTTTGATTTTAGAGTATCATGTAAAGTGAAGTAAAAGAGTTTTACATCCACAGACACTGAGAGCTGCAGCTGCTGCCAAATTGTATCGATTGGTTAAGCCTTGGTTTGTGTTTTGTGGCTCTGTGTTTACTTAAAACAATTAGTAGAGATTTGTTTTTTTTATGTGTCAAATTATTGTTTTATCTATTTTGATTCACTTGTTCAGAACAAAAAAATAAAAAGTCAGGTGGAAGAAAATCATTTTCAGGATTCAATTAAAGCTCCTGTGAGGAACTCTGTAAGGCCCCCTGTTGAAAAATGATGCAGAACATCAACCTGCTCTCTTTAACAGACAGATGTATCAGTTGATCTATGGCTGAGTCCCACCCTGAAATGCTATGAGCCAATCACAGTGCGTATAAAAATGTGCTCCAGTGAGTTTTTTCTTCTAAGATTTTTAAGCCTTGAAAAGGTCACATGGTGTTCATGGGGTACATGTAACTCTGACACAAAGTATCCTGACAGGCTGGATGACAGAGTGCATTTTTTACCCTTTCCTTAAGCAACATCTCAACCGAGAAAAGTGTCTTCTTAGGATAAAGTTGTGCTGTAGACCACAACATCAACTCAACGAGAACAAAATTAACAAGTACGTTTACGTCTGTTCTAAGGTAAGTCAACATCATATTTGAAACAACATATTGTCACTTTGCTGGAAAGAAATATAAAGTTATCTTTAACACTAGAACCGCCACAGCAGTCTGACGGACAGTTTGGGACCTTCTCTAATGTTAGCTAAAGTTAGCCTAGCGTTAGCTCCTAGCTGCGTTGTTCATTGGCCTATTTCGTTCTAGTTTTTGTTCTTTGGTGATCGTCTGGAGCTAGCAGTTTATCAGGTTTGCACTGGGACCTGTAAGTTTTGTCTTGTAACTAAAGCTTTTTATCGACCTTCTCTACAGTAAAATGATAATTATACATTGCTCCAATGTTTAGTTTAGACCCTTTTGGTGCCTTCTAGATGATATGTGATTGTTCTGTCTTCAAAAATCATCAATGACGTCCTGTGAAATTTCTCCTACTGTGACACCTCCCATAGCACCTGTCACTGAATGTTCATTGTTTGTCCAAGTGAGTGGTGGGGACATGACTTAGCCATAGGTCAATTGTGCGCCATTGCCACCTCACAAAGATGCATCACTGTTAATTTCACTCTGTTTTATGACCAGTTACAAAATTCCTCCTTGGATCTTTAAAGATCTCTTAATTGATTATTAAATACTGATTACCTTCTAACATTAACTTTAAACCCTGCAGGCTGTGCAAGTTAATTATTACAACTACACACCTGTTGATAAGAAGTAGAAGAACCACTATAGCTGATTATTAATGAAAGACAAACTGTTCCTGCTTCTGTTATTATCAGCCCAGGGTTTTACTGCATCTTAAAGGCAGGGTTGGTAGTCACAGAAACTAGCATGAATTTGAATGTAGCATCTTCTCAGGACTCCGTTTAGCCCCTAAACCCACATACTTGAGCTCCTCCAAAATGACACCCCTGCTCACATGCACAAACCACTGATTCACGATCATATAATCATATGATGGTGACTGATTTAAAACCACAGACTCAAACCAGTCTTCAGCACATTGTTTATGTTTGCTCTACGTTACCAGTAATCAGGGTATAGGTAGTTTTTCTGCTGTTGTCCAGCGTACTTGGATTCCTCTTGGTTATGTGCATTGAATCAGGGCTAGTACATGCCGGCAAAATGTACGAGCAGGAGGCGGGCAGAATGGCAGGACGGGATTTGATTGGTTCAACAAGTTGGCTGCCAAACGCTAGGATTGGCTGATGTTTTCCCAGGTTTACTCCTGCTGTAGACAGCAGATATTTTTCACTATTTTAAGAACACATCATGCATTAATTGACACCAGGACATAAAGATCATTTTGACCAGGACAATAAAAAGTGTATCTAAATCAATTACCAACCCAGCCTTTAATGTTAACTGAAAGACAACAGCAAGACTAAGAATGACAAAAGAATCCCAAAGCAGATTAATCTGTTAGGAATTGATTTGTTAAGCTTCTCTCTTTTCACGGGTGGAAGCAGTCGAACAGGATTTAAGAACGAGCCCCTGAGATGCACATCTGCTGTGAGCCCGTCCTCTTCAGGTCAGGGGGGACCCTCCAACTCTGGAACTGCTCAATGTCTTCTGGAGGCGAGTCGCCACCAACTGGACCACTTTAACAGCGCGTGGGTGTTCATGAATGTGGTTTCTGTGTAAGTTAAGTCCGCACAGGTGCGAGACAATGTATGAGTGTATGCATGTGGATTCATGTCCGTCTGTGCGTTTGTCAGTGTTCACTGTGCAGTAGAGGTGCCAGCTGTCCAGGGCTGCCTTCAGGAAGAATGTGTAATGTGGATAAGCTCCTTCTCCTGGCTTCTAGGGGCTTTACTGCAGATCTGTTCCAGGTTTGTGCATGTATGTGTGTGTTTCTGTGACTAAATGCATGCACGTGTGTGGCCTGGGTAAAATGGAAGAAAAATAAATAAATAAATAAATAAATCCACAAACAAACGCATTAAATCCAAGGCCACAGCTAGCTGCCCAACAGCTAACAACCCCATACGAGAAAGCAGCAGCAGTAAGCCGGCGCTGACATAATTATGTCACACTGAGCCATTTCAAGTTGAAACGCGATTGTCAAAGCTCTCCCACTGCTCAATCACAGCCTTCACAAAGATAAGAAAACATGGCTGTGCTTCATCTCTCTGCGACAACAAATTAGAGGAAAAAACAGTCATGGTCAAAGTCGTTTGAAGTCACAGTTTTGGTAAAATGTACAGAAAAGAAGTGCTCGGTTTCTCATCTTTCAATGAAACAAACGGAGAACGTGACTACTGGCATTCAAATCAAAGATAGAGCATCAATTAAGCTTTGTTGTGAGCCCTCAAAGCTCAGTTATGCTGTTTGACCAGAGGTAAAGGCAGAGAAGAGGATTATGGGTGACAGTATAATCGAGCTGATGCAGCACGGTAGAGATCTGGTGGACTTTCTGACCTTGGATCACCCGCTTTAAACCTCCACGCATGGCTACCTGTGAGTACAAACACACACACACACTCAGCCCTGAAGCCCTCCTCATGATAAGCCAATGAGGGCGAGGGACAGAGCGAGGAAGGAGGAGGGGGTAGGAGGAGGAGGAGGAGGAGGAGGAGGAGGAGGAGGAGGAGGAGGAGGAGGAGGATGTGGCTCTGGCACTTCCAAGGGGCTGTTTACTTGCATTGTTAATTTCATTAGCCCTCCGGCAACCGCTTCAATATTTAACATTCTGGATTTAGCTCTGCCCTTTTTTTTCCCTCTCTCTTTTTTTTTTCTTTTAACAGGTTTGCCAACAAAGTCCAACAATTAAACAGAGTGGCCGAAGGTAATCTATCAGCGCCCTGGTCTTACCACTTAATATAGTGGCACTCGATTTGCACTCGACTGGAGGAGGCCAAACCTTGTAAAAGCCACAATCCTTTTAAATGGGCAATCAATTTGGCAATGTGACTTTGCAGGTTTCCGTTGCTTGGTCCTGCTTGTATAAACCTGTGGTTTGGAGTCACAGGAAGCATGTGGAGACATGGTGGAAAGGTAGGCCAGGGTATGTAGAATAGAATAGAACAGAACATACTTTTTTGATCCCCAAAGGGAAATTCAGAGTTACAGCAGCAAACAGAGTGTAAAGTGCAAAAATTACAAGAATATACAAAAAGTATAATATAATAGTTGTCAGCTAAGAAAAAATGTCCATCAGAGACAAAAGCTTGGCCACAACCTTGACAGGGTCCAGGACTGAGCTGGCCTTCTTCACTAGTCTGTTCAGGCTCGTTCTCCTGTATCCTGTCACTTCCAGCAGGTGAAATCCTTCAATGTGGTGTTTTTCTGGTGTTAGCTCCGTTAGCCATGTCTCTGTGAATAGCTTGATGCTAGTCTGCTGGTATTCCTTCTGGTGCTGCGTTAGCATGGCTAGCTTGTCCATCTTATTGCAGATAGATCTTACATCCTCCAAAACAATGGATGGGAGGACGGGTGGATGTCCCTTCTTAGCTCACGCTGCAGTACCAGCATATCGTTCTTGACTTCTTCTCCTCAGCTTTCAGGCAACTTTGGACCAGTTAGCATCAACATGCTATGGGCTGCTAACAGCTGAAGTCTCGTGTGTAAACAATGCGACCCTTGCTACACGTAGGATCCCCGACAAACAGGAACAGAAAAGGTAAAAACACCACTGCAAACACAACCAGATTGGTCTCAATCGCCAACAAATGAGCCATAAAGAGTAACAACAGGCTTCAAATACAAAGAGAACTGGAAAGATACAAAAAGGATAAAGAGCTACTGCAACAAGCTGCCATTCAAGAGGCACTCAGAAACAGGAAATGTGTTAGAAATGTTTCTCACATGTATGATGTGAGAAACAAAACATATGCTTTATAAAAATGGCAGCTAATTAGGCAAAAAAGAGGGTTCTGATGATGCTTTAATTTCCTCTTAAAACATCTAAGTGTCCCGGGTCAGCAGCAATGTTGGGCATAATCTAGTTTGTGAATGTGAGCTGCAGTCAGTGTATTAGCATTAGCGGTCACATACATAGAGCGCGCTGAAGAGTGTGACAGCCTGCTAATGGCTCTGTCACAAAGGGACCCGAGTTTAGACACAGCTATAATCATGATCTCAATAAGCGTGCCACCCTACCAGCACACCAGCTCAGTCGTGTCCCCTGATATCCACACTCTGATATTATATGCCCACAGTCCCATGAAATCTAGCTGCGGCAGAAAAGATGGCTTTGCATACTGCCAACGTTTCCAGTCTGGGAAGCAATAGTGTGACTGCTTTAACACACTCCTGCAGTACAGTGTGGACTCACACACCATGGGTGAGTAATATCCCAGCCTCGCCTCTAATCCCTTCGTATTGAAGGGGTCTTTCAGGCAGTTTATAAACTGGTCTTTTCCATTGTGGAGTACTGTGGTTGCACCCGAGCCACCTGCCTGTACCGCCTCGGCCCCTTCCTTGTTGATTTATCAAACAAATCCCGCACATAAAGTTCATTGGTAGGTGTGCTGGCGAGGCAGAGCGTTAAAATATCGCCACAATGGAAGCGCAGATCTTTTCATTTACCATTCAAAACAAATCGGGCTGCAGCGGGCAGAGAATAAATCCAGGCTTGTAAGTAAATACATGTATTGAAGCGGTGGACTGTTGAAAACGCATCAGGGGCACGCTTTTTCTATTATGAGGATATTTATCTTCCTCCCTACACAAAAAGGCCAAGGGATAAGGTAAGGAAGAAAGAGGGGAAAGTGTTTGTTTTCCTACAGTACAGTACTGTGAACATTGTGTGTGCATGTGTGTGTGTGTGTGTGTGGAGGCATGCGAGTGTAATTGCTGCCTGTTATCATTAAGCGAGCTGGAGCGATCGGAGGATGCACAACAACCTATGAAGGGCAAACCTGGGGATATTGTGCGTGACATTGGACGTCTGTGGGTAAGTAATGATCAGAGCAGCGTGTGACAGCCCAGCCTTCGCGGCAACAATGGCACATTGTTCGCTCTACTATGTCACCCGCGTGTCTAACTCTTACCCACCTCTTCATTAGTTAGGAAGCCACAATATCCGAGTCCTGTATGCAACCACTGCTCCTTCATTGCTAAGAGAGACATTAAATCTAACCACGCACACTTCATGAAATAGTCATTTTTTTATGCTGAGGAAGCCAAACACTGGTTTGTTCTTCTTTCCTCTCGCTCACTGGGGTCATTGGCTTGTCCTCTGGCGCTCGAGCAGGTTCAAACCAGGGCCACATCACCTCCAGGAGGAGGCGAAATAACCTTTAATTGAGGGAATAATCCCCAAGAAGAGGAATCAGGGGAGTGGTAGATAATGAGCTATTTTCTGTTGACAACATGACACAATTTACTTGGAGCCGGGTTATCAAGATGGGAGAAGGGTATACGAGAAGGAGCAGATTAATGAAAGCTAAGAACAACAGAAGTGAAGGTTGTTGTTTAAACAGATGTAGAGTATGAATACGTCTTTAGGGATACAGCTGTTTTAAGTGGTAGTTTTCGGTTCTATAGCTCTTAGAGTCAAACTGATTCTTTTCAAGAGGTAACCAGTAAAATGAAGTGCTTTATTAGGAAGTACATGACATTTTGTTTACAGTTGTTCATTTTTTTCTACCAGTAATGTGCATAATAGGGCTGAGATGTGCTTTTCTCCCGATTTCCCGATTCTTCAACGATTTTTAGGGAACCAATTCAATTTAAGTTGAGATTCTACGATATTGTCAATTTTTACAATTTTACTTCCCTCATTTAACACCAGCCCATGTAAAGCTGAATAATGATGATGTCTACAGACTATATCCTGAGCCATATTTCACCAAAAAATGAACATCACATGAGTCAGTTTTTTAAGATATACTAAGGGGATCGGACATCATGGTACTAGATAGTCATTCGCCCTCTGCTGGAGAAAAGCGGTAATGTTTTTCAACCCAGCTTCTAAACAAAGACTTAAACGAAGGATTTAAATTTGGAAAAAAAACAGTTTTTTAACAAGAAAATTTGATTTTAAAATTGTAAAACAAGAAATCCTGATACTTAGGTCCTGATACTCCAGTGAATACGGTCTTAACTTGATGTTGCCATGCAGGGCAGAGCCTCTTTGTTTTCAACATTTAAAGAAGACAGAAGCTTGGGGTGTCCAGTATTGATGTCAGATATCAGTCCGATATCAGGGGAAAAAAAGCAAGTATTGGATTATATCAGCCTGCATCTAAAATCTCTGATATAAGCACGTCAATACAAGCAGTTCATTCCAGACTCTGCTTCAGCACGCCTATATAAAGCTGACTTTTTTTTTTCTAGTTGACATTTATTATATTATACTTTTTATATATTCTTTGAATTTTTGCACTTTAAACTTTCTTTGCTGCTGTGACTCCTAAATTTCCCTTCGAGGATTAATAAAGTATGTTCTATTCTATTCTATATAAGCGATCAGTATGATTGGGACAAAAAACTGTCCAAGCTGACTACTCCTGTGTCCATCATGCCAAGTTCAGTGTGTTCATAAAGATTTTGATTAAATTTGTTTTGAAAATAAAAACCAGTACACAAAGTTGCTTGCATCATGGCAATGATTTCATTTTATGTTGGAGAAGCATCACATCTTCATGAGAACTTCAGCCGCCTCCTTTAATTTGGAGAAATGAAGGTCTACAAGTAGAAAGATGTAGTTTTAGGACTGTTATGGAGCTTTGAGGCAAAGAGGAAAAAGAGCTTTCAGGCTTGTGTTTTTCCTTTTGGTCTGTCTTGGTATTTGTTGAAAACAGAAGATAAAAGCAGGAAATTTTAAGTCTTGTATTTTAAATGTCAGAGTGTTCAGTATATCTACAGCATCTGAAACACAAACTTGATGCATGCGTTGTTTAAAACGTAGTCACTTTGTAAACATGTCAGCAGGTAGCAGCACACATAAATGTCACTCTGGAGGCAGAGTAATTTCATTTTGTTTGCAATAAATAAACCTCGGTCCCTCAAACTGATTATGTTCCCTTCAGAGTCTTTTGGGTCTGGCTCGTGCTCTGATGAAAACAGTGCCCAGCTTAATGATGCTGTTGATTTATATCTGGTGGGTATTGCTACCCCCCCACATACACACCTCCAAAAAAAAGAGGACAGAGGAAAAAGGCTCTGCTGCTTCGCCAAAGTGCATTGCTAAAGGAAAATGGATGGACAACAGCAATTCTTGTTTTCACTGTCATGAATAAGTTATATCAACCTCATATGTATGAGGGAATATGAAAAACTAATTACCATATTTTCCATTAATGAGAACAGAAAAGTTTTTTGGTGCAGTTCTCAAACTGCAGTAAATTCTGTAATTATGGGTCTTTTCTTGTTATTCTTGTTTGGTAAGACGCAGAAACTCACAATGAACAATATTCACTAGATTTATAAGCACCCAGAGAACTCTGGTTGTAAGCTGATAAAGGAACGAGCTGAGCTGGTTTGGCGTTTCTTGGGCTAAAGACAGATTTTTAACGGTAATAGGCAGCATTTATACGAAGTCAAAGCCTGGCTTTGTGCCTGCTATTAGAAAAGTTAAGACAAACAATAAAAATGCTTGTTAGAACTCTTCTGGATTGCAATTGCAGGCAGAAGTTTAAATACAGTGGTATCAATCGTCCTGCAGCCGGGGGCAAAATAAACTGCTGCATTCATGGAGGATATGATTGATTCATTAGGCTAACATTTTTGGCCGATTAGAGTCGCTTGATGTAAACAATCTACATTTGAAATGGAGCCTTTCTTTGTTCTGGAAAAAAATTTACATTTCTCTGGCTTCTGATGCTTTCCTTCAACAAAGCTGCAGAGCCACAGGCAAACAAAAAAGACCAAATACACTGGAACCAGTGTGCACATGAACTTAACATGACTTCCTGTTTCTGAATGGTAAAAGTGGGTTTGCAGAGCTGGAGGAAGCTGGGGATTTTGTACACTAACCCCTGCATCGATCCAGATCAAGCACTGGCAGAAAGCAGTGGGCGTAGGGAGCAGAGCCCCTTTGATCAAACAGTGGTCATGACTTCTTCAAGAAGCAGCAATCTCCCACTGAAGTCTGGGAACAGTATGGAAGTCCCACAAGGGATTATGTCTGAGTATGTCAATTATGGTATGTACGCAGAGCTACTCCAGGGTAGGATCTGCCAATCGCTGCAGCGTTCTGATCCCACCTTGGCTCTGAAACAGAAGGTTCTGCTGAGCTTGTGCCAAAAGAACTCCATAAATAACAAAATATTATAGCGTAGATTTATAGAATTTTATAGCGTTGTATGAACATTTCAGATGACACTGCCATAGTGACAACTCCTTGGGACTAAATCAGGAGTCTGATTTATAACTGATAGAGTTTCATTTGTATTAGATCCAGTTTACTGCTCTTGTAATGATAAAGTAGATACACTCTTGTTCCCTAGATGTGTTGAACCAAACACAAAGACCAGAATAAAGCATCAAGCTCCTGGCCTTCACAAAGATTAAAGTTCCTGTGAAGATTTTTCAACGGTTTAGGAAATAGACTGTAATCAACAGTAATACCTCTGTATGGCCTAAAACGCAAACCAGACTAAATGAAAAATGATGGTCAATATTTAAAACTGTGGTTTTTAACACCTGTAACTGCTTCAAGGGGGTAGGTGTCAGAGGAGGCACTTTAAAGCAAAGTGAAGAAAAACTTTTCATAGTGAATACTTATAGCTTGTGGTGCATCAACAATCTCAATTCCTTAAAAAAAAAGCTGGGATACTGTGTGTAATGTATAAAAAATGAAACACCATGTTAATTTAAAAAACATTGCAAAGATTACATACAAAATGTTGAAACAAGGTAGTTTGATGAAAAAATATATGCTCGTTTTCAATTCAATCAAGTTGAGACAAGGACGAGATAACACTGAAACTTATGTTATGCATCCCATAATCATCAATAGAAGGAGCATAAAAAGGCAAAATGGCCAGAGAGGCTACGTGTCCCAGAGGTAGGAAGTTGGGGATTTCTTTATTTCCAGCATGTAAAATTATTACAAGATTAAGAGAACGTGGACTGACAAGGCCAGTGACTAATAGCTGTGATCTGCTGGCCCTAAGACGGCAATGCACTGAAAACAGACATGACTCTGTAGTGGAAATCACAGCATGGGCTCAAAATCACCATTAAAAACCATTGTCTACTAACACTCAGTGCACAGTTTAACTGAGAGGACTTTCTAAGTGGTCTTGAAAAAGTCACTTCTAGATATCTGCCTGATCGTAATCTACAACTTAAAATGAGATTATAAGGTTATTACCAATAAAGGTTATTTAAATGTTATTTGTTAGCTTCCCGATTGAGTCAGACGAGACCAGATTGATTTACAGCACGCTGAAGTCTCTGTGACAACACCACGCCAGCTGACAAAGTTCAGTAGTGAGAAGAGAGATCTGTGTTTTTCTCTGCTCTATCTCTGGGATTACTTTGCAGTGATGGTGGACACTGGAGCTGAACTGTCAAACAAAAAAAGGACAGAAGAGAAGAAGAAAGCTAAACGAAAGAGCGATAGGGCACGGGCTAAAGGTTAAAACATGGTTAATCTGTTTGTGATAATGTTCATTCCAACCCACTTGCTGCAGTTATTCTGCAGTGCTCTGATCAAACTTGAGTCTGTCAATAAAATGAAGAGTGAGGTTACGTTAGCTCTGATTGGCAGAAGAGCAGGAAGTAAGGAATTATTACTAAAGCTACATATTAGCCTTGGAGCACCAGGCTAAAATAGCCGGCCACTAAACTACAGTACAAACTTACAAAGTTTGCTTGTTGTCACAAATACGTTACTTCATCACATTGTATCCAGTAAAAAGTTGTCTTTAATAAAAAAAAGTAGTGTGAAAAGAAGATCTGATCTCCATTCATTTCCAAAATAAACACACGCCCATTAAGAATCATGAGAAAAAAACAATGTTTTTAACAAAAAAGTTGTGAAACAATTAATCTAATACTTATATGAAACAAGTTTTTTTTTTTTTATTCCACCTCTACTATGTACCCATTTAAAGAACAAGACATGGTTATGCACGGGGTATCATTTTTGGCCACAGGGGGCACTAAATGCAATAACAAAATTCCTCACAGGAGCTTTCACTATGATTTCAAACCACATTAATGTTAATTTGACTGATTTTTGACAGATACATGCCATCCAAGCCATCATAGCTCAGGAAGAAGACTTTCAAAATAAAAGCCATAAAAAAAGTTTAAAATTCCAGCACTGCCAAAACGTTCCAAGTGTATCAACTGAGAACAAGTCTGGAGGAAAACAAGATGTTTTTTTGTTTTTTGTTTTTTTTTTAATTTGTCACGTGTAAAGAGTTCATCAGTTGAAGAAATGTATTCATGTTAAGTAATTCTGATGAGGGAAATAAAAATAAAACAGTCTGAATGGAAAATCCCATTAATGAGAGCCTGGGCTTTCAAAAAAGACATATTTAAAAAATGTTCCAACACCTCGCAGGTCTCTGTTCCCTGCCAAACAAGATCAGTGTCTCAATCCCTGAAATATGTCAAGTCACTGTACACTTGGAGCTGATCCAAGACCAGATTAAAAAATGAAATGATCTTTTTTTTTTTTTTGTCTCCCGCTCTTCCCAAGTAAACACTCTAATCCGCACACTTTGCTGCCTCGTTACTTGGGCTCTTAATTAAAATGCAAGCACTTCTCCTTCAGGCGGTTACCAATACTTGATGCGCTGGATTACCGGCGGTGAAGTCGGACATAATTTGTTTTTAATAAAACATCTGAGGGATTAAGTCGATGGAGTTTACTGAGATTTGGCTCCAAGGAAGCGCGTGTCTTGTAAACGCCGAGCACAAACACACCAACAAACGCTTTGGCATCTTTAATAGGCATTTAATTGCTCTTAATATAGAACAAATGGTTATAATAACAGGGATTCCTTACATAAATGCAGCTACTGTAAACAGTGGATGAAAAGGTGCATATTAATGGCAGACTTACCTGTACATTTGCATTTGTTTACTCAAATGTAGGGTGAAATGACTTGGTATAATGCTGGGAAGAAGTAGTATTAATTTGTAGCCTTAATTAGGAGTTTTATGGGTTGCCACAGTAGAGAGCGCATAAAACGACAGCGTCATCACTAATTCAACATGGCAGGCCTGCAGAACACCATCTGCTGCCCAAGAAACTGTTAATAAAGTCACAATTATCTTTTTGTAAGCATTTTATTGAGAATAAAATTTGCAAATTAATTAGCTGCAAGTCGAGTCAACGGGTAAGAGGAGAGAAGGAGAAGGAAGGGGAGAAAAAAAAAAGGGCCACAGGAGCGAATGGAAAGAGGCAAAAACGTTTGATTCAAGAACGTTTCTGCAACCAAACACACCCGTGGCGCTGATGATAATTCCCGGTTTCATTGCTGATGATTTGAGACAAAGGCTTTGCTTCACTTTTTAATTGCGCTTCACATCCACTTACACGCATTTTGTAATGAGGCTGCACATTTAACCGTAGCCTCCCTCCTCTCATCACAACAAACAGAAACAAACAAACAAAAAAAAAAAAGAAAAAAAAAAAAAGAAGAAGAAGAAGAAGCAGTTTTTGCAGCCTGTAATTGCGCTGTGTTAACAGCTGGCTATCAAAACCCAGCAGGAAAATACAATTCACCCTGGAAAGTTGAGCATCAAGCCTATTTGTGATCAATACTGCCGGGCCAAGAAAGCACTTATCTGCTGTGTTTACATTGTTGTTAGTTTCTCATCAAGAACGCTTCCCTCATTACAGTCCCCCCCTCTCCCCCACCTCCATCCGTGACTGCTTTTGCTGCCTTTTTTTTTTTTTTCCCCGAGCTTTTGTCAACACAATAAATGGCCAGAATAGAGGCCAGATAATTTTGTTAATCCCCTTTTGCCTAAGACCTTGAGGAGTTTAATTCATGGTGATTGTTTTGACTCCCCTCGCCGGCGATCAATATGGCCCATTTCAGCACTTTTCGCCGAGCTCGGAAACAGAAAGCCCTCGTCCCCTGCGCTCTCCTTTATGAAGACTACACACAGACGAACACAGTATCCTTCAAAGTCATCAGATGTGCAGACAGAAGGCACACACACCAGAGTAATCACAGGGGCTGCCAGTGGATACAGCTAGAAGTCACGTTCTACTGTATGTACGAGTCGTGTCTTCTGGTTTCTGTTTTCCTCCACAGAGGAGGGAAAAAGTGAAGATAGAAAGCGGGGGTGGTTACTCCTTCGCTGAGCGCTTATCAGCCACCCCCAGCACCTCGATGCCCTCTAACCCTGTCATCAACTCACACATGACCTCTTTATTTTAGAGATATGAGCAAATATCTCCGCAAGAAGAGAAGAGAAATTTATGTACACACATGAAAAAAAAAAAGAGATGGGTTTAAGTCACACCAAGGTAGGAAAGCAGAGTGTGACACTGAGGTTGCAAAATCAGCCACTCTGGCACCACTTATTTCCCGCAGAGGACACCCCAGAGAGGAAACACCAACAAACACTTCCAGGAGGAGCGAGAAAGAGGACGTGCAAGGTAATCGTTCTAGTTAGTGTGATTTATGATTCATAAATTCAGCACTTATTCCCTCTGAACACACACACACACACACACACACACACAAAAAGGATAAAGAATTTCCTTTTTCCAAACGGGTATCATGCTTAATTACCTGGGCCTGGCCGGCGGTTTATGTATTGATGTGAAAACACAGGGGCAATCACCCCGAGCCTCCTGTGTTGTTTTAATGAAATGTGCACGGCTGCATATGCATAACCAGATTTGCAGTAAGCAAGTGCGCAAATTAAACATGCCCATCGCTCAGACGGCGGCACCTCCTAAGTGGCATTTGGAAAATTACCTCATACGTTTTATTTGCGGGGCATGCTTTTGTTCACAGGGCGGTAATTGACAGCGGTGTAATGAAATTGCAACTAGAATCGCTGAATGTGTTTTTAAAGTCAATAACACCAAATGTAATGCCCTGCTGAGCAAGAGTTCGGGAATACAATTATGATCAATTTGAGTGCTGAGGGCGGCCATTTTGAATCAGCCTCATACAGAGACAATGGGTGCGTCTCACTCAGCGACCTCATAAAGAGAACTTTGTGCGTGTTTGTGCTCACGAGGAGATCGAGCACAGACAGAACAGATGCATGCTGTGTAACTGCCTCACCTCTCGGCTGTTTTTAAAACCCATCAAAGTCGCTGGATGTAACAAAACAAACCTCCCCCGTCTGATGCACGCTCACGGTTCTTCTAATCACTCTTCGGCCTGCTGGAAACTATCCTGCTCCTTCTCCTGTTTAACTTTGCAATCAAGTCCACTCCATCTCCATCTTTCAGCTCTCCTTCCTTCCAGTTCTTTTCTTCACTTTTCCCAGACGAGTGTGTTTGCAGCTGCTTTTCCTCCACTTTTGCACGGAGGAGATCCAACTCCTCGAGTGTGTCGCTTGCCACACTTCACAGCTCAGGCACCACACTCGGGCTGAACGGTCCACAGGATACAGCACAGCACACCGCTTGCTTTCTTCTCCTCGTCTACAAGCTGCCTTTAAGTGACCACTGACCGAGGAGACACGTCTGATTTATCGACCTGAAGGGGGGAATACAAGTTGGGTTGAGCCCCGGTGTGTTCCGGGGGTTTGATTATAATGGGAACCTTGAGGAAGGAGAGAGGGATTGATAAGGATGATGAGGTCCGAAGCCCGTGTTCATCAAGTGGATGTGTGAGCGTCGTCGCTTGGAGAATGAAAGAGCCCGGCTGACTGCTGTTTGGTACCTGAAAGAGAACTCCAGTGTGAGCTTCTTTGCCTCAAAAACTAAAGATGGGTTTCTATCCAAAGTGTTGGTGTGCAAATGTACTCTCACATTCTCACAAGATACTTCTCTTGCATTTGTAATTCGTTAATTTACAACCAGGGCGTGTTAAAGGCACGGTTGGTAGTCACGGAAAACTAGCATGAATTTGAATGTAGCATCTCCTTGGGACCCCGTTTAGCCCCCACCCTCCCACACTCAACTCCCCCGCTCACATGCACGTCAGATTTTATCTGTGACTGTTCATGTATTTATTAACCAGTCTTAAAAGTGCTCTGATTTTTGCCTGAAGTAAAAGTAGCAAAAGTTTTAAATACTTGCTCCCCCATAATCCTCCAGACCAATAATCGGTCACCCTGGAAGTCCGTCCACACGCTAAACATTAAACTTCCCACGTTGTACTGCAAATATGCTTCCATCTGGCAAACTGCTCTTGTAGATTTTCAACTTTTGTCACATAATTCACTCAAACTCAAGAGTCACTCTTCTTTGTACCCCTAACAGCAACACTGCCATTAAGACTGGCTTTGAAGCCTTATCTGCTAATTTAATACCCAAAAATAGACGGTACGACTGAATTCAAATGTAATTTTGCATCATCGTGACCAGAAATTAGTCATTACACTTCCTCCAATCAAAAATCATCACTAGCATCCAACCAAAGCTTTATCAAAGAAGTCAAACATGCACTGACCCAGCGACTTTAACCCCCTCCTTTCTCTTCTAAAATATCCAAACTCCAACTTTTTTCAGCAATGCAGGTTCTTTCTGGTCCCAAATCCATGTCCTCTCCATTGGCTTCCTGTCAGATTGAGCCTTTGAGATTCTGTTGATCATTTTCAAAGCACTTCTGGGTCTGGCCCAAAGCTACAAAGCAAACATGTCGCCACCACAGCCAGCGTGCAGCCTTAGATCCTCCTCATGGGTGTTACAAAGTTGAGGCTTAAATCCACAGGCCACCATACTTTTGCCATCAGGATCTTTTGGTTCTTGCTGGAGGAAATAAGGCTCACAGAATCAGTGACTCCTTATAGATCAGATTCTTAATTCATGCAATTTGTGTTGAATTATTGTTCATGTTTGAAGTTTTTTGTACAGTCATCTTTTACCCTGTTTTTGTCTTTGTCATCCTGCTTTAACTTTATCTTCACAGCACCTTCACTTTATTCAGCTTTTATTTATACCTATTGTTTGGCTTTCTGGTATTTCTGTTGAGCGCCCAGCTTTTCCTTTCTCTCTCAAAGCACTTTGTAAACTCTATTTTGAAGAAGGTGCCTTGTAAATATAGCAGCAGATACACGCCAAAAGGAATGCAGCAATAAAACCATCGTTTTTGCACTGGAAGTTGTGATCTGATAACAGTCTGACTCAAGTAAGAGGAGCGTCAGTATCAGACCGGTCAGACAACAAGATCAGATTGCACGCTTGTCGGAGAGCTTGGGAGCCAAGTGAATGGAGACAGCACCATCGTGTTTTCTCATTAGACGCTATCAGGTGGCATCGGCTGACAGAGCAGGCGATGGATGCATAACCTCCAGACTCCTGGTGGCTGGGCCTCCCATTGGCGCCTTGGGTGAACCCTCTGACCTCGTCACTAAGAGAACTGGAGCTTTGTTTATCTGATGACAGAGATGGTACACATGGCGTTCATCCAAGTGGACAACAATTTGAAATGCTGATGAGCTAAAACAGCTTTACGAGGTTCATTGGGACTGTTCTTGAATCAGGGTTTTAAGCTCTGCTGTGGGAGTGGTTTCCAAACTGGGTGAGACTCTCCACGGAACACCTGGAATCATTAGCTTGTGTCTCAGAGATAAAACAATCGTATTGAATGTTGAATAACTTGTAATTAATCTGTCATATCCTTTACAGAAAAACTGGTCAACTCACAATTTTTACAGCTGCTTCTAAAGCCGCCCCATTGAATCAATTGGGACTCCCACTAAGGAGGCCAGAGTAGTTTGAGCTGTTTTCATGAAGACAACATCATAAATTTAATTTACTATCAAACTGGGGACGTTACCCAAGTCTGCGATAGTGTCAGTATTTCAAAGGTAAAATAACAACATGTCTATTGGAGTTAGGGTGTTGATTTACTGGTGCCTCCTCAGAGCCGATAACTTAAGATCATAAAGCTGCATGGTGACGGATTGGTTCACACTTCTGTCATTTGATGTAGGTTTTTAATCACAAGAGTTACTCTAGTGGGTCCACAGCACCAAACAACAGAACAACAAAAACCAAAGTTTTGGACAAACTGACCACGTAGTGACATTTCTGGGGAACACCAAGATTTATAGATTAGGTGGGATTTTTTTATTTAAGTAATATATAAATCTATACCAAGTTTATTCAAAATTTAACTATGCTAACTGATAATCTGATAACAAAGACTTTAACTTAAATATGAGTTAATTTATTAATTCTGTTCAAAATCAGGGCAACTTAGCATTTGTGTTGGAATATCAAATTGCACCCCAACTGCTGCAACTGAAAGGGTCCATATCATCCAAGTTTGGCAAACGATTTAGTTCAAACCCACAATATCCATAAAAAAAATACAGATTACTTTATATGCAAAACCAGCAGGGTTTGGATCCTTCTTTCTCAGGTGAACAATCTCAGCAGAGACGCTCAGCTCTGTTAACTGATCTAGATAATTTGGCTCAGCAAGAACAGCTCGTCCTCAAACCAAGTCAACCGTGGCCAACACTCAGAGCCTACTCCTTTTCTGCTAACACATGGACCCCTGCCTTTTACAGTGCAGTTTCCTGTCTATATATACTTATTTAATATCCAAATCTTTGTCCCAGCTTTGAATCCCAACCACCTCGACAAAATAAACTATATACGCTTTGAAATGTGGAGCTTTCATTCTTCAATTGGTGTTTCACATTACTTGTCAATAATAAGTGCATTACCCACAAAACATCATAGCCAGCTCAATTGGTAAATTTCAGCACTTTAACGTCAGAAATCCCAATTATAATGTACACTTACACAAACAGTTTTTGGATCTGTTTCTTAAAACTATCTAACTATCTTCTTTACAAAGGGGCTGAACTGACCAGGATCCTTTAGGTTAATACACCTACTATTGACAAGCACCTCTGGAGGCAGAACAGAATTTTCTCTCTGTAAATGGTCTTTGGGTTTCATCCTCTATGGATCAGATATATTTAATACAGATTTCAGTGTGACTCCTTTTTTATCTTTTTAGAATATTTTCAGGGATACCCAGGCAGTAGACAAACCACTTTACAGCATTATATTTAGAGTCATGCCCCCAGCAAGGCTAAAAAAAAAAAAAAAACCTTTCTCCACTTTTCTCCTGTTGAATAATGTTATTTGTTGCTTTTATTATAAGTCTGCAATGGGATTTCTTAAAAGTTTCCTGCGAAATACAATTCCCTTCATAAATTCTTTTCAAAGATGTAGAGTTGGATAAAAAGCCCTTATAGTAAAGTCTCCACAGTTCAGCTGTATTGCTGAAGACTGCTACAGTATCACTGTGTCCATGTTTGTAGTTAGTAAGATTGGATTGGTATTAGCAGATATTGCTGTTGTGGCAATGTCAATAAACCTCCAGCCTTTGAGGGTTTAGCCACAGGAACCTTTCCATCCCTGATCTAATTAGCTGCAGACAAAACTAACACAACCTGGGTAATCCCCACAGCCACCTGGAAAGCCACCAACAGCAGCCAGCCGGGCAGCAGAGGCCAGAAGGTAAGCCGCCACCTAAACTTTGTACATTGATTACAGTTGACCCCTTTGGATACGGTGATGGATTGTGCTCTGGGTGGACATCCCTTTGAAAGTCACTTGCATAAACATGCATACACAAGAACGCAGGCATATGCACACATAACACATGAAAGTCAGGCCTGATGATGAAGCGTGGGAAGGGAGTAGTTCAAAGGCTCAGCACAGACATGGTGGAAGCTAATGGATCCATGATGATCAGCGAATGAATTCTATTTCCATGGATGTCCAATTTGATTGACAACTGAAGGGTTGTTCACACCTGGTGTAAACATGCATCTTAAGTAACCCAATGACAAGTAGACAGCCTCAAGTACAGCTGTTCACACCATCTCTCTGTTATCTTTATCAGCCTAATAGAAATACAATTTGATGAAAACTGTTGTGCAAAGTCGTAGCAGAGAAAAAATCTTCCAGTCTTACAAACTCCAATTCAGACTGGATTTTCTGTTAACACTGATTAAAAAAAGAGGAAAAGGATCCATGTTATATCTACCTATGTTCTTTGACACACCTGTATGCTTACTGCACTGCGTTATTATGAATGATGAACTGTTTGGTGACATTTGCCCACCGTGTCCAGGTTTCTCTGTCCATACGTCATCAAAAAAATGTTCTCTTTGTAACTTATCAACTATAAGGTTGGATTTTTCTTACCCAGTCAGCTCAATCCATGTATGTGATTCTCATTCCATCTATTGTTGACTTTTTTGGTAATGAAAAAGCTGAGGCTCTAAAAGGAAACAATATAATTCAATATAACATAATGTCAGATATGATAACATATGATATGATTAATGTAAAATGAAACAACACCACGTATGAAACTATACAATATGATTATATATATATATACACACACACAACAATATGATTATATATATATATATATATATATATATATATATATATATATATATATATATATATATATATATATATACACACACACACACACACATATATACATATACACACACACACACACATATATATATATATATATATATATATATATATACATATATATATATATATATATATATATATATATACACACACACACACACACACACACACACACACACACACACACACACACACACTAACATATGACCATCAATAACATATGACCAAATATAATTTGATAGGATAGGTTAAGACATGGTATGATCAATACAATTTGATATAATGCGATTTGATACAATATGATAGGATCAATAGGATGTGATTAATACAACAATACAATACCATACAATCAAAACATTATGATTGACAAGTTATGAACCATGTAATACAACATGATACTATGCTACAATCAATACAATATATTATAATGCAGCATGTTACAATGGGATCATTACGATATGCTCAGTATGATTCAATACAATTTGATGCGATCAATATAATATGATATGATACAATAGGACTAATAAAATACAATATGATACAATTTTTTGTGTTGAGATTGTTCTTTGTTTGAGAAGCATTTTGTTATCATAGCCTCTTCTGATCATTTCTTTTTTTTTTGTTTCCCGGCATGTTTTTTGTTTGTTTGTTTTGTTAAGTTAGGTTTAGAGTTTGTCTTTGGTTTGTTAGGTGTCTGGGTCCTGATATGAGGAAACAAATCAACGTTTAAAAAAATTGCCTGATTAGTTTTGTGGTTGGTTTGGGAACCGGGGAAGCTGGTGGCTTCGGGTATCTTTTGTGTGTTTGTGTGTGTGTTACAAACCCGCTCCCTTAGGCGGTTGCATAACCCTGCATCTGGTCAAATCTTAAGGGTGCCAGCAAGAGCTAGCATAAATCCAGCCACAGTATATTCCAGTTTTAATCATTCTTCAAACCAAGCTTGTTCAAACAGCCTCCAAGTATGTGCAAAACTTCACAAACACTGTATTTCTCATTCCTCAGTGTCAGCAGTTAATTAGAGGCGAACACAGTCTGCCCAGAGACAGATGAGTGCACATCAAAGAGGCAGTGCAACAAGATGGCTACTTTGGTTTCCATGTGTTTATCCTCCAAGTGCAACACTGTTGAAGCTGATACTATGTGGAGGGCAGTCTGCCATGTCTCCAGCTTTGACCCTGTTGTGGTCCTTCAGCTGTCCACGGTCTTTCTAAGATTCCTAAAGGCCTGCTGCCCCCCTGAGGACCAAGACAGCCTCCATATCCTTAAAGTCTAACCTACAAACATCATCTATGGCACAGAGCAAGAACTTCTATGACTTCACCTCTGCAGCGACAGAGCTTTCACACCGGACATTTTAGGGGTCAACTTCAGTACGAGAGAATCCGAGTGAGCGGTCGAGTCTGGACGTCAAAGTGCAGGTTAAGTGTGATAAGCGAAATGAGCATATGCCAGGGGGAAGATAATGACTGAAAATGACTTTCCATCTCCTTTACACAAAGAGAGACAGGTACAGGGGCACAGCTGCTGCGGAAGATTAATGGTGCTGCCAGATGTAGGGACTCTGGAGAGGGTGACCAGCCCATGGTGCTCTTCACGAAGCTGGGAGAGGACAAAGCAGCCGTCGAAGGAGCAAGGGGACAGACGCAGGCAGGAGTGTTGATTCTTCAAAGAATTACATGACAGCAATGAGAGAAAAAATAAACACCAAAGGATGACTAGCTGAAGGTGTGTAGAGGTTCTAATCACGGTGTTTTCACAAGCAATGATACCTTAAAAGCTGTTCCTAAATCTCTTGAATATGCACAATAATCCTTAAATAATGAATCACCTTGCTTTGATGACACCTTGCCGGTAATGCAAAACATATTTTGAGAGATTGACTTCTATTCCATACCTCATTTTGTGAAAGCCGTGTGACACAGTCTGAATGTGAGGGAAATTCTAAAAAGCCGAGCATTGTCACGGCTCGCTTAAGCACAAGCGCAATCATTAGAGACTAAGATTTCAAACAAATTTAGGGAAAATAAGGTGTAAATTTGATGGAAGAGTCAGTCAGAAAGCACAGCTCAGCCGCTCTGTCTCTTTAGACTCACCTCTGACTCACCTCCAGGTCACCTGCGCAAACATCAAGCCATCACGGCACAGTGTCAATACTGCAATTTGTTTTTCTATTTCCTCCCTTATCAAGGTTAAACGGGACAAATCAATCATCTTAGTTGCTGCGAGAAGAGGGGAAAAAGTGCCCTTGTTGTCAGAAAAAAAAAGGGTTATAAATAATACGTTGAGAGAAACCAAACACTTGCGATACAAATTTCTCAAAAGCGGCAATTAACTCCAGGGAAGGGAGGAGGGGGAAGAGGAGTAACCTGAAACAAATGCCTTCTGAAAGCCCTTCTGCCAAATCTCAAATGCAAGCACACCGGTTCCTTGTTCTCAGTACAGAGAGAGTTTCAATTACATGCAGTTTGCCCTTGGTTGGGCTATTTCAATATTTTATGTTGATACATTACCACTGCAACATGCCTACATTCATTCTCATTCAAGGGGAGGGAGCTTTGAGCAAAAATAGACTCTTTATCAGGCCCTGCTCGGTGTTATATTATTGTGTCTGTCTCGATAGAGAATAGATCATAGCGAAGACAGACTGCCTCGCACATAAATGAGAAAGCCGCAATTACTTTTCACGTGGATTCCCGCTGAGAGTGGCATCGAGATTGCGCTCACATAGCTCCTGCAATATCACTGACATGTCTTGTGAATGTTAGCATGTAATTGGTTCAACCAAATGCATGCAGTGATACATTAAGGGTGTGTTTTTCTGCATAATACAGGGTGGCTGTCACAATGCCTGCCAGTCATACACCAGATAATAGAGAAAGGCGTTTACAGGTACACAAGGGACCGAGGTGAACGCACGGCATCGTGTGCTGCAAAGGTTTGCAGAGGAGGTCCATGCACACCTGTGCAAGCTTCTTATAAGTAGGGAGGTAGAATAGAATAGAATAGAATAGAATAGAATAGAATAGAATAGAATATTCTTTATTGACCCACTCTTGGGGAAATTTTGGTGCAACAGCAGCAGCTCACAGTCAAAGTGCTAAAATGCAATAATACAAACTATATAAGAACTAAAAATTAAAAAAAAATAGAAAAATAGACAAAAATCACTGTTTACACAAGAACAAAATAAGTACAATGGGTGATGCAAAGGTCCTCTTTAATAGAAGTATCTTCAGGCCATAAAAACAAATATATCCCAAGACACAAGTGAGATCACAATTTGTATTGGAAATAGAGACGTATTTGTGTCTGTTGTTGTTGTTGTTTTTTCAAAAATGGCCACCACCAAAAATATTCTACAGCCCATATCTTTGCATCTGTTATAGCTGCAATGACAGTTTTGGTGTCAAATTGTACATTTTTGGGGCCAAGAAATCCAATAACATAGGTTTCAAGTAGGGTTCCAACGAACAATGAATTTCATGATTGATTAATCTATCGCTTATTCTCTTGATTTACAGGTAGTTGTTTGGTCAGAAAATGGTGAAAAATGTCAATGTTTTTTTGAGTCCAAGATGACATCATCAAATATCTTGTTTTGCCCACAAACCAAAGATATTCAGGAGCAAAAAAAAACACAAACTATGCAGATTTATGAAGCTGAAATTTGGACTTTTTTTTCTTAAACAACTACTTAAACCGATTCATCAATTATAAAAATAATTGACAAGTAGTTTAGTAATTGATTAATAATTGATTATTTGATTAATTGTTTCAGGTTTAGAAAACCAACAGTACTCCCTTTACCATGATAATTGGAGGGTAAATATGCACATTACACATTAAAAATTTGTCATCAGAGTGACTTTATTTATCTTTTCCTTCAAAAACTTTACATTTTTTTATTCAAGCAGTGCAGCTCCTGTAACATCTCTTGGGACCTTTTTTTGCACTCTTAAAGACACATTCAAAGAATTTCTACCATGGTGCTGTCTGTTGATTGGTTAAAAGTCAAGGACAGAGTGAGGGTTAATGTGTCCCATATCTTTGCAGGCTATATAGGCCAGATCCTTGGTATCCCACATAAGGTTTCATTAAGCTCCTAAGCATGCAAGGCAGCCAGATTGATTGGTTGACGCTATTTATTGGGCACTGATGGCCCAGGTGCTGTGGAACACAAGCATCAAGCTTTGTTTTTATATCTGCTTTATAGCACAGCTGTTTCTGCTGAGCTAACTCTGTGCACATAATCACTGAGAAGGCACAAGAATCAGCATCAGAAGCTCCTGAAATACAGATAAAGTTTGGAGTCGTTCCCTGAGCAGTGACTGAGAGGAAGTCCAAACTTCACAGGATCCTTTCACAACTCAAGTCTGGGGCTTCCAACAGCAATCAGCTCATTCACATTACATGCCCCCCTCCCAGGCCAACACCTTGCTCATGAGCGGTGTGTCCTCGACAAACATTACTGAAAGCGTGTGGCAGGTCCGCTGAAGTGCCACTGTAATCATTGTAATGCATCTCTGTTCTTTTAATTAAGGGATAATGTCCAATTTCATGACGTTTATGAGGTTATAACATCCATTAGCCTGCAACAGATGCTGTGGCTGAATAGTTAACTAGCCTCGAGCTGAGCCGCACAGGTCCTCCTCCAGGCCGGCGAGCAGCACTGTCCAGCACTTAATGGTGAAAGATATCCCCTCATTCTTCGACTTTCCTTTGAGACACTGATTTTACGTACTTTTTTCTCCTCCACTCTTCTCTGCATCCATTCCATGTTGCTGCCTCCAAGCAGAAATTGGAAGGAGATTTAAAGAATATAGCTATTGAACTTTAAACAGCTTATAGCCATGGAACATAAAACTGGCATTTAAAATTTGTGATTGCAATTAAACGCAAGTTATTCGCAACGAGAATGTCAAAAGCAGTTCTAATCATTTTTATTGTGCCACTTAATTATTGCATTGCACTTTTTCCTCACCCGAGCCAAATGCTTTCTGGGTGCATAATTTCAACCTTTAGCTCCTCTTCCCACGCTTATGCCAACAGCGAGATGAGCAGTCTGCTCGGTAGCCCCTCAATTCCACAAAATGAGTCCGCCTGAACCTCTCCAACACTCGATATTTTTTGGGCCTTCAGCCAGCCCTCCTCTCAGTGCTGACCTCAATTTTCTTACAAATACCTTTCTTACCCATCGCAGTGAAGGGTGAAGGACGCAGTCTACTCAAAGCAGCAATTGAGATATTATTAGTTTGCTGTGGCACCAAACTATGAAATATTTATACCCATACTGGGAACAAGCGGTGGTCAAATAGTGAAGTGCTGGCTGTTGCAAAAGCAGAAGCAGACGACCAATCAGTGTTTGAAGCACAAATTGAAATCCTGTGTTGGGTTTGAGGGTTCATTTAGTCAAAACTGTAGTAGGGCACAAGACCACGACCAAAACAGTCACATATTTGACCTTCTTTTTCAGTGTGTGCGAGTCTGAATTTTATCTGGTCGCGTTTGTGCGAGTGCGTATGTTTAATGCTCCCACCAACACAGCCACCACTTAACACTCTTAACATAAGATAATACTTTAATGTCCGATTACTCAGAAATTTGTTTTGCAGCGTCCAGCTCATCCATCAACACAGTTACACTCACATTTATAATAAACACATAAATAAAAGCATATCAATCCTCCACCTAAACTCTCTGTTCTGGAGAGAGCCCCGTTGTGTACTCCCACGGCTCAAATGAAGCGGTCAATCGCTGATTATTTAAAAAAACAAAGTGTGGAGGAGGCTGGTGGTGAGGGAGAGCCAGCAAAAGGTGCCGAATCAGACCGTACTGATGATGAAAAGGACAAAAAGACACCAGCGGAGCAGAATCATGATCTTTTTTTATTATTTTTATTTTTTTCCAGATGTTTTATTTGTAAATTATATTGTCTGAAATGGATCCATATAAACATAAAGTCTATATATGTGCACATTGAATGCTGCTGAAGTTTAATGATATTGTATGGATGATACTGAATTCTAGTTGTGGCTACTATTTTACTATTTAGATAGAATACTATTTAAAAAAAAAAATAAAAAAGGAGGGGGGTGTTTTCTGTGGGCACTTGATGGCAGAGTACCTGTGACCCAACTAACTTAAAGCATTTCTTCGCACTTAATGTTTCTCCTTCTTGTTTAAATTCTGTTTGTGTTGTACGTCGCTTTGGAAAAAAGCGTCTGCTAAATGAATTTGTAGAATTTGTAGAATTTACAGACCACAATAAGAATGTGGAACTGTACTCATGAAATGTTCAGTTCCAGCTCTGCTGCGGCTTGCTGAGAGTAGCGGTGAAGTGGCGACAGAGCAGAGTAAAGGGAGAGAGAAAAGGAATGAAAGGCGCCTCAGCAAGGAAAACTTTAACAAATATTATGCTCAAGCCAGTGAAAAAGACCCTAATGTTAACATCAATGTTAATAATCTAGTGTTAGCATCAGTAACATTTAACGTTAATGACGTAGAGTTTCGCCTTCACATTTTTTCAGATGACGAAACAGTTACGTTTGGAAAAAACAAAACCATGGAGCTGCTTCTTGCTCCACGGAGTTCCTCTCTGTCTACTCTATGGAGGCCCTGCATGGCCAAATACACTCAAACTCAAAAGACATGTGAGAACTAAACAGAAAAATAATGCCGTTGCATCACACACCCATAACGCAGGAAAAATACGGTATGCAACTTAAGACACTATTTATCAGAATGCATGGTCATGCTGTACCCCCCCAACTTAAAAAAAAAAAGGTTCAACCAAATCATCTGCTGGTGATACCAACTGAGAAAGCTGGTAGCACCAGTGCAACCAGTGGAAAAGAGTTAGTGTGCCTTTGAGGTAGCATCCTAGGTCGACTTTGGCAAAGTGAGAACTCACTCCAACTGTTTTCCTCATTCAGGGTTGTTGTTTTATCTGTCAAGCGAATGGGGGATAAGAAATTATGTGCATAAACCAGTGCCCCTGTTTGACAGTCGGGGGTGAACCATCACGACTCCCGGAGGTGGAGCGGAATTGGCAACATCAGTGCCAGGTCTCAGGTCCAGGGTTGGAGGACAGGCGAGTGAGATAGATGGCTGTCCCCAGGGCAGGGTGAGGGTCTGCTGGGCAGCTGTCCGGTAATTAGTCCCCTCCCTTGTGCTCACCCCCTGGCATCTGTCGGAGCAGCGGCTAACAGTGCACGTGGCCCTCGTCCAGCTCTCAGGACGCGGCTCAGTTAGAGGCATTAGGCTTTATTTAATCACACACCTGCAGTTAAACACACACCTGGTTTCAGATGTGTGATAGATGACATAAAAATCGCTCAAAGTGCTACGACTCCTCCTACTTTTCACACACTTTGACCAGGCTCTCTGATCATAAGCCGTAAGGGACGCAGTCCTCAAACCCTTTCATCTGTAGTCTCTCCTGTGGGAGCCCAGCAGTGCTCGTGCCACAGTATATGCGCAATTTTGCGCCTCAAGATTTCCTACCGCAACATTAAACTGTACAAAACTGAAGATAAACTGCTCTCCCTGGAGTCCAATTCCTCAGCAGGGCTTTAAAAATGTCCTCTAATGAAAGTATGCCATGCACCATCAATACTTCAATATGGATATGCTGTAAAACATGCTATAACACAACAAAAGCACTTTACTTTTACTGCACTTTGTGTGGCCCTGCCTGCGGCTTTCATAAAGCAGTTAGTGTTTACCACACTTGGCTGAGTAATAACCCTGTCGTAGGACAAACACACTCACTGTACCCCGAAGATAGAACTCAGGAACTCAGTCCTGGTCAGGTCTCTTTACATCTCTCCTCCCATTGTTCCCTTTTTTTCCAGTTACACTCTCTTTGTGTTCATCCTTTACTGTCTGGTCTCACTTATCTCCTCCATTCCTGTCGCCCTCTCTGCAGTCAGCTGAACAACTTTCTCTGCATTTCTTTCTTTTTTCTAAATCCTGCTTAGCCACAATTTAAATATCGTACAGTGCAGTTTTGATTTTAAATATGAGCGTTTACTTAAATAAACAGTCAGTTCTGACAGATTAATCAACCTGTCTTCTCTTCCAGACAGGCCTCCTGTCTCTCTAACATGCTCTGTCGCTCTTTTCTTCTTCTGGTGTCAGTCTCCACTCCCTCCATCCTCTTTTTCTTTTTTTTTTTTTTTCTCCTTGTGTCATCTTCCACGGTGCATCAGCCGGCCTCAGTCGCACCCGGAGAGAGAGTCTAAGTGTCCTTGGGTGAAGGGGGTTCCCGAGGAGCTAATGGTTAGCGCGGTATGACTAATGGGGAAAAAGCGTGACAAAATAAGACAAATGGTTTGGACCAACTTCATTACCTAAGTGACAGCTTGACGGCCCCGCTGTATAATATGGTATTTTTCATCTGTGACTCATTTGGCAAAGGAAAATGACGGCGAGAGAGGGGACTAACTTTTTTATGACATCAAAGCGCTGCTGATTTTATACCTGCCTGAGCAGCAGAACTAGTTGGGGGAAGTTTGGAATCTTTAAAAGCACTGGGCGCTTTGAAAACAAGCATAGAGAACGCGGAACGAATTCTGGATTTGCGGGAGAGATACAGTATTCTGATGCACTGGAGAATGTCTTAGGTTTTTCAAACATCAAACTGGCTCGCAGATTGGCACCTACAGGCTAGCACTCGCAGGCTGTTTACTCAGCAAGCTGCCTTTTTTTGTATTATACATCTGTGGACAAGCTCTCAGTGGAGACTGGAAACACAGTGGCACATGGGAACCTTTATAATGCATCAGTATTCAACGAATAAGACAAAAGGGAGGAAACTTGACGGAACAACAGCCATAAATCTGTTTCTGCTATAAAACAGACAAAGAGTCTGAAGAGTGGTCAGATTTTATGATAAAAAGAGACAGGTTGATGACAACTGTTTCTCAGTTTTCATGGGAGGTTGGCGCTAAATAAAGCCTCATCTGCTCAATATCACACCGCTTAATTTTTCATGAAAGGAAAGGTCATCCGGTCCACTGTAATCTCAAGTCTCAGTCCCTGTGTATCAGCAGCTGCCTGTCTTATTCTGTAGCATACATTATTCAACAAATACTTGAGAGTCCTTCCACAGGAACGCTGTGGTTTGGACAGCTATCTTCCTTTGAATTACACAAATTCCACTGCAATGTTGCAATGGTGAACTAAATCATTCAGTTTGTGTTCATTTTTTTGGACTAGAAAAGTTTGTTTCTCATTTTAGAAAAAAAAGAAGATGAAGAGGTGTGAAAATGAATTCTTAGAACTCTAATTTTATCTATTGGTTTTTGCAGGAATCACTAAATATGAGCGGGTTTGGTTTTGAAGTGCCAGTGCTAGATCATGGGTTTTATCACCCCAATTCCCCCTCAAATAAGTTGGAACACTGTCCAAGATGTTGATAAAAACAAACTTTTGTTTTTTGCGAATTTCCATAAATTATATTTGATTGAAAACAGACATTTTAAAAGCTGAACCTGAACAAGATGTGTTATTGGTTGAAAATAAAGTGCTCGTTTTTGCAACACTTTTCAAAACAGTAGAACAAGAACAACAAGACACTGAAAAAAGCTACTCTGTGAGAGACTGCGTGAGCAAACAGTTCAACGATTACAAGGTTCAAAGAGCTGAGACATCCATGTACAAAACTGACTATATATATATAATATAATATATATATATATATATATATATATATATATATATATATATATACATATATATATATATATATATATATATATATGTATATATATATGTGTATATATATATGTATATATATATGTGTATATATATATGGTATATATATATGTGTGTGTGTGTATATATATATATATATATATATATATATATATATATTGTGTATATATATGTGTGTGTGTATTATATATATATATATATATATATAATATATATATATATATATATATATATGTATATATATGTGTGTATATATATATGTATATATATATAAAATTTTTCTGGAGGACTGCTGAATGTATTCTAGCTTCAATGGTATATCTCCCACACTCATTCCTGTGTAAACGCTGTTGGGCCTCAGCATGCTGCACGCTGCGTTAAAGCCAAGGAGTCATTGCCTCTTCTGAAGGGAAGAATCCATCAAAACCACCCTGGGAATAGCTAGGTAGAACAGCTGTCTCCCAGTAAGGGAGGCACAAAAAAAGTGGCAGAGTTGCAGATTACTGTGTTATTGTTGAGCTTTCAGTCCACACTTTCTCTCCACCACCACCACCACCCCCCCTCCTGTTTTCAGAACTCGGGCTATACTTTGCTATTTCTGTCTGCAGCACTATCTTTATCACCATGGAAAACATCTCTTTAGCCAGCATCATTTCTAGCCCCACTCCAATGCAGATTAGCTTCTTCTTCAAAAAAACATTGTTAGAAAAAGAGAACATAAAAGTTCAGCTTGTTTTGACTGACACAAGCAGGGACAGTGTCTTGAATGATTTGTCAATTGCTGCCCACTGGCAGATCCTTCGAATAAAATATTTTCTTTCAGAGTTTAAAGTGTTATAAGTCCACTTTCAGTGTGATCCGCTTGCCTCTCAGGCACAGCTAACAAGGTATTTCCTTAAAAAAAGGAGAAGAGAATCAGAGTCGAGGCCACAGCGGAGGAGGTGTAAAATGAATTATTCTGAGGTTGTCCTCCAGTCGCCTGGACCAGACAGGGCAGACAAATCCAGCAGGTGTTCTGAAAGCATCTGTCCAAGCCAAAGAAAGTGATTTTCTCTCTCTCTCACTTGGCTTTTGCACGCTGAGAGACATCCACAAAGATTTATAAATTAAAGCTTGAACTTAGCATCCCGTTCCCCGCTCTGAGTCCATCCCTCTGTCGCCCTCCCTGCGGCTTCAGGCGACTGAAGTCTGGACTTTTCAGAGAGGCAGACGGGTCACTGCCCGCACGCCTATCTGCCCTCACAGGCCAGACCCCGTTGCAAGTTGGGAAAAGGAATCCTTTGAACAGAGAAGCACTGAGGACTATGTACACAGTCTCGATGTGTAAACATCCTTTCAGAGGCCTTCCTTGAGATGATGAAGGCACTCAGCTGGGACCAGAGGAGAGCAGACAGGAGGTTCAACAAGATAGCCCAGAATTTCTATCATCACACCCGAGAGATGGGTCAGCGTTAAATAAAAGTCAACTTCAACTGAAACGTGTGCTTCCGGAGCACGAGGTGCGTTTGTCTGAAGGTTCCAGAGTGTTCTAAAATAATAAAAGAAGAAGAAGATGAAGAGAAGAAGTTTTAATGAAGCAGTTGTTTCATCTGTGCACCCCTGTGGGGAAATCAGGAGGAAATTGCTTTTAAAAAGTGAAGCAGCAATGCAACGTGTTATGACTAACTTATTGTAATTCATGTGTTCGTTTTTGGTGGAAGGAGTCAAATTCATTTCAAAGAGCTCAACTCTGAATAATAGGATTGACCCAAACAACGTCTTTGATGATTTACAAAAAGAAACAAACCCTGTATTTCAAGACAAGCGGATGAAAAATGGTTGCATGCTCACTCTTTGTGCAGAAAATCTTCTCATCTCAGAAGAGTAATCTGCATTTCCTTGTGCTTCACTGATTCATACATTTATGACTCTGTTCTGCATGACAACTTTGAGCCATTATCGTCCTCCTGACCTGTCACACACTGGATAATTGACACAGATAGGCTAAATTCTCCCTTCTGCTTATTCCAGCCTTGCCTTCTCTTCCACATGGCTGCACAGACCCACGTTTCACACATAATTGTCGTGGATAACTGTATTTTATTAACCGATAGTGGGTTGCTGTTGCCACATTACATTGGAGTCATAAAAGCATGAGAGTACAGGCTTTAGTACGAACGACACCACTGAAAGGATCTAATTCTGCTCATAGTTGTTCGTTATCTTGCTGCTGTTTAAGGACACATGTAAATTCATCATTTCAGCAGCAGGAGCAATAAAACAATATGTAATGAACAGACCTTCACCGACCGCTTGGAACCGAAACACAAAACTTAACCATCTAGCTGCTGAGCCTTACAGTAACAGTGGTTTGGATTTCCATTCAACTGATGTAAAATCTGGAATCATTAAAATCTAAAATTAAAGAATAAACTTTTGTCAACCTTTCTTATCTGAGCTTTTACAGATAAGCTAATGAAGCTAAGCTCCAGAAGCTAATGTTAGTTTAACTAGAGCCCTTTGGACAACAGCTAACAATGATGGACGATCACCAAAGAACAAAACAGGCCAATAAACTCCCAACAAACAAAGAGACATGATGAACAACACAGCTAGGAGCTAACGTTAGGCTAACATTAGCCAACCTTAAAGAGGAATCCCAAACTGTCCGTCAGACTGCTGTGGCGGTTCTAGCGTTAAAGATAACTTTGTATTTCTGTCCAGCAAAGTGACAACATGTTGTCTCACATATGATGGTGACTTACCTTAGAACAGACGCAAACATCCTTGTTAATTTTATTCAAGTTGAGTTGATGTTGCGGTCTACAGCACAACTTTATTCAAAGAAGACCCTTTCCTGGGTTGAGATGTGACTAAAGGAAAAGGTAAATAATACACTCCATCACCCACCCTCTCAGGATACCTTGCACACACACAAAAACTCTGAGATAGCTAACATCGTAGCCAAGTTCTCTGTAATCTCCATTGCTGTAAACAGACGCTTCACGATGACGTGTGTACAAGACTCAGTTGTGCTTAAGTTTGTTTCATATTGGAGTAGTGTGACCTAGGGCTGTTACTTTTCATAAAATCAAGTTCGAACGATTTTTAACTGACTAATTCATTCTAATATATTCACCCCCCCCCCCCCCCCCCCCCCTTTTAACAGCCCGTATACCGGAGAGAGCTCCAAAAACTTTGGAATAAAAACGAAGCAAGGTAAAACATATAACCGAAAGACCCATCTTGAGTTCTGATATTATTTGCCAGAAACACAAGTCTGTCAAATTGGTTGGAATCAAGTGCAGCTTTCTTTTTGTTTACAATATTACCTGCCGACAAGAACACACGCTTAGCGCGCACACACGTTCCTGGAATAGACAGGTATTTACACTCTGTCTCTCCACCAGAGCAGCAGGTTGCTGTCTGCAGACTGAGAAGTCTCGGTCGTGTAGGTTCACCTCTCCAGGATGCAGCCGACATTTCGAACGGGTAAATAGAGTTCAAAAAAATGTTTGAAACTTGAAAAAGTGACAACCCTAGTCTGACCACAGGCCATACCAGCTAATGGGGAAATGGCGCTGCGGGGAGGAGGGGGTCGTGCTTGAGTTCAGCACGTTACGACTGGCCAATGTGATCGCACCTGAGTACCATCTGTAATCACTACCTGTTAGCTACAAGTACAGTAGTTTAGCTCAGCCTATCGTAATGATGGGACCCTTTAAAACTGAACACAAGGGATGGAAGATTTGCCTCCATATACTGTACACCGTCGTTGATGTTTTTGCTGCTCAAAGATTTTATTGGTACATATGTCAATAAAATGCTACATCCATAATGTAAAAAAGGTAACAAACTGTCTATTCAGTTAACATCTTTGCTCATGTATTATACGTCAGTATTGATATTTCTTTAATCTTTCTTCCTTATTTTAAAGTTATAAAAAAATTTGGTAAGGATACAACTTCCAATTAACTTTCTTACTTACAAAAAAAATAATAAAAAAATCAGTGCAGTAAAAAATGGCATTATTTCCCCAACATCAAAAGGAAACTTTGTAAATGATTACACTGGTAAATTTTCTGATTTAATTCACAACACTGCACATCAGGTGTGCCACTCTGAAGCTGGGAGTAAATTGCATTTCTTTTATCTTTTTTTTCCACCTCCACTATTAAGACACAAGTCTTTAATGGAGAGCTTGGCGGGAAGTGAGACGCATCAACATCAATAATTAAAAAGCCAAAGACAAAAGCATAACAGTCAAATGGAGTGATTAAAAAGCCACTTTAAATGATCAGCTGTTTTTTTTTTCCTTTGCTGGTTATAAAGAGGTCTTCAGTGAGAGGAAACCTCATCTGGATTGTGTGAGCCTCTGCACTGAAGTGCTTTTTAATCATTATCCCCGGTGAGGCTGCTAAACGTGCTTCCTTCCGACTCCGCCTACCCCTCAGTGTACCCTGATGACCCGGCATCATGGTGGACTGAAGGGCTTGAACAGGAGGGTCCATAAGGAGCTGGCATTTATCATTAATAATATTCAGGGGGAGTTTTTTTGTTTTTTGTTTTTTTTACCAAGAGCGGAAAAAACCCTGGTGAATTCACTCTGAGTGTATTGTGCATGTAGACTCACTTAGACGCAGCGCGGCTCACAAAAACAAACACCCCGCACAGACACATTTCATACCGCGGGAATACAAATTAACCTGAGATGCCATCAGCAATTAAGCCTAATTTCAATAACGTTCAACATTTTATATTCGCGTGTGCTTCCCCCATTAGCGTAATCAAGCGACAACAAATGTTTCCCTGCATGATAATGGCGTGCTGCTTCCTCTGTGTGTGGATAAATTAAGGTAAACATACAAGTACTGATTAAATTTGGCCCGTCAGGAGAAAGAGCCGGGATGATGGTTACGTACCTCGAAGACAGCAACCCCCCCCCCCACTTCATTTTGATCTAATAGAAAAGCCGAGAGGAATCCCGAAATGCACATATTCAGCTAACCTTGCACCTCGCCAAACCCCAAGACCAATCACTATTCAGGAGCTCACCACTGTTAATTATGTTATTTCACTGATTAAGTGACGTTGCTGTTAGGAGTTGCCCAACATTAATATTCAGTGGTACTCTTGGTTGGATTTGAGGAAGGCAGGCGTAATTAGAGTTGATGGGCTCCATAAGCATTAATATTGTAGCGCATCAGCATCATGGGCCGCTCGGCGAAGCCTCTAGAGCTTTTAATTCCCTGCTGGGAGGACTATTTTCCTCCTCGCTCTTCTTCACACAAGTGAGGAGGAATCATTGATGTTGTGCAAGAAAACACTGTTGCACCGCTGAAACTATCGACGAACAGCTCAGCGTTAGCTATTTTTATTTGATCACCGGTTAAACTCATTCGCTTCTGAAGAAAATGATGACCTCGTAGAATCGCCGTCCTGCCTTCACATGTAAACACAAATCAAACATGAGATATGAGGACAGAAATAGACTCGCTGTTAGGGGCTGACTGCGCTGCACCGGCTCTTTCCCAGGTATTGATGTCAATTACAGCAACGTCCATTAGCTGTGGAGTATTCTGAGGAGAGTCAATTTTGGCCATGTCATGCAGTTCGGTTTCACATTGAGGAATGACCCCGGGAAGCAGCTGGGTTCGGCTAGCACTGAGGCTAATGGCCCTAATGCATGATACAATAAACATGTGCCTTTATAAACCAGCCGGAACCTCTTACTGTGACAGCCAGGCTCTCGAATGACACACACTTGACATTAAGCCTGGCCCATATGAGTGTGTGGCATAGTGTGATTACATTAGCGGTGTGTTCTACACTGTGCAGTATGGCTCAATGAGGTGAAGCTAGGATAGTAATTACTGCCATTCCGCTTTGTGCTCATGTTGTACAATGAGGGGGAAACAGCTGGTCCTGAGGTCACCTACCCAGTCTTCGTAAATTTGTCCGTCATAAGCGCACATTAGATCTTAAAACGCTTCCTCTGTAGCTGCAGTGTGGTGTGATACCCCTCCAGTGACAGCCCTGAGCAGAATTCTTATATTTCCTGCACCACAATCTGCTTTTAGCTACAACTGCAGAGATAAAAACCAAGCTCTGACCTATCTCATGAGGCATGATATATTGACCCGAGTGTATCTCCAGCCAGGTGCACACACAGGGGGAAACTGATACAGTGACATAAAGTGTTTCAACCAAACTGCAGTCAAACCTCTCCGCCACATCTGAACAACCATAGCAAGGATGGTTTATTATTTTACTCAAGTGTAAGTGACAATTTCCTGTAGTGGGTTTTTGTTTGTTTGTTTTTTAAAGATGGGGTTTTGGACAAAATGTTGAAATTATTTGATGTAGGGGTGTTGAGACACAACAATTCCCTAGAATACCACAGTATATCAATGGCTGCATTTCCACTACACCTAGAATTACGCAAAATCTAAATATCACCAAAAAAAATGGAAATGGAACATTTTAATAAGACTCTCAAATATAAAGTTTTTCCACTCTCATGAGGCGAGTTTTTCAGTCAAGTTTTGATATCGAAGTTTATCGCAAAAGTGCAATGGAAACACCTTTTTCGCAAAAACACCTCACAGGACGTACTGGGCACAGGTTGCCACTTTGTACAGGGCTATGGCCACTCGCTTCTTTGTTGGTACCAGCTCCAGAAGGGATAATGGGTCTGATGAAACTAGATCCTTGAATTGCACAGTGTGTTGAATATAGGCCGGGTCAACTCCTCTGTAAACTCTTTGGGCATGATCCCCTCCTAAAAGTCCTTTGCTTTATTGAAACTTCAGAAACATCACTTTTATTTTGCGAAAAAAGTGTAATGGAAACGTAGCTAATTTGTGTTACTGTATTGATTCTTTGAAACTCTGTATTTATGCTGTATTAATAGTTTACATGGTGACATTGGTTTTGTTTTGTATTGAAACCTCTGAACACTAGTTTGCAGTCGGCACTCAGAATGTCAGAATGTACCAATGACAAAATCCCAGCAGATAAGGCCGGCTCTTGCTGAATACAAAACTTGACTTGTGGCATTTTTGCTTTCAAAACAAAAGAAGGCAGAGGCTTTGAAAAGAGACGTGCTTTCTGCAAGATATGCCGCGCCAAGGTCAAATTCTGAGGAAACAACAAATATACAAGCACACATGGCCAAGTTTAAGCAAGGGTGCTGGACTGGAGTTTCACATTTGTCTCCTGGAAACCAAATGCCACTAAGCTGTGCATAAAAATAGCAGATCTCTTAACTTACAAGTGAGAGCTAGAATCCCATATGCTGCAAATTTGTACTCACTTTAAGTTCTTTACAGTCAATTACTTTATTCAGTATCATTATGTAGAAAAATAAACTGCATTCATTCAACCAGGCAACCGAACCTTTTTCTTTTCAATGACTTCCAAGGACTAATCATTGAAAACAATAAATCAAGAACTTTCCTCTGACACTTTCAAACCATCACTTGGACATTTCTCTTATAGCGTTGGTTGAACTTGTCATTTTCTTTGGCATTAAGTTGATTTAATTTAGATGCTATAGTTTGCTTTGCTACCTTGCCCTTTGAAACATTAGCTTTGTAAGAAGAATATGGTTAACAAACGTGATGCAAAAGCCTTTATTAGCTTCCCCAACCACACAGGCCACCAGAACACCATAAATGATGCCGATAGATCGGCCCATTGTCCCCGTAACCTTGACTACAGTTGGTGACAGTCTGATATCCTATCAGACTGGTGCATTCGTAACAGAGAACCAGCCTCTAAAATAAAACTTCTTTTTTCATTAACAGCTTCCAAACACAATGACTTTCCCAGTGTCGAAAAAAAACAGTCATTTATAGCTTTATTTCTTTTAATCTAAAAAGCTTGGCAGACATCTCTCATTGATTCAGCGGTTAAATAAGGCCTCATCAAGGCAAATAACTCAAAGATGAAGAGAGAAAACAAACTCTCTAACAGCTGCAGCCTAAATACACAACAGGCAACATGCTGTTAGGGAATGCAGGGTTTGTTATTGCTCTCTTGAGAGAGCATCCACTACTTAATCTGTTGTTGAGCAGACCTGTGTGGACCTGCGTTCTCTGCCTTGTGCACCACAAAGGCCTGCATAGTTTGCCCTTGGTGTTATGTCAGGAGATTGAAGAAAGTCTGAGAACAGCAGATGGAAAGAGAGGCTGAGCTGACTGGATGGTTCAAAGTTTTCAAAACTTTTGGCGCAGAAGAGAGTTTTACACTCTGAACTGTAACTGGGATTATGTTGAAACAAAAATTAGAAGGCTGTGCATAAATAATTAGAGGTGAAGGTTTCAGAATGTCACTACTGGAGGATTAACCACAAGTGTTTTATATTCTGTATCATATCACAGGGGTGGTAAAGTCAGACCAGCTCTGAGTATACTCGTCATGCTTTAAATCTGAAATATGAACTGTTCAGCTCTGAGTCCATTAACAACCTTTTTCTGTTGTTGTTCTGGTACTTTCTGTTACCTTATCAATCCCAATGCAGTTTTCTACACCATTGGGCTTACACTCACAGGGCTCTAAGATAAAAACTGTAGAGATTTTTTTACTCTTCTTCTTGAGTTGATGTCATTTATCCATCAGGAACCAATCAGAATGAAGGGAGCCGGACTTCAGATATCAACTTTGTCAATAATGTAAATGGGTGTGGCCTAAATGGAGGAGAAGGTAACCACACTTGTTTTTGCGGGTTCAACATCCAAATGAAAGCTGCAGCAAATGCAAGTCGGGCTCCTTTAAACTCCTGAAATTGTTTTGAAAACATTTTGTTGAATGAAAGAAAATTTAAATTAGCTAATGCATCAACAAAACAGTCACTATATCAGACATCTTAGTTATTTTAAGTTATTTTTTCGGCTTTTTAATGCCTATAAACAGAGATTTATTCTTTAAATGACAAATCTAACCATTTTTAAACTTTCAAAAGCTTTATTCAAATGGGATTAGTTTCACCTGGGGACCTCTGATAATTTGTAATAAATACGCAGGATGTCTGTGTTTTTAATCCTGTGCGAATCGACCATGTCGGTAATTTGTAAAGTAAAAATTCCAGGGTAAATCTCCATATTTCGAGACACAGAGGTCCTCTGATAATAATAATCCAGTCTGAATTGGCATCTCTGTAATTTTGGGTGTTAATATTATTTTTAGGATGGTCTCTGCAGCTTTTTCTGATCATTTTCTGCACAAAAAGGATTCAGGCAGCGTTGATCATTCTAAACAAAGAGACTCGCTATGAACCCTTATGTCAGAGGTAATTGCGTTGTAAATAGCCTAATTTATGAACGTAAATATAACAATTAAACACGTCACTTGTTTAATGACACTGTTATTGTGCGAACACAATCAGGATAACAATAAATTAAACATATAACAGTCAGATATTTAATCAGCTCCATCACTCAAGAGGTCTTAAAACAAGTAACCTAAAGTATATCAGGAGTCCCTCTCTGACGCGCAGCACGTTGGCACTGACGCGCTGTCTCAGAGCGCAGCACACAGTCATATTATTGACAAAATCAGATGTAGGACTCAATAAGAACTGATCTTTAGTGTGGTAGCATTTAAGTTTTAATATAATTAAATTTATTCAGCGTGTCCAGAAGTTTTCAATGCACACTGTTTGACTGAAAAAAAGTTTGACTGAAGTCGGATACGAACGTTTTCGTCTTTCATCTGAATGTTCAGCTGGCTGTGCGCTGCAGCGTGAGGTGCTGCCGCTCACGCACGGTGGGTCCGTGCAGCGATTTCAAACAGAAACATGAGTGACGCAAAGTTATTAACAGGCTTAGCTCGTCCCGTGCGAATGCGCCACATCAAAAACTGACGTCAAGGGGTAATTCTGAAATTACCAGAGATCTATTAATCCCATGCGAATGGTACTTTAAACAGTATCTGATGAAAAATCCCTCATGAACTTGATAACAGTAAACAGAACAAAAAATATTTCATTATTTTCATTCTAAAGTTTAATCTGAAATTAGGATTTAAGCATTTTGGGGGTAACTACGATTGAAAGCAGAGAAAAACTTAGTTATTAACATCGAAGCATGGTCAGTATGAATATGAGAGTAAAATATGTTCTTGTTTGTGTGTGCATGTGTGTGTGTGGTGGGGGTTATTGAGTAGAGCTGAATTATAAGATGCAGGTTTGAAGGACACAACGCCTGCTCGAGCTCTGTGGAATGGAAGAGGGGTGTGTGTGTGTGTGTTTGAGTGTGTGGCAGTGGGTGGGATCGTGGGTGGGTGTCTACATGGGTGTGTAAATGAAGAGGTAATCTCAGGAGTGAATGCCTGGCAAAGAGCGAAGGGATGACCTCTCCAAGGAGGAAATCGGGGAGAAGAGGGAGACGACCATAAAAGCAGAGGAGGGAAAAATAAAGCTAAATCTATCAGGAAGAGGAAGAGGTCAAGAGGACAGCAGAGCTGAGGGCACAGAGCAGAAGAGAACGGGATTGGTCTGTGATGAGGACAGTTCGACTCACGGCTCTGATTAGAGACTTTACAGAAAGCTGGAGAGACTGCGAGACAGACTTCAAGCTGCCCACAGTTGGCCTTTTCTCTCATCTACAGCGAAGATCCTCTGTCTCACAAATCCCAGCAGAGAGCACTTCTAGTGCCAATGTCAGGACGGACAGGCTTTTAGTTTAACACAATTCCTTCTGGTATCTTCAGCTACACACCAGTCTCTGGCTTTTTAGCTTTAGCTTAGCTCGGGGAGCCAATTTGGCAGTTGGCCAGTTGGTCACTTTGCAGCTCCAGTAACTTTGATATGGCGCCATTGCCACGTCAAATTTCCACCATTAGCATGCTAACTGCTAGCATGCAAATGTACAAAAGCAAAATGGGCAAGATTGTAATTTCATTCAGCTCCACATAGAGCTTTTTGTTTTTTTCTAGACCCGTACACTGTCTCTTACAGTCACATTGCTTCATACTCTGTACTGCTCGCCTCAGCTGCCAGCATGTTATCACATATTATTGAGTTTATAGAGCGAAAAAACATCCTAATTCACAGTGACATCAGAACACCCACTTTAACCTGGCAACTCAGCTCAACTAAATCAAACAGTCTCCTGGAAAAAAATCAGAACCTGAACGCTCTGAAAATACCGAGAAAATGTCAGGACTTCTGATGTGGAAGTGTTCAGCTCGTAGCTGCCTTGAGCTAAATGCTAACACGGCCTCAGCTCACAGCTGGCATGAATGTAGGCTCTTAATGAGTCTGTTTATACCTCATTTAACAAGAATATCAGCTCCTGAATGCACTTCAACAAGACAGAAATATCCACTTGTTGCTTCACGCGTATATTTCTACTACAGCAAGTCTTACCTCAGGAAGCATGTTGGGCGAAAAAGGAAGAATTCAGATCCAATAGGATAAAAATGAAGAGAATGGTGAACATTTTTGTCAAGTCTGATCAATTTCACTGCAAAACTGTGTTCTGTAGGGGGCTGTGACTTAATAGGAGACCATACACACATATCTTGGACTTTCCCAAAAACCAGCATCATATTGGAAAGATATTCAAAATGAAATTAAAAAAAATGATTAGATGTAGAACTGCCCCTTGAACCATCCTGTTTTCTTTTGTGAATTTTCCCAGCAAATACAGAATACAGTCTCATGGTTAACGCCACAGCCGAATAAAATTAAGGAAATCTTCTATATGGAGAGTATCACCGCGAGACTACAGTTAAAGACTGATGTTTTCAAGACTGGATGGCCACCCATTGCTCTATTTCTTATCAGGTGACTTTCGGATGAACGGACCTATAATTCACAGAGGGAAGCAAAGAAAAAACAGAATGTGCAGGGTCAGGGCTCTAAATTTTTGCTCACCAGTCAATGTGGCTGGTAAGTTTCTGAAGCTACCAGCCAATCAGAGTTCCAAGACAGATTATTAGAGACTGTTAATATATACAATGTGTATTATTTGTGGAAAATAAATTGATCATACCTTAGCACACTTTTTTTTTATCACGATCTTTGTATGGCATATGAAAAAAAAAAACGTTTAATTTCGGAGTGCCACCTTTCTATAATTCGTTCCACTGAAGGCTGCCAGCCTAGTCTCTCAAGATGTTCCCATTTAGAGGCCAAGAGAGAGAGGCGTCTGTGTACACCGAGGTGTGTGACGATACGTTTTCAAAGAAACCGCGAAATAGAAAGTGAAATGCTTCATTTATCACCAGCCAAACTGGCTAGTGAGTCTTTTTTATAATCGCCAAACTGAATTTTCACCCGCGTTTGGCAGGTGTTAATTAGAGTCCTGGTATATGTGTATATATGAGTATGTATGTATTTATACGGCTCTCTGTTTTCCGCCGCCTGACCATGGACTTCTTTGATCATGAAATATCTTTGCTTGAGCTCTTCCAATGAAATAATGCTGCATGACGGTGTAATACTATGTTGGGTGATTTAATTTACTGAAAAGTTTTAAAAATGTGTTTTGCCTTCGACATAATGTAATTCAGTTCAAAGTTGTGCATCGCCTGCATTGGTCAAAAGAGAAACTGGCTAAGATTAAGACTGATCTTGACCCATCCTGTGATCGGTGTAAGCAGGCTCCTGCTACATTATTACATATGTTCTGGACCTGCCCTAAACTTCATAATTTCTGGTATTCCATCTTCGAGACCTTCTCTAAAATATGTGGCACAACAATCGAGCCCTCTCCATTAGTTTCACTATTTGGAGTTATCCCAGAAAATACTTCTTGTAGTAGGTTTCAAGCTAACATGATGGCTTTTTCTTCCCTCTTGGCTAGAAGGCTAATTTTATCCAAATGGAAGGACTCTGTTCCCCCAGTGTATGGCCAATGGATAAGAGAGGTCATGTATCTTGTTCACCTAGAAAAGATTAGATATACCATTAGAGGTTGCACCAGGAAATTTTTTGAAACTTGGCAACCGTTCATATCCTATGTTGAAAACATGGCAGCTACTAAAATGACTTTGTAAGCCCCTCCTTTTTTTTAAGTATATACTTCCTTTTTTTTTTTTCTTTTTTTTTTGTGTAAGTAGGTACATATATTTGTATGTGGTATGTGTATATATGTATGTAAATACATGTGTAAGTGTATATATGTGTATGAATGTATATATATATATATATATATATATATATATATATATATATATATATATATATATATATATATATATATATATATATATATATTAATGTTTTGGTTTTCTTTATGCCTGTATATATATACGTATATTTTATCATACTATGTTTATTAAGTAATTTATTTATTTACTTTTGATTGTCTGGCTAAAAGTCTGTCAAAGACCTGGTGTTTGGGGAAAGGGTAATAGGTCAAGGGCGTTTTGTTTTTGTTTTTTTTTTTATGTGTGTGTGTGTTTCCCTGACTGTCCTAGTTTTTTTGTTGTTGTTCTTTTTGTGTACATATATAGAAAAATAAATAAAAAGACTTTGATCAAAAAATGTGTTTTGCAAAATGCTAAAGTCTAAACTGTTAGCATGAGCTAGTCTTTAAAGAACTTCTAAAAAGATTTGTTCTTTGAGCCAAGAAGGAGTGTAATATGAAGATGTACAAAGTAAGAGCCACCAGAGAAATGGAAGATACACAATATGCATACTTCTCAAGTTGTTTGAATCAGGAACAAATCTGTGTAAATCAGTATGCAGAGAACCATGCCTAAACTCGCTTTTTTTTTTATAAGTCCACTGTGACCCGGTAAGTGCACTCAATTTCACATAAACACAGAAATCCCGCTCTGACATATTCCAAAAATGTTTGTTGTGGCCAAAAGGAGGAGTCTTCTTATGTCTCGCAGCAGGGTGCCATGCGTGTCCACATGCAGCCTTTGCTAGCTGAATTCCAATGCTGCCACGAGGGCCATTTGTCGACAAAGACTGGTGCACATGGGCTCATGAATATAACATTTCTCTGATTCAGCCAGGTGAACTGTAGTGAGGCAACAACCACTATAAAAAGAAGACTCTGAACATGGCATGCCTTGCAAACACACTAATCACAGTGTGGACATGCAAACCAGTGTGCTGAGTGATGCAGACTTTTGCAGGCAAAGCAGAAGAGGGATATCTATGAGGAACAAAAAGAATGCACTGTACGCCAAAATGCTGCAAATAGAGACAACTGAGGGCTGATAGGTGGAGGATAAAGCGCTGCCTCCTCTTCAATCGAGGAACCCAGAAAGTGAATGCATCAAGCAAACAGAGAAGCTCATGAAGAGGGAAGCGCTGCTGTTGATGCACTTTGCCGTGCAAATACAATTTACAGCCATCAGGTCCTGAGATGACTGAACGCTGCCTGTTGCCCCATGGTAGTTGAATGAGTAAGGAAATGAAGAGTGGCGTGCATGCAGTGAAGATGGCACTTTGAGAGCAAGAGAAACTGTACGCCACACTATCACACTGCTCCTGTTTACCTTCCAACGCAATCCATCAGTCAAGCTGCTGACGAATCCCTCAGGAGTACATTACACAGTGGCCCAGCTTCGTCGAATGCGTAATATTTATAGCACCATTGGAGTCTGTGCATTGGATTATGTGCTGCAGCTCCATCGAGGAAATCACACAGGCGGCGTCTAGTGTATTACTTGATTATCATGAAACAAGAATGAGGTCTCGAGATTGAATTCAAAAGTCGACTTCAAGGAAGTCTGGAGGAAAGAAAACGTGAAGTTTCCATTTCAAAGGCTTCATCTCACATGCCGCCGTTACAACGAAAACAGAGAGCGGTGCCTGGTACCTGTTGCAGGAGCAAGCTCGTGGAAGGAGAAGGATACGGAGAGAGCATTAAAAGTCAGGGTGCCACGCATGTTCACATCCCACTTTAGCTCTTATCTGTCCTAAACGACACATCTGTTCAAAACAACAGCATGTGAAAACACACCATTTGAAGAATGCAATCAGAGACGGTTATGTTACTGTGACAGCGAGGCATCCCCTTCATCTCTCCTCGCGCAAACAGACTCCTTCTTCCGCGTGGCGGGAGGCGGCAGGCGGTGGCATCTGTGTTTCTAGCGAGGGCCCCACGCTTTGTGGAGTTCACAATTATTGGCGCCCATGTGTGACAATATGATGTTTGTTGAGAGCTGCTACAAGTGTCTCCAGTAATAAGATGGCATGTGGCAGAAAGAAAGCGGCGCAGCCTGAGTACACAGACAAAGTTATCTCTGATGAAATACTAAACGCACAGCAGGATGGAGCTCACACGCTAACTCCAAGCATCTGAGATCCTCTACTTGATGCAAATGACTTTTTTTTTTTTTCACCATTTGAATTTCATACATGCATGCTTATTTCCGCATTCGTTTCAGTCCAAGTCGACCCAAAGACAAAAGCAAAATTGATTCCACACTTTGGCCAACGTATCAGCACTTCACAGGAGTTCCAAACATGTCCAAACATTTGAACATTTTACAATGTTCTGCTTCGATCACCAAATAAAATGAACTGATGAGTGCATCAAAACATTAAACTAGACTTTTAAGGCGAAGGCTGGGTCTTCATATATTCTGTTTTGCATGCCACAACAGGACAGTTGCACTCTGTAGTAATTTTTGCAACATTTCTTTAACAGATCAAATTATCCAGATCTGAAATCCCAACCTCACAGTTTACGTGAGCAGAACATAAAACGATCTGATGCCAGCATTTCATCACACCAGAGCAATTTGGTGTTGACTCATTGGTAGGGCTTGCAAAGAAAAATTTCAAGAATGTTTCCTGAAAATTTTCAAAGGCATTTTAGCTCAGGAATGTTAGAAATGTTCAGAGTTTTGTTGCCGTCCACTCAAATGAATTTTTCTAATAATTCTTGCCAAAAGAATTTTGTCACTGAAATGTTCAGGGCTTTCTTTTTCTTGATATCTTGATTTAAAAATATTGCATTAGACATGTTTGCATGCATGTCTGCTCATAAAACACCAAAATTCTTAATATTTATACATGTATATGAGGTAAGTGCAGTTAACATGAATTCCCATTAATTTCCGAAAATTTCTATCGAAAGTTTCCAATTTTGAAAATTAGAAATGCACCGAAATGAAAATTCTTGGCCGAAACCAAAAACCAAAAATGAAGAAACCGAGGCCGAGAACCAAAACACCAAGAGAAATTATTATTCCAATCATTAGTACCAAAGCATAAACTAATATTAATGCTTCTAGAATAACGCCTTCTTGGCAGAAATGCCCTGGGAGCGTGTCAAAAAGGCAGCATCTTTTTTCTTCTTGTGGTGGTTGTGACACTTTTCTGGACTCTCTGTCCACTACGCGTAGTGTGCTTGTCCCTGTGCGCTGAGGCTATTTAGTCTGTTAGGTAAAAGAACAGGAATAGATCTGATCTATAAGAGAGGAATGCCCCTCATCTGTCTCAAAGCAACAGGTCCTTTATTTCTACCACTCCTGCACTCTGTGCTTCTCCCTCTCCAAGCGGGTTCTCTGCAGGCATCACGACCTGGATCATTTCTTGTGCTCGCATTGCACACTTTACCAATCACTATCTGTGGGTTTTTCTCAGATAATTTGAAATACGTTGGCCCTTATTCAGTCAAGAGCGTGTTTCGGCCATTTGGAATGAGTTGGGGGATGATATAAAGTGATTTAACCAAAGGACACTACCAAGCAGAGCAAATTAAGCAGCTATGGTGACGTTTCTTAACAAAGCAGCGGCTTTCATCAGAACACCACCGTAAAGCTACAAGTGTATTTCCAGCCTTAACCACTGAGACATTCAACAATCCTGGGTTCTCTTGTAAAAGTTACAGAATCCACATTAAAGTTTTTGTTTTTCAAGCAGTGAGAACAGATCACACCACATGGGGCAGACGTGTAGAACAAAGGGTTCTACTTGAACCAGGACGAAACAGTTTGATCAGAAACACTGAAGCTTATGGTGACCTCCTTAGACTTACAAAAGCTGATAAGATAAAAAGTAATATCTATTTTAATTTTTAATGTCTGTAACTACTTTGAATAGGGAGGTGCAAAAGACAAACTTGTCTCATCCATCAACACAAACTGAAAAAAACTCTCGGCAGCTTTAAGTCGGTTTAAAAAACAGCTTCTCTATTTAGTGCAGGGGCTAATGCTAATGAAAAGTGTATTTAAGAGGAGCTTCCTCTTCAATAAATACAATGACTTAGTTCTTAAACATTTTATTTCAATTTGAAAACTTTTCATTTTTACTATCTGAGAATTTGGGGTGTTGAGGAGCAGCCACCTCTTGCCATAATGATCATAACCAATTACAAATCGTCCAATCACTCTGAAGATAATGTGGCAAAGTTGGTGCTCGACCCGGCTCAGGATAGCTGAAGACAAATTTCACGCTAGATTAAAGCTGGCCAATTGTGTGCCACTTTCAATTAAGCTCATTTTCTCCTTTGCAAAAAGTGCACAATTGAGATATTTAGAAGGGATTTTAAAGCTAACCATGCAGCGACTCTCATATCTTGATTCAAACCGGGTGTTGACAGGGGAGGTTAGCTCACGACAGCTGGAATCAAATTAACTATTTGCCTACATTTGCAGATTGCATGTTTAGCATTCAGTCAATATTTGGTGTTGTGGCACAATAACTTTTTGAAATGCAATTAGCTTCATGGCACGGGGAGATATATGTAAAGTGTTTCGGCATGAATAGACTTGATTCAGGTTGTCCAGTGCAATTATCTGCAGAGGGGGAAGTGGCAAAGCGAGTGGCAATTTGGCCCCAGCTCACACACACACACACACACACACACACACACACACACACACACACACACACACACACACACACACACACACTGTTATGATTACCTTTATAGTCCCCATTGATTTCCTGATGACATTATGACTTGTAATTTTCACAAGCAATCTCCATGAGACGCAGCGTGCTGTTCATTTGAAAGTCATGATTTCAGTTCTCTGCTTCACCCTGGGTATATAGTACTCTCTCTCTCTCTCTCTCTCTCTCTCTCTCCCCACCCTCCCACTCCCCCCCGTGTGCGCACATACACAAACAGATGGGAATTTCTAAGAAATTAAAATCCCATTTTTGGCTCCAGTTCAATCCCTTTTTCCCTTTTTCTTCTTCCCCCCTAAAGCTTCTGGCGCAGAAATGGCCAATTCATGACGGCAGAGCTGAGTGAGCACACAAGTGCGCACATTTACCCGTGGCAATTTCCTTGAACAAGATGAGAGGTGTGCTCGGTCTCATGTTTGATGTGATACAGGTATGGATGCTGCCTTTTTAAGCCCTGACAAGTGCTCTGTAATATCCCTCTAGACTAAATACTTTGGCATAACCATACTCTGGGGAAAAAGAGGGAGGAAAAGAGATGGAGTGGAGGTTAAAAAAAAAAAAAAGAAAGAAAAAAAAAAAGGGGGGGGGGGGGTCACCTCACAGTCTCGGTGTTCCATGTGTAGTATTTACTGTGCCACTTTTCTTGAGCGTTTAGCTTATCTCGTGTTGAATAGACAGCCTCGTTCATAGTGTGTGAGATATGAGAAGAGGTTTGGTGATAACCTCCATCTCTCGCCCCCTTTTCCTTATAATCAAAGTCGCTCGCCACTGCCAGCGTTGCACTTGCGGCGCGATTTCGCTTCTCGATAGCCCACCATCCCTCTAGCAATTACAGTTCTGACAGCTCCACTAAGACACGCTTCCCCGTTATAATTACCCATGGCGTATTTATCCAGGGTGGGTATGTAAGTGTGTGCGTGCGTGTGTGCGTGCCGGGCCAAGGGGGTTTGGGTTTGTAATGATGATCATCGCCTAACTTGATCGTCTAACAGGGTGGCATGTTTGTGCTAAATAGAGAAGGAGATCCCCATTATGTCCCTTTCACTTCTGCAAGAGTCTGGTGAACATGTTATTATAAAGCCCGGGTTGGCAGCTTGTACTAATGTAGAGAATGTGGTGCGTTTTTTCTACCCAGCTCTTCTACATTTCTCCTGTTGATGAGCACAATTTGCACAATCAGGTGGATGGAGCAGCCTTTCGAAGACGATGGAAGGCTGATGAGGGTCAAGCGTTTGCCGCAGTTTCTAAAAGCTGCCTCTTGTGATTGAAATATATGATGAGATAAAAAGGACGCACTGCCTCTGGGTAAATAGGTGAGCTTGCTCTGCCTGTCCTCAGTGGCGACCCCGTCTGATGAGATCACAGTTTGGGCTGATGATACTTGCAGTCGCCTTTAGCAAAACCATCTCAGAGGGGTGAGTTCACTCGCATCGCTTGCAGCTGATTTCAGAGTTTCAGAGTGAGTATTTTCCTGCAGTTTTGTTGATATTCAGCTGATTAAAATGAGTTGGTATTGTTTCTGTAGCCAACTTTGTGGGAAATCAGCTTCTACCAGCTGATTTGAGTTGACTCCTGTATTGGAAAAAATAATAGAAGTCATTTGTGCAGACCAAGCAGCAACCTCATATCTGAAAATACGAGACAATGAGGAAGTGCTAAAACCTGCAGTTTGTTGTGTGTCCACTTGAGGCTGGATCTGGAAGTACTGGAAGTCACAAACGCACCAAGCCAAAGAAAGCCGTTTTCACAGCAGAAATATCCGCCCAATCAGAGGCACAGCTCAGCTCACAGTGTGGAGGCTAAAAGCCCACCCCATTTCCAATATGGTCATGCTGGCCAATTTGCTTCAGAACTCTGTATAATTAATGGACGTAGTCTCTACGACGATACCCGTCTGTTTCTGATACAGTCTATGGAGCAGACATCAAGGCAAAATCACTCCCACTTTTTGAGTGTCCCCATTTCTCCCTTTGCTACTTTTGCTGTCATGCCGACCTGATAAAGTTGTGCTGGGAACACACCAGATTCCTGTTCGTTCTCCTGGTCTCTGCTCTGTTGTCCATTGACTGCCACACAGCTAAATCATGAGACTGAGGAGCTTCTGTGTTTCCCACGGCAATGATAATTCTCTTCTTCATACTGGGCTGTAAAACCTCAAACCTGTCGACTCCTGGTTTGGATCCACTCTGAACGTCAGTTTGTTTCAGTAAAGCTAACTTCAAACTAACTATGTTTAATGTATTTTTAGTGCACTACTTCTGGTCCCACTCTATTTGCTCTGTGCAAATTGATACACCATTGCTCCAACAGCAAAAGTAGAAGTGTTGCGTGTGGCGATATAACTGTAGGGTCTTTTGGTAGTCTGCCGCCGATGAAGAGGCGAGCTGATCGTCTGGTGAATATCTTAAATACGTCTTATCTGAGTGCAGAAGTGGAGCAACAGATGAACGTTTTGTTGAAAGGCAGTCAGCAGATTCAGCAGCACAAGCACAACCCAGTAAGTCCACCATTTAACCGTTGTTGTTGTCCGGTTCGCAAAAGTTCCCACAACGAAAGTGGAATGCGCACGCGCAAAATGGAATGTGACATTAGCGTTTTCACTGAAAACTCCAGCCTGCCGTTTATATTCAGCAACGGAGGCTGCAGCGTTTCAGAAAAATTCCACTCTGGAGGGCGTTTTAAAAAAGTTGCGTTTTAGGTCGGCTGAAACGGCATGCAGCAGAAAGTGGGGCGTTGTCTGCAGATCAACAGTCAATGGCAAGCCTCAACACCAGAAGAAGTAAGTTTGATGATCGACGTACAGAGCGAGCAAAGGCGCTCTACCTCTTTACCAGAGTCTGTGTAGGCAGGTATGTGTATGTGGGTGGGGGGCGGCCGCAGCTGGGAACTCATTTCAAATAGTTACCTACCAAGTAGCGCTTTTGCTTGAAATGCCCATACCTACTTGCCATGTCTGTTTTGGTGTTTTTCTACCTCTGCATCCTCCTGCACTGTTCTGCACTCTACCTCCTCATACAACATTTAGCCATCCAAAGAGCCTAGTGCCTCATTATCATCACATCCCGCCTGCTTAGATCACTGAATGGACAATGAGGTAAAAAACCAAGACGCATCAGATCCTCCAAAAAGGTCAAATTTGCTTATAAGATGACTTTGACATGTTGTAAACTCACTCAAAATACCATAATGTAGCACCTTTAGGTATAACAGATGTATGGGAGCATCTGAGTTGATGAAACGAATATACAAATCTATTCGGACATTTTGCAGTAGACGAGTATAAGAAAGATATTCCCATTTCCCCCTCAGTACAACATTAGGACTGTGTTTCCTGGGGAATGTAAGTATCAAAGTAGGCTATCCATTTGCAATGTGTATTACCCTGGAGATCCATAATATGATTTATCTTTACACCATCTCATTTCATCACTACGCTGTGATCATTCGGCGGATTGCCTTGAATTTTTTTGCATCGTTTTCCCTCTGCTGTGCTAATTTTGCCACATTAAAAAACACAGAGGGAAGGTACTGTACAGACAAATTGTTCTTTTGTTATCCCCCAAAGCTCTCAGGCAACTGGAGGTTCAGATTTACATTTGCAGAAGCTTGTAAGTAGAAGTCTTAAGCACACCATTGACAGAAAGCCGACAACTTTGGGGGGAAAAAAGAGAGAAATGATGAGACTTGACTTTGTTTGCAGTTTTTCTGCTATTTTTATTGGAACGTTGTCTGCATAGTGACAACAAATGATGGTGGTGCAGTTTCTGGTGTTTGTGGGGGTTGCTTTTCCCTCTGACGGGCTGTCACTGCGTTTTTAAATCAGGCGTCGCAGCCTCTTCTCATTAAAACCCATCCATTAGACACATGGCCCTGAAAGCCATCCAAACAGAGCTTGTTTTGACCCTTTTACATCCCTTGTTTCTTTGTGTGCCAGCGAGACGAGCAGAAAACTCATGTGCAGCTGCTCGGCGATTGACAGCATAATTTTAGTTGCTCTACTGAAAGACCTTCTGCAGTCTGTGGAAAATACAAGAATATACATATATTTGAGATTTTTATAATCCCTGCAATTTTCGTCTCTGAGCTCAATCCTACAGACTGGCTCTAATGCAGCGTTTCAGTCTCAATTACATTTAATGGATGGATTAGACACCCAGTCCATTCAGTTTGCATGATCTGCAGCTGAGCATGTGAACTGAGATGGAACTGCAGGGAAACACTGTTTGTTTTTTTTCTTCTTGGGACAAGCCTCAGAGGTGTACAAGGTCTGGCTGCCAAAACAAGGCAATGTTTGCCTCCATCAAAATTCCCCAAAGTTAACCCGGCAGCAAGTAAGGTGGAAAAAACTAAATGTCTAGCATCTCTGCACAACAGCTCAGACATGTCATACTGCTTTTCCTCTGCTTCAATGTTCTTAGATTCTTGAAGAGAATTATACAAAAAAAAAAGCAATGCTGCCAAAGTGCTGAAGTTATGAGTCCTTTTGTACCGAGGGATGAAAGACTGTTTCATCTTCCCACATTACTGTCAAAAGTTGTTCTCCTCTGTTTATCCTGTGTGCCCTGATGGAAGAGTTTGTGCGTCATAATTAATAACCTTGAGATGGACACATTATTTCTCAGTGTTGACAACAAAGCGTTATTAAGGCGCTGTGTATGCCACTGATCTACCCTAGAATCTGGAATTGAAGACTTGCCAATATTAAGGGTGCAGACCCTTTTTGGGAGGTCTTGCAGAGGAAATAAAGGCTTCGTAAAGGTTTCAGTTGAGAAAACGTCGACTGCATTCGGCACAGTTCATAACGTGCAGTGAAATTATGTAGCATTTTCTGTCACTGTAAGTTTTGACAATGTTGGGTTTGTGCTGACATTAGCTTACAAACACATTTTGGTCAATAATTAAGCTCAAGGTGTGTTTGGAAGCAAAAGAAATTAACAGTAGAAAAGTCAGTGACTCCATCAAATCATCTCGAAGGAGCTGATAAACCAAACATACATCGAGAAACTTTTAAAGAAAGGTGTTTTACTCTGTTCATACCACCCTACTAGGTCAAGTTTCTGTATTTTGGCCGTTGCGGCATGCGTCGTCATTAAGGTTGGTTATGTTTATCTCAATACAAATGCAAACAATGTGGTTCATTTTGTTCCTGAGATACGATGTTACTACAGCTGTGGCAAAGACGTTTTTGTGAACTAGTACCTGCTCAACATCGACGACAGATCGTTCCTTTAAATTCACACCATGTTGAAGTTGGTGTCATGATGAACGTGTCAGTGTCAGAATCATCTTGAACAAAGTTTAACCAAACTTTAAGCACCAAGCACTTTGTGGACATGATGCGTCACATGTGACGCAATTTAATGTACCAGTGCACCAATAAGATAAACTAAGGAGCACTGCAGAAGTCTCATTGAGGTTAAAAACTGATGTCACTGTTAGGATCACACGAAGCCAAAATCCTGAAGCCTTATTGATTCAAAAAAATCGTGAAAATTTGGAACCAGTTCCAAAATGAGACCCCGTTTATACGACAACGTTTCACAGCTTTTCACTCGAAAATGCATAAAACACAGAGAAAAAAAATCTGTGTTTACCTGTCGCCTGTAGATGGCGATATAACTGTAAAGTCTTGTGGTAGCCTTCTGCCGAAGAAGTGGTGGGCTGATCATCTGGCTTCAAAATTGAATGCGCCTTCGATGCACCATCGCTGATTGAACAGATGCACATTTGTTGAAAGGCAGACAGCAGATTCAGCAACAGAAGCACAACAGTGGTCCACCATTGAGCCGTTGTTGTTGTCGGGTTCATGCATGGCAGTTAAAAGTTCCCTCAACAAAACTGTAATGCATACGTACAAAGTGGAGCGAGACGTCAATGTTTCTCCTGAAAACTCCGGCTTGCCGTTTACACAGCAGTGCAGACTACAGGGTATCAGAAAAAAAACACTTTGGAGGTTGTTTTAAAAAAATGCACTTTTTAATTTTCAATGGGAAAAAAAGACTTTTTTCCAGCCCGTTACTTTTCTTTTCTGATGCAATAGTAGTATTTTTTTTTTTTGAATAATGCTTGATATAAACTAAACAAGGTGATGTACAGTAATGCAAGTGGAATGAACTCCCACCACTTTGTTTACTTCCACAAATAACTTGTGTCTACAACTTGCTGAAGATGAAAAAGAAAAAAAGCGATGGACATCACTTTTCAGGCGGTATATGATCAAAGCTTAGCAACATTTTGAACATCAAATGGAAAATCTTAAAAGGCTGGGTAATGAACTGAAAGGTTTAGACGTGTATTCATTATTAAGCATAGTGAGAGACGTAGAGCTGGACATGCATACGTTCTTTGTCTGAAAACAGACTGACTCAAATATTACTCACTTTTTAATTCACTGCTTAACATAACCTCATAAAACAAGCAGAAATTTCAAACACTCAAAGTGAGTTTTAAACCAGTTGAACTGAGGCAGATATGCAATGTGAGGCTGTCTTTTAAGAAAAGAAGAAATGAGGTGACTGTGTGCGTTAGCCTTTTAATTTGTTTCATTCAGAGATGGGAGGGGTGCTGGTTATCATTCCAATTCAAGTAATTAAAACATCACTCTGCATGTGCCAAAGAACCGCTGTTTTCCTCCTTTTTCTGCCTCCGCACAGGGTCTCCCAAGCATCAGCACATTACAAACCAATTTCCCTATATCAGCTTATATTCACATTTGATTCTGTCGCAGTGCTGATGGGAGTTGGAACACGGGTCTCTGTACACAGGAATCTAAATAACGTTATGAAGCCTGGCGCAGACCTCATTTATAATCCAATGCCTTGGCTGAATTCCATTATGAGTTTTTCCCCCTCCTTTATTTGTGGGAAATAAGGGAAAAGTGAGATTATAAAAATGACATCAACATACAGTAGCTGCTTAGAAGCTGTGGCTCCAGTGTAAAAGCCGCTATGTTCACAAAAGGTAGCGGAGGACGTGGTTTTATAAATCGCCTTCCCTTTGGGGGACGGAAACAATGTCTCAGCTTTGCTTGCTGAACTTTTATCATACGCTATTGATACTTGATACCCACAGGTCCTATTCTGAGCTGGGGCCTGACTGCTTCATGCGAGACCGAGCTGGAGCGTGGACGGAGGAAAAGGAGCTGAAATTACATCTTCCTCCGAAAGCTGACAAACTGAGCAAAGTAACGACACCAATTAATCTCAAATGAAACATGAAATCACAGGCAGCTGTTTCTATCGCTTACACCTGCGAGTTAAATCAACACCTGGGACAGAAAACGAGGGTTTCCCAGTGAAGCAAAAAGTGCTTTCATGAAGGGAATCGAATAATAGATTATTAATCGATTACTAAATTAATCATCAACGATTATAATTGATTAATCGGTTAAAGCTAATTACAAAAAAGTCAAAATTCTCTGATTTTAGCTTCATCAGTGTGAATTTTTTTTTTCCTTTGCTCCTCTATGACAGTCCTGAATATCTTTGGTTTGTAGGCAAAACAAGACACTTGATGTTGTAGAGGAACAACACAGAGAATGTATCTTAATGTGTTTTTCTCTTATGGTCTGTTATAAGGAGATTTTGAAGACTGTTGCATGTGTAAATAAAAGGGGTAGGATTACATAAGTCCAAGACTTCCTCCTACTCCTTTTCGAGCCTGTATCATGCAACACGCGCTGCATATGGCGGGCAGTTTGCCTTTTTTGTTTTGTCTTCTGTGGACACATGCTGCCTATGATGTCTTTTTCGTTGGATGTTTTTCTTTCTCTCTTTTATTTTATCTTTCCGATATTTTATGGACCAAACAGCTACTCGATTAATCAAGGGAAGAATCAACGGATTAATCGGCCATGAAAATAATCATTAGTTGCAGCCCTGCTTTGATGTACTTTAAACTTCGCAGGAGTTCCACGGCGTAAACACAATGTCAGGGTGGTGATTCGGCGTGCCGCGCTCAGAAACCTTGGAACATCTGGAGAGTCCCTTGGCGAGCGGCTGGCAGCCGGGCTGGGAGAAGGTGTCAGACCTGAGTGACACACAGATGTGTGGCCTCTTGCCCGTCCGAGGCTACGAGCCTGGGATGGCTCATTAATCAACGGACCCTGCCAAACAGAGGCTGCTACCGCCGCCAAGTGTTCCAGCCTGCAGTGCAAACTGTACATTAATTGACAGAATGCATATATTTCCTGTTCTCTTCTGTCACAATCTCGACCGGAGACTCTTCAATAATTGGCACAAATGACCACAGCTGACAAACTGTAACGCAATCGTCTGCTGCGACCACAAAATACGATGTAGTCTCTTTACAGTACGAAGCACAAAACAAGCAGCTCGGCGCTGTATATCATCATTATAGAGCGGCTCCACGCAGCGAGGAATGACAAAGAGTTACCCGTCACCTTGTCTTATGTAAAGGCGATTTAATTACTTATCAAATAGCCTTCAATGTCAACAGACTAAATCTGTTTCATAAATGTGCATGTAACAATTTTTGACTTTTTCCACTTCCCAAGGGGAGGAAAAATCAATTTTAATCTAAAGTCCTCAAGCTGTTCCATATGTATGTCCCAGCGCAGCGTACTGTACATCATCTGAGGCAATAAATGGCCGCGTGACAGAAGAAGGAAAAAAAAAGCATAATTGAAGTTGTTGTTTGCATTGCTTAGTGAGGCACTTTCTGCAGGGCGCTGCCGGGGTCGTGTTATATCGTATTGTCAACATTCCTAATCATCTCTTGGAATTTAGGAGCCGGGAAGCTGATGAAACAGGGATGAAAAAGGTGGAAAAAAAAAATCTTTTCTGTGTTTTCTGTTTCTGCCATGTTGATGATTACACCCCCTTTTCTGCTTTGAAACAACCCACTCATCCCGCTGCGTTTCTGTATATGTTAGTCACTCCAAAAGCTCTCCACAACACTTGATTTATATATAGGAGTGTTATGCAAATGAATGAATGCTAATGCTGATATTTTCTTCTTTGTGTGCTCTCTGAGAGTATGACACTGAGGTTGCTTTCCTTAATTCAACTCAGATTGCATTTTCTGACCCTTAATCCTGACAATGGCACTCGCAGGGAGGATTTCACATCCAGTTAAAAGACATATATATTAATAGAGAGTATGAATTTGTTTATTTCTGTCTAAATGCTAAAGGGGCTGACTTCTTTCATCACCAGTTGGACTGTTGGCAGGAAAAAATCCTAATAAATTAGCCGGAATGACAAGTCGGCCGTAAGCGATGGGGGAAACTCGTTTGAGGCCACCATCGAGAGACTAATCTATTTATCACACTTGGCATTAACTCGACCGGCCGGCTCAGACCAATGCATCAAAACATTTGTTGGTTGTTACGTACTGAATCGCTGCGTTACACAAAGCTGCTCTTTTTTTTTCCTCGCGTTTATATTTTTTCCTCCCCCCAAGTGATAGAAAGTCAGGCATGTTTATACATGAAATGCCCGGAGAATATTTGCTCTGAAGGGTTTCCTCCGTGAATCACAATAGCCTTCTTAGAGAGGAGGGGGAGAAGAGAAAAAGAGAGACAGAGAGAGGAGGGGGGGTGGGGGGGAGGATGGACAAATCTGCTTACTTTGGAGCTTATTGAGCAGAATGAGTCATGCACAGAGATGAAACGTGACTGCAAAGCAAAAGGTAAAAAGGAAAGCCTGACAAGAACAGAGGAGCGAGGAGATGAGACGGAGCACGAGGGGAGGAGGAGGAGGAGGAGGAGGAGGAGGAGGAGGGTGGGTACCGAGAGGTGAGACAGGCGGGAGAGAAACAGAGACACTCAGAGACAAAAAGGGGGAGGCATGAGGAGGAGTTAGAGGAAAGACAAGGAGGCGTAAATGTGCGTGTGTGTGTGTGTGTGAGGGAAAGAAGGGAGGGATGGGAACATTAAAGGCCAGATGAAATTAGTTCCATCAGGCCACTCTGATTGTTCTTTTTATAGTGTGACCTGCCACCGGGGGAGCCGCTGCCTTCTGGGAGTGTCACAGGCGAGGGTTGCTGACACACAGCACTTTCAATATCACTGACTGAATTGTTCAAGGTGTCACTATTGATAGTGACACAGCCCAGTGAGAAGGAGCCAGCCTTCACATTTTGTTTCGCGCTCCCTCCGTCTCTGCCTCCGCCGCTTTCGTTTGTGCTCCGTCTAGCGAGGCCGATGGAGTCGTTTTCACCCCGTTTTAAAAATAACTGTAAAGTCAAGCGGGGTGAGGCGGGGCTGTCTGAGAAGGTGGCGTCCTCTCTTTAGTGCTGGGTTTTTTTTTTGGTGAGGGTGTAAACAGCGTTGCAGAAAATCATCCAGCCTTTCCGTCCCCTAGTCAATGTCACGACCCAGTGGTGGCAAACCTCAAGCCTGCATTGGATTTCCTCTCATTCAGAAGGAACAATGCTAAGGGGTTTCCAGTCTACTTGAACATTAATGACTCGGGGGCCTTTAATTGTCAAAGGGGACAGAGTCTCAGGCACAATAGACCAAGAGGGACAGGGGAGCTCTTTTTAATGCTATCGATTATTTATCCTGACCTTCAGCCATGAAAAGAAGAGAGGGAATGTTTCCTCAGCAACCCAACACCTCCGTCTTTCTGTTTCCTCATCTTTTATACACCGCTATCCACTTCCTTTTTTTCCACCTCTGTTTTATCCTATCCTTAAGCCCAGCTGCCTCTCCCTCTCCTCTTCCCACTGTAGTCTTTAAAGCTCGTCCAAAAGAGTAATCCCCATAACTAAACCAAAAAAAAAGAGGAAAAAAAGTCAACAGGATGAGGTAGTCAAAGCACAGGCATGATGGCAAACATCAGCGCTTCTTTCTTCAGGACGACTGTGTGGGATTAGCATACACATGGAAATGAACATCACTTAATATCTTCCTGAATAGCAACTTTCTAGACAGCCATTGTGCGACTTTACCGGGCTATTGTGTTGAAAGCAAAAGTCACGTGAATCAGAATCTGAAAAGTAACATCAATCAGGTGTTTTTTCTTTTTCATCAAATCTATCGGCGCCGTCGACTTTTGGAAATCAGCCAGGGCTATCTTGTAAAAGGCTGTGTGTATCATTGTGTTAACCATATGCTTAAGAAAATGGAAATTCACCAACCATCAAGGGAATTACAAAAGGCAGAGAGGCAAGTTTCAAAGCGCGCAGTTAAGCTTGTTGACACATTTTAATCTAGGAAAGCCAGACGTGTGCCTCCCAACCCATGACTTTGTGGGGAGATGTAAAGGCTGGAGTGTGCTTGAAACAGATGTCAGGCTCCTTTTTTTTTCCCTTCCCTCCTCGTCCCTCCGAGTGTGATATGGATGCCATCAACATCACGCGCTGCATTCATAACGCCGTTATTGTACCTGGGCTCGGGCTCAATTGGAATTCACCGCCACGCTACGCTGTTAAGGCTCTATCTTAAAACATGCACCTGGCTACGTATGGAAAATAAGCTTGTTACCCGCTGGAGGGGGGTGAGGAACCCCGCTGGCTCCCTGCAAACTCACCTTGATGGCCAAAAGGCTTTTTTTTTTCTCCCCCCCCCCCCCCCCCCCCCCCTCCCCCAAACAAAGTCTCTATATTTCCTGGAAAACATGGGAAAGCAATTGATCTTCCATTTGCATAATCCATTTGTGATTACACGGCTAATTTTCACCTCAGGTTTATCGTAACTCTGGAAAACTTTGATATGACCAAACGTGAGTGAATAAATATTTATCAAACCAGGCAAAGTCCAATTTCAAATTAAAAGTTTTTGTTGCAGCCTGCTTGATTTGAAAAATCTCTGAAAAACACCTGGAACAGCAAAAACTTCACCAAGAACTGTACTATACGATTTTTTTCCCTGCGATTACTGATATAAAGAACCCCTACCAAAGCGGTTTTTAAAGAAAGCTAGGAAGCTGAGAGAAATGCCGTTTTAAGCCTGACTGCATGACGAACTAGAAAAAAATCAGCCACTTCTAAGTAGGACAGCACGTTACTCAAAAGATGACACAACATGAATCTACATCAAACCCATGCATCTTTGTTTTTCTCAATTATCTGTGGTTGCAAATCCCTCAAAATGACTGCTGTGATCCAACCTCAAATCAACAGCTAAATTAGCATCCTGTCAATTAAGAGAAAGTGATCAAAGTTGATTTTCATAACAGGCTACATGGGTAGGACAGTCGCTGCCTAATTGTCTTGGTGGCTGCTGGGACTGAGTGTTCCCTTATGTAACCAATACAATGACTGACACAGCGATGTCACTGAAGGAGCAGAAACAAACCAGGAAGACAATTTAATATTTCAAGTCTAGATTCAAAACAGTCCGATGTGTGTTGCAATACATTGGCTACCCGATAAATGCAGTAGTCAAGCAACTATACCTTATTACTCACTTTCATACTGATCTTCTTCTGCATAAGATGCATGAGTCTGATTGGCTTAAACATCTTTATAACCCTCTGACGTGAACAACTTTCACTAACACGAACAAGACCAATTCAGGATTTAGCTTCTGCTATGTGACACTTGACCATCAGCATCATATTGATAAACAACGTAGCTTGAATGTTAGTTTCAGTTAGCATGCTAATTCGACCCGTTAAACAACATGGATATTTTTATACTGGAGCAATCCTCGTTTGGCAATCCTAGCAAAGACAGAAGATCAGGTGAGAGCGTCTTTAGACTTCAGTCTTTATAAAGAAACTTGAACAATGAGCAGTGTTGATGATAGCAGCAGTGTTAAAAGTTATGACGTGGAAATTTCATTAAAAGTAGTCCCAAGACCATAATCTTTCCCTCTTCTATGTCTTCTTCCATGTTGCTTTTGGTGTTAGCTGGTTGTTGCTATCTGTTGCTGTGTTTCTTCTTCAATGTTGTTAGATTACATTTGGTCATTCGAGATTTCTGTCTTGGAGGAGATTTTAGATCAGTGTTGGGACAGAATTGTGTATTTGCATGGTGAGCTATGTTGAGATTATCGGAGCACACCACACACAGTACGATCAAAACCTGCCTGATTTTTTTTTTTTTTTAACTTCATGTGTGGGCTCTCTAACAGATAAAAAAAATCTGCTTCAATTAAATATTTTAAATCTCCAAACCTACAACCAGAAACGGACCACTTTCTGTGAAGACTGTTTTGTTTTTTGATTACAGTTTAAAGACTTCATGATTGTCCAGTCAGTTTAGCCCCAAAGGCTATAAAAATAACACCAAATATGATCCGTCACCTCCTCTTCAGGGTCAGAAATGTTTTCTCTAAAAACTTGTCCTCCTTCCAAAAAAACAATTTATACGATAAGCAGTCATACAGGAACTCATGTGGTGCACACACCTGAGAATTTTAAAAAAATATATACATAAAGAACACTGCCATGGGGCCTGATGGGGAATACACATATCTTGGGGGATATCGGAGAGGTCAGTCCCCATGTCCATATTCTCATATTCATTTTCTACACCTCGTCTCCACCCCCTACTGGCCTTTCATGCTAATTATAAGATTTAGCTGTAATCCTGCACAAAGCCACAATCTGCAATAGGAAATGCTGTTCATTTACACTCTGAGCTGCTGTACATTCCCTTCACTTGGTGCTTTAGGGGAACTCTCCTCACCTCTGCTTGGCAGGGGTTGCACACTTACACGGTTACATGGACTTATGCAAATTTAGTCCGCTCACCTGCCGTGTTTGTGTGTGAGGTGACGCGTGTAGTGTGGAATCACCGCCACAGCAGGGGGAGCGAGGAATCACAGTTGAGGTTTAACTCCCAGCAGGTTGGGTTAACAGAGTAACGCAGCCTGAAGGTCAATCACTAGGACTCATTTGTTTGTTTAGGGCTGAGTGCTCCTGCTTTATCAACGCTAGCCTTGACTTACTTGGATATTTGCTCTGCTAACGGCCCACACAGGGTAGTTTTCCCTCAACGATTGATTGAACACACACCTGTGCTTACAGAGGAGATGCTGATTACTCAAAAAGTGGTCTTCAAAGGACGAGCGTGGCCGTGCTGTTCATCAGAGAGGTTCCATGGACTTGTACTTGAAGGGGATAACCTGTCCAAGTCACTGCCAGCCAAGGCCTGGGTCTACCCGCTAATGGCACGGTTCTCCAATTAGAGGTGACAGAGAGGAAGGTCCTGACCCCCATAAACCTTGTCAGTGGAGAGCTGTCAATCAGAAGGCTGCAAAAGGGGAGGGCCCATTGCCTGGCAGTTATTGGCATGATGGGCGAAAGCGGCCCCGTGGTGATGAGGTCGACATTGACCCGCATGCTTATCTCCGATCAAACATCTGCTGCTGATACAGGCGCAGGAAGGAGGCGCCGGGGCGGGCTCTAATGAAACTAGCATCAGTTATGGCTTAAGAAGGTGATGGCAGGGATGAATGGATGGCTGTTCATCTGGAGGTCACCTGGACACTTCCCATTGTCATGCACATGTGAGATTCAATTTCCTGATTGCCTGAGTCCGTCCTTATGCCTCCTCGTGGCAGCAGCAACACAGGGCTGTGTGAGTCAAGGGCTCATTTCTCATCTCAGAGTAGTGCTGCAAATCTTTCTAAACTGTTTCATATGATAAAAAAAAATGTTGAGCAGAAGGTATTACATCAGTCTGTGAAGGAGTTGTCATTTATTCAAACCACATCTTAAAATGTATGAGATGCAGGAACAAACAGCAAATCTAAATGGAGATGATTTCTGTGCTCGGAGATGTTTTGACAGCAATAAGTCGATTTTACATAGAACATGAGACAATCAGGGAAACATGAAATGTGGTGTTGTGAGATTACGCAGTGGCTCTTTTTGAAAAAGACAGAAAGTTGAAAGAAATCAAACAAGAATCACAAAGGACTGCCAGTTCTGGTAAATGTGATGACTATTAAAAAGAGAAATCTTTTCATTTCTCCATCACTTTTTCACAGTAAAGATTGACTGAGATTTACTGTACCTGTCAGTGCCAAAGCCTCTTAGATTCAGTGTTGGGAAATTAGCATTTCATGCTCGATCCACATAGGTTTTTAGTTTCGACTGTCATCAGATGCTTAAAAAATTGAGACAAATACAGTTCATCAAAATTTATTATCACACAAAATACACTGCCCTCAATGTAGTCATCAATCAAAACCAAGTCAATTTTTGAAACTTTGTTTGTATTTATTCCTTTAACTGATGAGTATCTTGTTCAGCACTTCCTCTATGCCAAATGTAATAAACTGTGGCTCTCTGGCTCCCTTCCACAAACCACAGGTAAAGAATCTTGGGCGTACCTTCGACAATAACTTGAAGTTTGATACACAGATCAGTTCAACTGAAGACATGTTTTTTTTAGAATGGCTTTTAATTCTGACTAGGGCTACCCTGTTTTATGTATACATTCTGTTTAATCAATTTTGAATGGCTTTTTGGCCTCTGTAGCTTTAACGTATTGTTTTATCGTTTGCTTGTTTATATTTTGTTATTTCTGACACCACTGTAAAGCATTTTGGGTACCTTTCTGGATACTGTAAAGGGTCATAGAAATAAATATCCATTGATTGATTGTTTTCCAATCGTGCTTCTATTTCATAAAGGAAATGGTTCAAAATCAACATCGTACGTTGTCAAATTGAATCTGTGCAGAACTTTTCAAAAACCACCATTTCCAAGACAGCCCTCAAAAACCTTTCATGTGGTGCCAGCATAAGGGTATGTAGGAGAAACTAGGCTGCAGTAAACACAGACACTGTTACAAGGCAGTCACAGAAGCAGAAAACAGAGCCAGTAAAACAAATGCACCTCGAGCTGCCTGCCCACTGACCTGCATTTCCTGCTTTCCCTGAGCACCTGGATTCTGGCACAATCTGCTTCTCATGAGTTGAGTTTAAGAAAGTGGCTTTTTGAAAGACTGGGTAGAAATACTGTTAAAACAGAAAATATTTAGAAATCAGTTATGATTTATTAACCACACCAGTTCGACTGCTCTTGAACACAGTTATCAGCCAATCAAATGGCAACAACTCAATGCTGCTTAAGTTCAAACAGAGCATTAGAATGAAGAATAAAGGTGATTTAAGTGACTGTGACTGTGAATGTGGGATGGTTGTTGGTGACAGACGGGCCACTCTGAGTATTTCTGCTGCTCTATTGGGAATTTCACATACAACCATCTCTAAGGTTTACAAAGAATGGTGCAAAAACAGATAATGTCCAGTGAACAGCAGTTATCTTGGAGAAAATGCCTTGTTGATGCCGGAGGTCAGAGAAGAATGGACAGACTGGTTGGAAAGGCAACAGTAACTCAAAAAAACACTCCTTACAACCAAGGCATGTAGAAGATCATCGCTGAACACACAACACTGGAAGCAGAAGACCACACTGGGTGACATTCCTGTCGGATAAGAACAGGAAATTTAAGAGCATACATGCAAAAAGACAAAACACAAGCAGATTAAGAAAACATGCAAATAATCTGCAAATAGACCGTAACACAACGGACAAGTTTCCAGAGGACACTTAAAAGTGATGCGCATGTTATTAGCCAATATGCTAACATTGAATCATGCGATCACGATATTAAAATAAATCAAAAGCACTTACTTTTTTCTTTTTCCAACACCACTGATGGAAAGAGAACCTTATCTCAAAATCTGCGTCAACAACAAGTGTGTCGGGACGTGTGCATCACTTTTAAGTGTCCTCTGGAAACTCTTTCCGTTGTGTTGTGGTCTTTGCAGCGCGTTTTCTAAATGCTGCGCATGTGTTGTCAAATGATGAAGCTTTTTTCTTAATTTGCTTGTTTTTTGTCTTTTTTCTTGTGTTCTCTTAAGTTGCAGTGATGTGACCTCTCAGGGCCACCGTACAGATATGCTTGTGTCGTATAGAAATTTGCTTAAATACAAGAATTTCTGTTTCTCTCTTTGGCACCAATTTCCAAATGAAACAAATTCTATTGTTGTAACTTGATGTAAGCTGATAAAAAGTGATAATATGATGCTCTGAAGGTGTGTGCAGCTCCTCATTCTATTCTAAAAACTTAGCTATACCACTGATTTTAGATCTGTGATCTGGCAGTTGCAACAGCTGCTTCACAGTCTCCTTTTCAGGAGTACTCTCAGGTGTCTATGATGAATAACTATGATTGTTTTGCCATCTTAAACCTGAGGTGGAGGTAGAAAAGGAAAGAGACAGAATGGAAAGTAAAAAGGGTCCACAGAGGCTCTCTTATTAAAGACTGGTGCAGTGCTCCTTGAGGTTACCGAGAATGATCTAACACTCATTTGAAGCATCAGATCACACTGATTATCATCCTACCTGGGTTGTGTTGTGACTCCCTGCTCCTGCAATATTTTCCAGTCTCACATCTCAGGATAGCTCAGACAAGGTGTTGTCAACGACATCCACATCCTGCGCCCGCGACATACGGAGATTCCTTGACACTGACAACCATGCGGCACTGCTATGACAACCTGTTAAGAAGGTAACGTGTGTGTATGTGTGTGCGTGTGTGCCTGAACACGAGTAAGGAGGGGGGGGGGGGGGGGGTCTTTTGATGGAAGGATGATTGAGGGGATGGAACATGGCAAAAGACATGCAGCCCTAGTCGCTGTCATTTTGAGAGGTGTGTGATGAAGTTGGCGCGTCTGCGAGCAACTTGTTTTTCTTTAACTCCTAAGTGAGCGCGGCCTCCCGTCCTCTCCGTGCTCTGCTTCTCCTCCTCCTCACCTCGCCTCGTCCCAAAGCCCAGCACAATACATCAACGGGTGTCCACACCGCCGCTCTGTAATAACTCTGCAATCTCTGGAGGAAATACTCCGTCACAATGCATGAGACAACATCTTTTTTTAATCAATTGAGCGAAACAAACAATGCGCGCTGACAAACGCTGCCAACAAGCACCAAAAACAAGCTGAATGAAGAGAGATACACGAATGGAAAACTAAATTACTGTCACCATTTATCTGAGATTTACAACTGAGAAAGGGTAGAAGAGGAGGAGAGGAAAAGAGTGCAGGGATGGAGGGAAAGACAGAAAAAGAAATGAACACTCAATCATTAAATTATGCCCATTCTAATTTTGTTCCCTTCCATCACTTTCAATTATGAAGCAGCGCCTTAAAGAATGAGTTTCTTTATAACTACAGAAAGACCAATAGTCCCTAAAGCTGCATGTTACATTAGTGGACTATGTGCAGAGAAAACGACTTTCATTTAGCTTTACAGCCGACTACCTTTAATGTCTCTGTGAAAACTATCCTCACAGCCAAACGGTCACGTGGAGGAGCCTGAGAGTGGGGGAACAGGGGGGTCAAAGATGGATGTGAGGAGGGAGTATATCAGTCCACAAGCACAATGACTACAATTAATCATCAGCTGTGTTATTTCTTATCAGGAGATTATTTAGTGGGGGAGAGGTTGAGAGATGCAAAGGAAGAGGCTAAGGTGTTAGCATTGTTCATCACCGGCGAAGGTGTGCATGAAGTGTTGTGGAGCTACAGGAGTTTTTACAGTGCTTTTAAGATCCAAGGTATTATGGATGGGATGATATGCTTTACACACAATTTGATTCTTTAACAGTTTTTGGAGTACTGATTCGATTTTCAGGCAGGGTTAGTAGTCATGGAAAACTAGCATGAATTTGAATGTAGCATCTCCTCAGGACTCTGTTTAGCCCCCCACTCACATGCACGAGCACCACTGATTCACAACCATATCATCGTGACTGATTCAAAGCCACAGACTCAAACTGGTCCTCAGCACATTGTTTTGTTTGCACGACTTTCCTGGCAATTGGGCTATAGGTAGTTTTTCTGCTGTTCTCCAGCGTACTTGGATCCTTCTTGGTTATGCGCATTAAATCAGGGCTAGAGCACGCCAGCAAAATGTACGTGCAGGAGGCGGGCAGAAAGGCAGGAAAACTTGGATTGGTAGGTGATTTCCCAGGTTTACTCCTGCTGTAGGCAGCAGATATTTTTCACTCGATTTTAAGAACACATCATGCATTGATTAACATCAGGACATAAAGATCATTTTAACTAGAATGACAAAAAGTCTATCTACATCTGATTACCAACCCTGCCTTTAAGGAACAACATTATAAAGATTTACTTTAAAGATTTACACGATAGTTATTGTACCTGCTTCAGACAGACCGAAGACGTTTGAATCTTTAATTGGTCTTTAAAATTTTGTTGGTCAGTTCACTGTATTTTTGGTAAGTGAAAGAAGATTGACGTCGGTCCAGACAATCGCTTCTGAGGATGCTGTAGCTCTACTAGTGTAAAATGACAGAATTCACTGAGGCAGTACTTCGGCTTTGATGGGAGGAGATGAAGAAGTTTTGTTCATTTTAAAAATACAGTCATGAAATCTGGGTTGTAGATTTGTGTCATACCACCTTTAGAGTGTTAACACAATAAGAGTAGGACAGAAAGGATACACTGGAAAATAAATTGGTTAAATTAAGTTAGCATATTAAAAAGTTGGGAAATAATTTATTTGGTTTCCTTTGGTACAAAATCTGTCTAGCTCTGGACTGTAAGGTTTTATTGTAGCTACACTAAGCTAATTATTTAATATGAAAAATCTTTTGCATATTATCATTTTGAACTGGCCATAAAAAGCACTATCATGTGTCTATTAGATACTTCGGGCCTCAAATCAAGATTCCTGCCCTCCCAGACCAAAACCTCATGGAAGAAATGTTCAGCTCTGCTGAGAAAAAAAAAAAAACATAATCGATAAAAAGCATACCTACGAAGACCCAGGGAGCTGCTGATGAGTGCCTGCCACCTTTAAGTGACCTTTAAGCAGCTTTAATTTGTTGCTCTATCAAGAGTAGGATTTGCAGCAGGATGACATGGAGCAAACGGCTCAGTAATGATTGCAGGGGTATAATCCTGCAGTGGCCACATTTAAAATCCACATAAATATTAGAATTCCTATAAGTGAAGGTAAAGAGATATAAGCTGGATATCTCAGCTTGCCATTTAATTACTCAAAGCTCAGGAAAACGCGGCTCTTATGAGCACTGCATCAATTTCCCAGCGTGAAAATCAGCCGAAAGCACCAGCAGACGCTAGGAGTCTTTTGGCTAGGTGGCACTTGACTGTTTCACCATCAATATGGGATCAAGCACCCTCCCTAATGACTCTAATATCAATGCCTGGCACTTACAGAAGCACCAAGCCTCCAAAATGTCAACAGTAGCATTTTATGTGCTAATGCCATATGGGTGCATTGGGCTGGTAAAAAGCTTTTCCTCCTCGCACGCCACGCTCAAATGCTAATACCTCGCCACTCTCTGGTCCGCTTCATTTTCAGTCCCCGCTATGCTAGATTAGCGGCTGACGTCTCACAGTGAGTGGCCGGCGTGTGTGGACACAGAGGAAGTTGTTCGTGGGTGGCCGTTCTGACTCAACCCCAACAGATTGGTGTGCCGCACAAAGCGGGGACATTCAGTGCTGCTCTGCCCCAGGACGTTTCCAGTTTGGTTTCTGCATTGTGGCGAGGTGAAGCGTCCCCTGAGTGCAACCTGTGTTCCTCGAGAGAAATTATGTAACATCCACATTTTGCACCCAGAAATAGCAGCATGAGCCTGGGACAGAGCTGGGGAGAGATGGGTGACAGCAGCCGAGAGGTGTGAGAAAACAAAAGCTGCAGGAGATATCACTTTAAGCATCTTGTCTCACTTTTTTTGTCCTGTTTTAGGATTTCAGCACATATTGAAATGAGTTACAAAAACTATCTTGTTGTTTAGAGATAAACTAGTTTGTCACCTCATAATCTAACATCCAGGTTCTGGAGTGAGATATCCTCAGTCAGCTTTGCTCTCTGACAGGTCTACAGTCTCTTTGTTCCTCATCACACTCCATAACCCAACTGATGGCCATGACTCATTTTGTCACTCATCTCCCACACAAAGGCTGTCCTTGCCTTTTTGCCCTGTCAACTGACTCGCTCTAAATCTTTCTGTAAAGATGGGAGTAGTGCCCGGGCTTTCCTCACAGAATGGATTTGAAATTAGGTAGATAACCCCTGGAGCGCTCACTCCTTCTGCCATGCCTCACACACTTGTCACGACCTGCAGGTGTGCCACCACCTCCTCATCTTCCAACTCCCCCACCACACTTGTTCTCTCATTCTGCTTGTGATGTGACAGGAACAGAGCACGCTGGTTCTCTGCAAATTGCAGAATGTTAAAAAAAAAAGAAAAAAAAACGCTGAGGCCCGGAGAACAGCGGTGTTTATCTGCACAGAGATCTGCAGATGAGCTGACTGATCTAAAGCAAGCAGGGCTTGGGGCAAAATGAGATTTCTAATCCTAAACAAATTCTGAGGCAAAGCGGAACAGAAGAGCAGAGCTCCCTTATTTACATAGGCTGGTATCACAAACACAAAGCGACAGGGAGGCGATACAGGCAGGCAAAATGTCAACCTTGTTTGAGTGACCTCATAATGCAGATTAATTCTGACATAACTTTCCGTTTAGACAGGATCGGGTGATCCTGCAGGTTAAGATTATTTGAGTATCAATCGCTTGTAGGTGCTTTCACAGATTCATTAGTTTGACCAGGCCTTTAGAGGAGTGAGGATCGGTTTTGTGATGCCTGAAAGCACTGCTGAAATGTCACTAGCTGTCACTGAGATTTGATCAGTGTCAGAGTAGCAGTTTGCTGACATACAGAGCGAAAACCAAATAAACTCCTACAGCAGTGCTGGAATAAAACGTAAGATACGTGTGCTTTATAACTCCATTGTTCATAAGTAATCTGCAAGACCCTCCTCCCTACTGTTTTCCCATCTTGATTAGATAACATCCTATATAATTGTGTTCATTCAGTGTGATTGTACATCTGCCATTAAATGGTAAAGATAACACCCACTTAAACGCACTGTGAGTATCCAAGCGTATCCATCCACAGAGATCATTTGGAAATGTAGTCTAATTCAGATTTTAATGCTACATTAATTAAAAGAAAAAAGAAAAAAAAAGGATCTGATCTATACCAAATTAATTAGTCCTGTGTGAGTGAATGTGGAGAATGCTGGGGGAGCAACAGAGTAATCAAAGATGGTCTTAAATCATCAGTTGTTCTACAATAGCCCCACAGCGAGCCAAATGAAAGGACGACTGCAAATTAAAAAATGACCATCATTTATTGGTCGCCGCTTGAAGCAAGGTGCCGGGTGCCAAGGTGTCTTTGAAGGCATCCATATTCAGGCTGTAAGAAACAGCACGGGCATTTTTTTCATTTCTTGAAACAGCTCATGAATTATATGTTGCAAAACAATATACTGGTTTCATGTTTTTCTTTTTTTTGCTGTAAAATAATGAACTAACCTTTACTCTAAGAGCTTCTTCTGTACAAACATTACATTTGAAATGTTGAACCCTTTTGTACTTTTGGGGCATAATTCTGAACAGTATTGGTGTCCCTTAGCTTGCTGATTGTTGGGTTGTACCAAGAAGGGAATTCAACATCACCAGCCTTCCTTTGATTAAGCCTACTTGACTAAACTCCAATAGGTATAAGATATGACAAGGGTTGTTATGGAATTTTGAATTCTAAGATAGTTCAAACTTTCTATGGCCACAAGTTTCCACCAGAAACCAACACAGGAATCTGTTCTGCTGTGGACGGTACCAACCTGAGGAATCCCTGATGTTTAATCTGCCTGATTTGGTTTACAGGTGGGATGTCCCAAAGTTCCACCAATGTATGTCTGAGCATCAATCAAGGTTGTATTGTAGCTTCAAGTCACGATGGAAGGTGCATGGAGGTGATCTGTCTGCATTAATGCAAAGTAAATGATACTGAGAGAAGTTTTTGTGTTGATGGGTATGGCTGGAAAAGGGCCTTTGAAATAGTTTCACCTACTAAGACTGAATGCGTAAAAAGTTGTGTTTTTTTTCCAAATTTTTCATTTTTCTTTTAAATTTTTTTAATTAAACTTTTTTTTTTTTTTAACCATACATAGATCGTAACTAATTATTAAATTGTGCGAAGGCATGATTTGTTTATTTTCCAGAAACAATAGACCCCTTTGCTGGTCATAACCTCGGCCCCAAACCAACTTTTTCATCAAACACTCAAAGTAAAAACTGGATTTAGAATATCAGCAGCAGCACTTCAGAAACTTACCAGCCACATTGGCAGGTGATCAGAACAGCTGATTTAGAGTCCTGGTGCTGACATAAATGGCCCTACATGGCTCTATAAGACACAACATGTACAGTTGGCGGCTCAGGGAAACAGCTTTTCTAGTGAAGATCAACAGTGCGGTTCAGCTGACTCGACCTCGTGACCTGCAAAAACAAACCAAAAAAAAAAAAAAAAAACGGCACAGCCACTTTTCATTACACGGTGGGGAGTAATCTGGCACTGTTTCTGCACCATGAGACCTTGGCACGGGCTGCAGGAGCTTCACGCGCTCGCTGGATCTGGCAACAGTTTCCCTCTCTGAAGCTATGTTAAGGTCCAGCCGTGACGCAAGGCAGGAGTATTTTAGGATGTGGGTGCGTGGGTTCCAAGAGAGTGACTGGAGATAATTTTAACTGGATGAACACAATTCCTTCCTATTCCTGCATTCCTGCATTCCAGCGGAGAAGTTATTTTTGGGAGATGCTTTACAAGGCAACAGGCACAGCAGAAAGAAATACCACACAGTTGGAAGAAATGGAGAATGACACATCTGACACTGTATGTGTTCCTGCAGCCAGAGACAGGTGCTATAATGTGTGTATCCTACATACAGTCACAGAGGTGGTTTTGGCTGAAGAACAAGTCTAATTTTGTGGGTGTAATACTGCTCTCTGCTTCTAAAAAAAACAAAAACATTTTACAGCTTGTGACACGACGAAGCCGTCCAAAGCAGTCCCTGACAGTATGATTTCATTACTATCCTCCTCCACTGTTAAAATAAGGGAACTTCTGCACACATCCAGTTTATTATACTGATACATTAAAGCGTCTGTGTCTTCTATATGATAAACAGGGTAAAATGATCACACATAAACTGAAAAATGACACGTTCTTGTTCAGGAACACATTACAAATTCAGATGGACACATTTCTCCCACTCTCACGCACATCTTCTTCACAGAGCGCCATTAGATTATCAGCGCCTTCCTGGGCGTAAAGCCATGTCCTAGATTCACACAGCACACCTTGCACATTTCAGTGATGTACTCAGAACAAAGAGATGGCAGGGGGAAAAGAAGAAGGTGGTCATTCCTATAAAAAGAAGCAAAATCGAGTTTTGTCTGTGGTTCACAAGCTACCAGTTTCCGGGGTTTCCTGTTGCACATATTTGTGCGGACTTTGCAGTTCCTCTGTTCCTGGGTTCTGTGTAAAGCGATCCTGGCACATCGCTGTTCCGGGGCGATCCATTACTCGGCCATGCCAGCTGCACCTTTTTAGATCTTCCAGGTTGGCAGCTTGTAGGAGAGGAATACAATGAGATGTTTCATCTTGAATTTTGTCCTTTTAAAAGAGACCACATGCAAGAAAAGGTCCTTTAAACTCCCGAGTACAGACACAAGTCTTACGTCTCGGTTAGGGTTGCCACCTTCCAAACAAGGGGGCATCCCACTTAGCAGTGGCCTAGTGGGGTGGGGCACCAGTTGTGATAGACCATCATACAGACAATACTTTAATAATGTATTAGTTAAATTTTTAAGTACTTTTATTCGTACACACTGTTTTTCAGAAACTATCTGCAGATGTAAAACTGTTTAAAAGCAGATACAACAAATAAATGCACAAACCACAACTTCAGGAAATGTTTACAAGCGAGTTAACCTAAAACTTAACTAGTGCAGGAGAACACCATGACTTTTAAAAAGTAGGAAATAATAAAAAATAATCTCAGGACTGCGTTGCAACTTGTGCACACAACTTTTCATGTCAATAAGAATTTCATAGTATTTTTTTTTATTATTTATTCTGCCCTGTTTGTCTTTGTTGTTGTTTTCTCATGAAATCATGAACGGTGCTTTTTTCAGATCGTATTAATAAAAAGTCCATTCTTGAAATAACCTATCTATACATTAAGTAAAACACAATAGCAGACTAATATAATTGATTCCTTTTTAACGTCATACATACTTTAGCAGGATTTTTTTCCAAATCAATCAAACATTAATGGTTGATAATAAGATGACTGTATCTGCCTCTCGAGATGCTTCGGGTACAATGAACTGTAAGACTGTTATTTGGTATTTGTTGGTTCTGGAATGTTGCTCTCCTGCAGCATACTGTCGCACGTCCGACAGGCCACCATGTGCCACAGCGAAAAACACTCTGCGACAGATTTGTCAGCTTCCTTTGAATTCGTTTTCACCGACACTGTCAAGCCAGTCATTTGAATTTTCCCACTCGCGTCTGTATTTTTGTATCCGTTTGCGTTTCATAAGGGGAAGGGGCGGGGGTACCAGATGCAGCCGCAGTTGTTGACTGGTTTGCTCCTGATTTCCTATGACTTTCTCACCCAATCAATGATGAGCTTATTCCTCATGTCTAAACTAACCAAACTAACTGTTGTTATGAGCAGGTGGGAGTTGTTGAAATGAGGCAGAATGGTGCTGCATTCAAGGCAAAATAGAGATAAATCACGTCCCGTCTTGATAATAAAACAGGACGCTACGTTTTAGAGCGAAATACGGGGAAATTCTGTATTTTACGGGATGCGTGGCAACCCCAGTCTCAGTATCGTGGCATTGTCAGGGATGAACCCAGGTTCTCACTCATTTTAAGTCCTAAAACATACAGGTCATTTCACCATGTGATTTTATTGGGATGTATTTGGCCTCAGGCTCTGTAACACTGAGCCAACAGAGAGTCTGATTGTATCCAGACAAGGACAAATGGGCACACTGCTTTCATTCATGTTCATGCAATAATTAGCTCCCGTCAGGCACTAGAAAGGTTGCAGGTTGAGCAGTTGGCATTAAAGTTATAAGGAGGGAGTAAAAAACAGAGAATGCAGGCTAAGTGTTGAGAGTGGCACAGCCGCCTGATGTCTAATCGTCTCCTGCCTCCGACATGGTGCTTGTTCAGCGATTAGAGCAAAGGTGATGTGAGGGGATGAGTGATCAGGGCGGGGTGTAGAAATGGCTGAAGTAAGGCCAACCTGGCTTACTTTTTATTCCCCACAGTGGGTGTGTGTTTGTCTGCGTGCTTGTGTGTGTGTGTGTGTGTGTTCAGGCTCCGGTGCTCGGCGGCTCGTTCTCCTAATCGTGCGGAAACTCAGACTACTTACAGGAGCAATGAGGGAGGTAATGAGAAAGTAATTTTTTACTAATTTCAGCTAGCTCTGCTTCCGTTCTGTGTGACTCCGTGAGCCGTCTGCATCATTACGGGAAACATCTGCAACAGCTCGCCATGCGTGTGCCTCCAAGAAAGAAGGGAGAGTTGGAGAAAGGAAAGGGGGGAGGGAAGACAACAGACTGAGTGCTGACAGAGTTTTGATGGGATTCAAAGAAAACAAAGCCTGCCAATCCTCTGTGCTCATACTGCCTCCTGTTGTTGAGATCCTTTCTCATCAAAGTGGTTTTGGTGTGAGACAATGAAACCCTCCGCTGAGATGTTTTTTCTCCGTTCCTGAACAAGTCTGTCGCCAAGCAGCTGCAGCTAATCTCTGTTAGCAGAGCTCCACTAAACAGCTGACTACAGCCTTTGAGCTGGTCCCACCACAATCATTACCTCTGGAGCCAGAAGAGGGGAGTCTAACACAATTGCAGAAGAGTAAACAAATGAAACCCGATTTGTGTCCATTCATCTGTCATTCCTCTGGCGCTCATGTAATCTCATTTGAATATTTGCTGAGGCGACAATGTTGCTATCGTTCCATCGGGCTGTTGCTTTGGTTGTGCCACAGCTTGGCGCCTGCGTCTGCCTAGTCCGTCTGATGGTCACAGCAATCCTTTTGCTAGCTTTGAACCACCCTGAGCTTCTCATTCAACTTTGTCCCACCTTTAGCTTCCAGGAGATCGAAGAAGGATGTTTGAGCAGTCTTTCGTGCAAGCTGTTTGTGGGCCCCCTTGGAAATCCCACGGCAGGCTCGGGCTTGGCGCACACCCCTGCTTGCTTCATCATCTTCATGTCATGGCTGAGGCGGCGTCTTTAGATGACAAACACCAGCGCAAATTCGTCTTTGTGAAACACGGCTCCACGAGTCGGCAGAGAAGCTCTTCATATTGCATGCATCTCTTCTCTTCTCTCCCTCTCTCAGCGCTCATATGAAAGTCTTCAGCACATGAGGGAACAGGTGCCCGTGAAATGAAACTCGGGAGGTTCTCAGAAGGAAATGCAGAGAAGCTCTTCTGCTGGAGAGGACAGATTATTTTTATTATGGCGCTGTGGCCACTGGAGAGCCGAGGGAATACGTTACCAGCAACTTGACACTGACATCCGGACATTTTGTTCTTTGCTCTTCTGAAGAAGGGGGAAGAAACTGGACTTGTTTGGTGATCACAGGGGGGTTTGATGCTCGCTGTGTTATCAGAAGATGCAGTGCTTTGCCATTATTGTGCCCCTGTGCTTATTATAGATTCCATTAAGATGGCAGTTAAATTGGATGTCCCCATCAGCTCCAGAGCATGTTGTTTGTTTTAGGGAACCGAGTGCTGAGTCACAGAAGTATTATTAAGTCTTTGAGGAGATAACAGATGAATTAAAGTGACAAAGTAAGCGAAAGGCTGCCATCTCTTTTTTCTTCTCCCTAGTTTTATTAAGAAAATGAGAAATAAAACACTGTTGAGCTTCAATTCATATTGAAGATAAACTTGTGTCTTTCAAATGATTTTCAGTTTGGCAGTCGTGTGGAAGAGCTTGAAATGACTTGAATATGTGATGTCAGGTTACACAGCAGTGCCACTGATAACAGGCAGGAGACTGATGATGTGGACTCTGACAGCGCCTGAGCGATTGGGGTTATGAGCACATTAGTTTTGTCACACGAAGGGCTTCAAAAATAAATCAGTCTGCAAAGTCGACAGAGGAGGCTCGAAATGTGGTTCTTGAAAACTCTGTGGATAAGTTGGACCTTATAGTCTACATGAGACGGCCTCAAAAGAATCCAGAGAGACACTTCAAGTTAATTTTCTACACTTTAGCTTTTATGTTGCGTTAATGTACACAAAGAAATACAGGTACAACACTTCCATGTTCAGCCTCTTTGAGGGCTTTTTACCAAGAAATTGACCCTCAGGATCCCAATCCATCAGCAGGATCAAAGTACCACTTATTTTTACATGACTGGCATTCAAAAAATGTTTGTCCAACCAAAAAAAACCTGAAAAAACTGGGGTAATCACAAGTGATGTTAGCAACATGTCTAAACAGAGCAGAGAAGACAGGAGAATTTCATCAACATCACTTTGATTCTCATATCTTCTTTGGAAATTTGCAGAAAATAAACCGTTTGCTGTAGATAAATTCTGTAAAAAAACAAATAATTCAGAGCTCTTTGATGCTTTCAGTAAGCCCTGAATGACCAACACACACCCTGTAGTCGTGCTTCAAGAATTCTTTAAGTTTTGCTTCCCATGGCGTTGTCTTGCAGGCATAAAATTTGTGCTCAGAGCCGCTCAGCTCTCTGTCTCATTATTGACTGAAACTTCTTTGCAGATCGACTTGATGCCTCTGCAGTGTAGACTGTAAACTGTGTAAACAGTAGAAACAGTACATAGCTCATTAATAGTGAACAGCTTGTAATAATGTTGTGTAGGAGACATTGTTGAGTTATCCTGAACCCAGAGAGGAGCAGGACTTGAAACTGCAGTGAAAAATGAGACCACAGTGATACACTAATTCCTTATTTTTTCAATTTTTATTTAGAGAAATTCAATTTCTGTTTTTCTTCTTCTCTAATGATTTACAGCTTTTAAATTTTGTCACACTGCATGAAGACATAATTGAGTTACATCAGTCTGGTTGTCCTGGATCTATAGAGGAGCAGGACTTCACTTTGCTGAGAAAAAATGAGACCACAGAGAGTAATAATGGGACAGAAGCAAAAACCGACCAGAAGCTGCTTTCCATAAAATACTGAACTGAACGTTTGTTTCGGATATTTCTTCCCTCCAAGTCACAACTTCAACAAGACCACAAACAATCCAGTGGAACTCCTGCAAAACCAATCTAGTTTTTCCTCAGCAGTCACTTTGGGCTTCAAGACATTTTCCCTGCATGGCTGAGGAAGGCGCACATTGTAAATGAAAGATTAGTGCGATTGTGTTACATTATTGTGAGGTTCCCCTCTCAGCTTAGGCTGATTTGTGAGCCCGTTCAGCGATGTTTCCGGCACACTCCCTTTGTAATAGATTCACTGGGCCTTGAATTGTTGTGCAGCAGAAGCAGTTCAATTAATACAGCAGCACCATAAAATAACTATTGAAATGACAAACGGGTAAATGAATAAGCATTTGCCTCTGCCGGCGCGGGGAGGGATGCGTGTCTGCGGAAATTTATGCCGGCAAATCAAGCGCTTTTGGGGACGACGACGCAGTCAACTAAATATATCCGGCTGTCGCACACAAGAAGGGGCAGGTAAAAGATGGACCCGTTATCTCTCACACCGTCGACACATGATGGCTCATTTGAATATTTACAGCTGCATCTTAGGGAGGTGGAATGATCTCCCATCATTAGGCCACGGCCCCGCAGTGCAGAATAAAGATGCATCAAAGACAGCTGTAAACGTGAGGGGAGAAGAGTCGGTTCCCTGTGCGCTCAGGCAGAAGCACGGGGAGGAAAAGAAGGCCCTCGAGGTGCCAGGTGCACCGAGTTGACCGTGTAGTGGGATGGAATTTGGAAAAAAACGCCCTCTCACCGTTGTCAATATTCATTTCCAGCAGCATTGACAAAAGCCGCGAGGATAAATATGCATGAAGGCTGAAGGAGGTGGAAGCAGGAAGAGTGAGAACTCCGGGTTTTAGTCCACGAGCGCACAGTGTTCACTGCATGCTGATTAAACACTCAAGTGCAGGATGACTAAGTCATGTCTGACAACTGCAGGGTGAATTTTTAATTTACTCTCCGTCACATCCAGGAGGTTGTCTCGCATTAGTCATGGCTGCTGTTTTTACTCGCTGTAATTGGACTACGATGTTTTCTGACTATGTAAAGCTGGTTATTTTGGTGTTGCATGTTTGGTCGTGGTTGTCTTCTGACATTTCCCACCAAGACTTTGTTTTGACTGGATGGTAAATATGCAGAGGACTGCGAAGAGCTCAGAAAAAGAGAAAAGGCAAATTCTGGTCTGTTTAAAAAATTAGATCAAATCACATCCCACTTTCAGCGGGTAGCTTGCAGGAAAATGGATGATGTCCAGAGTGTAGTTCACATGGGTTTCAATTAGCAGTGTCTAAATGAATTAAGAGGTTTAAAGCCATTGCTGTTCTAGTGGTGGTATTAACCTGGTGCTTCTCATTAGCCACCCCTGGCTGATAAAGAGAGTAAAGGGAGCGGCAGTGCAGACAGACACCTCTTGCTGACAACGGGTGACAGAGTGGATCACACCGCCTCATGAATAGTAATGGCCGCCAACATGTCCCGCTCTCCCTCGTGCGAGGAGTGACGGATTCCCGTGTCAACAGGGCCCATGGCTGGGGAGAAAAGGACTGACAACTGACTGAGACATTGCGGAGGGCGGGAGAATGGTGAGAGAGGGGAAAAAATCCAGTCCTGACATGAAGGCTGCATCATAAGATTGTTTGTCTGTCAGAGCAGCCGTCATTGCCTCCCTGAGAGTGAGCAAATAAATACTGTTTGCAGGGAAAGGAAGTGAGACTGGAATGTTACCCAGTGGCCTTTGGGGGGTTGTGCAGGGAGGCGCTGGCATGTCTCAATAAATCAAGACTGAGCAGCTACTCTTAATGCACTCCCCTAACTATCGATAAGAGGAAAGAGAGGCAAACGCGGCTTTTCTAAGGAGTGATGTCACTGATAACCTGGTGAGCACACACTCTTCCTGACTGACCAGGTCCTGGCTGATCAATAGCGACACAATGTCTTGCTGGCAATTGCACAGGTGAGCAGAATGTCAAATAAGCAGCGAGAGACGGGGTTGAACAAAGATCAGCTTTCTAACAGAGCCAGGGGGTCAGCTGTGATGTCCAGGGCTGCAGACAGGAAGCAGAAAAAGCTACTTTGAGCAGAACAGTTCAGAAAAATCTTCAGCTTTGGCGTTGAATGGCACCTCTACTCCAGAATTACTAGACGGAGATTTATTTTTTATCAGAGTCTGTTGTTTTGTCATCTTTGACCTGGGGCTAGAGCTCGGAGCTGTTGACTGAGATCGGAGAAATAAAGGTTTGATGAAATGTTTATTTGTTCACTGTGGAAAAACCCTCCACCTGAGCTCAGCCGCGCCAAAACAAAAAGATTCCCCACTAAACCTGTCAGATAAGGCTAATTATTAAAATTAGCCTTATTATCATCTTTTTAGTCATCTTAGCATTCAGGGTCCGTCTCATTTGGTGGCAATGGAAGCTAACCTGGTTAAGTTTACAGTGACGTTTTTACTTTTTTTTGTTCCTCTGTGTGTCTGAGGATCCTACATGTAACCACGGTCGCATTGTTTACACACAAGATCAGCTGTTGGCAGCCTGCAGCATGTCAAAGCTAACCAGTGCTACGCCCAATGTTCAGGAGAAAGAAGCAAAGACAACATGCTGGCACTGATCTGTCATTTAATCCATCGTTTTTTGCTTTATAGTTTCTTGTTTGCTGCTGTTACACTGTTGTGGGAAGAATAAAGGAGTATCTTATTTTTTTTTGTCTGTTTCTGGAAAGTTGTCTGTTATGATGAGCTGGAACTAAAAAATGTAAAAGGTATAGAAATAATGATAGTTTTTTTCCTGTTAAATTTATTACAATAAGTTATTATATTATTATAATATTATATTATTATTATGAAGGGAGTTAAAGTCTGCCAGATTGGGAATCTTGTTACGTTTATCATAATATCAAAAACATCATTTATTTACGGTGGGTTTGAAATTCCCCACTTGACAGGCCGAGTTGCAAGTCTTTGTGATTTTAGTCCACTTTTTTTTTAAACCTTTTTAATGAAAACCCACAAAGGATGAAGTTGGTTTACTGAAAAAAATGAAGTGAAATTCATACATGGTGTTCCCCAGATATCACTAAATATAACATTTAGAGATCTTTCCGGAGCAGTCTTGGTCTATGGCAGAAAGCATATCACTGATACTCTTCAGCTTTCAGCTCCTGCTGGGGTTGTCACACCAGAAAGTCTCTCCAATCTCTTTTGTGAAGGAAGCCCACTGTTGTTAATGGTGGATCTCCCTCCCTCTAGATTTTTCTTATCACACAAAATGTGCAGCGAGGTTGACATGTCATGGTGCTGGTTGTCAGACAGCCTTCAGATGGAAGGGTTTTTTTCTTGATCAAGCTGAAATGAACTACATTTTGAGGCTATTTGTTGTCATGAATTCTGCCACTCTTCACACAGATTTGATGTGTGCCTTGTGCCAGCTGTCAAGGCTTACTAGCGGCAGAATGGTTTCATGTCTTAAATGAATGATAAAGTGCACCGGAACAGCTCTAAACTTGTGCTTGCGCTGTGAATAAAGTGTTTTGGTAGTAAAAGAACTGAAGCCATTAAGCAATACTCTTATATAAAGCTTGTGACAAACTGCACTGACGCACGCTCCATTAGATAATCTTTGACTCAATTTGTTTCTATATTTATGTTTGGAGTCATTTCACTCAGTGGAATGGAAGGGAAACGTTGCTTTGAATTTGATTTTCACAGCAGAAAAATGAGGGGATGCTAATCTGAAGTCTTAAAGGCGATATTCAAGCAAAGCTATGACATTCACTCAGCAGCATAATTCATCATACGCCATTAATGTTGGATTTTTTTTTATTATTTCCACATTAATGTAATCAGGGCACCCAGGAAAGTGAGTCATAGCAGTTTATCGTAGGTGTTTGTACAAAAATTGAATATCTGTGATGTGTGTGTGTGTGCGTGTGTGTGTGTGTCAGGGTAAAGTATAAGGGGTGAGCCTCATTATGAATTCTGAAAAGCTGAGCATGATTTCCAGCATCAATTATTCAAGTGTACAGCCTGTTTCTATAATCGCTCCCCTATTGTCCGCTAAACGCCCCAAATCATCACAGAATACACACGGAGAAAGGCCGAGTGTGTGCTCAGCAGGAAATGGTGGGATGGGGTTTCCTTTTGCAGCAGCCATGGGCGATTTTGTTTTCTGTATTTGAAGTTGATATAATTAACAAAAAGTCCTGCAGCTCACTCTCTGGGTGGAAGTTACTCATTCTAAGGACAGTCATAGCTCGCTCTAGGCTGCAGTCGCTCAGTCAGTCACTTGGGACTTGTCTTGGGAAGCGCAGGTCAACTAGTTCTGTTTGTGCAGGTGTATCTTTCAGTCTTTGGGTGTATGATCATGATTTCTAATGTGCTTGCGGATAAGTGGAGTATGTTTTCTTTTTCCAGTCTCAAATGAAAAAAAACTCAACACCATTATGTCTCATGTTTCCCTGCTACAACATGACCAACATGCTCATTCAGATGTTATTAAACCTTTTAGTGTCGTCCTGTTCTCCCATGATGTGCACAACAAGTTGTCAGTGTGCACAGATTAAGCGTCCATATTTGGTTGTAATCATAATTTGCTTTTGTTCTGGAGATAATCCATGAAGGACCGACAGTAAAACAATCACAACGGCAGAACAATTTGTCACAGGGACTCGACAGCATCAGTTGTTCGCATTTAATCACGCTTAATCAAATCACCTCTGCGATCACTTTTAATCCTGTTATTTTGTCGCTCACTTTGTTTTGCAGTTGGAGTCCGGCCATCGATAGTCAACAGTGCGATCATTTATTGCCTGTTTTACAGCAAACACTGAGGTTGATGTTCTTTTCATGAGGGGTGGGGGGGAGGGTGGGCGCTGGACGGCTCCTGGTTAAGGAATCAATTTGACTGGACAGCCTTACAAATTGCATAAAGAGACAAAGTTGTCCTTGGAGTGCGCCACAATTGATTGATGGCTCAACACACTCGCACCGTAAATCCTCCTGACAGAACGGAGGCGAATCAGTCGCCTGCTCCGACTCCCCACCCGCTTGTGCTATTTACCTACTTCCCCCCGTGCTCCCCTCACTCTGCCTCCTCTCACACAAAACGCCACACGGGTTAAATTTATTCAAAACAAAGTCAAATTTCTCGCCACCTTTATGTTTTTCTGCAAATAGTGCAAATCTGCATCAGCGACACACAAATCTGCTTATCAGACACTTTATATGTAAATTTGCAGTAAGAATTGAATGACAGAGTTTATGTTGTGAGGCTGTTATGAAATTAAAAAAAAAAACATCCTCTGCTGTGAAGAAGAGATGAATGCGACAGCTGTTTTTTTTTTTAATCAGCTGTCGCCATTCTGTGCGATATCATCATCATCATGTGATGTGAAAAACAAGGCACAGGCAAGCACGCAGTTTAAAGCCTAAAGTTAACAGCACTCGGGAGATAAAACAACTTTTCTCGGGGGCTGTGCTGTGCTGTGCTGAGGAAATGGCAGTCTTCCCTGGGGAGGCCACACCACTGTTTGTTTCTTGAGAAAAACACTACCGGCGTCTTTTTAAAGCAGCCCCACTAATCAGAAGTGATCCGCTCACATGTGCTATCCACTTCCCCTCAGGACGGAGGAGAAACAGTGCAGGCTGGCCTCAGAGACGAGAGAACAATGTTTGAAATAAACATCCAAAGTGGTGAAAGAGGGTTGAAACATGAACTAATATGAGGACTGAGTTTCAAACTTGACCACAAGCAGCTTCGTTTGCATATGAAATTCATCTGTGCATGAGCAGTTCAAAAAGACTCGCTCTTGCAAACATGCAGAATTTTACGCAGGTGGAATGTAAAAGATGGCCTGGAGAATAAATGAAACCAAACAAGTCCAAAATAATCCGGCAGCACTTCTTGAGAAAACATAAAATATTTGGACGTTTCTTTGCTCACATTAGGGCAGAGTGGGCAAACACTCTCTCTGCTTAATGAACACACAACAACTGGATGATGCTAAAGCGCCCGGGGCTTGTGTGAGTTACTGGGTTGATAAGTGAATATAAACACAGACTGCAGCTTCACAGGGTTTATTACGAGTGTGTTGATGCTGATGCAAAGTTGCAAGCAGTTAGTGGAGAAAAGAAGCCATCGCTTCAGCTGTATTCTTCTGTGCCTGCACCAGTCTGACTGGACAGTCATCCGTTTTAATCATAGACTGTAAAAAACAAATGGACGTCATCTTGCTCCGCTCAAACTGAAGTTGCCACAAAAACTGCTCCCCCTGGTGACTGGCTGCAGTATAGGTCAAAAACTCGGTCTCTCTGTTCATGCCAGATGGGCTGTTGTCAAACTTTAAAAATTAATGCACCTCGTAGAAACGATTATCACATCTGTATTCTGTGGTGATATTTAGATATTATTGGGCTGCATTGAGTTCAAATCCTGTTTTTTTCTGAAAAAGTTTCTTTTTCATTTGTTATTAGAAGTTAAAAACAAGGTTTTACGACTTGTTTAACAATAACTGACAGCTGCTGTTTATGCGTCGTTTTTTGTGATTGTCAGATTCTCATGGTACCTGAATGTATCACAAGTGATGTTAGCAACATGTCTAAACTTGAATTTCTTCTTTTCTTTGAAAATTTGCAGAAAATAAACCGTTTGCTGAAGATAAATTCTGTAAAAAAAAAAAAAAAAAAAAAAATTCAGAGTTCTTTGACACTTTCAGTAAACCCTGAATGATCGACTTACACCCTGTAGTCGTGCTTCAAAAATTCTTTAAATTTTTCTTCCCATGTCGTTGTCTTGCAGGCATAAATTTGTGCTCAGAGCCGCTCAGCTGTCTGTCTCATTATTGACAGAAACTTCTTTGCAGATCAACATGATGCCTCTGCAGTGTAGACTGTAAACCTGTGTAAACAGTAGAGACAGTACTGACTGTAAATAGTTTATAAAGAGTAAATATCTTGTAATAATGTGATAATTGTTGCATTCTGATGATGTTATACTGCTCAGGAGACATTGTTGAGTTATCCTGAACCCAGAGAGGAGCAGGACTTCATACTGCAGAGAAAAATGAGACGACAAAGAGGAAAAACATTTACAAACATCAACATTTGTAGATTCTTTGAATGTAGGGCCACCACCAAGATTTTTCCTGTGTTTTTAGACGTGAGGCTGCCGGAAAATGTGTTTTTACACTAATTCAATTGAATTTGAGATTGAATTTCTGTTTTTCTTCTTCTCTAATGATTTATAGCTTTACAATTTTGTCACACTGCATGAAAACATAATTGAGTTACATCACTTTGGTTGTCCTGAATCTATAGAGGAGCAGGACTTTACTTTGCCGAGAAAGAATGAGACCACAGAGAGTAAAAATGGGACAGAAGCAAAAACCAACCAGAAGCTGCTTGGGATCCTGAGGGTTAAGGTTAAAGTCTGAAGTTCACACTGAAGAGGAGAATTTTAGTTTTCCTCTATTGTGTATGTAAAGGAGTCCTCCCAATTTTTAAACTTTAACAGATACGCAGAAATAATTCAGAAAAGCCAGAGTGAAAAAAATGAAGGAGAACACAGCGACGAGCCACGCTTGCAGCATTTTAAACCACCACACTTTCATAATTAGGTTTCCTCTCCAGGAACCACCAGGAATCCCGTCTATGAGGACAAAAGCCTTTGACACTCTCCCTCTCTCTCATAATTAAAACACAGCTTTCACTGCTCACATGAAGATGTACTATGCACTATATTCTGTCACTTTAATGAGAGTGATAAATGCTATGCTAGCTTTGGCTATTTATAAATTTTATGGCACAAATTGTGGCATAAAGGGCACAAATCAGATGAATGACAGACGAAGGACAGCTGTGCCGTCGTCCCTCCATTAAACGCTGCAAATGGCCAACTGTGGCCCAAGCAGTTAATTAGCCAGAGAGGGCCTAATCAGAGTTTTGGAGCCGCGGTCCTCCCCAGGTAACACACTAATAGGAGAAGCTTGTGGAGACACAGATGGAGGGAGGAGTGTGGAGACATGGTAACTACAGGCTTTGGGCTTCTCAAAAGAAAGTCATGAGTATCCCATAATTACCTGGTTTGACCTGAGAGTAAAGAGGATCATTTCGAAATGAATGCCCCAACTGGTCACAGGGTGTACCATATTAAGACTGATGAGATTATAAAGCAGCTCTTCATGTCAGCATGTAAAGCCTCCATCAGTTTTTTATCATTTCTAATTTATTGTTGGGCTCTTCTTTTATTTTGTTTTTTTCCCAGTGTTTGTTTCTTTAGATTCAGTGTTAAAAAAAGGCCAATAAACTCCCAACAAACAAAGTTACATGATGAACAATGCAGCTAAGAGCTAATGTTAGGCTAGCATTAGGCTAACGTTAAGCTAATGTTAGGCTATTGTTAAGCTAACGTAAGGGAGATGTTAAAGATAACTTTATATTTCAATCCAGCAAAGTGACAACATGTTGCCTCAAAGACGATGTAAACAGCCTTGTTAATTTTATTCACACTGAGTTGATGATGTGGTCCACAGCGGTGTTTCCCAAGTTATTTCAGACCAAGGTCCACTTATCACCCCCAAAAAAACACGGACCACCAAAATAACTAAAGCCCTGGAGCAACAGTCCAGATAGCCAACTGATGTAATATAAACTGGCATCATACATGCACTGGCTAATAGCACTAGCACCAACGTTAGCTTCCACGGTGTCCGCAATACTCACTGTGGCTGAATCATCTTGCTGTTGCACTTTCTCCTGACCAGTGTCAAAGGGTTTTCTCTTCCTCATTTGATTTTCTTTTTACTGTCCTCGTCTCAAACCACGGATACATAAGGATTTTTCCTGTAGGCTCATCAATCAAGTAACGTTAGCTTGACCGGTTTCTCTGGAGGGGATTTCAAGGAAACTTTTTGAGTCCCAACAAACTTTTCTTTTTTTTTCTTTTTGTTTGTTTCGTAAAAAAAAAAAAAATACCAACTGTCAAGGTGGACCACTAGGAGGCGCTGGCAGACCACCCATGGTCCGCAGACCACAATTTGTGAAATAAAGGTCGACAGCACAACTTTAGGAGACACTTTTCTCAGATGAGATGTGGCTAAAGAAAGGGTCAAAAATGCACCCCGTCACCCAGCCTCTCAAGATACGTTGTGTCTGAGTTGCATTTACCCAATGAACACCATATGACCATGTGACCATTTTCAAACTTTCTAAAATCTCAGAAAACAAAACGATCATAAAACTGGTAAAAAGCTGACTTTCTGCGATGCATTTCAATGGACGTCCGAGCGGAAAATGTCCGAGTCTTTGGGATTGGTTTTCGCACTGTGGTTGGCTAATCCTGTTTGAGGGCGTGGTTAAATGTGATGCTGGCAGCAGACATTACTTTGCAGTATATTTATGTACGGGTAGATGATTGATATTGTGGTATTGAGATATAATAGATTAAGTAGTTCATCACTGCTTCTTTTCTTGTTTATAAAATTCAATTATTTTTTTTCTTTTGACTTGAAGCTTGATTTAAGAAAGAGAGAAACAGAAAATACTGCTGGACAGTTTTCATGCAAGCAGAGCAGAACAGGAGGTAGCAGACTGCAAGTCCTGCAAGTACAAATATCAGATACTTGTAACCAGTGCCTCAAGTGAAAAAGTGCTCCTCTTCTTCACCTGTCGACTCATTCAAATAATGATTCTTGTTGAAACAGGAGAAGAATTTTCCTGCATACAAAGGGTTAAGACTGGGAGTCTGCTTTAAGAGACTTCAGAGAAAAAAGTACAACAGAAGTTAGCTGATTCCCTACTCAGCATATTCAACACACAGAGGAGCAGTTGCACCTTGAAGTCAACAGAGGACAGAAGCGAGCACATGCCCTCTCTTAGTGTGAGAAACAGCACAGGAGGCAAACACTCTCCCAGATAAGACACACAAATGCCTTAAGCGGCCTAAAGTTAATCAGAAAAGCTCTCTGTATACATATCAAACAGGTTCCCCAAAATAAAAACCAGCCGGCTCCTGTTACGTAATCTCGCAAACAATCAACTGGCAAGCACACCCCGCAGAGGAGAGGCGCGTTAGAGGAGGAGACGGAAGAGAGGAAAAGGCAAAAAGAAATGAAAGTCAGGCTGTCCTGACTGATGATGTGATGCTGTAAACAGGGAAGCGTTTTTTCTAACAATTAAAGAGCAGGGCTTATTGATTTCCAATGGCGCTCTCCAGTGACTTGCTGGCTGTCACAATGAGGCCCGGGGTAAGGTGACTATGTCTCTGCTCGACGTGATAAACCTTGCATGTCATCAGGTAGGGAGGACGCAGTGTCCCCCTATCCCCATCCCACTTTCGCTGCCTCGCAGACTGTCGCTTAAAGCATTTATCACGCTGCAATGTGGAATTATGGGCCGCTTCATTTAGTAATGAACTCACCGAGGAGTTGGTGAGTGCAGGTGGCACACACCAACATATCAAGGCAGGAGTAGGTGAGTCAAAGTTAAGAGAACAAACGTTTTAAGTGAAGGTGTTCACAAAGACACAAACTCCACACTGTCTGGGGTCAGCAGGGCAATCATGCAGCTCAATATGCGGCTTTACAGGTCATCACAGGAAGTGGAAAAGGGTCAACTCCAGCCTTTCTCCAGCAATACACAATCATAAATCAGATGACAAGATGTCACTTGAGTAGATCCATCATGGGCGAACATGCGGCTTCTAACACACATGCAACACACAAACGCTTGTAACACGGCAATGAAAACAGAGAAAGGCTCATGCAGATTGATCGGATCTGTGAAATGAGTGGCGGTGGGGTGATGTTGATCGATTCCACGGATAATTGACTGATTCTGGTGTTGTTAGAAGTTGAGTAACGACTACCTGTCAGCGCTGTGATGTGACACGGCCCATGGGCATCTTAAGTTATAGACACAGCTCTTTAACTGACAAAGGAAATTACAACCCCAATTCTACAAGACTTGTCACCTCTGGTCGTTCTAAATGCTGATGCATAAACAGAATTTGATGGTCTGCAAATCATTTAAATGCTTTTTACTGAAAACGGTGCAAAGACAGCTTATGAAATGTTGAAACTATGTATTGTTTCATAAAAAATATCTGTCAATTTGAATTTGACATGACAGGGCAAACTACAACCACAATTCCAATGAAGTTGGGACGTTAAGTAAATAAAAACAGACTAATGATATCCACATCCTGTTTAACCTATATTTAACTGAATACACTTCAAGGATATTATTTATTTTTCAAACTGAGGAATGCTCAAAAACATCTGTTTGGAACATTCCCCAGGTGAACAGATTCATAGGTAACACGCGAGTGTCATGATTGGGTATAAAAAGAGCACCCCTGAAAGGCTCAGTCATTCACAAGCAAAGATATAGTGAGGATCACCACTTTGTGAACAACTGCGTGAGAAAATAGTCCAACAGCTTAAGAACAACGAATATGTGTGGAACATTGTAAAGCAGAATATAACAACTGAGACCTCAGACTGTTGATCAACTGAAGTTGTTCATTAAGCAAGAATGGTAAAGAATTCCACCTCCAAAGCTTCAACAATTAGTGTCCTCAGTTCACAAACACTTATTGAATGTTATTAAAAGGAAAGGTGATGTAAGTATGAGTGATTATTTGCAAAAAACAATAAAGTTTATCAGTATAAACTATAAATATCTTGTCTTTGTAGTGTGTTTAACTGAATTTAGGTTAAAAAGGATTTGCAAGTCGAGGTTTAAAAGTTTTGCAAAATAATTGTAAGCACAAATGTGAGCACAACACCGATGCTTCCACTGTGATCTAACCGCTTACAGTCAAGGCAGTGAGACATGGGATGTTGGGCAGGTGTTGGGGCGTTCATTGTGGCGTTCACTTTGCCAGCGATCATGTACCTGAAGCTGGCTCATAACCAAAATTTTAGTTCCCAACTCAAAGCAAAATATTGTTTGAGAGACAGCTCGTATCGCAAAAAACTCATTAGTTGGGACACTTTATGTCAAGGTAACACTGTACGCTAAAAATTGCAGTGAAAAAGCAAGCAGAAAAACAACAGACAAATTAAAATATGAATAAAAAAATCCTGACGTCATAGAAGATAAAAGGAACCCAAAAAAAAAGCTTCTTCTTTCTGTTTTTTTTTTCTGGTTTTTTTGTATGTTTCCAGGACTGGTTACAGACAATCTATCAATCATACAGACCACACTGCCCTCATGTGTGCTGGAGGAGTATTGCAAAGCGACGCACATCAACATAGAAGCAAGTAGGGCTGCAAAAAACACATAATTTCATTATCGATTAATCTATCGATTATTCTTCTGATGAATTGGGTAGTTCTTTAGTCCATAAATTGTCAAAAAACGGTGAGAATTGTCAGTTTTTCTGGAATCCAAGATGACATCATCAAGTGCTGTTTTTTATTCACAAACCAAAGATGTTCAGGAGCAAAGAAAGCAGAAAAAATACACATTAATGAAGCTGAAAAATGAACCATTTTGAATCCGAAATGTTGAAAAATGAATCCGAGAAGTTGGAATTCTTTTTCTTAAATAATTACTTAAACCGATTAATCAATGATCAAAATAGTTGATGATTAATTTAGTAATGGATTAATAATTGATTACTCAATTAATTGTTGCAGCTCTCGAAGCAAGTAGAGCTCACAGCTGCTTTGGCCTCTCCAGCAGGGAGGGTCAACTCAGGACTATAAACCATTGAGATTAAAATGCTCTCAACACATTTTGTTTTAGCATTACACAACTTTTTCAGGTCATGGTCGTCCCTGTCCCAACTGTTCTGAAAACACATAGCATCAAATATGAAATAAGCGTTGGTGTTCTCAGCATTTGATCTGTTTTTATTGCACTATTTTCTATTAAATATGAGTAGAAATTATTTGCAAACCATCAAATTGTGTTTTATAAACATTTCAGACATCTACCTTCATTTGAGACTGCCGTTGTAACGTTGCACAGATTTGTTCTAAAAGGATCTTTGGAACAGATTTAGCATGCAAGAGTGTGGTAAGAAGTGGAAACACTCGTTGGAAACACTTGAAGCAAAAGAAAGTTTCAGAGAACTCCACGAAACCAAAGTGCACCCTCGGATAAAATGATTTTGTTTGCGTTGCCATTGGAGCTTCTGTACAGTATCGAGTCCTGACTGGAATGCACGCTGCATATGAATTTTTGTTTTTATTGTCACTTGGAGTAAAAGTTGATTGCTATTTCCATGGTTTGAGGATTCAGCCAAGAGGAGATGCTTCTCATCAAATATTCCTACGCCTCCTCTAGCGAGTCCCCATCCTCTCCAGACTGGACCAATCAATGAATGAACTTGTTACTCAGGCGATAAAAGAAAAAGTATGGAGTAGTCATCCATATCTGGAAACACTCCTGCTTTGTGACACGGACAGACCCAGCTGTTCAGAATCGCTCGATTGCTGCAGAAAAATAAGAGAAAATGTCAAACCATGAATTTAAGAGAAAGTTTCTGACAGATCTACAATAATCATAAAAACCTAAACCCCTTCAGATGACCCCTCCTCTGTAATACATTCTGCCAGCTGTACTGTACCGAGCGTTGGCCGCCGAGTAGAGGACACTGATGCATAGGATGCAAAGCGACTTTTAATTATTCTTGGGGAAAAAAGCACAAGCCCTTGGCTTGTTTACCACTTTACCAGAAACCGCTTATGATTGCTTTGTAATTATCTCCTTGATAATGTAAAATTTACCCCCCACCTCCTTTTTCGTCCACTCCTTTCCTCAGAGCACCACGCAAAAGTGCTCAAGCATTCATCATTTAGCCCAAATGTTTTAACTTTTATTGGAGGGAGGTGGGGGGAGGGCTAATAGATTATGGGTAATGAAGCAGCTCCCGCAGTTACACAAAAAGGACTTGTTGTGAAAGACACAGGCGAAGACACGCCTGCTCCACCATAATCAGTCTCTCTTTTGTCTCATGATAAGCCGGGAGCCTAACCTTCACCCAAAGAGCACATCATTTCCCCTATGAGGGACTTAATGAGACATTAGCCATACTAACAAATGGTGGACGAGAAAGTGAAAGTGACTTTCCAGGTAAAGGCCGTTTGCTTGACCATAATCAGTCCCCAAGTGCAGCTAAAAGATGGAAACAACTCTGAGGCTGCATCTCAACAGCTTGCTGTGGCTTTTATGACGGGCCTCCGAGGGCCCATCGGATGCCATGTAACATCTTAATATCCCTCAAATAGAACAGGTAATCTGCTTTTTGTTGTCGGCTTGTCCACTGTGAGGCAGACAATGCAGTTTATCCATTTGGGCTCATAATGCTGTTTAAGTGGAGCACTGAGCTGAAAAACAATGTCTGAACAGAATGGGTAGGTACCGTATTGACAAGAATATAGGACGACCCCGATTATAAGACGACCCTCCCTCTTTTCAAAATCAATCCTTTGAAATTTAACAAAAAAAACATTGATATAATAAAGACTGCTTTCATTTTTGGCTGTAAATACAATCACTAAGATCTGTATTTCAAATGTAACACTGTTGAGAGCTCTGCTAATGATGCGTTTTGTTACATTTCTCATTAACACACAACGTCCGCTTCGAAAACCACAATCAGTTTTTTGTTTTATAGTTTGTATTTTTCAGGTGGTCTTTATGGACGCTCCATCTTCAGACATCACACTCTGTAACTCCACATATTTTGGCTGCCTGATGGTCGTTTAACATCTCAGCTGCTTTGATCATCATTATCTTAGAATAAGCATCATAACTTCACCTCAGTTGTCTGTTCACTTGCCCAACTTTTGATCCACTTTGCTCTGTACCAGGAATCTGCAACCTTTACTATCAAAGGAGCCGTTTTGCCTTAACTCACCTGGATTTAAGTCAACCTGGAGCCACAAAATCTACTTTACCTTTGCAATAAAGACAATGTGGTATATAAAAGTCTTTACGTGGGTAAATTAAACTGAATAATTATCTAAACAAGACGTTTTTTGAATTCACGAAACTGTAGAACTACACAAATTATTTTTTTTTCCAGATTTGTCTTTTTGTTGATTTATTTATCTTACCTGGGGTGTAAAACTTAAGGTTAGCGACATGTGCAGGGAAATTTGGAGGGTTGTTTATGTTGCAGGAGGTGAAGCAGAGAGGTGACAGACTTTATTGCAAGATGTGATGAATATTTAGTTCAACAAAAATGTTAAATCGTGAATTTATTTGATGTCAATGGTGTGAAACATAAATACTTTCTGTAAGAAAAATAAAAATTCTTTATTTCAGTGATATTTTTTTAAGCTACAGGGAGCCACTGCAAAGGAGCCAAAGAGCTGCATGAGGCTCCAGAGCCGCAGGTTGTAGACCCCCGCTCTGGGTGATCACCGCGCCTCTCCGTTTTTCAGATCACTGGCTTTACAAAAAGCTGGCGCCCTCTGCTGTTGCAGTCGTGTAGCGACTCTAGACAACGATCACCAAGTGTCAATAGTTAGACCCTGATTATACGATGACCTCACTTTTTCACATTATTTTCAACAGGAAAAAAAGTGTCCCATATTTGGGTCATTACGGTATGTGCAGGCTGGAGGTCTCGGACTGAGCTCTTATCAAACGAAAGCACTGAATATTGATTTCTCCTGAATGTTGAATCTTAGTTATGGACGATATTTAGATAGAACACACAAAAAAAAAAAAAAAAAAAAAAAAAAAAAAAAAAAAAGGGGGGGTAGTCTAGTGGGCACTTGGTGACAGAGTACCTGTGACAAATCCAACCTGAAGCATTTATTCGCACTTAATAAGGTTTCTCCTTCTTGTCAAAATTCTTGCTTGTGTTGTACGTCGCTTTGGAAAAAAGCGTCTGCTAAATGAAACTGTAGAATTGTAGAATTGTAGAGGTGCATTTATAGTACAAAGTGTAATTTAATACAGAAACAATCAAACTTGGGTATGAATAAGGCAATACGAACCAGTACTGCTGTGTGATTAGCATGAAGCATGTGCATTTAAATCCTGTTTTAGATCATGTTAATATGAACGTGTCACGACTGAAGCACTGAATCGTGCATAAATAGAGTTTCCTTTGTATAGCACTGATTGGCGATGAGGGACGTTGGACTCAGTGGTGGTTGGATAAAGAAAGGAAGTGACGAGCCCGTGCGTAGAGGGGGCCCTGTTCCCCCCGCCGGGCCTCCCAGCTCAATTAGCTCAGCTCATCCCGGCTTTCTGCTGATGGGGAAAATCAGCACCAGCACACTGTACTACACAGTCAGGGGAGTGGAGCCTGTTAGAGAGTGAATGAGGGAGTCAGCGTGCACATGATGTGTCTGCTCCTGTCTCTCATGCAGATTTTGCATTAGTGTATCCTTCTGTGAGTGCATGTGTGAGTGTGTGAGTGAGTGTGTGTGTGTGTGCGTGGGCTGGCTCATCTCGGTATGACTGGAGCCCCACAGTGCTCTCTGTATCAAACACCTGAACAAATTAGGCTACACTGGCAAAAAAAAAAAAAAAAAAGAAGAAGAAGCCTAAAGCCACTTACAGTAATGTCATAAACAGTCATGCAAAAGTGAAGTTAGAAGTTGTCTGGATTCACTTAGTGAGATAAAAAAAAAAAAATGATGCACTGGAGCGAGACCAAGACCAGAGAGTGTAAGTTATGGATAATGAACCTCCTGACAGAAATAAGAAAGGTTATATATACTTACACTTTTTCACCAACAACTCGAGGCTAAAAAAGAAACTTCTTCATCTCTAAATTGAACTTTCAGTCACAACTGACAACAGAACAAGAAATTGATTGAATCTTGTCTTTACTCCTGTTCAGAGGCGACTGGTCATCAGGGGCAAGTGGGCACAGCCTCGTCTATTGTCATAAAACACAAAATCAATTTGTTATCATCAATTAAAAAAATGCATGTATATATATTTATGTATATTTAATGATTTGCGGCTGCAGTGAAGTTCACTGAGTGAACTACGGTGGCTGCAGGGTCGTTGTGGTGCCAGCCCATCTCTCACAGCTTGGTGTGTTTTGTATGAGGGAAAATTGTAATGCACACGCTCAGAGTGTTCGTCTATTTAACGTATATTCACGAAAATAATGATAAACGGGCCATTTCTTGACAAGATGCAGATATTTTTTGTAACGCCGGCTAAATTTAAAGATGAATGAAGTGGATTTTTTTTGGAACACAGGTTTAAAACCTTCTTACATGTACCTACCTCTCTCTCTCTCTCCCTCTCTAATTCTTTGTAATGCCATAAATGACACCTAAAAAAGGAAAGAAACAGTAGTTCGAGTACTTGGGTTCGAGGGGAGGATGCCCCTACATTTTTTTAACTGGCAATTTTTTTTTAAGGGAGTCAGTGTAGGTTTGTATATCTCTTTTTTTGTCTTTATAAAAGCAGGTAACATTTTTTATTCAGAAGATCATTTTGTTTGGGGGGTAACTTTGTTGATGGTTTTTTTAAACTAAAAACAAATTTCTTTTTTTCCGACTCCAATCTTGTTTCCATTTCCCGTTATCTTGGTGGTGAGAAAGGAGTGGTTGCCTTTATGTTACACCTTGTATCCCCTCGACTGGGTCGTAACATCACATAGAAACGCCTCTGCTCCTGTTCTAATCACACTGTGAAATGTCCTCAGAACATCCTCGCCGTGTTGTCCAAACTGTGAAGATGCTCGAGGTGAAAATAGTTCATAATCATATGGATGGCTTTCAGGATGCCCGAAAGAAAAAAAAAAAAAAGGCGAAGGTCTGGAGGAGGCAGGCTGAGCTTTCGCTTTATGATAGCGTCTGGTGGAAGGGGCTGGGACCTTTTCAGAGACACATGCGTGTCAAAGGCAAAGTGAGATGGAAAAGAGCTCTCAGGGTTGGACGGAAAAAAAAAAAAGAAAAAAGGAAAAAACGTGACTGAAATTGCTTGGCCAGCACATCTCAAGGCCAAAATCTACTTAATCATGGAGAAGAGACAGTCCAAAAAGAAGCAGTGTAATAATATTCCTGCATAAAAACTGCCCCTCCGCCTTCCTTGGTGACCCGCAGCCACTTTATGACACACAATACACTTTACCTGACAACACACACTCATCTCATCTACCGCTGTAACTCTTCCCAGAAATTAATACACCTCTCACACGTGCTCAGTCTGCTTAAAATATATCCAGGACTGCTGCAGTGCGCCAAGTAAGCAGCTAAACAAACAAAGTAAATACACTGATGATGCTGATGATAACATCCAAGGCGGAATGAAAGGATGAAGGTCAGTAATTGAGAGAAGGTGGGCAGAGAGAAGCGTGGTGTGGTTTGTTTTTCTCCTGGCAGGGGTCCATCTGGGCGCGTGCGGCGGGCTCCGGGGCGGTGTAGGAGCACGTCTGTGCAGAGGTTAAGAAAAGCAATTAATCCACGGCGGAGATAATCAAAGGAACCTCCCCCTCTAGACACCTTAGTGGGAGAGAAAGAGAGGGAGAGAGGAAGCAGAGAGAGACAGACAGAGAGGGAGATGGGAAAATACTTGTTTACAGGCGCTGCTGGTGCGATCAAAAGCAGGGGAGCCGGTGGTGGTGGGGGGGGGTTCTGCTCTGCCACCGGGGCCCCTCCGTTTCAGGTGGAATTGATAACACTTCTGATGTACAATTCAATGTTTGTGAGAGTACTTTTACCTCCCGGTGAGCAGGCAAGGATTTTTCACCGTCTAAGCTGCGTTCGCTTTCATCTCAGATTTTGCAAGGTATCAACAGATTGTCAATGGCGAGGAAGACGTTTTTCCCACACATAATCAAAGAGCGCAGTCTGGAGTGTCTGCGCTCCCTCTGTTATGATGTTGATTCAGACAGCTCTGTGCGGGGAGGCTGGAAAACAAGATGAATATCTCTGAAGGCTAATATTGTGATTACATTAATTCATCCCTGAAATGAACGCCTCAAAGGGACACAATGACGACCGAAAACCAAGCTCAAAGACACTCCATTCAGCCTTTCTTGGAGGTTTTCTGTAAACTAAAACACAGTGTGTATTCATTCACAGGGGAGTTAAAAGCCTCCTTTTGAAAACCTTTACACTACATTTAACTAATGACTAATTTTCGAGCTCCTTAAGAAATCAAAGCTTGTTGCTCCCTCTGGTGGTTCACATTTCCCTTTGGTATTGAAGTAAAGTGTGCTTTGGGTACATCTGTATTTATAATCTGGGCACCAAACCTCTTTAAACCCTGCAAAAAAGAAAAAAAAAACAGTCAATCTTCTTCCTTTGTGCTCCCACCGCTCCGTTGAATCTTTAAAGATGACCATGGAGACACGACAGCGACGACTGAGGATCACATCCTCACTTGGGCATAGGCATACTAAATAAATACTAAGTGCGACGCTGCTGTTTGAATCATTTAAAAACTGTCTGAGCTCTGTGCAGAAATACAAACATCGTCCATCCAAAGCAAAAACCCTGCATTAAAAAGATTAAAGTTGGTCTTCTGAATGTTTTCCTCAGTGCACAAACTATGTGGAGTTCAGTTCTCTTCAACAAAGTTCAGACGATATGCCACAGAATTACTTTTGAGTTTGAAATAAACACAAAGAACTCAGTGCTCAGTGAAGAAACATGACTCCGGACGTCCTACGCAACGCAAGTTAGATGAGGCAATGAGAGCCAGTATCTAGGCTTTAGGCTACAAATCTTGACCCAGCATTTTATTTTCACCTACACACATAAGGATTTTCTAAATCTGAAGAGATGTTTTATCTGTTAGAGAGCCCACACATGAAGATCAAAAATCAGGCATTGAACACACATAATGACTCTGTCCCACTACTGATCTAGAATCTTGTCCTCCAAGACAGAAATTTCACGTGACCAAACGTGATCTAATAAAAACGTAGAAGAAGAAACATAGCAACAGATAGCAGCAACCAGCTAACACCAAACGCAACATAGAAGAGGGTAAAAAAGAATTATACTTGAGTGCTCGTTCATTGGTTTATTGGAGTACTCGAGAACAGGGATTACTGTAAATTCCCATCCCTAGTACATAACAGAGATTATTAAGCGGGCTTCCCCCTTTAACCAGTGTTTCATTAAGCTCAGACCACGACACCTCAGGGACACTCAACAGTTAGCTTTCACTGTCCTCCTTACCCGTACACAATAAAACAGAGAAAGAGAGAAAAAACAGGAAAGGTTAAAAACACAACAGTGAAAGCAGAGGAGAAAAGAGAGTGACAAAAAAGATCAGCAGCTTTCTCTGTCGTCCGTGTCGGTCCTCAAGTGACAGTATTTCTCCTCATCCAGGTCTTTTTACTTGTTCTTACAACATCATCTTTCTTTAACTCTGTCCGAGCCATCCCAATTGAGCCACGCCCCCCACCACTCACTCAGACAAACAATGAACGTTCAGTGACAGGTGCTATGGGAGGTGTCACAGTAGGAAACATTTCACAGGACAGACAGATCACATATCATCTAGAAGGCACCAAAAGGCTCTAAACTACACATTGGAGCGAGATATGAATTAATTTAGTGTTGAGAAGGTCGATAAAAAGCTTCAGTTACAAGACAAAACATAGAGGTCCCAGTACAAACGTGATAAACCACATCTTGTTTCCATCTCAGACAATAAGATAGAGGATCAGCATCGGTCATGAGGAAAATATAACAACCTTTTTACCATCTTTACCAAGAGTGTCTCTGTTAGTTTGGAGCTACAGTATTTACATTCAATCATTCAGCAGAACGTTTACCAACCTTTGTTATCTGGGATATTACAGATAAGCTAATGAAGCTAAGCTCCAGAAGCTAACGTTAGTTTAACTAGAGCCCTTTGGACAACAGCTAACACTGATGGATGATCACTAAAGAACAAAAACTAGAACAAAAAAGGGCCAATGAACTCCAACAAACAAAGAGACATGATGAACAACACAGCTAGGAGCTAACGCTAAAGTTAGCTAACATTAGAGAAAATCCCAAACTGTCCGTCAGACTGCTGTGAAGGTTTTAGTGTTGAAGACAACCTCAGGACACCTTGTGTTGGACTTGCACGTACCCCATGAACACCATTTAACCATTTTCAAGCTCAAAATCTCAGAAGAAAAACAAAAACCAAATGAAAACTGAATCTCTGCAATGCATTACAATGGATGTCTGAGTGGAGAATGTCTGAGTGTATGGTATTGCTAAACGTACTGTGACTGGCTCATTGCATTTGAGGGTGGGACTTAGCCACAGGTTAATTCTTTCATTGATCAGATAGTTCATCCTACTTTTACTAGATGAACCCAAACTTTCCATCCTCACTGTTCAGTTTCTGCTGTCAGCTCTGCATGTCTGAGCTCTTCCCTTTCATACACTCCTCCACAGAGTTCTCCCAGGGCACTGTCAGCTCTATGACAAAAGAAGTATGTAAAGAGCATTCGAACTCAGTATGTAAACATCCTGCAGTTAAAACTCCGGCAGACGGTTAGCAGGTCAGCAGCGAGTCAGGAGCAGCACGTTCACAAAGTCTTGATTAGATAATTACCCATCCATATCTTGGCAATATGCTGCAAGGGAGCAACACACTTCTCATTAAACTGCCAACGGGCCCTGCTCCTGTGGGCTGCTATCAAAAAGCAAGGTGTCGAGCAGATACACACTTGTTGATTAAAGAAAAGATGTGCCAACATGGAAATTGGATACACTCCTTTGGGGGTAGTTATAAGAGGTGGGAGTAGTTCTCGGTGCAGAGCAGACTACAAGCTGAAACCAGAACAAACAGTGAAAGGCTTCCTGGAACCTGGAGCAGATCATCACTGCACTTGTGCAGCTTTGGGAGAAAACCCTGAGCTTCTGCTGATACACATGGAGAAATTTAATCCACAGTTGATCTCGACATCTCTCATTTTACCGTGTACGAGACACACTGATTTTGTGTTCCTGCTGAACGGTGCTTATGTGAACCAGTAAGAGTGGAAATCATGATCTCTTACTGGCTTCCCTCCCTCACAAACGCTGCCAGCTGTGTGTGAAGTGGCACCCGACCAAGCTGGTGGTGGCACTGGAGTGGCACCACAGGGAGCTGAAAGTTAGTCTCTGCAGTGATGTGTGCCAGAAGGGCTGGATTTAAAAGAAAAGTGCTCATCTATCAATCATACAGTTGATTTCTTTGACTAATTTATTAATTTGCTTTTAAAACATCAGAGAGTATTGGAAAAAATAACTCCCCAAAGTTCCATCTTTGTCCAAGCAAACACAGTAAAATGCCTTTAATCGTCATGTAAACAAAACTTATAGACAAAAAAGCTGCTGGCTTAAATTTACTGTTAAAAATAGCTCTAAAATAATGGTTCCCACTGACACTAAAAAAAAAATATCTTTATTTTATTTTCATTTCCCATCTATACCTATAAATCTGCCTCCCTGCCGAGGGTGTTTTGGCAACAGAAGCAGTGTTTAGCTCCATTCATTCAGACGACTTCTCGTTCTTTAAACACTGAATTCAAACTGTAAGCAGCATAAAAATGTCAGGATGTTCTGTGGTTGGTTGTCAGAAACTATACTACACCATGGAGTCAACTTCTATTGAGTTTTGACTGTTACAGAGCAACTGGTGTTTTGGAGTAAAGAGTGACCGTGCTAACTGGTGACTCTCAGCCGAACATGTCAGTTATTGTTGGCTGAGTTCATCAATTAACAGGGTCAAACTTTACACTGAAACACCAGCGACATCTGCAGCTGTGCTGCTTATTAAATGTGTCTTCTTTATCCACCCTCAGTTAACCAGGTTTGAGCACCAATAATCAATATTAACTGCTGATATTCTAAATCTCGTTTTTACTTTGAGAGATGAACAGAAACAGATTTGAAGTTCAACGTTAAACTACAGTATAATATCAAACTAAGAAGCAGTCGGATTAGTAATCTGAAAATATCAAAGCATTAATATTCTGATAGATTCGGAGCAGTCATTACAGTCATTACATGGAGTGACTTGTGTGTTTGAACTCCTCTCTGGGTACACGCTTGATTTATACACTAAAAACTTTTGTCCACTAAATGTCTGTCCACTTGTTGATGTCTTCCATCCGCTCACTGATTTCTCACAAACCCAGGAGTCGTTTACCATCCGTCAAATTGGTGTTATTTCGGTAAAAAAATGTGTTTTTCAGTGGTTAAACACCCTCACCATTGAGCAGCCATTGTACTCCACAGCACTTTCGTTGCCGTGCAGCCGCAACTGTTTACAAAAGGCAAAGGGGTCTACTGGTAGAGGAAGACAAAAACTCATAAAAACTACCATATTTTCTCTGTTTTAGTTTTCTCCTTGTGCCTCAGCTGAATCCACTCAGGCTACAGACTCATTACACAGACAGAAGTGACTCGCATGGATCAAATACTGTACATAAGAGCGCGCACAAAGGAGCTTTCATTTACCCGAGCCACTGAGTGAGGACAACGTAACTTGAGCCTGGCTGTGATGAAACATGCTGTAGGCAGAGGCAGACATAAAAAAGTGCATTAGACCTCACTGCTTCTGAGCAGCACGCTGTGTTACCTGCAGCTTTTTATTTTTTTTTTCTAAAAAACGTCTTGAATGATAGGCTTCGACCCTTTTTGAGCCAGACTGCCAAGCGCTGGCACGCTTTTTTGTCCAGACAAACTGAATACATTGCTTTTGAAGAGCGACGAGGGCCAGGGCAGAGGGTTGGAGACTGGAATTCTAAAAAGACATGCACAAAATGTGTGATGAAACTTTCAGCACCACGGACAGCAGCCTTCGAGAAGCCTGACGAGTGGAGTGTGAGATGCAGAGGGTGGAAAAAAAAAAAAGACGGAGATGGAGTAAAGTGGGAGGCAGTGAGTTCATTTGATAATTAAGCAAAGACATCATCTTCCCCACCCCACGCATTTCAGCTATCCCCATGTCTGCTCTTTGAAAAAGTGAAGGCGCCTTTCCCCAAACAGACACAAACACGCCAAACACTCCTGCGGCAAGACCGAGCTTTTCCACAGTTTTTTCCCCCCGTCTCTGTGTCTCAGGCTGAATAATGCAGGGCCTTTACCCGGCGCTCAAGCATGAGTGGATAATCTGGCCACAAGGACAGGCTGTGTCAACATTTCCCTTTACTTCCTTATTTATTTATTTACCCGCCCGCCGTAGGACTCAGGGAGGGCGAGGGAGGATATGTGCATGGCTAACAACAAGCTGGTCGAGCAGATGACCTGCTTTCAAGAGGTCCACTATTATTTTGTACCAGGATCTTTCACGGGAAGAGTGCAGACTGTACCAAAGTGAATTTAGGAGATGGAAAGGTTGTTTTGGAAACCAGAAAAGCCCTTTATACCATCAAAATGTAAAGACGTGTGCAACCAACAACCCCTCGTTAATCCAACGTCTTCTTGAAAAGACAACGAAACAAAAGAGGAAAAAGACCGAAAAAGTAAAACTCAGTCACACGCGCTCTCTCAACTCATGTTTTCATTTTTCTTCTTGTACTTTTTCAGAAGAAGCATCTTGGATTGACAGAACTGTGCTTCACTGTTGACAAGTTTTAAGAAAGCAACATGGAGCTGAATTCAAGTGGGTGTTTCATCCAAGCAACACTCCAGAGGCAAAGAGCACATCTGGGCTGGAAAGGTCGATGAGATGATGGATGTCATTGAACGAAATATAAACATAATGGCTTTAATTTTTAAAATGACTAAAGAGGACAAACGGAACTTAAGCCCAACCAGCTTTAAATTTTTGGAAATCATAATGTCACAGTGATTTCTTCAGGAGGCAAATCAGCAGATTACAGATGGTAGCTGAAATAATTCATACATGAACTAAAATAGATATCAATCAATCAATCAATCTTTATTTAAACGTTTTCTCAAGAAACTTTCCAAAATCGTTGACAGGTCTAGACCTGTGAATGATAATTAATTTTATTAACAGAGACCCAACATCAAGAGAAGATAAGAAGTCTGATCTCATCTTAACCCACCATGAGTACAGACCTTTGCAACATTTAGCAAGTTACAATGGAGAGAAAAAAATTCCCTTTAACAGGCAGAAACCTCGGACAGAACTAGATTAATGTTAGACAGACATCTGAGGAGACTGTGTTGGGATCAGAAAAAAGAGAGAAGGGGGGGGGGGGGGGGGGCAAAAAGAGAGGGGAAAGAGGGAGAAAGAGAGAGAGAGGGACTTACACACTGAGAGAGACGGACACAGAGTCGATATTTTTGTGTTGTCATTGATCATAGAGAAACTGTAAAAAGCATCTGGAGTCTAGCAATCCATGGCGATAAGTATTGTCAACTTGAGTCTGATCCACTCAAATGGACAAACATGACGACACAATGTCCTCATCACCCCAGGAACTCTCTGAAAAAAGTTTTTCAAACTTTCACATCTCTAAAGTACGGTGGCCCTGAGAGCTCACGGCAATTCAACTTAAGAAAGCACGTGCAAAAAGACAAACAAATTGAGAAAAAATCTTCATCAATCTGACGACACATGTGCAGCATTTAGAAAAACGCACTGTAAAAAGACAGCAACACAGAGTGTTTCTAGAGGACACTTAAAAGTGATGCACACGTCCGGGCACGCTTGTTGTTGATGCAGATTTTGAGTCAAAGCCCTGTCAAGGTTCTCTTTCAGTCAGTGGTTTTGGAAAATGAGATAAAAAGTGCTTTGATTTATTTTAACATTGTGATCACATTGATTCAGATATTAGCATACTGGCTAATAACAGGCATGTGCATCCCTTTTAAGTGTCCTCTGGATACACTTCTGTTGTGTTGTGGTCTATTTGCAACGCACTTTCTAAATGCTGCATATGTTTCGTCAAATTGATGACGATGTTTTCTAAATTTGATTGTTTTGTCTTGACAGATAACATGCATTTTGAATGACAGATCACCCACTAACATTTTCGTCCAGTCTCGTCTCGTCAATGAAAACTCACAAATGTCTTGTCATGTTTTAGTCATCAAAGAGCAGTGTTTAGCTTGTTTTTGTCAGGGCATCAACAAAATAATTTAATCATCGTCGAACAAAATACTGCTACTGAAGGTGGCAATGTTTATCTGAGTCCACTAAACATGCACATTCTGACTGAACATGCATGTGCCAGGCCTATACATCAACCCATACAAGTTGTGTAGTGATGTTTGAGCCTGGCTCTAAACTGGGAGCAGGCTTTGAAAAACACTGTTATTGATACTGATGCCTGAACATGACCTACAAAAGCAAACACCACCATCAGCAAAAAGAGTGACTTCACGGTTATTTCACTTGGGCTACCACTGGAGCAGGCTAACAAAACGGTCACTGTTCACACTTTCCATGACAACTTTCCACGACTTACACATGTAGAGGGCACGATAAGTAAAAGAAAAAAGATCAGAGGGGAACGGTTGGGGGTCTCCAAACAGGAGCTTTAAGGACCACAAAGCGAAGCCATGACCTTTTATTTCTAAACCCTCTCGCTGAAAACAAGGGATGTTTGTCTACGCAGCCAAAATCTGTGCTGCTTAGTCAATTCTTCATTGTGGATTTAACTGTCTTAAGTTTGTAAGTGTCGGGCTCCCAATTGAGGAGCCAAAATCCATTTTGCAGCAGAAACTGCTGAGGCTTAATTGTTGCACATTTAAAAAGCCATTCACAATGACTTTGCAATTCTGAATCATGTTCGGGCTGCTTTTTGTTTGCTGTGTCTAAATAACTCATACAATATGACTCTTAGCACTGCCAATCGCAGGCTCAAGCATTAAAAGTCTAATCCTCTTTAATTTGTGATTACTTGTAATTCAAAATGCTAGCCCGCTAAACCGCAGGAGATTTATTGTTTGAATGTCCTCCCTCACTGTTTTGCAACCAGGATACCGATAACAGGAATAAATATCCTGTATATATATCCTGAGCTCTCATGGTGGCATTCAAGTAAATTACCATAAAAATCACTGTACAAATATTTTGGCATCAATCACTGAGCATAAATTGCTAAGTAGCTGGGAGCCCTCTTAGCATTCATAGTGAATGATTTCATTGGCATTCTTGTGGCAGATGACTTTAGCCGCACACATTCCTCACACAAATTGGAATGTGAGAATTAAGAGGGATTTCATACAGCACGATAAGTGTGTTTTAAAGGCAGAACTGATTAAGCTTGAGGGGAGAGGGAGGAATTAGGTAATTATCTCCGAGCAGACACCACTGCTGCTCTGCTGTGTGAGAACAGGCCGCGACACTCAGGGATCAAAGTGCTCAGCATCCAGTCTGCTCCCCCCCACCACAAACTCAAACAAGTGCAACCCAAGTTTGCGTTACCTGATTGTAGCACAGACCTGGCAACCCATGGGTGTCAGGATCCAGGAATATGAAAGAGTTGCTGTCTTGTGATCTCTGCGTGAAAGCCTCACTCACACCACTCACTGAAGTAGTATAATACCGAACATGACGCACTTCAGCTGCTTCAAAGGAATGCCAAGTTTGAGTTTGCCTTTTATTTATTTATGGAATTCCTGGCATTAGATTTATTTTGTGTACCAGGTTAATTCATTATTGATTCAAAGGGCAGGATGTGTGAGCCTTTACAGAGAGAAGTTTCGGGAAGGAAACCTTTCAGAAAAGTAGATAGGAGACACTCTGTCGGCTACCTTTACGTCCCATTATTACTGTAATGTCAAGCTGCAAAACTTAGTCGTAGATGGTGATTAAAAGCAAGCAGACTAGAAGTTCCCAGGACGCTCGTGCTCCTTATTTGAGTGAAAAATAAGTTAAACGTAAGTTTTTTATGCCAACCTCACGTGCCGAAAAATGTAAGAGTGTGCACCTAAACTTATCGGACTATTTTCATCACAATGTGTTCATTACAGGCACAGCCACGCTCATTTTCTCCAAAAGTGATACAGTTTTGCTGGAGAGTCTGGTGTCCTACCTGCTCGTAGCAATTCTCCCAGGTGAGGTTCAGGAGGCACGAGGAGAACAGCTCATCTTCGGTCCGGGCATAACCGTCCATGGTGTGTGCCAGCCGTCTCGGTCGGAGGAGTCTGCGGAGCTCTTGTGCTGCAAACAGAGATTTGTGTCTCCTGGTTGTCTTCCCTCGAAGAGTGTCTCTGCCTCTGTCTGAATGTGGGTGTGCGTGCGTTGTGCGTGCGTCTCGCTCTGCCCCGCGTGCCTTCTGCGCCCGGCGCCGTGCAAGCTCTCAAACCAGCAGCGCGCGGTGAGCTGGCTGCAGCTTCCTCCGTCACGTGGCCGTTCCCCCTACCCAAAAAAAAAAAAAAAAAAAAAAAACTAACCAGGACGCTTTCGAGGGCGATGGTTCCCCAAACTTGGGACCGCGGACCGCATACAAAGTGTCAACGTGCAGCCCCCCCAAGACATGATGAACAGAACTTAACAATAATTTCATTCCACAGATTATTGACAGGTGGGTGACCCTATTACGAAAACCCCCAAAAATAACACCCTACCCTGCCTCTTGGAGATACTGCAAGAATACCCGAAGATACTCAAAGATGACAAAGCACTTTTATAAAACATACATTTATTTAAAACATTCATTTTCTGTTTGACAAAATAAATAAATAAATCTATAACATAAGCATAAATGATGCTTGTGAAAAAAGTGCCTATCTGTGGCAATGTGTTTTTCCAAGTCTCCAAAACTTTTATTTGCAACTGACACATACAGTAGGTACCAGCTTTGCAAATAGTACACATTGCTTTCCACCTGTCACGACCACGGCGAAAAGAGGAGTACTTTTTCTGCACTACTACTTTGTCTGTAAAGGTGCATTTACTGTACGGTTTGGTTATTTTGGGACCTGTCCCAGTTTTAGTCAATGGAAACGCTACAAAATGCGTGCCGTACCAAGACGAACCCAACTGAACCGCTTGGTAGAAACTGGGCTTTACACTTTGGTATTTTCTGTCAGAGAGCGCAATGCAGGCAGTCATAGAATGTTTTCTGTGTTGATCTGAGAGGAGGAGCAGCCCGGGTCATCACCTAACATGTCAACATCTTGACATGGAGGTACATCAGAATAATTCCTAGATCTGCCTGGACATAATTTTACAACCAAAAAGGAGGACATGTCTGGGCAAAAGAAGACGGATGGTCACCCTAAGGTAGACTGTCAGTGTTGATGATTTCCCACCCGAAGATCCTCCTGACCTGAGCAAGGAATCAAACAGGAAGCAGACTTTTATTCTTTTCCTAATCAAACTCTTTCCAATTGGCTATATATGCTTCAACCTGTCTTCCAGAGCAGGGGGTCAAATCAGGTATCAAGTAGCTATAATCTCATTCCACCCTGACATTACTGACCTGTATTATTTAACTGCACAGAGTATAGTACAATCCATTGCATCAAAGATACATGTAGCCTGAGGCTAATTAGCCTCATGTCATTCCCAGATCAGGTGTCACTGCATCCAAACAACAGACAGAACAACATGCTAAATAATAACTGATAGAAGGTAACATATAAAGTACCAAGGACAGTAATGTCGCATCCCATAATCTGAAAGCTTCATTATTTAAATGTTGTAGACCAGCTACATTAACTTAAGATAGCACTATTAGGAAAAAGCTAAAAGATTAGTGGCTACCTCAGTGTGCCTCAGAGTGCAGGTGACAACAGTTTGCTTTTACAGAGATAAGGCCTTAAAAGCAGATGTTAATAGACTATTAAACTATTAGACAATTAAATGTGTTTTCCTCAAGCCCTTTATGATGGTCTAAACATGGAAATTCTGACACATTTAAAGGGAGGTACACACATAACGATCATCGGGCTGTTTTTGTCCTGACTTTCCACCTTGCCAACCAAGGACGGACTTCGCTTGATCATCTTATGTCTTATCATATTATCCTATCAGATTATCCAGTGGTCTGAGGTGGGTTAAGATTTCATTTGTCCTGAAAATCGGCTTCACAACAGCTCAGGGCAACAATTCTAACTATTAAACTTGTTCAATATTTATAACCAAATATCGTTACGTGTGTGGAAAGCCGACGACTCCTGAGTCAAATTATGATGTAGAATGGAATGTAGCCAATCAGGAAGCAAGCTGACTGAGGAACAAGGAAACGGATGTAAACAAATTAAACATGGCTGACCTGACATGGAAAGTTTGCCAGGAAAGTCCTTGTTGAGTTTTGTGAGGACCGGTTGCTGCTATCTTTTGCTATGTTTCTTCTTCTACGTTTTTGTAGATCACATTTGGTCACTCAAGATTTCCGTCTTGGAGGACGAGATTCTAGATCATTGGTGGAACAGAATCGTTATGTGTGTGGTGAGCTGTGTTGAGATTATCGGAGCACACCACACACAGTACGATCAAAACTGATCAATGCCTGATTTTGATCTTCATGTGTGGGGTCTCTAACAGATAAAACATTTCTTCAGATTTAGAAAATTCTTATGTGTCCCCTTAAGTTATCTTATATTGATGCAGCTTTAAAAGGAAATAAGAGGCAAATCAAGTATTAGAGTATTTGTTTAGAAGCCCTCCCCATGTTGTCTGCCCTATGCAGAAGTGTACAACAGAATTCATTCCCCACGTGCAGCCATGCTGAGCACAGAATATCTTTCAATTCCCTGAAATTGTACAAGCAGCACCGCTAGCAGGGCTCATTTGGACGCCTGTCTCTTAGCACACTTTTTACTGTGATGTGAGCCATGCAGCAAGACGAGCCTTTTTTTTTTTTGTTCATCACTTTTCCTCGCTGGCCTTCTTGTTTGATCAGATGAGTTTGCCACGCATGATCTGCACCCGTTTGAAGTGTGGTCAATTGGCACAGCGCTGTGCATTTTTCCCTTCTCCTGGAGAAACTGGGGAGAGTTTACTGCTGAAGAATGAGAGACAATGAATGTTCCACATGGTGACTGACCAACATATCTATTCACCATTAACAAGACTTGATAGCAGCATCAAACTATAAATTAAAAACATTTATGAGCTTGTATCCTTTAAATAATCACAAAACACATAATTTTTGAGCTTGGGTTCAAGTGATTTTCCTCCTTTTTATTGTTGTGTTGCTCATTTGAATGGAAATGCATTATTAGGGGGAAAACATGGTGAACAAACCAAGTAAAGGGAAAGGAGGCCCTGTTCTGGAGGTTGAGAAAAAGAATGATGCAAGCAAAATGAAGAGCAGTTTGTTCTTTAGCCTTATCTGTCACCATCGATCATAATCTGTCCTGTGCTGTAGATTAATTTAAAGATTACGGAGTGCCATACATTTGCACGGTGCAGGGAAGTGCCAAGGCAGAAGAGGAATTACAAATCATACAGCCGCTTTGCTTTGGAATATACAGCACGACTCAGCCTGTTCGTTTATTTCTGCCTGTTTCCCCTGATCTGTTTCTTCTCCTGTATCCCACTGATACATAAAAGCTTTTCACCAAACCAAATCAACAGCCTGAGATAATTCAGTGTGACAATGAAACAATTGTGTTAGTGTGATTTTATGTGGGGGTATTTCTGTCAATTCCACACATCTCATCGAAGCTGCAGCAGTGAAATCGGGTGAAAGTTCAGGACAGCTCCCCATGTGAAGAAATAAATAGGTCAAGTCAAATATTGTCTTCCTTCTTCCCTACAGGTTGGAGAGAACATTCCTGCACAGGTGCCCAGAGTAGTCGATTCATTTCAAACTGGCAGCCCATTTTAAACACGCAGTCTACATGCTACATCTCCCCTACATAACCAATTTATCAAGCCTAACCCGGCAGTACGTGCATATACTCCCCTATCACAGAGAAGGCTGGAAAGCAACTGTCATAGATGGCATGATTGAATTGTTCCCTTGCACTGTCACCAGAGGGGCTATTACTTCAAATTAGCATACAAATTCAAACCAGGACAGATGGATTTGTCACATTCCAGTCGCCATCTTCCTGGAAGATTGGCTGTGCTTGTGCTGTGTGATGGAGATAAGACACCTGTCTGGGCTCCAATTGGTGGCGGGGCGTTTGCTGGTGGTGGTGGGAGGAGGGGGAGGAAGGACCAGCGTGGGATGGGAGGAGGAATGGGAGTGGGGATGGATTTCCTGAAATGCTGAGGTGTTCGGCAATAAAGTTTCCTACCCACGGTCTCAAATGATGATGAGGCACCATCCCGGACTCTGTGGGTGGTGGGAGATTGAGCTTGAGCGAGGTGGTGATTCACACTGTTTGGAAACAGGCTGAACAATACCTGTCTGGTATTTGTTTGTGTTTGCTACTTTTTGTGAGTTACTGTCAAAAAGCCACATAAAATAGCCTCTTACAGCAGCACAGGTTGCAAAGATGGGTGTTATGAAGAGCTGTGGGAGGAAATGTACAGTATATCCATGACCTTTGAGAACTTTTCAGCTTGAGTAGCCAAACAAAAGGTAAACTTCTTGCTCCAACACAATAAAGCCACTACAGAGTGGCTGTATAGACATCTTTTCGACACAGGAACTTTCCCCAAGGACAACAGACTTTAGAAAGAACTTTGTACTCTTTCATGACAGGAACTTTTCCTAGATGCTCATGAATTTAGAAGATCTGTATTCATTTCTGCACCAGGAACTTCCCCAAAGGAGATGCTTCATATGCTTTGATACTAAAGTTCCAGGTATCCTATTTTTCATAGATTTGATTTTGCCGACCATTGTTCCTTTTAGGAGCATAGTGCTTTCCAGAAGTAGAGACTATATTAAATGGTTTCAATTGCAAGGAATTTGTCAAGATAATTACTGACTTTATCAGAGTTGTTGTACCTTTCCACTTCAGGAACTTTTATGATTAACTTTCAAATTATGAAAAGCTTTTCCACTACAGGGACCATGGTTGAGATAAAGTCCAGTACCTGGGACTTTATTCCCAAAAAGTCACCTCAAAGGGGTATGTACTCCCCAAAATTAAGGGGCTTTACTAATGTTTTCCCCACAGGAACTTGTATACTTCCTGGATGTAAAGGGATAGAATAGAATAGAATAGAATAGAATAGAATAGAATAGAATAGAACACACTTTATTGATCCCCGAAGGGAAATCCAGGAATCAGCAGCAAAACAGTGTAAAGTGAAAAAATTCCAAGAATATATAAAATGTATAATATAATAGATGTCACCTGGAAAAAAAAGTCCATCAGAGATGACAGCTTGGCCACAATTCTTGTCAGCCACCACCTCGACAGGGTCCACAGGGTCCAGGACTGAGCTGACCTTCTCTACCAGTCTGTCCAGTCTAGTTCTCCTGTATCCTGTCACTTACAGCGGGTGAAATTCTTAAATGGGGTGTCCGTGTCTGGTGTTAGCTCCATTAGCCATATCTCTGTGAATAGCATGATGCTACTCTGCCTTCTGGCATTCCCTCTGGTGCTGGGTTCACGCCGCTAACTCGTCCATCTTAGTGGCGATAGATTTAACACTCCCCACAACGATGGATGGAAGGACAGATCGCAGATCGATGGGGTCTCTTCTGAGTACACACAGTACCAGCACGTTGTCCTCACCTTCTTCTCCTCAGCTCATAGGGAACTTTGGACCAGTTAGCATCGACATGCTATGGGCTGCTTACAGCTGAAGTCTCATGTGTTAACGATACAACCATGGTAACATGTAGGATCCCCAGACAAACAGGAACAGAAAAGGTAAAGACACTGCTGCACACGCAAACAGTTTGCTGTCAGTGGTCAACAAATTAGCCATAAAGAGTTATGACAGGCTTCAAATACAAAGAGAACTGAAAAGATAAGTAAAAAAATGAGAAACAAAAGAACAACGAAGAGAGAGCTGCTGCAACAAGCTGCCATTGGGGCTTGGCAACAAAAAAATAAAATAATAAAAATAAAAAAGAAACTGTATTTTTTTTCACCACAGGAACCTACGCTAAAGCATTAGTACCTTTCCACTGCAAACATTGTAATTGAGGATTTTGAAACTTTACTAAGGAACTTTGTATGATGCTTCTTCAGGGATCACAGTCTAGATGAAGTCCCATAACTCTGTTTCCCAGTTACTTCATTTTACAACCTAAAGGTCCCTGCTCGAGGTGGAGTGCTTTCAGAAATCATAGGACCTCACAGCATTAACAGGTTTTAAGACTCCCGTGAATGAGGATAACAATGGGCCAGGAAAAACTTCCTGGCCTGACCTGAAGACCTCAGGACTAAAAGTTCTTGGCGTTTTTGATAAAAACACGACAGAGTAAAAGCATAAGAAGTACGACTGCTTACAGTGGTCTTGTACCCTCACATCAGACACTAACAAAATACAACTTGGAGACATAATGATTTTCATTTGTAATTATGGAAGTGTGAATCAATGGGCAGCACTGAGCATGAAAAACTGTCCTTACCTCGGGATCAATTCCATATAATTTCCAGATCAGCTCAAACTAATGGGTTTTCTATTGGCTTCACTTTGCAGAGAGACTAATCTCTCTGGCACTATTCAGTGCTTCTGTGTGTGTTCCCCAGCAAAAGGCCATCCAATCTTGAAACTTGACTCCCAACAGTCCAAAAAATATTAAAGCACACATGCTAATTTCCTGACTTAGCATTTTTCAGAATCTGCAGGCCTAATTTAAAACTCCCTGAGCAGGTCCAGTATCTCAGGCTGCCTGCCTCCAGACACTACAGAGATTGTGAAAAACGCTTACTGCCTCATTTCTGCCTCTATCCTCAGGTCAATGTTATGTATATTCCCTTACAATTGATGTTAATATGAGATGCAGAACAGAGGAAGGTAAGGTTATGCTATCATAAAGGCTGCTGCCCTGAACAAAAGAAATTAGGATTAGAAGCAGTTAAATAAATTGCTTTTTTTTTTAAAAGCGATGGAGAAGACAGATGAAAACAGAATGGGGTCTTTGATTTGCATTTGTCATTGTGCCCAGACAAGGTATGGCTCAAATTTAGTTGATAAAAGAATAATCTTGCTTTTTCATGCCTCCAACTCTTGTGTGTAGTATAATCCATGCAGCTGGAGATAGAGCAAGTAGAGCTGAGAGCTTATATCAGTTCACAAATCAGTCAACTGACAAAAAAAAACCCTTACAACAGTGATAGATCACTCTTCATTTTCAGAGTGTTAATAAATTACTTAGTCTTTGATGTGTTTGATGTTAAGCTTCATATGTTATACTTTTTGATTGTTAGTAATCCAGAAAAAGATAATTGAATGTTACTTCTTGCAGGAAGATGATAATATTTATTAATTTAGAATTACAATAAACTGCTGTTCCTCAAGTGTCCTTGAGGGGGCGTGGCTGGTGACAGGCAGGTGAGCTGTAGCTGTTTGTTGGGGGACTTGAGGTCTGCCTCAGTCCCACCTTGTTGTCTATTTTGAAGCTGACATCTTGGTTGAATAAGCATTTCCAGTATGGCGTATGCTATCCAAACCAACAGGCAACATCACTTCCTCCGTGTTTTACACGATCTAGGATTCTGACATTTTATTAACCCTTAAAGATTTACAATGAGGCAATGTAGCAAATCAATGTCGCACATTCATCACTTTGTTTTCCAAAAGAAACATTTCATATGACAATACGCTGCTTTTGATTTGACTTTAAAAATTACTCAGCAGGAGTCCAATTAGCCAAGTGGTCTAGGTCCTGCCCCATGAACCTCACCCTTGAGCGGATGGCCCGAGTTCAAATCCAGCCTATGCTGTTTCACAACAACCTAAAAACTCCTCAAAGGAGCTTTAAGTTATTCCCAATCGAATTCCATTTTTTTTTAAATCTGATTCCAAATTGGGATCAAAATGAAATTAGAGGACATAACCCAGGCTAACCACAAGGGGGGCTGGGACCAGCATACCCCATGCTAGTGCCTCCATTGTTTAAGCTGGTGACCCAAAGACAAAGGTTAAGATCGTCAGAAGACATTTAGTATCTTCCATCACTTTCCAGTTTAATCATAAATGCTACATTTCCATTTGATTAACCGGTTTTGATTTGACACTAATCAAACTAAATATACATATTCAAGTGACGTCACTGATATCTATTCTGGTTATTTAGATCACAGAGGAGCTTAGATCTCCTGCTTCTCCCAACAGCAAGCTTTACCTTCTACATTTGAGAGGCACTGACACAAAGCAGAACAGCCAGCACGGGCTCCAGCACAGCGGGGATTTCACACTGATCTTGTTCCGAAACATTTGTAATTAACATTCCCCCTCACTCCGACTGTTTCTGAAGCTATCAATATCCCAGTAAGAAGATTTAACTTCCCTGAAGAGCCAGGAAACGAGCTGGATTTAGCAGGTCAGAACGTGATTGCTCAGTGCATTTGTGTGTGCGAGTGTGAGGGTTAAGTGAAAAGTTTATGCGCAGATTATCCTGTTATTTTAATGCTGACACTGGGAAAATGTTTTATTACAAAGTCATTTTTATTAAGTTGAACAGTGACAGGAAATGTAGGCAGGCTGTCCTGCTTAATATCTCCATGACAGGGGGACAATACATTATGTCGACAGTAGAAATGATGTTTGTTTAAAAGCTTCTCTCAATGAACTAATGCTGGTTCTGTAGAAGCAAAACGTGTCCAGAAATCCAAAGCTGTGACTCAGTGTAGTCTTCTTCGGAGGGATGTTGAAATTTGCATAAAATATCATGCGTTGAACAGAGAGTAAATTATTGAATACCTGATAATAAGCCATTTGCGGGACATTTCTAGTAGTGCTTAACCCTCTTGCATTAAAAAAATGACACAAGAAATACATTAGATACATCAAAGTAAAAACAAATTTCAGAACTAAGTTGTTGAAATTAAAAAAACAGAGAAAAAAAAAGAGATCAAATGGAGTTCAGATTTCCCTGTGCTGCTCCTGCAGCACATGCAAAACCGTCTTAGTACTGAGTGTTTTCCTTGGATGAGACCTTTGCGATAATGCGCTCCAACTGTCTCTTTGCTTCACACTGGGGGAAGTTACTCATCTCATAGTACTGCGGGGCAATTTTCAGCAACCTAGAAAGAAAAGTGAGTAAACATTAGTCACAAAAAAACGTCTTTGGTGTTTACTTGGGGGAGAGCGCTCTTTTTCGAGGTTCACATGCTGATACCAGAGCAGGCTTCATGCTTAATTGTACAAGGTCAGAGGGGGCGACGTGATACAGGTTTACACAGGTGATATAAAAGTGTGTGCAAACAGGTCTGTTTTCCAACTCAGACTCCATAAGAGATGTGATGCTGAGCAAAACGTTAATAAAAACAGAAGTTGAAGCTTTGCGAATCATTCAGACAAAATATTAAAATATTTAGATAATGTGTAGAAATCTCAGTACAAAAGATATAAGCCTGAAATCAGATGCTTGATGGCTGTGAGGCGACAAAACAGACATGACTTTGTAGTGGAAATCACAACATAGGCTCAAAATCACCCTCAGAACTCAGCTGTACCAAGAAGAAAGCATAATAAACATGATACAGAAACACTCGCAACTGGGTTTGAACCCTTTCAGGGACGTAGTAACTACTATAGCTAGCATGTTGTGAAAATTAACCCTTAGCCGCAATGACCAAGAACACTTGGTCAGCTATCTTGTTTCCACCAGTGCTGAGAACGAGAATGTTCGGTTTTTGTTAGAGATGCATCAAAATTTCGGCCACCGAAAAGTTTCCACCGAAAATGGCCCAAAAGAGCATTTTCTGTTTTCAGCCGAAAGACTTCTATCATTAAAACAACACAGCCGAAAGCATGTTGTGATGACGCAAGCTAAAACCACCAACCAGATGAGGGGCATACCTCTCTTATAGATCAGATCTTTACCCTGTTTTTTTTATTTAACAGACCAAACAGCCTCATGTTATTTATCATATTTATATGACGGGATGGTTAAGCGTTCACAACTCCTCTGCTCTCTGTATTGTGCACGGTAGTTCCGCTCCAAAGCACAGACATGAACACGTGAGTGCATGCGCGCACACACACACAAATAGAAAAGCACACTATGTGTAGGACAGAGTCCAGAAAAATGTCACAACCATCACAAAAGATGCAGAAAAAAATCAGCCTTTTTAAAGCGCTTCCAGGGCACCTCTGTGAAGATCTGATCTCATGTTGAATGATTTCAGAAGCCGAAATTTCTAAGGAATTTAGCACTGGGGGAAATGTGGGGGAATTTTATTTCAGTGGGCTAAGGGTTAAACAACCACAGTTTTCCTTGGTCCTCTGGTTGTGGGATGTAATGTAGACGTTCGTGTTGGGTTTTGAAACCAAAACCAGAGCAGTTGGTGTTTCAGGCTTTAATCTTTGACAACTTGACTCTGCAACACTGAAGAAAAAAGTGCTAAAGAAGTGGCAGTGGGGATGGTTTTGCATGCTTTCAAGGCTGTGCAAATCACTCCTGTCATAACATGACCACAGGAGTCGGTTCAGATCTTCTTCGAGAAGCCATGATTTCACAGCTGGTTGGATACAGGAAACAATGCAGAGGCTTTTTTGCTTCCACAGTCTTAGGGTTGGTGTTAACAGGAACTTTAAGCATACTGATGTGGATTTTCCAGAATTAGAGTACCCAGAACCTGTGGTAATGTTTGCATCTGCAGGAAATATTTATCAACAAGGCAACCCCCTCCTCTGCAACAGACGCAAAAGTTCTTCATGTATCTTGATGAGACACCAAATGGGTGTAAAACATCCGTATTTGTTGATTTGAGGGTTTGAACAGTCTGTCTGTGACTAATTCTGTTGTAGTTTATAATTTCAAATAAACATAGCTTCAAATGAAACTCACCACTCTGGTTTGATGTCAGTGCACGTGCGGATGTAGTTCTTGCTGGTGAGCACAAACTCGTTGTAAAGCACCCACTCCGGCTTGTGGTCCAGCACAGTAGATGGGTGCAGCTGTACCACCTGGTTGTCCTTCACGGTCAGGTAATGTCCGGTGCGCTCCAGGTGAGCGATCTGTTCACACCAGAGCGAGAGAGAGAGAGAGAGAGAGAAGAGGGTCAGTGCAGGAAAATAAAACACGGAAATCCAACTCGGGCAGAAAAACAGGGAGTGAAAACACAGGCATCAAAAGACCCCTGTTGGTGCGTAATTCAATTTCTGCCTGTAATTTAAACGTGCAGATCCGTCAGCTCTCATTAATAATTGAAAACAAACTTGTTTGTAATCAGGCAGTGTGAGACTTTTCCCCTTTCTTTGTCGGTACCAGGTAAAGCTGCAGTGGCTGTTGTGATTAACCAATGCAATCAGTCTCAATAAATTCAGAGCCCAGCAAAGACATGGTTTCAAACACTGAGAAAGCCCCAACATGAGCCGCAAATTTGTCTCCGGGATAAAGGTTAATGTTGACAAATACTTAAATATTAACACCATAATTCAACTTGTCAGGTTGCTTGTTTTCAGGTGGCCCCGAAAATGGCTTCTTGCAAAATGCCATTTGTTTCCTTGAGCGAGAAGCAAATTGACTTGATTTTGTATTTGTGTTGTGCTTGTGCAAAAGAAAGCCGCTCCGTGTGAATTGACACGTGTGCGAGTCCGCGTTTGTGCCTCTTTTTAATTTAAAGGGTGTTATCCATTACCGCAAACACACATGCTGTGACCACTTCTTTTTCAAACAATCAAACCAAACGAGGGCTGATTTGAAGACGTGGAGCCTAATGTGAAGAATGCATTTGCACAATTAAAGGATAAAAAGAAAAGAGTGATGTTTATACGTTAAGAGAATAAAAATACTGTAATGTTGTTTTTGGCAGCTATCTTAGTTTTAGTCTTTTGGAAGAAAAATGCATATTAGCTTTAGTCGTATTTTAGTCATTTCTATGTGTGATAGTTTTAGTCTAATCTAGTTTTAGTAAAAGAAAAAAAAAAGGAAAGTTGATAAATTCAGTGGACAGATGTTTTGAGTGGAGAAATCCAGCATGTACCCCAGAAAGGAATTTAAATACACAAGTCACTCGAGGCTTATGACTGCATTTTCCATTGACTCTGACCTGACTGTGAAATATAAAGACATAAACTGTGTCAAAGCAGAAACTCTCCCAAACCAAAAAGCGCTAACAGAGAGCCGAGTCTGAGACCTGGGTCATAATAAAGGATCCAGAAAACCAGGTCCAGACAGAGAACTGCTCCAAATCTATCAGAATATTAATGCTTTGATATTTTCAGATTACTAATCTGACTGATTCATAGTTTGATAATATACCGTAGTTTAACCTTGAACTTCAAATCTGTTTCTGTTCATCATCATTTATAGCTTCACTTATTATTTCCTCTCCATAGTAAGTCCATATTTGGTCAGAACCTCCAAACCAACTTTTTCATCAAACACTCAAAGTAAAAACTGGATTTAGAATATCAGCAGTTAATATTGATTATTGGTGCTCAAACCTGGTTAACTGAGATTGGATAAAGAGACACGTTTAATAACACAGCTGCAGACGACGCTGGTGTTTCAGTGGAAAGTGTGACCCTGTTAACTGGTGACTCTCAACATGACTATAACTGACAAGTTCAGCTGAGAGTCACCAGTTAGCACGGTCACTCTTTACTCCAAAACACCGGTTGCTCTGTAACGCCCTGAACGCCATAGAAGTTGACTCCATGGTATAGCATCGTTTCTGACACCTGACCACGGAACAACCAGACACTTTTATGCTGCTTACAGTTTGAATTAAGTGTTTAAGAAACCTGTCCGAATGAATGGAGCCAAGTTCCTCTGCCCAAATGCCTGCTCATCTTTACGATAACGTAGGTTGTGAAGGAGTCTCTAAACCCTCAATGCATGTCTGTGTGAGACAGATTACATGCACAACAGGCAGAAATGTTGTGGATTTTGAATGTCTGACAGACCACCCACTAACATTTTCGTCCAGTCTTGTTTCGTCAATGAAAACTCACAAACGTCTCATCATGTTTTAGTCATCAAAGAGCCATGTTTCGCCCATCACCGCCTCTTTATTGTCATGAAAAAAATGTTCATTGTTGACGAAAACAACTCTGATGCTGCCATGACTCACCTGCATGAAGAATCCAGTGACCAGCGCTCTGCGGATGTTGAAGTAATAATCTCTGCTGCTAAACTCCGTGCTCCGCCTCGGCAGGTTGAAGCGCTCCATGATCCTGGACAACTGCTGTCGCACATTGTCAGCTGACATCAACGAGCGGTAGTTGACAAAATTGTCGTAGCACCACTGAGTAGACTCGTGGTCTGTATGAGAAGAGAGGAATCGAGAATTGGACAATTTCATTCAAAGACAAATCATCTTTAGAGACAAGCCGGTGTGCAGGATGCGACTCTCACTCTGTTTGAAGGCGTGGTAGACGTTGAGCAATGTCAAATGATCTCCGTCCACGTGGGCGAACCGCAGCTTGGACTCATCCGCCATCTTCCTAGCCTCCGTGGGTCGGACGAAGCACTGTGGGACTAGACAAGGTTGGTATAGGCCCCAACACAGCCGCCCATAGGGATAAGTTAAGCAAACCCCACAGAGAGGAACAAGGCCTCAGCTGAAGAGAGGCACAGAGCACTTCACGGGGAACAGTGTGTGTGAAGTGTGTATGGTAGGTAAGGAAAGGAAAAGGGGGTCAAAGAGGAGGGAAAGGATGAATTTTCTGACTTGTAATGTTCTAGTATGACACAGCAAACATGGTCCAGACAAGAACCCTATCTCACAGGCCTGATACTGCAGCCAAATAAAACAGTGGTGTGGAGTTTACTCATCCATCTCTCCTCTGTGAACTGAATTGCTTAACGTCAAACCTGCTCTGCTGTGGCTGTAACGGCTGAAAGCTGCGTTTATTGAGTCTCATGGTTGGTTGCAGTGGCGGCACAGTACTCAGGTGTGCTCCTGCTGCTTACTCTAATCAACTCAGCAAAAAGCTGCCAACCTGAAACGCCTGCTTTAAGTGCACGCCACGTCCAAACAGCTAGTTAAATCCATTTCCCTGCTCTCAAACACTCCTCGCACTACCTTCAAAGGCACCAGGCTTCATCTCAATGAGCAGCATTCTGCTTTGGCAAGCCCGAAGTGCAATTACTGCTGCTATACCTATACGTTTCTCTACAGATGTTTATTTCCCCACCTTTGACACAAATAGGAGCTGACACTGCTGACTTTACCCCAACCTCGCTTTGTATTTAAGTTCAATACACCTGATCTACTTTAAAGGCCTGCTCAGTGTTCACACAGATGAGGCTAGTCATCAATTACTTTTCTTAAGAGTTTACAAAATATTTCACCATTCCTTAAACTCCTCAAATTAATTGTTCTGTGTTTATAGTTATACCTATTTTTCATTTATTCAATTAAAGCACAGAGGTGAAATTGTAGCAACAACACAAATTCCAAAAACGTGTTACTATGTGACATGTTGATGTTCATTTTAAGTTTGATACCACAAAAGGTTTGGGAACAAGTTGGGACCATAGACTGTAAAGAAAAATGGACGTCATCTCACTCGGCTCAAACTGAGGTCAACACAAAAACTGCTCCCCCTGGTGGCTGGCTGCAGTATGGGTCCAAAACTTTGCCTCTCTATTCATTCCAGATGGGCTGTGGTCAAACTTTAAAAAATTAATACACCTCATAGAAATGTTTCTCTCACCCGTATGCTGTGGTGATACTTAGATATTATTAGACTGCATTGGGTTCAAGTCCCCTTTTTTCTTAAAAGTTTCTTTTGTTTTTATTTTTCATTAGTTATTGGAGGCTAAAATCGGGGTTTAATGTCTTGGTTAACAATGATTGACAGCTGTTGTTCTTGTGTAGTTTTTTCGTGAATAGTAAAATGCATCAGGAAGGAGAGTTAAAGTCAGTGCTGGTAATCAGATTTAGATTCACTTTTTGTTATTCTGGTTAAAATGATCTTTATGTCCTGATGTCAATCAATGCATGATGTGTTCTTAAAATCGAGTGAAAAATATCTGCTGTCCACAGCAGGAGTAAACCTGGGAAAACACCGACCAATCCTAGTGTTTAGAATCCAAGTTGTTAAACCAATCAAATCCCGTCCTGCCATTCTGCCCGCCTCCTACACAGACATTTCACCAGTGTGCAATAGCCCTGATTCAATGCGCATAACCAAGAAGGATCCAAGTCGCTTGAGAATGGCAGAAAAATGACCTATACCCTGATTACTGGTAACGTAGAGCAAACAAAAACAATGTGCTGAGGACCAGTTTGAGTCTGTGGTTTTGAATCAGTCACGATCATATGATTGCGAATCAGTGGTACTAGTGCATATGAGCGGGGGCATTGTTTTGGAAACGCTCTGAGTGTGGGAGGTTGGGGGCTAAACGGAGTCCTGAGGAGATACTACATTTAAATTCATGCTAGTTGTCCATGACTACCAACAATGCCTTTAATAAGAGATTAGACTTTTGACAGAAAAAAATGTATATTTTTGTCACCCACTTCCACTCCCAGAGTCCGCACAGAGTCCGTCATAGTCTATACTGTGCAGACTCTGGCAGCACAATGGTGGCTCCTGTGATGGAGGTTTGTTGGCTTCAAAACCGAACAATGGTAAAAGGCAGAGCCACGCTGTCCATTCTATATACAGTCTATGGTTGGGGCAGGAACAACAAAACATAAGAAGTTGTGCAGTGCTGAAAATAAAACAAAGAAACCTTAGGAACAATGTTCCTCAGAATATGATTGCTAAGTATTTGAGGATTCCATACCCTATGATGGAAAACATAAAAAAAATAAGAGTCAGAGGATCTGGAGAAACCTCTGTACAAAGGGATTAAGGCTGAAAACCAACATTGGAAGGCTGTGAGGTGACACTGCATTATAAACAGGGATGACTCTGTGGTGGGAATTGCTGCATGGGCTCGAAATCACATCCAAAAAGAAAAACTGTCTGTGAACACACTTGGCCTGGCAACGTTTCTTTAGATGGACTGAGGCAAAGTGTTAATATGTTGTTTGACTAAACAAATTTTGACGCTCTTTTTTGGAAATCATTGACACTGGTTTCTCCACACTAAAGAAGAGAGAAACCACCTGCAACTGGGGTGGTATAGGGATTGAGAAGTAACCATAGGATGAGTAGCTTCCACACCTGTGAGGGGACTATTATTGCTGAACAATACACTATGGAGCAGTGTGTGGCCATTCAAGCTTTTTCAGTTAAGACCTTTCATATTTCAGCAAGACAAAGCCAAACCACATTCTTTGTGTATTAAAACATCATGGCTCTGAAGTTAGAGAGTCTGGGTGCTAAACTACCTGTAGCACGCACCTTTCACTCATCATTTACATCTCCTCCATCAGGGTGGAATTGGAATTGGGGTTGTAAACAAATGTTAGTTTTTTGAGCCTTAACCTCCTCAGATCTTAGCTTTTGACTGGTGTGCATTTTTGTATTTCTCTTTGCTTTCTGGGATAAGACAGTCCTGATAGTATAAAAACTAAATACTAAACTTGGTCTTTGTACAGGAAGTTATTGGTTATCATCATGTTACGGTACAAAAATACACTTTTTCATTCAGAAAATTTGGATATAATTTTTTTCCCTCTCTATTATATTTAGGATAAAACTTTATTTTTTGTGAATTTAGTACCACTGTGTAGCTTTTCTGATGTTTATCTGCTCTTTTATCCTCTTTGTGAATCTTGCTGTTAAATGTAACCTGTCATTTGTGCCTAAATTCACCTGAAAGAAGAAGTTCATTTATCTTCATTAAAAACTAATGGACTGCTTAAGAACAATTTCAGCACCTTACCTGCTTGTCAAGCTTTGCCCTGTTTCCTGCTCTATCCACTGTCCTGTCTTCTCTAAATAAAGGCATAAAAAGGTCAAAAAGTAACTTAAAAAAAGGAAAGAAGAAGAAAGTCTCTGTCACGTTCAACGGAACAGTAATTGTGGATTATTGCTTTAAATTACAAGAGTTATTTCAGTCCATTATGTGCAAAAAGAGTAATTGGAGTAAACTAATGGATGGCAGAAAAAATGAAGAGTTGGAGAATAAGTTTTAGAGTGAAAAACAACACAATAATTTTAGTCTTGTGGTTTGGCTTTTCTGCTCAGGAGATGGGCTCCAACTATAAGCCTAGAAAATGGACAGAAAAGCAGCTTGCCCCCCCACACAGGAGACTGGCCCTGAGTATTACCTGACAGCATGGCCGTGATAGACAGGACTTCGTTGGAACAGTTGAATTCACAGCTGGCTATGACCATCTTGGCCAGCTGAGGGTCCAGGGGGAACTCGGCCATCATGGAGCCCAGCTCAGTCAGATCGCCGTCGTCATTGAGCGCCGCCAGGTAGTTCAGCAACTCCAGGGCTCGCATCAGGGTCTCTGGAGCTGGAGGAGACAGAAATGCGAGGAGATGGGTCGTAAATGTTTATGTTCCAAGCCCGTGGGCAAAACACACAGAGATAACACAGATAGAGCAAATCTGACATTTTTACATCTGAACAATTTGGAGCCTTTTTCTTGCACCTGTGTCAGGAGTGATTAATGCTCCCGTGCTGCATATTTAAACCTTATCAGAAAGTTTTAATCAATTTGCAGAACGCTACTCTCATTGAGTCAAAAACTGAAGCTGCTTTAACTAACTTTTTAACGCAAAAATGCCTTCCACCGGCTGATTTCAGCAGTTACAGTGTGACAATTTATTATATTCAGTATCCTTCAACGCCGACTTGATCTGAGATAAGACTAAAATGAGTGTACAAAAGAGTGCTTCAGTTTGACCTTATAAAAATGTGGGACCTGGTATCTCAGGTTCATATTCAGTGTTCAGAGCATAACTAAGGTGAGAGACAAAGCTGTTAGCCAGCCTTGAAATGTTTTTTTGGTAGGCTGATTCAGAAAATCTTCAGGGGTCAGCCAAATATCTTTTCACAGATTTCATCTTTTGTAGCACCTAATATTTTTAAAAGGTAGACAAAAACATGTAATAGCATGGCAGCTGATATACGTTATTGTTAATTTTTTTCTGATAGAGGAAACATCCTGGTTTTTTGACTAGTACTGTGATGAAAGTTGTAAAAAAAAAAAAAACTTTTTTGTACTCAATTATGTTTGATTTGAGCTCCTGTGTGGAGCTGTAGCAGGTTATCAAACAGGCTGAAATTAACATTCACGCCTTTTTGTGACCTGCATAAGCAAACAAGGCCATTATCAAAGAAATTGCCAGTTTCTACGTTGTAATTATTAACGCCCAGAAACGCTGTGAGGGAGTCGATTTTAAACAAGAGAATGTGCAGCAAAGTGAGGAAAACCCTTTATTCTTTTCACTGAGTATTCACACTAAGCGACTTCAAAATGGACTGGACAAAGTTAGCTAAGGTTTTTTTTCTGTTGGGGGGTTAAAAACAACACAATTCTCTAAAACTGATTTCGACGGCCTCCACAGTCATCTTAATCCAAAACAGCAGCTTTGGGATGTGCAGCTGACAAATCTGCAGCAACTGTGTGATGCTATAATGTCAATTTTGAGCAAAGTCTCTGAGGAGTGATTTCAGCACCTTGTTGAATCTATGACATAAAGAACTGAGGCAGTTCAGAAGGTAAAAGGGGTCCAAACCAGTGCTAGCAAGGTTTACCTAAAAAAAATATGGCTGGTAAGTTAAAGTGAACAATAAGTGGAGCAACGCCTATGAATTAGTTGAGGCAGACAACTTGAACTGCAGTGCTGCAGTCACATGCCCCACTCCTCAGTACCATCTTCCAATCATGTTCTGCCTCTTAATTCAGTGTTCTGTTTAAACTGGGAAAAATCTCCCATCTCTCCCTTTGCCTGTCAATGCCGCTGCTGCCCTTCATTTGTGCCACCCCTGCATCCACCTGCAGGCTCCGAGAGGGGGGTTATATTCTGTTCTGTTTTACTCATTACTCATCAATGTTGCCATGTAAACTTTTCTGCAAGGAGTGATGAGATCAGCGCCTGGCGCCAAACATGAAAATATATTTGCTGCTGCAATAAACCATTTAAAACATGAGTTGTCTGAATGAAAGACAGAAATGCAATATGATAAAGAGTTCACATTACAAACCTTGATTTTTTTAAAGCTTGTTGAAAAATGAAAATCAAATTAAAATAAGAGAAAAAGAAAAAAGGAATTAATCTTTTTGTTTACCTAGCTGTGTTAAATACTTAGTTTTGATTGGTCAAAACCCCCATGATGATGGTTTTCAGTTCTTAATAGCAGAAGCAACACTAAGCAACGCTTTATCACACATGACTGGTCAAATCAATCATCAAAAAAAAAAAAATCCAGACCATATCAACCTGCCTGTGGACTCTGGCAAAATACCCAAAACATTGGGATTCTAATGTTCATAACTACCTGCTCACTTCACATTTTCTCATACATGTTCTTTAGCTGAAATTTGATATTTGGTGTACTGACATAAAGAAAAAAAGGGAAGGAAATCATTCCATTACCTGCAGCCCATGAGCCTTTAATAATATACAAATAGGAGTTAAAGAGAGACACAGGTCTGGTGGTTTGGTGGCACTCGGGTAAATCATAACGAGAGGCTCTCTTGGTCAGCTCTCTGTATTCGAGTTAGACCAGACAGCAACTAAGTGGAGAAGTGATCATGACGGAGCTCGTTTTTCATCCCCTCACTTCAGCAATCCTTAACAACGAATGCAATTACAGGGGGAAACTTTCTACTTAATGCTCCAACACAAAAGGCTTCCACCGTTTGGTTAAAAGATTTTTCCTCCAGATGCAATTATTGACCTTTGGCTCCCGTGAGCTGAAGCCTAATGACCAGTTGCATGTTAACTGAAAATTAGCTTCAAGCTCTGGCTGCGCTGCTCGTTCACTTTCGTTTCTCTCAAGTGCTCCAAAAGAAAAAAAAAAAAGAATTCAATTTCAAAAAGCAGGGAGGCATTTTTTTATGATTAACAAATATTGATTTGGGGCATCAAAGCTCTGTTTTTTTTTCTCCACAAAGTGAGAGCACCACAGCAATGGCTTGTGTGGGGCTAAACAAAAGGTGAAAATCTGATTTCCAAGTACTGCTAGCATGATGAACCAGTGTGGAAATTCAATCTATACACTACGCAACTCATCAGAAAGTAAGTATTGACTACCTCAACACACAAGAATCCAATATATTAACTGAGGGCCAAATCAATGAGACAAAAGGCTAAAGGTACATTAAAACACACTGGCTTCGAAAGGTTCTTCTTTGGAAATGTCACCAGGCAAATGAATCCCACCCAGGCAAGTCCCTGTGTAAATTGCTGCTGATTTCTTGTGGATTTTCCATTTGGTTGGCTGACTTACACTGCTTTCGTTTGAAGCAAAGGAAACAGACTGGATATGTGAGCATTTCAGCTTAAATGGAGAAAATCAAGATTTATAAGTAAAAGTTCCCCCAGTTAAGTTTGAGATTAAAAATAGGGTTATCACATACATCATATACAATAGAACTTGGAATGCTTCCATTTGCTGAAAAGCATTGTGGAAAAGCCAATATCCTTTTACAGCAGGACTTAGCACCTCCCCAAAGCGCCAAAACTACCAAAATGTTTGCTTCTAATGGTATCACCATGCTCGACTGGCTAGCCAACAAGCCTGACCTGAACTCCATGAAGAATCTGTGGAGTATCAATGAGAGGAGACATGGAATGTGTCTTGGTTTCAGTTTTTGTATGGTTCAATACTCTGAGTATGCACAATATATTGGCATTACTTTCATTAGTAAATTAGTATCGGCCAATGTTTGTCATTTTTTAAAATAATGGCATTGGTCCAATAAGTACAACTGGGTCAATATTAACAACTGATGTTTATATCTGTCTAGTTTCTGTTTGTGTATGTGCTGGGAGCAGGTTGCCATGAATACTGGTAATATTGTTAAGGTAACTTTGTCAGGATATTATTTTGATTTATGATCCTTTTTGTAATTTATGATCCAGACTTTCTCACAGGAGTTTTGTGAGTTGAGAGTTTAATCACACACTTGCCACAAGCTGTGAGGGTTGCTAAACAATAACACTGTTGATTACTTGTGTTTATGATAGCCCTGTAAGGTTCTCATTGGAGAGTGAAAAACCTTTTGAAAATAAAGACATTGAAAGTAATTTTCAGTCTGTAAAAAAATGTATCATCTCAGAAATTTTATTTTTTTAACATATCTTGATATCAGTTAATATCAGTTATCAACCATAACAGAAATATTAATATTGGATATCGGTATTGGCCATATCATACATACATATCGGTGCATCCCTAGTAATACTGACTGGTCATGCATCAGCAGGCTTTGATGTATGCATGAATTTTGTCTCACTTAGTTTAACAGTGAAACTGAGACTTGCCAGAAATTGGAGCAACCCGAGGCAATACAATAAATCAAAGAAATGATGATAGGGACTTCTCTAGAGGACGAGCTCTGCTTCACAACTGATTTAAACTCAAGGACACATCTCAAGTCGTTACACCCCTGTGATCACAACTAACAAACTTATTGTTTAGTGTTCTCCCGAGTCACTCCTCTGACCTGTTAATTTACTCTCAGAAGAGGCGGTGACACAGCAAATATCAATCCAGCAAATATTGATCCAGCATAACAGTAGAGGCAATACAGCTCCAGTCCAGGAGCTCTAATAGACTTCTTCATTGCTCTGAACTAGCTCCAGATTCCATCATGCTCTCTTAGCTAGTTAGGAGAAACCTTGTGCCGTGAGTGGATCAAATAAATAACAGGTAATCCTCCTCTTTCCCTTCACCTCACTGTTCCCAGTTAGACTCAGCAGACAAGGCCAATCCCATATGTTGCTGCTTACCCTCTCGTTTTGTGAGAAATGTGGGGGTGGGTGGCAGAGGTCGGTCACGTTTCACTGGAGGAATATAAAGGGAAGGCAATAGCTAAGGTGATAGTGCTGCTATTGATGTAACCAATTTCATTCTCAAAATGGCGTTTGCCACAGTGGACGGGGAGAGATGGGTTTAATCTCAGAGGTGAGATGAAAACTATATTATGGTGAGAAAAAAGGGGGGAGGACGGGGGGAGGTTAATGCTGGGGTGGTCTCTTCTGCAAGGTGTAGGAAGACACTCTGTGGGAGAACACCATAACTTGATGCCTCAGTGAAACCAGATCTGTTTTTGGCCCGGCATGACTCAGATGTATAAGAAATAAAAAACAGATCAAAACATGAACTGATTTATCAGCCTGAATCTAAACTTTTTCATTTTGATTTGTTATTTTTTTTACTTGAGCTCCCAAGTGACTCAAGTGACTATTTGATATACTGAAGGAGCTCTTCCATCTGTGTGCAATGAGCGAGTCTCCCCCATATATACACGATGCACAGAGGTGCAAATTCAACTATGATTATGGCTGTCTTTTTATTTGAGTTTCAAACATTTGTTTGAACATGAGGTGAAAAGTTCATGTTCAAACTCTAATCACCCGTTCGAATGTTGGCTGCATCCTGAATATACAAGCCTACTTGAAGGAAACTCCTCTGTCTGCAGACAACAACCCGCTGGTTTGGTGGAGCGCGGTCACATCCAAAACATGCTGTACGCAAGCAAGATTGCCCCGGAGGAGATGCTACATTCAAATTTATGCTAGTTTTCCATGACTACCAACTGTGCCTTTAAGACTAACTATCATTAACAGAGGCAGAAATATTTGTCATAAGCAAACCTATATGCAAATACGCCTGATACAACATTTATAAATGACACTGACCAGTTTTTAAAACTGTAGAACTTTAATTGTTTCTTTCAACGAAAAAAAACTGTTTAGTAGAATTTTTAGAAAAATTCATTGAAGTTGATGGCAACAAAACCCTGGAAATTTCCAAAATTCCTTATCTCAAATTCTCATGGGAATTTTCAGGAAACTTTCCTGAAATTTATTGGGAATTTTCCACCCCTTTGCAACCCTAGAACTGAAATCAAATTTAGGCCAACTTGTGCGGTGCAGACGCAGTCTTAATAATTGTGATAAGTATTTTCCCCAGTTTCTTGACCATTATTCTGAATTTTTTCCCCCCAAGTATTCAATGGCTGCATACCTTGCAAATACAGTATCTGTCATTACAACACACTTTAACAGTCTTTAAAGGATACTCACCTGGTGGGTCCATGAAGTCAAAGTGCACCAAGTCATCAATCCCTAGTTTCTTCAGCTGCAGCACTACAGAGCCAAGATTGGACCTGAGGATCTCTGGATAAGTGTTGTCCTGAGTCAGTTAAGAGGTGCAGAGAAACCAGAGGAACAATTCAGAATGAATTAGTCAGGGCACTTATTATCTCCTCATGCATCGCTCATATGTCAACTTGAACAGAGACCGGCAGTCGAGGGCATCTGAAGGGCTATTTAACTTGTTTAAAAAATTCCCTGTGCCACTTGGCGTGACGTGAAAGAATTAGCCTGTTAAAGAGGAGAACTGGGCCTCAGCAGGTTCATTTGTCACAAGGTGGCTGTTTCTTCAGCTCAGGTTCGGAAGAGAAGGGTAGAAGCAGTGTGGTTGAGAAGCAAGCTGCTGGAATTATAATTCAGCTGACCTGGGAATCATAGAGTTCAAAGAGCAAATATTGCATAATATAGAGGTTTTTTTCCAGCTAGAGGGCCGCTTCAGGGGAATACAAAGTGCTTGTGGCATTGAAAGAATGTGAGAATCAAACACCTCATAGATTTTCTAACTGCCTTGTTTCTTACCTGCATTTCTGCCTTGTAAGCTTTCTCAGTGTAAAGGCGGAAACACTTTCCTGGACGTGTTCGTCCAGCACGGCCTGCCCTCTGCTGGGCTGAGGCCTTGCTGATGGCTGTAACCAAGAGGGATTCCACTCTGATGCGTGGGTTATACACCTGATAGGGAAGGGAGGGAGGAATTTCAGGTGCAAACAAAAAAAGAAGCTCAAAATAGGTTGATTCTGTCAAGGAAAAAAAGTTAAGCAAACACGTACCTTAGATATACCATACATTTAAGCAGCTTACAAATAAATAGTAGAATGACACATAGACACAATCCAGCATGGTGCATATATAATCCCTTTTAGCACCACGTGTATGACTTGGCTCCAGGCTGGAGAAATGTCAGAGGAATAAATAACTGGCTTTTCCATCTTTGCTGCTGTCAGGTGTGCAGTGCTTGTGTTTATCTGGGGATTCTTGGGAAACAGGCGCAGATGATCGCAGCAGATAAAGGAGTGATGGGAGTGGGGGACTGGTCGTAAGGAACTAACCTTTTGCTTGGCAAATCCAGGATCAATTACAAACACTACGCCGTCAATGGTCAGGGATGTCTCGGCGATGTTTGTTGACACGACGACCTGTGAAAATGAAAACGGATGGGTTGAGAAATGATCATCCCTCTGGGTTAAAGGGACTCACAAAACCTTAGACTTTAAGTCAACTTAAGATATGGCCTTATATTTTAGTAAATGAAGTCCTTCATGCAAACATTTAAAGGCAGTGTCTGTAATCCGATATAGATACACTTTGTTATACTAGTTAAAATGATCTTTATTTCCCAATGGGAATCAATGCATGTGTTCTTAAAATAGAGTGAAAAATATCCTCCTGCAGGAGTAAACCTGGAAAAACCCCAGCCGATCCTAGCGTTAAGGATCCAGTTGGTTAAACCAATCAAATCCCATCCTGCTGTTTTGCCCACCTCCTGTTCATACATTTCGCTGGCGTGCACTAACCCTGATTCAATGCACATAACCAAGAGGAATCCAAATACGCTGGAGAATGGCAGAAAAACTATCTATACCCTAATTATTTGTAAGATAGAGCAAACGAAAAAGATGTGCTGAGGACCAGTTTGAGTCTGTGGTTTTGAATCAGTGGCACTCGTGCATGTGAGCAAGGGCATTGTTTTGGAGGAGCTCTGAGTGTGACTTCTGTGACTACCAACCCTGCCTTTAAATGCTTGTGAATCAACATCTTAAATTTATTTAAAGGTAGTTTCTCCTATTGTACTACTAGAAAATGAAGCCCATGGGTCCATTATTAAAATGTTATTTCACTTAGAATGTGTAAATATAATCTGTTTCTGCAGTCTTGTAGAGTAGTCATTTTAATTCTTAAGCATGAGTTGGAACAGAGACAAACAAGTGCAGATATCTGCTCTGCTTTAACTTGAAACATATTCCCTGATGTGAGCCAGTTGACTGAAGAAGCTTGTAGAGATGTCACTTCAGTGCACTGTACACTCGCTGCCTAATGCAACCCAACAGGGGAGTACCACAACATTGTCTGCAATCAACTTCAATGTGCTATCAGAGAGAGAGCTAGCTTGGTGCTCAGCGTCCCATCCAAATGCATTACCTCTGGCCTCTTTGTGTTCAGTCTGTGTCTGTGTGTGTGTGTCTGTGTGTGTGTGCACGCTTCTGATGTTCGGGGGGGATGGGGTTCTATCCCACTGTCCTCAGCATGCTTGTGCTTTTGTTGAGATGTCAGATTCCCTGTGTTGGAGAGTTGTTCCCAGAATCTTTTCTGAAATCACAGAAGAGAGTTGATGTAATGGTTCCTCTTAAGGGGTCTGCTTTTTCAAAAAACCCATTCAGAGCTCTTCAACGGTGACTGCTTTTATCCATCCTGCTTTGCTTTCACTGAACATTAGAGCCAAAAAAGATATCTCCTGTGAATCCATCATTACCACAAGAAATTCCCAACCCTGATGTCTCCAAACTGGCAGACTGCACATATTATTGTCCCTGACTGGCTCAAACTCAGTGCAAAGCTAGCATCCAATGACGTTGCGTGGAATGGTTAGCGTATTTCTGTGAGGAATGTACCCTTCCTTCTCTGCACACACCTTTGTACAGTTCATTTGGCGAGTTGAGAAGCCATGATTTGTTCAGATCAAGAAGAGCAGCCTCCAACAAAGGAAATGCTGTCATTTCTTAATTCATTTCTTCTTGAAGTTAGGAAGTAAACCACTTAAAAACACTTGATTTATGACAAGATTGTATAATATCAAGAATCTGCAAATTGAGGCTAGGATTAAAGCAAATGAAAGCAAATGCTAGAAGTAACTGGAAAATTTGCTCAAGTACAGACCAGTTCTCACTCATGATGTCATCCATTTGTGTTTTGGTACAGAATTTTGAAACCTATCGTAAACTGAGGCCATATTGAAAATGCTGAACTCAACCTAGAAAAGTTCAAGTTGGGACGATGCAAAGAGGAAGGCCTTTAGCCTCTTTGCGGACATGGCCTTCCTTTCAGTCAGTTAAGTCAATGATACCATTACATGGGCAAAACTTGTAAGTTTAATAACTAGCAATTCAAAGCCAAGCTGTTCTTTGATCCAGACTGTAAACATATTTATTCATGCTGTCAAAAATGTCTTTTTAGGCTTTGTGTGTATAAAAGTATATTAACTGTTTTAGTAAAATGCTAAAGAAGGATTTATGAGTAAAAACACTTATACACAATATATTGAACTCAGAGCAGATGATCCATTCACCCTTGGGTGCAAGTGTTATGAAGTCATGAAAGGTCCTGTCAATTCCAAAACTGGATTAATACTTGATAGATTGTATAGCTGATTATAGTGTAGCAGTGGATTCCCCCTGTTGATACCGGCGCTGCACTAATTGGATGTATTGTACGTGATCACGCTGTATTGTGCTCTAATTATAGTCTCAATCGTGACTGTGTTTACAGTTTATTATTCGCTCTGTGACAAAGAAAGAGGTTGAGGAACCCATACGTCATACACATAAGGGTCACTTCTAGTCACAACATTTAAACCAATAAAAGTGTGTGGTGTTCTTTGTATGTATTTCATTATATTTATTCTGTAATCATGTGAGTTCTGTGCCTTAATCTTAAGATAGCAGTCTAATGCAGCTATCTGACATCTGGGTTCTTCATCTCTGCTCTGTCCATCTACATCAGATCCTTAAGAAAAGCTTTTTTTTTTGCCTGTTTCGGACACAAAATGCCATGTGACCTTTTTTTCATATTTGATGACTTTAAAATTGATGAATCTTATTTAGAAATTTACAGCGGCCTTGAAGTGCAAACCACATAAGCAAATTACTAAACAAAATAGCAAATCAAAAAACACAACAGCAAATAAAAACAACAGCAATAAAAAAACAAAACAGCCAATCCAAAAAAACACAACATTAAATGAAAAAATAGCAAATCAAAAACCTCAACAGCAAATTAAAAAACAGCAAATTGAAAAACACAAAACAACAAATTAAAAACAAAACAACAAATAATAAAAAATCCCAACAGCAAATAAGTTAACACAACAACATAAAGCTACCGGAAGAGGTAGGTACTGGTGAGCTACTTGAGTCATAGCTGATTGGACTAGAGGGAGGACTTGATTGCCTTTAATGCAATTTTTAAACATGAGTGGTACCGCTATCGGTAACGCTTATTGCTGCCGCTATCAAAAAATATTTTGATTCAGGACATAAATACGAGGTGATACTGGGGGTGCCTCTCTGTCTCCCTGAGATCTAATGATTAACTACCATCTCATCAAATTTTCTGATGACACTGATATCACTGATGACAGAGGGGGAGCAGCCAGACCTGTACTACCATAGTGTAGGAAGAGCAGTCCAGTGGTGTGAACAGAACGCCCTCATTTTAAACCCTGTTCAGACAGAGGAGGTCATTTTTGGATACAATAGCAAAGAACATCTAAACATCTAAATATCTGAAAATGAAGCTTGTAGCTGAACAGCTGGGTTTCTCCCGGTCTCAGATCTTCTTCTATTACAATTATCCAAATAGCAGAGCAGTCCATGAGAAATGACAGCTGATTCAGAGCAAAATAAAATATCAAATGAGTCACTTCACCCTATGGGTCTTTTGCTGTCAGCATATACACAAACCAGAGGGGAGGAGGGGGAGACAGATTTGCATCTGCTCTCATGCGAACCTTGACCGCCGCTAGGATGAGTTCTCCTTATATAACAGCTGAAACCGACTGGACAGAGAAGCCCTTTAGATTCATCATAGCACTTGAGACTGCGGTGGCCGGGTCACAGCCCACTCTTACTGGCAACTGCCACTCCAGAGTCATAGTTTAATACACAAGTGGGTGTTGGGGAAAAATGCCTCTCCACACTTCAATATCTTTTCCTCGCTCACTTGCTCAACATCTACAGAGACAGGAACACGGCACAGGTCGACCTGTGTGGACATTTGGCCAGAGTTGTGTGCTTTCTCGGTCGCCTTTATGATAAAATGCCAAGCACAAAACTAAACAGTTCTCTGTAGTCTTTGCTGATACAGGTCCACAGAACCAATTTTGCACACTTGACACACTTCCTTTGTAGCTGTGCCTCTTCAGCTGTCTTCAAGCTGTGAGCCTTACAGACTTTTAAATCCCACCTTTTAAGCGAGGATTTCTCTCCAGCCTGAGAATGCCCGACTGTTTAGTTATTAATGCCAGGGAGGGCCTTTTTCTCCCCCTTCGCTCAGCCCTCGACCTGGAGTAATTCACCTGTGGAAGGACACTTTCCCTTTAGTATTCCAGCTGAGGAATGAAGAGTTGGCAATAAATGCCTGCATGAAACTGATCAAACAGCAGGATGTGGGGTATGGTTGGGTTGTTATTCATGAATTTCTTGGATGAATGGCGGTCTAGTTCTGATTGACATGAGACTCCAAGATGAATCTGAGTTGCTTAATTTTGATAGACGTCTGAAAATAGCAGCCTGCTTAGCGAAGTTGCACCAAGACCAACAGGCACGATAACGCATAGCATAACATGGAGCACTTATCACAGCGTCACCAGGTATAGCATCATTTCAGTCACATTAAAAAAACCCAACTCCATTGACCGTTCATTCATCGACAAAGACGTTAACTTCTGGAAAAGTCAAGGGGAAATGGAATTTAACTAACATTACATTTTTGAATTTAAGGAACATAGAGAGTAGATTTTCCAAGTAAATTAAATATATTTTCAAATTCAGTCTCAAAACATTAAATACTATTTCACTTCATGCTTTTCAAATTAAAAATAATAACTCAAATGGAGTTTCTACAGGCACAAATCTCAGCCCAAAACATCTCGGTGACTGGTGCAACTGACTCGTTATAACCATCATTTTTTGAGTACATTTATATAACAAAAAGAAAGTGAAATAAATAGAATAGAATAGAATAGAATAGAATAGAATAGAATAGAATAGAATAGAATGGTCCACAAGGTCCAGGACTGCGCTGGCCTTCTTCACCAGTCTGTTTAGTCTTGTTCCACTGTTCTACTTTCTCCTGTCCACTCACAGCAGGTGAAATTCTTAAATGTGGCATTTGTGTACAGTGTTAGCTCCGTCAGCCATGTCACTGTGAATAGCATGATGCAACTCTGACAGCATTCCTTCTGGTGTTAGATAAGCACAGCTAGCTCGTCCATCTTATTGAAGATAGATCTCATGTTCTCCATAATTATTCATGGAGGGATCGGTCGATGTAATTTTTTCTTAGCTCGCACCGCAGTAGCACATCGTCCTCACCTCCTTCTCCTCAGCTCGCAGGCAGTTAGGATTGACATGCTACAGGCTACTAACAGCTGAAGCCTCTTGTGCAAACAATAGAACCATAGTTACACATGGGATCCCCAGACAAACAGGAACAAAAAAGGTAAAAACACCGCTGCAAATGCAACAAGAATGAGCCATGAAAAGTAATGACAGGCTCTAAATATGAAGATAACTGGAAAGATAAGGGGGAAAAAAGGAGAAAAAAAAGAACAATGAAGACAAAGCTACTGCAACAAGCTGCCACTCGAGAGGCACTTAGCAACAGATACATTAATGGCATCAGAGTTTAAAATCTACGCTTTCACATTATTTTAGGCAGGAGAAAGGATAGTTTTCCCCAAAAGTATGACACGACACAGACTGTATCTATCAGAGGCTGTGGTACTCATCGCAGCAGTAACAGGTTTGAGTCCTTGCCGCAACTATTTGCTGCATGTCTATCACTACTCTTTGCTCCCTCCATCCATAACTGCTTCTGTTCAGTCAGTGAATAGTTACTTGTACAAAATCAAATCACCTGATTTAAAAACAGGGAAAGAGACAGAACCAAGTTTGCAAAGACTCAAAGGTTTCTAAAAGTTTGGTTTATGAGAAGCCCCAGGTAAAAGGATGTTAAGTTCCCGCAGTTGAGAAGGGCCATCACTGGCTCAGAGCTAAAGAGAAATCACATCTTTACGAAACCAATTAGTCACACTGTGGCACTCTGAAATTAAAGTGGCCCGAGAAAAAAAAAAAAAAGAAAAAGAGAGCAGACTATCAGACGGTGTCTTGTGACAGACACTATATGCCAGCAACCAACTTCCCAGCCAGAAATGAAGGGATTGAAATGCTTCAAAGTCCAGCTGAAAAATGGCCGCGCTGAGGTGGTCCTGCGTGTTGGGACACAGTCGGTGCTCCAGCAGATGCCACATGCGACACCCTCTCACATTTCATGATCATATGGGTGGCCTCATTGACTGCATTGATTCTGAAGGATTATCCTGGCTGGGGCCATTACGCCGAAACATAGGCCGGCTCCTTCCAGTCTGTTGCAGTGCTGGATAATCCTGGCTTCTTCATCAGTAATATCATTAGAGCATCATCTCTGCATGTTATTTCTGGGTTATTACCTGCAGGGGAGCAAGTACTACGGCTAACGCCGAGCATCTTTCACGCTCCCTGCTGGGACACGCAGCCGTGTTGACAAATAAAAGCTTTTTCCCCTGGCTGGGAAAAAAGGAGAGCGTGCTTTGAGCTGCACCAACATTTAAAGCTCACTGAAATGGGGATGTGTCGGATTTGGAGTGACATTTGCAGGAATATTCCAAACGTGACTATGCTAAAAACAAACAGCCGTCAGAGCACTTCAAAGCCCTGCAAAGCGAAGTGAGATTACAATCTTTGTTTGTAATTAGCCAATTGCTGCCTTGGCTTTAAATGACTATACTGTTCAAAAATAGAGGATCAGTGGCTTTCCTGCAGACATAGAGCGATGACGAGCAAGTGCTTTATGTTAATCAAGGGGTTCCTAATGCAGTCATTAGCATGCGCGGCGGCAGACGCGGCGAACCCTTAATTCTTTTTCACCACTTTCTCCTGGGCTGGCTGGGATGACATCCCTGCGTTTTTCACTTGATGAGTCGCTAAGGCAGTCACGGAGGAGAAGCACATTTCCTTCACGCGCAGCAACTTCAGATGCCAGCTCCGCCATTTCAACAAGCGCCTGACAAATTGATGCGGAGGAAAAAGAGAAAAAGGGCATTGGCTGTGCTAAATGTGGCAGCAAGCAGTTGACAGTTCAGAGGTCACAGCGTCACCACACGGGCTTTTATTTTCTCTGTAACTAAACTCAGGGGAATCAGGGAGAAAAGTTGCTGCAGGATGTTTACCAAGTGGAGGATCCACTGTTATGCAGCAAGTCTGCTTCCAGTGGAAAAAATCCTTTTTCCCCTCCAAAACTCATGTATGCAAACTTACTGTATCATGCTGGTTCCATTGCACGAATCAAAAATAGTATTTAAACCTGTCCCTGTGCAACTATTACCCACTTTCATGGTTAAATCACTTTGAAAAGCAGAGGCAAACACTGGGAGTGATATTTTAACGTTTGAAAAAGATCTTAGCCAACACAGTCTAATCACACGGCTAACAACGCTGAGCCTGTGCTGCACACAAACACACACAGCACACACACTAGTCAGAAAGACAGCTGGTAGAGATGAATCTGTAAAATCACTGTAAAGGAAGACAGTGCTTGTAAGGCAGAGGGAATTCTGAGATTGGGCTGTTCAATATGCAGACTCGACTACACTTTACTTATTTTTCTTAGTTCCATACTCCATTGCCAAGCCAGCCTACCTGAGGCTGACGTTGTACTATTTAGACTTCGAGTTCTCATTTAGGGCTGCTTCTTTACTTTCTTAGTGTATCAAGTCGCATTAATTCCTCTTTTTGGACTTGAAAACTGGACTCAGAAAAGGTTCAGTAAGCCAGTGAGCCAGCGAGCTGAAAGTAGCAACAGCTGGGTGTGCAGCTCCTAAAGCCAGACCAAAATCACACAAGAGTTAAAAAAAAAAAAAATTCTGTAAATATCAAACACGTTTAATACTTACAATTTGAAATCAGTAAGGCTGTGACGCAGACAGGAGGAGTGAAATCTGTGTCTAGTGTGAAGGAAGCCTTTGTAGGTTACCAAGATCCGCACTCTGGCGACCACAAGACTCAGTAAATATGGTTCTATTAGTTGTTGAGATATCTTGAGCTGTTTTGTCTTGATTAGGTGTTGGTCCAACCAACCTGGCCTCTATGTTTTAAAAAATTAACTGAATTCCCCAAAAGTGTTACTGTCAAACATATTAAATTAATAAAGATTTAGGAGACCAGAGCGTATGTTAGCATCTCATGTTTATCATGAGCATGCCTTCGGTGTTACAATTTCTCAGACTGGAATTTTTATCAAGATATTAACTAGATGTTCAAATTTTGAGAATATTCCCAGTGGGCCACATTTGAAAGGCCCTGTGAGGACTTAATAAGTGATCTTAAAATAGTCTTTTTTTTTTTTTTTATAAACTTGCCTGTTCATGGTCCATGTATTAAAATGAGATTATCAGCACCAAAGGTTTTTTCTAAATGCTACTTCTCAGTATCCATGGTCGGGTTGGATTCTCCCAGAAAAACACAAATCTATTTAAAGCACAAAGTCCCTTTGATGACACGATGCAGGCCGGCAAGGTTTAGCAGTGAGAAGCAAGATCTTTCCTTTTCTCTGCAGAAAACGATACTTGGATTTATTTTGTAGAAACTGCAGAAACTGGAGCTGAACTGGCAGAAAGAAAAAAGACAGAAGAGTAGAAGAAAGCTGAACAGGAGAGTGACAGCTAAGCTAAAGGCTAAAATATGAGCTAAACTGTTTGTGATAATGTTCATTCCAACCCACATGCAGCAGTTATTCTGCAGTGATCTGATCAAACTTGAGAGTCTGTCAATACAATGAAGAGTGAGGTTACGTTAGCTCTGATTGGTAGATGAGCAGGACATAAAGATTCGCCAACGTTACATGTTAGCCTACGTCTAAGAGCATAGGGCTGCTAGCAGCTGGCTATTTAACTACAGTACAAACAGAGTTTACAAAGTTTGATTTTTGTCAAGTTTAAAAAAAAATAGCACTAAGTAACTGTTAATAAGCCACATTACCTTGTGGCTTTGTTTCCTTGTGTGCAAGTGTTCATGGGAAACAGAGTCTTTATCTTGTAAAACACTAGCTTTTCCAGACAGTCCTCACGGCCCTTTAAGAAGACCTGCTCTTCAATTATTTGCTTCCAGAACAAACACATCTTGACAAGAGTCACGTTCTTACGACAGTAGGTGTGAGCGCTCATGGGTAGCGGGGTTTTTGTCTCCGGAAAAACACAACCAATTCCAGGCAAAGGTGTCACTGCAATCAACGCCAAACTGACAGTCCTCACAGCGCCTTTAAATGTAAAGTCATGAATTCAGATCAAAGAGAATTCTGCTTTCACCAAACTGACTTGAACGAGTTGTTTTGGTACCATTGTAGAGTATTTAGCTCTGACATCCCATGAATGATTTCCCGGCTCACATGTCGGTCTGATCTGCCTCAATTAGAGGGCTTGTACCGTTGAGTCATTCATCAACATCGTCCCCTATCAGATGCTAGGGGTGAACGTTTGCTCGCTCACTGGCAGTGATGATATTCTGATACTCTGTCAGATCCCTGGCCAACAGTGTGGCAGCGCAGGTGGTGCTGCTGCTCCGGTGATGAGCCCATCTGAATAGAAACTGTCACACGAAAGAGAGGAATTGTCTCGCGTCTGTATCAATAAGAGGATCATGCAATCCTCTCAGATTAAGTGACTGAGGAGGAAGGAGGAGGCTTGTGATCAGCTCATATTATGTGTTCTGTTCGCATGTTTCCAGACAGGCAGAGGTCTGAAGACTCCTTTCTGAACAGCAGGGCCTGTGCAAATGTAGTGGAAAGATAAAAATGACTGAGAATGCAGTACTTTCCTCAGGCTCAGAGGGCGTGAGTAATACCCCAGTTATAATTTAGAGCAGGGAATCGCATGCTGACAAAAGCAGCATATGTTGTGTGAGTCAGTTCTGCGCTAAAGCTGAGAAAGAGGGGAGGAAAAAAAAGTTTCAGTCCCTACCTTCCAGCTCTCTCACACCTTATTCCCCATCTGGCCTTTCTACATCAGCCCCGCTCTGCTTCTCCCCCCTCCCCACCCCGGTGAGTGTTTCTACAGTCATACCTTTCTTCCGATGGCACCATTTGGTTTATTGGGTGGAGGCGGCTCAAAGATCCTTTGCTGCTGCTGCGGAGGCAACGTGGAGTACAGGGGGATGATTTTGATGTCGCCGACTTCGTGGCCCAGGTCATCGATCTCCCTTTTGATTCGCTTGCAAGCTTCGTCGATTTCCTGCAACACAGAAAGAGCGACAATTAATCCAGGTGCTGCCCGCAAAGAGCAAATCAAACAGGTCCTGGAGAACACCTGGACGGACAATAGCTGTGAATCTGGATGATAGAGGGAGTGGAGGTGGAGGCGACGGGAGGTGGCCGGGGAAAACCATGGTTCCCTGCTACAGTACATTTGTTCTCTAACTATCACTCCATCTGACGGAGGAAATTAAACCTGGACTGCAGTATGCTTTGCTGAGCTCCCCGTGGCTCTGTTGTCAAATGCAGCAATCATGGAAAACATGGACACACAAACACAAATACACACACACACACACACACACACAGAGCCAGACAGGCTCAAACAGGGTTCATTATTCCACAGTGCAGTATTGTGGAGGGGGAATGTGAGATGAGACTGCAGCGCTGATGCATAACCAGCGGCAAATCATGGCAGATCAGTTTAGTGAAGCTGAACGTTCTAGAGCCGCTGGGCTGGCAGACAGACTGAGGACCTGAGCAGCGCCAGGAATAAGAAAGCATGATAGTGAGCATGGTGCTATGCCCTATTCTCTAGAGGCTTATTGAAATACTTTGATAATAAACCAAATATGCCTTTACATTCCACAGGCACCTCTAATTTAACTCACAAACACAGAGAACGTGCTGTTTATCCACACATTTCATGACCCCCCCTTCTTGTGGTCTGGTTTGTTGTCCACCGTCAGACTTTTCCTCCTTCTTAACCCCCTGCTGATTGGAACTATTGTCCTTCTTTAGCTAACAGCAATCATTTAATCCTCATGAAGCAGCACTTACTAACAGTGTGTCATATTACAGCCTATACTGTTGCACCACCTGCAGGCCCACAGGAGTAATGCAGCAGCTTTTCATTAAGAGGAAAGATGATGTGAGCAATACAGACCAGGATCGCAAAATAATTTCACAGCTGCTCACCACTTGAGCTTTACAATAGGCTCCATCCTAGCTCTACATGCATGCCTATTAATTATTAGGAGGACAAAACAAACCATTGGAATATCATAGAGTTTTTGTTTCCTGTTCTGGAAGCATTCTGTGCCCAAATGGTTCAAGCTTGAGTGAAAGTGACTTAATCCAAAGCCAGGAACACTTGCCTCGACATGAGAAAGCACCGGGGTGACATTTCCTGTTTTCCCTCTGGACCGCGACAGTGTTATTAGCCCTGTTTGTCCCCTCGTTCATCGCATTAAGTCAAACCCTGCTGATGGCCATGTGCCTCTTAATCAACACACTGACAAGTGGAAAACGGTAAATCTGAATGGATTGGTAAAATTAGCCGGGGTATTAATAGCCTATCAAGCCTCTGGATGCAGCAGCTGCCATGAAGAGGGAAAAAAAAAAAAAAGAAAAAAAGGGGGGACCTCGTTGCCAAAGCGCTGGAAGCAAGCTGGCTGTCTGTCCCTTAGGGACATCAAGACAGAGCGTGTATGTGTGTGAGAAGGGTTGTGTGTGTCTGCATGTGTGCCTGTGTGTGAGCAAACATACAGGGGCAGTTGGCCAGTGTCGGGAACCTGTCCACCAGTTCTCCCTGTGACCCCAGCAGCAACAATCTACAGCCAAGCTAATAACCGACACATTTAGGCACTCCTCTTGACTCGCAAACAACACCCCTGCCAATCCCTGTGTTTTGATGTTAGCAGCTGAGGGGGAAGCTTAAATATTAGGACTTATCTTTGCTCAACAGCTGTGATAAGTTTCGACTTTCTTGTTTAGAGTTGGTGCTTCAGCTCTATTTGTTTGTGGAAGAGAAATATCTCTCAGAAAAAAAAAATAAAAAAAGAAAGATTGAAGAGGGAGGAGAAAGGGTCGTGTGCGTTTTGCTTTGGTCTGATATAAATGAGGAAAAAAAGTCCAAGCCGCGGCTCGGCCATGGATCTGCCTCGCGATCATTAGTCTACATCAAAGTTGCTGGAAGACTGAAGAGGTTAAGAAGCGCTGGAGGGATGCGCTGCAGCACCCTTTGAACACCCATCTCTGCCAGACCTACCACACATTAACTTCTTTAACCCAATTAGGAGGGGGCGATAATGAACTCACCGTGGGAGTGCTCAGGGTAATGCCTTGGCTTGACACAGTGCAGGGGGGGAGGGGTGGAATATAAATCAAAAAATTACATCTAAGTACAGAAAAAATCCAAACACGAGACATGTAAATATCCCACACTCTCCTCCACATTCAAAACGGCGCTGATCAGTGTCTCTGGCCGTGTGAGCAGCTGGGATCCAGCTAAATCTAAAATCAATCAGCAGCTCTCGGTGGAGCCCACTTCAAACGCCGTGCCCTCCGATGACTTTATCCCCTTTGTAACAAGCCACATATTGATCCCGCTTTGGCAAATGAAAACTGACGTAGGTGTTCTAACACAGTCGAGCTGCCGTTGAGTGACAAATAATTACAGCTAATAAACAACAAGGACACACCAGTGCTTCTGAAGATTCCTGCTGCAGATGGAAAATCGGTTTTCTGCCACTTTTGTGTAAAATATCAAAGTGCCAACATCTTATTCAAAGTAACAGAACAACTTGTTACACCTGTACAAACCCAGGTGATCACATGGTCTCTAAAAAATGCTTTTCTTTTAGAGTGCTGGGAGAAAAATCACGCCAGCACAGGCAAACTGAGCTCTGAGAGGTCTCACCCATCCAACTGTCTGGACATTGAAACATTTATTGCAGCATTTCTGTGTGTTTAAGTGTGTGTGTGTGTGTGTGTGTGTCCACCCTACTGTGACCAAATTCATCATTTTGGGCGTGAACCCTGCCCTCCATTACACATCAGTGGACAACATTTGCAGGGAGGGGAAAAAAAATAATAAATGACTTAATTTCAGAGATTTGTGGGGAGGGCAGAATCTGGGTCACTCCTTGCGGGTTTTTTTTATTTATTTTTTTCTCCCGACGTTGTGCAACTCCTGGTGGTTCCCAGACAGCCACTCTCACATGCATTAACATCTAACATCTGAGGATTAATCATTTTCTGTGCAGAGAGTGCGTTTATGTGTCTGTGCTCACAACACTGCATGTGGGTGGCTCAGCTACGTCACAAGAAAAATATGCACAATCTTAACCGAAGATACGCCTGACATCAGAGACTGGATTTGTGTTTTGGAATATGCAATTTGAAAACTTACTGGTGGGTTAATATTTGGTTCAATCTGTGACTTTTTAAAGCCATCCAATTCAGCTGCTTTTTCTAGAAGGGCCTGATTTGAAAGTAACTACCTTAAAGGCGCTGTAAGGACGATCCAGAATAAAGACACAGTTTCCCATCAGCATTATTACCCACTGTTGGAAGGACGTGACTCTCGCTGAGGAGTGTGTTTGTTTTGGAAGCAAAAAATGGAGATCAGATCTTCTTTGCACTACTTTTCTTCGCCCAAGACAGATTTTTGCTGGGTGAAAAGTGAAAAGATGATTTATTTATTTATTAATTTGTAGTTACACAGCGCTATTGTAGGAAAGGTAACAACGTGCACATTTTATAAACTGTTTGTAATTTAGTGTCCAGAAGGTGAGCGGACTCTCTGTTTAGTGTTACTCTCAGCTCGGTGCTCTGAGTCGTGTAACGTTAGTGAATGCTGGTTATGTCCAACCAGAGCTCATCTACCAACTCCGACCTCACCAAGCAGAGCTAACATAACCTCACTCTCCATTTTATTGATGGACTAAAGTTTGTACAGATCACTGCAGTATACCTGCATCATGTGGGTTGGAATGAACACGATCACAAACAGTTTAGTTTAGCTTGTGTTTTAGCCTTTAGCTCTGGCTCCATCACTCTCCTGTTAAGCTTTCTTCTGCTCTTTTGCCCTTTCTCTTTTTGTCACTTCAACTCTAGTTTCCAACATTAATACAAAATACATCTAAAAAAATGTTTTCTTTAGGTAAAAGGATAGATCCTACTTTACACTGCTAAACTTTACTGACCGGCATAATGTTGTTGTTGGAACTTTCGGTCTACTTGCCATAAATGGATTTGTGCTCGACCCCACCACAGATACTGAGACATATCACTCAGAAATATTTAATTCTGGTGCTGATACCCTTATTTTTAAAATCATGGATTATTTACAGGCATATATATTTAAGTGAGACTATTTCAAGATCACCTATTAAGTCCTCACAAAGCCTTTAAAATGTCACATGTTTAAATTCATTTTTTATGTTCGACTAATAATAAATGCAACTTAGCGTTTTACATTTCATTTAGCTCCGGATGAACTTGACATCCATAAAATTGGGAATATAAAAACCTAACTCTGACTACCATCCATCTCATCTTTCTAATCTTTTACAGGATGCAGTCCACTTTTTTAAATTGAAATAAATGAGTCAAACGTTGGTCTTATACACCAAATTTTACATTTATGAAGGGCTTTTAAAAAAATTCACATTTTTCATTAACTTACAGAAATGATCAGGTTGGGAAGAAAATTTTACTGCTATACTATTTTACCAATTCATAATTTAAATATATATCAGATATGTTCGTTTATTCACAAATTTATTTACAGAAACCAAGATCTCCCTGACACTTTTCAACATTTCTTTACTTTCTCTTCAGATGTTCACAATTACAGTACCAGACACAGTAACAATAATGATCTATACTTACCCTTTACCCGTACCACACTCATCAATTTAACATGTCTTACAGAGGCCCTATGCTCTGGATTAGTCTACCGCTGTCTTTAAGTTCATCTCTTCCCCTTCACTCTGCAAAAAGCATCTTAAACATCTCCTTCACATCTAGTCACTTCCTGCCTTCTCCATTGCATCAGCTTTAGTAACCTATGCCTACCTATAAAGTTATCATCTGCACTTTGTCTCTTTTTTGTTCTTTATTTTTTTTCTCATCTAACATTGATGAATTTTGTACCTTGACTCCTTATTTGTCTTATTTTATTTCGCTTCATCCCCACACCATTATTATAATTTTGTTTTAATGTGTGCTAAATAAATAAACTAAACTAAACTAAAAGCTTTAAATGGATAGTTGAAGCATAATAAAAAAGGCACTTTTATTTCACATGCAGCAGTATTGTTTTGGGCTGGGTTTGAAAAAAAAGAAAGGATGATTGTTTTAACAACATTCTCATTTCAAAAATAGATCGGGTATTTATTTGAATTATTAGCTCCCTTGTTAAAAGACAAATAGAGCTGTTTATAAACTCATAATTCTCTCATAACAACAGTTTAGTAATTAGGAAGAAATACTTTCTTTTTTGCTTTTAGTATAAAATACATTCTGTAAGCATTAACCCTGCTACTTTCAAAGTTATTTTTGGGGCCATTTCGCCTTCATTTGATGGGACAGAAGGAGTAAAACAGAGAACTTTGGGAGCAGAGAGTGGAGAATGTTTTGCAGCACAGGACCAAGCTTGGAATAAAACCCACGGCGCTGTGACGAGGACTGGAGTCGCTGTATATGGGTCGCATGCTTTAACCACTGGGCTAAACCGGCCCCCTAAGTGCTGCAGCCTTTAAGTTCATGCTACTGGGAGCCATAAAAAAAGCTTTCTCTAAAACTGAGTAAAAACCAAACATTTGTTTGCTTCACAGTTAATGGAGGCAGCTGTCAGACTCCAAACTCTGTGTCAGCAGGACTTAAAGAACCTTCTGGAATTTCTGCTTTTTATTTGAGTATGAAAATGTCTCCATCATGATATGTTTTAAGACGCTGCTAACAGCATTAAAGGGATAGTTCGGATGTTTCTGAGTGGGGTTGTATGAAGTGTTTGACCCCTTTGTTAAGAAACCCAGTTCTTTGGTCACATCAACTTGATTTTCCCAGAGTGCTCTGATAGTGATATTATAAATTCTGATGTAAGTTAATCTCAGTTTCAGATCATCTCAAAAGCCAAACGTTCTCCATGTTTCTCAATAACAGCAAACCGACCTGCATCCACTGTGAATAATACACTTACCCAGAGAACCTCACACAGCTACACAAAAACCCCTGAGCTATCTCTTTAAATATGAAGCAAGCTGTTATATAATCTGCACTCACAACTGTTAAAGTAGTTATTTCTGAAGATCTTAGAGTTTGGCATTGGCAGAGCAGATTTGGCAAATTTTTCATGGGTTCAATCCACAAACTCAGCTCTGCTGCTCATCCCACAAATGCGTGTTCCTAACACATGTGGCTCCATTTAAAAGGGAAATTAAAAGGTCAGGAAGAATTATTACAACAAAGAAAAACTATCTTCCAAACACAATCTGTCTTAATCTCTAAATGATTCCAGTGCTGGTGGATTGAGGTTGCTGAACAGTCAGATTTGACCCACAGGTTGAACATTCCTGACTGAGCCAAGCTGTTGATCAATAATGAAAATACCCACTACATCCTGACTTGTGTGCATCTGAAGATTCAAAAAAACTCAGTGACACCGTTTCAGTAAATTTCACTAGTGATGAATTGTGCTTTCAGCCGCGTTACCTCTTGTCCGGTGAGGAAGAGCAGAACGTCCCCTTCGTCTGCCTCACACATGTGGATCTGGATCACCGTCCGTATGGCCGCCTCCAGATAGTCCCGCTCTGGTTCCGGGGTGTAGAAAATCTCCACAGGGTGCGTGCGTCCAGGGATAGTCAGCAGCGGGCAGCTGTCAAAGTAAACCTGGAACTTCCCAGCATCGAGCGTGGCGCTCATGACGATGACCTGTAAAGAGAGCGGAGCAAAGCCTGTGAGGGACAATGTGTTCATAAAAGAGGTGAAAGGAGAGATAAAAAAGTAGAAGTAAAGACAGCAGAGTGTTCAAGACAGTAGTGATTAAAGAAGTGAGCACCCAGGCGTAAGATGAGTTAACGTTTTATATTGCTTGATGATAATTAGGACATACAGTAGATAAGGGTGCAGCTACGTAGAAAATAGATGGAGGGTGCAAAAAGATATCCAAAGAACGATGACGCGTCTAATCAGAATTTAGAATAACGACGCTGGAACTAACCCAAGACGGCATTTACCGTGTAAAAGCTGGCATCGGACTCAGAGTCGCTGACCTACACGCAGCCATGACAGTCCTTGTTCCTGATGTTTGGTACACAATGTTCTCTCCGGGGCCATTAGATGAAGCGCATTAGGATTCTGATGGGAAACGCGTCTCCCATTTTCAATCTCAAACATTTTCAGGGGCCAGTGTCTCGGCATTTCGCTTTACGCTCTGCGAGACATCATAATTGCTCTTAATCAAGGCAAATTAAACTTTCCAATTTGGAAGGGGATAGGGATGAAGGAGATAGAGGGGTGTGGGTGGATGATCATCCCCAATAACCTAGACCTCATTTAACAGTCGGCGAACAACAATCTAACCTTTGATTCCACGCTGACAAACAACTAGTCATTATCCATCTGCTTTATGAGAAATATGTCTGGCACACTCTGCCTGTAAAACTTCTGCCTGCACTCTACCATCCACACCCACGAGCTGCTGCTCGCCCTCCCTGCCTTGAAAAGAGGCTGACTCTGGGAACGATCTCCCTGAGCGCTTCAGTGCAGAAAAGATGTGCATTTCTGAGATCAACAGCAGCAATTTCTCCACCCCGAACAGATCCACAGCTGTCAAACACGGGGACACTGTCAGGAGAAATGTGACAAAATGAAGCAGTGACAGAAGAGGGACATTTCGCACTGGCTGTCACTGAATCTATCACCAGGGGAGGAAATATTTTATGCTTTAACAGAGTTTTGCAAGCATTAAGTGGGACATGTTTGTGCAAATAAATCAGACTTTCACTTCTAACATATCTGCATCAAGTCTCTGGGAATGTGGCTTTGAGTATCAAAAATCCATAGAATATAAAAACTCAAAGAGTGATTAAGCACAAACATCTAAAGATATTAGAAAACTCAGTTCAGCTACCGCCCATTTTCCAGTTAAGAGCGCTTTTCAGGACTGTGTGGGCAGGGTGTTGATTGACCTGTCAATCTAACTAAACCATGACAACAGTCACAACACAACATGAAGCAATACAGGGAAAGTGTGTTTCATATCTTGAACGATCTCTGAATGCTGAGTTATAAGTAACTAAGTTCTGGGAGCTGTCAGGAATTTATTAACATAGACATTAAAGCTTAATAAAAGCTCATACAACATCCCTGAAAATGACAGTTTAATGACGGTAACTCACAAGTCTGGCGAAAGCAATCAAATGCAGATATAACACGCTTCGGCATCTTGTGGTGAGTGTCTTGGATAGTTTACGTTGTTAACGTAAGTATCCTTCTTCTCCTCTTTCTCTACTTTGCGGGAAGACAGTAGATGGTAGCCCTCTGATAGCTTTCAATCATCTTTGTTTACAGTCTACACTCTCAACAGAGACAGCAACACCATCCTGTCATACAAATAACATGAGGCTGTTTAGTCTGTTAAATAAAAGAACAGGGTATAGATCTGATCTATAAGAGAGGTATGTCCCTCATCTGGTTCAGAGCAAGGAGTCGTTTTTTTCTGCGCCCTGCTCTCCCTCTCCTGCACTTTACGCGTCTCTTTTTCCAAGCAATTTTCCCGCAGTCACCTCAGCCTGGATATCACGTTTTACAAATCACTACCCGTGGGTTTTTCTCAGATATTTTGAAATTCGTCTGCCCTTATCCAGACAAGAGCGTGCCAGCCACGGTTTTAGCTTGCGTAATCACAACATTCTGTTTTGGGCCGTGTTGTTTTGGTGATAAAAGTCTTTCGGCCAAAAACCAAAAATACACTTTTGGGGCATTTTCGGCCAAAAATTTTGGGTGGCCGAAATTTCAGTGCATCCCTAAGAAAAACCGAACATTCTCGCTATCAGCACTGGTGGAAAAGAGAGGGCTGACAAGTGTACTCAGTCATAGTGGGTTAAGGGTTAAACAATGCACAAGCAGAATTAAAGATTTATAAATGATAAGTCATGATAAATGCTCACACAAAATAAAGAAAAATAAATAAACGTAAATCATGGATTTATTTGCGCAACTTAAATCATTTTGAGACCAATCTTTCCCCATACTCCTGGGGAGTCACCACTAATCTGCACAGAGAAACAGCAGAGAGGGAGCTGGAAAGCTAGACAGAAACGTAACATGTAGTCCATTTAGGGAACATGTGAGGAAAATGGGGTTTTTGGTTCTCAAATGTCACAGCTTGCAACAAAATATCCATTGATGTCCCACGTGCAACGTTCGTCTATGGCAGGCATGATTATGGCGAGCATGAATGCTGAAGGCAAAACTACATTTAAAAGTAACTGGACCTCTTTGTCATTCCAAACAAAAGATCCCAGCGTCATGTTTGAATCTCTGGTGAAAGAGAGTTTCATGTCAGAAAAACACAGCCACATACGCATTTGCTTGGTTATTTGAGGACGATATTTTTTTTTTGTAAATGATCAGGTGTGGACGATATCTTTAAAAAACGAATGGGGGGGTTATTTGTTTGTGAAAATACCCAGCTACATGTGCACAAGGCCTGAGACTCACCAGAAAGAGACAAACAAATCGACTCGGGGGAGATACAATGAACCACAAAATAATAGATTTCTTTTGTGGATATAATTTTTGTGTTCACACACAATTTTACTAATAAAATCACTTGTGCAGGATATATTCCAGTATGTGTATCAGTGTGTCTGCACACAAACTTTATTTTGACTGTATATTTAGGGGACAAATGTAGGTGTTTTTAGTTTTCTACATTGTTTTTACTTTGTTATTTTGCAGTAGATCACACGACTCTTCACACTTCCCTGTAAAGAATCTATCCTGATGACATTTTTAAAGCCAAGACATTTCAATAATAAATAAATTATGGAATTATTTTGGGGAAAACTTATGGGAGAGACAGCGGAGACCTGAGCTATATACTTGTTGTGTGAAGCACGCTTCAGGATCCTAATTGGACTGCAAACCATGCAGCTCACAGGAAAGAAAGCCTTGGCTGGAAATTGTTTATTGCTCAGTACTGGCTCCACAGGAATGCCCAGAGTTAATAAGCTGACCTTACAACATAAAAAATGCCAGGGTGGTAATATCCCATTATGAAACTAAGTCTGTAAAAAAATGGTTTTATTAACATTCTCCTTCAACTCTTTTCCGGAACTGCTTTTTACCTTAAGATCTTGCCTCTGGCGGGCCACCTCCTTGAGGACCCCCATGAGGATATCTGTAGCTAACGTGCGTTCGTGCGCTTCGTCCAGTATGACGACACCATAGCGCTCTAGTAGAGGATCATTCATGGCCTCCCGTAGCAGCATTCCATCCGTCATGTACCTTTAGAATAAAAAAAACACGATTCTTTCAATCAATACAGAACTTTCTGAATGTGGCGGCTGGAAAATAAAAGAATGAGCCCAAAGTCACACAGGGAGCAGGTCAATCTGAATCAGAGGTTTCTGAACTTTCAGAACCATGTACAGCTGTAAATGGGTTTTTTTTTAAAGAGGAACATTTTTCTACATTTTGATGTGAAGTTTATCTGTGATAACTCATGAAAAAATTTGGGTTGAAAGCTGAGGACTTGGGCTATTTTGGAGGGCAATTGTTTCAGTAAGACCCCTGTGTACAAGCAGTGTTAGACTCAGCCAAGTTGGGGTTTAATCATTCCTTGTTTAGATTACAGTGAAAGCTGGCCGGCTCCAGCTAAAATCTTATTCTTCAAATTCAGCCACAGGTTTTTAAGTCCAGAGAAAGATGTTTTAAATGCTGTCTTACTTGAGGACCGTCTTGGCGGAGCTGCAGTCCTCAAACCTGATGGAGTAGCCCACCTCTTGGCCTAACATGACATCCATCTCATCAGCCACCCTCTGGGCGACGCTCATGGCCGCCACTCTCCTGGGCTGGGTGCAGGCCACTGCTCTCTTCGGCCCTGGCATTGATCGCACCATGTCCACACACCACTGAGGAATCTAGGAGACAGAGGGTGAGTCGAGTTTAAAGATGAGAGAGGAATTCTAAACATGATTAAGACGTCATGATTTGATGATGTATCTTCTGTTTAAAGGGTAACAGTACAGCTGGCTTGTCCTGTAGATAACTCATCTGTGCAGATACCTGTCAGCACTTTTACCAACAGTATGCTTGTCTTTAGAGCTCTAAGCACACCACTTCGCTCAGAGCAGCTCCAACATCAAGACTTTTACTTCCACGCCATTGAGCTCGAGGATTGGATGACTGCCCTGTGGAGATGATTCAGATTCTACCACTCTTTGAAATGTCAGCCAATCAGAGGAACAAATAAACACAGATGACAGGTTTGCAGGAGATAATCGTTCCAAAATTAATATCAAAATCTGTTTATGGTAAATACAGGACATGACCCTAATCACCAGGATGTGTTTGTTGGAAAACTGACTGATTAGAGTGTCAACGTGACTGCAATTTAAGGAGCATTTCAGTTTATTCCAGGGGATTGTGTTTTTGTATTTTTGTACATTAAAAAGCAAATCTTTCCTTTAAAGTCTCTGTAAAGCAGCAATAAATTTGAGTTCATACAAAAACATGTGTCATTGACCACTGAGCCAAATTTGAAAGATTAAAATAAACTGCTAAGAATGTAAAATTAGGTCTCAAAATCATAGAGAAATAAGCACTTCTCTCTGCTGTAGAGGCGTTTAGCCACGCCCACACACGGGAGGGGAGCCTCTTCCATGTACTGTACAAGGACGTTACCTACAGTAACAATGGAGGCTAGCGCTAGCAGCGTGATAGGCGGAGCCAGCCCTACCTGTTTGAGCCATCAGAGCCAGAAACTGACTCTGAGTCAGACACTGATAGAGCTCAGCCTCGTTCCTCACAGTCTCCATCAGAACGATCATTTATTTCTCCATTTATCACATTTAGCAACTTGGATTACGACTAGGAATGTTATAGCCTAGCTAAATACAGTTAGGCCCTTACAACTATATGGCTGACTGCCACCGACAGCATTATAAATATTTGACTTAATCTTGACTGAAATCTTAAGTTTTCTTAGACATGTCCGTAATGCTCCATCATAGGATGCTAATTCATTTTCCCATAATAACAAACGTTAAACGAAATTTTTGAAATAGCACATTTGAAACCATGGTATACTGCAAACACACTCACACTTGGAGAGAAATCAACATTATGGCGCGCTCACACTAGTCAAATGTTCCATGCCCAAGCACGCTTCAGCACCAAAATCCAGTTCCACAAGTATACCTTACTTCTGCACGGTTAACTTCTCTTTGGCACAGTACACTTCATGCATGAGCACAAGCATGCGGAAATGATCTCGAGAGATATTTTAAGCAATAACGGGGGTGTTAGAGGGCTGTGTCAGATCAAAACAACTTATCATGAGCCAAAAAGTGACCAGGGGCGCGGTCACTCTGACCATTCATACCGTGCTGAACTTAAGCACAACAAGTGGAGCAATTAAGGGGGTGAATTTTTTGGGAGCGTGGTGTTAAAAGCTTGGTCTGTGTGGCACACACTGTACAACTTAAAGAATCTGAACTTCTCTGTGTTTTTGCCTGCACGATCTCTGTCTTAGTTGTCAAGTATATAATCCATTTCTGCAAACTACATCTTAGTCTTTTAGGTGTGTGAGTGACATTATAAACTACTTTTTCACAAATTCTGTGAAAAAAACATTCTGTAATCTTTTCGGTAACGGCTATCAGAAGAAGGTAATTATCTGTTTTTGGCATCCTGCATCAATAGTTTACTTTATTCTCCATTTTTGACAATTTTGAAGAGCAGGCACCTTTAAAAAGTTAAAATAAACTTTACCTGTACGTATTGGGAATCAGCTCCACAGAGACTGTTTTCACTCTTTTCTGCATTACATCCTGTTTTTAAAGGTATCGTTATACTAATTCTATTACTTGATCAACACTGTAAATAATGTAAATGCTCCTGTTGAGCATCGTTATGTGCTGGTGCTGCAAAAACATTTAGGTTGTCACCTGTGTGGTCTTTCCAGATCCAGTCTCTCCCACCAGCACAAAAGACTGGTTCTGCATCAGGATGTCACTGAAGCTTCCTCTGTAATCCCAGACAGGAAGCTGCAGCCTCTTCTTCAGGATCTCATAGTAGCGCGGCGTGTGGGGCAGGTTGGTGAAGGGGTTGATCTGCTGCTGTATGGGGTTCTGTTTAAGGATGCCTCCACTAAATGACTTCATGTTTCTGGCCTTGTCTTGGTCTTGATCCCTTCCATAGTTTCTGTCTCTTAACCATTCGTTGTGGTCTCTATTTCTGTCTCGGTCACGCCTGAAAAAAAAAAGAAGAAGAAGAAGGATTAGGTTAAGATCTCAACAAGGTATTGCTACAGGGAAGAAAAAAAACATTCTCAAGAACTACACCAACATGTCTAAAAATTATATAGACTGTTGGTCAGTGTAGCGCTATGGCTGCAATAAATTGTGAATGTGTCAAATTGAAACAAACTTAAAAAAAAAAGCCACCTGAAGTGAAAGGAGGAAAAAAAGCAGTTCAATGTGAAAATAATTTGAGAATACAAGTCACCTACTTATTTTTGGCACAACCCATGTAGAAAAGCTATAAAGTTTTAACTCCGAAATTGATCATTTTAAGCCTGCAAAAACTTCCATTGCTCCTGCATGTTTGAATAAAATCAAAAATCTAGTTTATTCAATAACTAGCTAGTCTGCATCATCTCCTGCATCCATGTCCTTGACAGTGGGTAAGCTGCAGTGTGCAGTCAGATGATGCCCAGCTCTGCTGTTTTAATATTATAACAGAACTTTTCTTTCAATAAATGCATGCTATATTATTCATCCCCAAGGTTGCATCTAATATTCCTCATCTCTCAAGTAAGGTCAAATTCAAGGCAACGGGCATCCTCTCTGTGACATTCAGCTGTCAAGCCTTGTTTTGAAGCCTCTGTTGGCCCCAGACGTCTTGTGCAGACCCATATGAAGGCCCTGTGCTGTGAAAACCCTGCTTTTTAGTAAAGTCAAAGTCAATGAGTGGACATAAAAAGTGACATATCAGTGTAATCTTATGTAAACTGAGAGGCTAGCATAAGCCAGGCTAACTCACTGTATGTGCCCCTCCTCGGCGGACTTCATAGCTCTTCCTTCGTTTTTTTTACAGTCACAAACCATAACATTTAGGACTTTATTAAAACAAGAGGACTTTGTGTCATGAGCTTGTGTTATAAGCTCACAGAGCATGTAAACCATCACAAGTTAGCATGTTCGTTAGCCTGCTGGCTCTTGTCCCTTAGCTAGGTTAAAAAGCTAACCCCTTAGCTGGATGTCTACTGCACTGCCCTAGCTTTTCACAGTCTGTGTATACCTCCTGTTAATACAACTATAATTCCGGGGATCCCTTTCCATCCTGGGCATTGCTAACCTCTTGCTAAATCTACATCATTAACTGTATCGGCTTGTTAGCAGCAGGATAACAACAGAGCAGCTCGCAGCAAGCAAAGATACTGCAACAAGGCTGATGCTCCTACAGCATACAGTGTACACAATCCATCTCTGACAATTCATCATGACCTAAATGAGGTCGCTCTGACATCTACTTCTTGATCAACGTTTCGGGCTGTTATGGCAGCCGATCATGTAATGTAGAGCCCCACTAACCCTTAGGTGAATGGCTCTTACCTCATGTTAACAATTCCTTGAAGAAATTATTCAAAAGCTGCCTTTTCTTTTGTAAAACCAAGCGATCACTTTGCAGACAAAAGGTCCCAGAGTTACAGAGTACTCCCCATGATGCTGAATGAAAACCTATCAGAGCTCCAGCAGAATGAATCTGCAGGGGTTCAGGGATGAAGGGGGGATGCTGGGGGTGTGTGCAGCCCATACCAGCCCTGCAGTTGGACCGGCAATCTACTGACACGCCTCCTTCAGTTCAAATGTCCAGGCTTACTGCAGTGCACACACACACACGCCCACTCGCGCGCGCACACACACACACACACAGGCGCGTCACACACACAGGCACAGACACAGGTCCGTCTTAAGAAACAGCAGGGGCGTGTCCCGACTATTTGACTGTGGTGGCCAAATTCTGACAAAGTCTTGCAGGGGTGGCGTTACCACAGCACAGATTGTTTACAGACATTTTCTGAAAGCATGCCTCATACTCTCAGAACTCTACACACAAATCACAATATCACACACAATAGGCAAAACCCTTCACTTCTCCTGCAAAATCAAACTTTACATTCAACAAAATATTATTTGTTTCTTAAACTATTTTTTTTAGATGATCAGTGCATCATCACAGTGATAGAAGGGATTATAGAAATATCTACCCTGGAACCACTTGTCAAAAATTCACACTCTAGGTAGCCTGAAACATTGTTTCTGTGGACCAACTGCCAAAACACAACACTACTTCAAAGTATTCTATTTAAAACATTTCCTTAAATTGACTCAAAAGGACGCTGTTTGTTTTAAGTCACAGTTGAAAGTAAACTCCTGCACACCAACTTTTGAAAATAAGTTCGTTAGCAATGTTTTAGTGTCGTTGTTTTTTTGTTTTTTTTTTACTTGTTTGAAGTACCAACAAACAGATATGGAAAGAAATGACTTGCAGCCTGTTGCAACACAGTCCAAGTACGTAGTTGTTTTTAACATATTTTTAACATACAAGTAGCTTTTTACAAGCCAAATAGCCAGTCATAGTTCCTTATTTTTGGATGGCCAATCAGATTTCAAATGGAGTCCCATGCCAGCTTTGGTCACCTCTTTGGACATGCTTTTGGATAGCAGGAAACCTTTATATTTTGCTGATAAAAAAATGTTTGTTTGTATGAATTAACAGAATAGTGAGCTCAGTCTACAGGCCTGTTACTAGTATTGACCAATAAGCCCAATCACACCCAGTCATTAATCAATCCAATAAATAAGCCTAACTAACTAATATTACTCATCATAAGCCCCATCCGGGCCGACAACCTCCACCCTTATCAATTTCTAGGTGATGATGGATTTGGATTTACCACTCTGAGAGGATAAGAAGTATTTTTTTTCTTTATTTAGATGGTGCTTTGGAAAGTGATGAGCACAAAAGTCTTTAATTCAAGGCAGCCAGAAGATGTGAAATTCCCTCTTTCAACCTCTACAATTATAAAGTGATGAATAATGTGTCACTGGAGACAATCATTGCCATTGACACAGGTAATTACACAGCCTGGACATTGCTAACAAGCTGCATAATGGCAGATGGCTCATTGCTTATGGGGGATTGATGGTGATGGTTAAAGAGAAGTCAACGTTACTACAAAGTCATCATAATGCTCTAATATACAAGGATGATTTAAAATACTGGGGATTTTCCACATTTCTGTCCATCTCTCTTTCACGGGTTATTAAGTAACGGCTCAATTGTGTATGAAATAGCTCTGGCAAACATAACTGTAAGGATGATCGTGAGAGCCTGGACAATAATGGGGATACTCAATTTAAATGTGGCTGCAACTGCAACCCTAAACTTTATAGAAGGGAGCTAGAAATAGAGCAGATGACAGCGATAACATTAGTGTTTCCAAAAGAGGCTTAAAACTACTAAAAGGGAAAAACCAAGCCAAAAAGACACTAAAGAACTACTAAGATGGTATAAATGAAAACATAAAGATACAAAATAACCACAGAAAAAATGGGAAACGAAAACATCAACAATAACAGATGACGAAAACATTAAGATTTGACCTAGAAAGCTTGAGAGCAACTAAACAAACAAATAAAAAAGACAGATGACTGCAACAATACTTGCTACCTGAAATGCTGTAATTACAAATCATTGAAGAAAACTTTAAAGAGACAAACAACAAACAGAGGGACTTAAACCTTTGATAGTTTCTAAACAACTCAAACAACTACAAAGAGACCTCAAACAGCTACAAAAGTCACCTACAGAAGCTACAGAATAACGGTCTTAGTTGGTCAGACAAATTATTATTTATATTTTTACAGACTTGAAGAACCGGTTATGTAGACACTGCAGTGCAACCACCTGCTGCTAGCCAGAGCTTTAATCTGAGGCTAATGAAAACTGCCAAACTGCAATTAGACTTTACAATCTGATTTTATACAAGCAAAGCTAACAGATGGCATCTTGTACTGTGGTGCGGTTTCGCATTATTTTGATCTAGAAAAAAAGAGAAAGTTATACATAAACCAAAGGTTAGGGGTGCCAGCTCTGCTAACTTTAGCTTCTCTCAGCAAACCAGTTAGATATTGTTTACTTCAAGAAGGCTGTGGATAATATTGAGCTGCGACTCACAAATGATCTGCAGGATTGTTCTCTTTTTGTATTCTGATCTTTAGACCAGTTTACTTGTGTTTGTTTAGTCGTCAGAAAAATTAGTCACTGTGGAAGGTCCCTTCTAAGAGAAAGGGACATAGAGACACAAACCAAAGTAGTTTACATTCCTGATTATATCTCTCATTTTTTGATTTTGTCTTGCAAAAGCTGTCATGGAGGAAAATAGATTAAAATGTAAAAATCAAACTCTTCCTACACTGAAAAATTGCAGATAGAGATCTGATTCTATACGGTGGCTATCAGCTGACCCCGTTTGCTGCCTTGTTGTTGCTCTAGCAGCCAGTTTCAGTCATACTTCTAGAAAACTACTGTGGTAGGACAGGGAATGCCTGGAAACAACCTGGCAGTTTGTTTTCTTTGATCAAGAAAAAGTGAAGTAGAAGTGATGTAATTGTGGGGCAAATGACAGTTGGATTAGCTAAGCATATAAGGAGAACAGCAAGGCTAGGGCTAGCTTACCCTAACTTCATTTGTTCATTTATCAAAAAAAAAATATATACAAATTTCAGACACCTACTGCTCATACCCAATAATGCTTATTGTCACATTTACCAGTGCTAAGTGAGCATTTTTCTTTAGTCCCCAAAATAAATGCTAAGCTAACTGGGAACAGTTTTATATTTATCTTATAAAAAATATGAGAGTGATATGTTAATCTTCTCGTCTGACAGGCGGGAGTTTATTGAATAATTGTATTTTGTAAAATATTGAACCGTTTGCTTTCTTTAAACTTTTGAGTATTAAAACAACACAAAAATTAATATCTTAACTTCCCAGCCTTAACAAGATGGGGTAAAGACTTAGGTTGACACATTTGACCCATCTGCATCATACTTTTCCATATTAATTTTTGGCAGTTCATAATTGATGTGAATTTTGAAGTGTTATAGAATCTGTATGAAAGTGCAAATGGAGAGGGATGTAACCATGCATATTATATCTACAATGCATTAATTATTAACCCAACATGGAACAAGCAGGAAATAAGATGACTGACATATTTTGGCGGCTTCTCTCTCCCCTCTTTTATCTCAGGTAATAACAGTCTTGTCAGCAACAGAGCGGAAAGTCACACTTCTCAAAATGAGCCCCTGCGGAGCAAACCTGCAGGGTCTCTACTAGCATCTCTGAGACACCACATGATAAAACTCAGGTAAGCGTAAAAAAGCAAAGTGTGTGAACGAAGCCTGGATCATAGGTGCACTGACCATCACTGGAGAGGGCATCTGGTTGGTATAGTAATTAACCCTGCTGAGTGGTTGGCTTGGAAACTGCTGCCTCCACATGCCCCTGTCCACCCCCATCCTTCAAACCTTCAGAGGGGCCCAGGGATGATGGGGTGTCAAACCCTCACTGGTCACACTTATTAGAGCCAGTGAGCATTGCTGTGACACCACTGGTCTCTTTCACTATCTGAGCTCCAGGGTAGGATAAGAGGGGTGGGCTGGGGATCAGAACAAAGCTGGTTGACACTGTGGAAAGATCAGTGGTATATATAATATGGTACAAACTATCTTCACACCTAAAACATGAAAGAGTATCAGCCAGGTTCAAAGCCACACAAGTCATGCACAAATTATTTGTTCCTTTATCTCTTTTTCAAGCACCACCACAGCACTGCACTAACCTGAGCGGTTTAGGCAGAAGGCGGCTGTTAGAAGCACTTTTTTTTTACTTGCCCTCGAGTGAGGGACGTCGCTGTCACAGATAAGGGGCTGAGATTAGTTTTGGCAGAGGCTAGTTGCTGGTTCATTCTATCTGTAGTGGTGGTGATTGGCTACATCAGCTCTAAGGAATCCTCTTTTGCTCTCTTGGGATGTCAGGGGGTGGGGGGCAGGCAGGCTAAATCTTTCAGCTCTGTAACAAGACCAAACACTGGGCAATAAAATCCTGACAGTGGTATGAGAATTCATCTTTAGCAAGTAAGGATGCTAATAATGAGATACAATTAAAACAAACTTCTAACATTGGACTTTTCTCTTTGTGGTCCTTAAATGCATCTTTAAAATTCCTGTGAGGAACTCAATGTTTGTGTCAGCTTGAGCACACCCCTGTGGTCAAAATGGAACATTGTATTTTTTTCATAAAATAATAATCATAAAAAATCTCTTCATACTTTCTTTTAATGGTCAGCGATATCCCCCTTTAAAAGTCTTTTATGGAAAATGTTAAACGAGACTGAATCTGCATCACTCAGTTTTTAGACACCTGCCCCATAGCAGCAGCTTTGGGTCATGAAAAAAAATATTTAGAAAGGAACAAGTTTTTAGCTGATGGTTTCATTTAGATTTGTAACTTATAATGAGGTGATACTACACTGCAAAAACTGACATCCAAGCAAGTTTGTTTTTGTCTTATTTAAAGTAAAAATTGTCTTATTATACTTGATATGAGCCACGTTCAACAGACAAGTCCAGGAACATGTCTTAATTCAAGGTCTGAATTACCTGTAACAAGAAAAAAAAAAAATCTGCCAGTGGGGTAAGAAAAATTTACATGTCAAGTTTAGAGTAATGCCTCAATACAAAAAACTTTCACTTACTCCATTGGCAGATTTTTTTTACTCGTCACAAACAATCTAGAGCTGATTTTAGTCTTTTAATGTCTTTAAATGAGACGTGTTTCTGGACTGGTCTGGTGAATGAAGCTCATATCAAGTCTAAAAAGACATTTTTACAAAAAAATAAGACAAAAGCACTTCTTAAGATTTCAGTTTTTTGCAGTATATTAAAACCAGCTTCCTCCATAACCAGCTTAAAACTTCTCATAGAAGCTTGAAAGACAAAATATGATGCTAATAGATTAAAAAAACTCATCCGCAAGGCTGGTGACATAATCAGGGTGGAGCTTGACTCTCTGATGGTGGTGTCAGAGAGGAGGATGCTGTCAAACCTGCAAAGCATCTTGGACAATGTCTGACACCCACTCCACAGTATACCGGTCGGTCAAAGAAGTACCTTCAGTTCAAGTCTGATTCCCCCATGAAGCACCACTGAAAGACACAGGAGATCATTCCTGCCTGTGGCCATCAGGCTTCATAACTCTTCCTTTAAATCAGTCACTGTTATGCACTTTGCAATATCTGTTTTCAATATGCAATACCTGTCTAAGTGCAATATTTGTTCAATACAGTTCACTAAGTGCAATATCAGTTTATTTCTGTTCATTAAGTGCAATTATCTGTTTAATACTGCTTATTAAATGCTGTATCAGTTTAACACAGAAGAATCCATTTACATAATGGGTAAGGTAAGAACAGTGTTAAACTAGTATCGCACTTGTAATCTATCTTGTTTAGTACTTATTGCTTATTCCTAGTACTGACTGCTTATTCTTTTTTTATTGCTTATTATCCTACCACTTTTTTTTTTATCCTATTCCATCTTACTCCCAACTGCTGTGCTATGTGAAGAGCAACAGTAATACCAAATTTCCCCCTGGGATTAATAAAAAAATTCTGATTCTGATGTCAGTTACAGCTTATAGTATAAATCAGTGGTGTTGTAAAATGAGATTTAAAAAAAAAAGTGTTTTTAATTTATTTTAACATCGTGAAAGAGAACCTTAGTAGGGCTGAGACTCAAAATCGGCGTCAACAACAAGCATGTATGGATGTGTGCATCACTATTGAGTGTCCCCTGGAAACACTTCAGTTGTGTTGCGGTCTATTTGCAGCGCGTTTTTCTAAATGCTGTGAATGTGTCGCCAAACTGATGAAGCTGTTTTCTTAATCTGCTTGTGTTTTGTCTTTTTGCATGTGTTTTCCCAAGTTTCAGTGCTGTGAGCTCTCAGGGCCACCGTACTAATCCAGAGAATGCATCAAACTTTTTTTTTGCATGCTGATGGAAGCTTACAAAGCATCTATAGGCAGGCTAATTTAATTAATTATTTAAAAACTTCATAAGCAATCCGATAGCAAGCTGGTATCATCTTGAAATTTCATTAGTTAAGACTCCATCTGGTTTATAAACTTAAACTCTTCAGGGGGAAAAAGGCCTTCAACAGTGTGCCAAATCAGCTGCCTGGCACAGTTCCGACACTGGGTGCTCACCATAGCTTCCCAACTGAAATCCTTTCTCTCCCCTCGCCTCTTTTTTTATGTCAGAGATTAAAAATAGCAAGTGGCCTTCTGCAGAATAAGCAGTTCATGGATTCTGGCTCTGAGGCTGTGTTTGCCTGGAGAGGCCAGCTGTCACCTGCATGCAGGAAGAGTCGGCCTCAACACCGATTCCCAAACAGTGAAGCTCTGGTCTTTGGCTGAAAGACAGAACGGGTGTGTTTGTACAGCCAGTATACAGTGCTGGGAACCTTTGGTGTCTTGACCTTATATTCCAAAGATATACAGTCGAAAAGGCTTTTTTAAAGTATTTATCTCCTTTAACCTAAAACTGAACTCATTTTAGCACAATCAAATCCAAAGAAGTGGGAAAAGACAAATACAAAGACAATTCAAAAGTACATCTTTCCAAAAGTTAAGCTCAAAAGAGATTTTAAGTGTTTTTATGATTAACCCCGACTAAGTATCAAAGTTTTACGCTTGATCAATTCTCCATCAAGGCTGGGAAGAAGAGAATCAAGTTAAGCTGCTCTAATCTGTAAAACAATCAAAAGACTCAGGCTGCTGCATTGAGAATTAATGAGAGACCAACTTTAGAAATCATCCAGAGTGATTTTCTGCAGATACGGGCTCATTTTCCGGTTCAGAACATGACTATCAGACACGTCTAATTTGTGTGTGAAAGCTCAAACAATTATGACAACAAGTTCACAAAGTCAGCTTCTGGAGTTCAATTTTTGATTGGACAATTCTGCTTGTGTTGTTTCCTGCTGATCCAAATATAAAGTTTAACGTGTAGTTCCACTCATGTCATTTATTTTCCTGTGTATAAAAAAACTTTTTTTTGTGAGGTGTGTTTTTTGTGTGGATTCAAAGACTTTGTCCAAACAGGCAACAAAGCAGGTGCAAGTATTTATAAATATCAAGGCACATTTAGTCTACATGAGAAAAATAAAAACCATTGTAAGATTCATCCGTACAGATAAACAGATATCCATAGACTCTAATATTAATAGTAGGAACTTACACACACGTACAACACATTCATCACAAGATTTTGTAAGTTAAACTGAATCCCCTGTGAGATTAATAACAAAATTCAACACTGACGTTATTGGCATCCCCGAGGAAAAGAAAAAAGCAAACAGTTGGGATTATCTCAACACAGGGGAAAGGAAGTTTAAGCTGCCGTATTTATCATTTTTCAAGCTAAATTTGTCCTTCAGGGGATGAAGTTTGCAACTCCATTGATTTTAGAATTGGCTGCAGCAGAGAGAGAGAGAGGGGGAAAAAAAGCCTGTCTGGATACAAAAAAGTGCAACTCCAGCTCTGTGAATGGTGGCTGGAAAAGTGCTTTCTGTTTTACCGACAAAAACAGAGCAGCTGCAGGTGCATTGTGAGAAAAGTACAAAGAGTGATTCATGTGGTTATCAATAAAAATGAGCAAGAGAGGGATTTAAATAAAGTTCTTAAATATTTAAGTGATGCCAAGTGGTCACAAGGACAGGTGTTTCTCAGAAGATCGACGGTGAATGTCCAACTCCCCTGTGCTCGACACCTCTGTGGTTTGGTTTTCTGATTCTGGTACTTCATTGTCCCGGGACTCACAGGGCTGCTGACCCACCTCTGTATTATACACACAGTCTTTTTTGATTTGAAGCCATGGAAGGTCTGATTCAGTGCTGGGGACACCCAACGCCAGAGCTGCCTCCTCACCCTCCTCCACTGCCGAACCCAGTTCCTCAACCTCAATTCCTTCGACCTCATGCCCCGCCTCCTCAACGGGACTCCGTCCTTCCTCCAGCTCTGAGGAGCCTCCATCGTCCGCTAGGGTCACGATTTCTCCAAAACTGCTGTCAATCCCATTCGTCTCCATGCCCACGAGGGGCTGCAGTCTGCTGAGAAGTGCAGGTGAGTCTTCCCCACTGACGCCATCTGTGCCAAGGTTGATGCCAGCGGTGTGGCATTCCCACAATGATTCATGGGAACTTCTGTTGTCTGACACAGCTGGGAGAGGGGAGATGAGACAAGTGGTCATTTTATACACTTGATCTGAAGTCACAGTAACATCAGAAAAAAAGTTTCTTTGTCCTTTTTCTTTCTCTGATGGAGCCACGGCCTCAGTTATGAAAGAGAGCAGCAGCATCTTTAATATCCTTGACTAATACCTTCACCGTGAGCTAATCTTTTGATAATTTTTTAAAAGAATTGGTTTAAAAGAAGCCCATCAAAGTTTCTGAGTGCATCAAGCTGAGATTTTTAAATTGCTTACTTTGTTTAATATGACAAAGCCAGAATTTAATTACTTTATTGATTTACTATGCATTTATATTTTATTTAGAAATTGTTTTTTTCTTAGTGCATCTCTTCTTTCTTTTCCTATTTGATCTTTTGTACAATGCTTACGCTTAAGATTTATTTGAAAGGCTCCATCTTACAGCGACAACATCAGTTTAAATACTAAACACTGACTGTCACAAGTAGAGACAAAATAGGGGACAGAAGAGTCTCAGAGCAAGTTTTAACCGATATAAGGACAAAACTCCAGTGATGATTCAAGATACTAGGCTTGTTGACCTTTTTAAAGTGTATTTAAACCCAGTTTTGTTGTCTTTCTTTAGTATGTCAGTTCACTCTGCGAGGATTACAAAATGAAGAGAAAAGAAAAATGTAGTCAAAACTGAGCAATGTTAAAATCTTGCTTCGAGGAACAGCTTTGACCACAGGGGGCACCAGAATTATTCAAAGTTACTCAAACTTTCTCAAAAGACATTTAAGAGCAGCAAGAATTACAAACAGGATGAAATAAAAAGAAAAAAGTATCAAAAAGTTAAGAAGTTTTATGGAATAAATTTAACAGTTTGGATGGCATAACAGATTGAGAGAAACTAAGACAAATATCTTCAGAGGAAAAACATTTATAAACTAATCTTATCTCCAATCAATCTAATCAATCTTATCAAACAAAACGAAAATTCCCAAAAAAGTTAGGGTACTGTATGCATCTGTGATGGCTTGGAGGGGCATATGTGCTTTTGGCATGAGGAGCTTACACACCTGTGGAAGGAACATTTAAGCTGAAATATAGATTCAGGTTTTAGAGCAACATCTACCGTCTTTCAGACTATATCATTAAAAGGGAAGAAGCTATATCATCAGCTAGGCAATGCCAAACCATGTTCTGCATGCATTGCAACAGCATGGCTCTGTAGTAGGAGAGTCCGGGTGCTAAACGGGCCTGACTGCAGTCACTTATGTTTCACTGAATTTCACTCAAAAACAGAGAAAAAAATCTGCATTTACATGGAAACGCTGAAAGACTGAAAACCCTATAGTATGCATGCCAGGCCTGTAGGTGGCGATATAACTGTAGAGTCTTTTGGTAGCCCTCTGCCTAAAGAGGGGGGCTAAACATCTGGCATGTAAATTAAATACGTCTTATCTGAGTGCAGAAGTGGAGCAACAGATGCACATTTTGTTGAAAGGCAGTCAGCAGATTCAGCAGCACAACATGCTAGTCCGTCATTGAGTAGTCATTGTTGTGCGCTTCGCACATGTCAATTAAAAGTTCCCACAATGAAAGTAGAATGTGCAAAGGAGTGTAACATCAGCATTTCCAATGAAAACTTCAGCTTGTTGCTTACACAGCAACACAAGCTGCAGAATATCAGAAGAATTCCACTCTGGAGGGTATTTTAAAATAATTGTTTTATGTCGGCCAAAACGCTGTTTCCCTGTAAACGGAGCGCCTGAAACCGTTCTCGTGTAAACAGCTTCTGAAATGTCTGGAGCATCATGAAACACAAACTACACTAAAAGAGAAATTGAACTGCTGAGCGGAAAGCATCTAAATCTAAATTCAACATTTTATGCAGCTTCCAAACTTTATTTGGACTTTCGGTTTATGTTGAGTACATGCAGGGTTGCACAGGCACTGTGAAAAAAAATTGGAGAGAACAACTTCTACAAAGAGAGTTCTGACAGACCAGAGCTGTAACATCAAACCAGTGGGAGAAAATTCAAAAGAAAACACAAAAACTTTTCTCTTTTCAAGTCGAACCACTGCGTCAACACAGAAAGTTATTTCAATTACTTATGTGACTGAAGTGCTTCCATGGCAACAGGCTAAATATAGCAGCAGTGCCCCAGACAAGGGGACGCAAGACGAGTGTGACGCCCCGCATCTCACGACAGCAACAGCTTAGTTCTGCTTCTTTGCCAAAATATGCTCTCACTTTGGGGATTACTGACCCATATTTGTGGATGTGCAGGCAAAAAGGTTAAATACTGCACATGGAGTCCCAGCCACCTTTTCACAAGCACACACAAACACACTCACAAACACCCCTACATGCATGCAAAAAAGACACAGGAAGAAAGCAACACTACTTGAGCTGGCATCCATATTTATGGGCCCCATCCCCCGTTCTCCTTTCAAAGAGAACAGGCAGAAGTTTCTGAATGTCAGCGGGCGAGAATTTGCCTCACATTTCCAAAATGCCATGGCATTTGGGCAGCTTGCACCAATGAGAAGCAGAGAGGAGAGCAGGCGGGAAGGGAAAGGACTCGGGTTAAACGTGGAGGATAGTGAGGAGAGTTTAGCACGCAGCGGTTAATTACAGTGTACAGTGTTTATGCTGTTAGCTGTGTGTTAGCTGTCTTGAAAGTCAGTTACACACAATTTACTCACCTTTGGGTGGCAGCACTGGGAGCCGAGATGTGACGTGTGTCGGATGAAGCTCTGGTTGAAGGTTTTCGTTCAGCGGGATGTCTCGTGTACCTGTACGTCCACCATCAAGTCAAAAATACAAAGAAAGATGTGAGGAGTTTTCAAAGGTTTTCCAAATTTGGATGGAGCTCATCCAAGCACATGCATGCCAAGTATACTTTGACACAGCTTACAAACACACACATACATACATGCACGCACGCATGCTTTGCAGTGCTCACAGGAAGTGGCTTCACTTCCCTGTCATCTGTCTTCATTAGTGATGGCTGCACGCCTCTTAGGCTGACACCATATGCTACTCATAGCAGACTCTGCACTATAAACCAGACATCACACATACACACACGGGACCGTTCACACACAGACACATGCAAACGCTGGAGTTTCTAAGTGTGCACATCCTCCTTTTGCTTTCACAAAGAGCCTGTGAATAGGCCTGTTTCTGACCATTCAAGTGTGAGGCGCAAAAACAAACAGAAGAATGGGAAAATGGATGGCTGGGTGACACGATGCGTGAGAATCATGAATGGTGAACGGAGACCATATTGTTATGAATGCGGTCCATATTGTTAGGGATGCTCAGTGCTGACACTGATGTGGGAGCAGTGAGTGAGAGGGTGGGCTAGAGGCTGAATGTCAAGACAAAAAAAAAAAGTTTCTCAAAACTTCTTTTTCACAACTTAAAGTGTTGACATTTGTGAATTTCACTGAAATGTCAAAATTTTAATTCATCAATTACTTTGGTTTGTTTATCACTGAATACATTCCAAGCTACTGACATTACCATAAGCTTCAGCTGTAGCCTGTGTTTATTGCTCATTAGCAAATGTTAGCATGCTTAAATTATAAACAGAGATGTCAATATGATAGACATTATGCTAAATACTAGCACACTAGTTATTTGAGCCACTGACTGAATATAAAGATGGATCCTTTGCCACAGTGGAAAGAAGCAGACATACACATCAAGCTAAAAAAACAGACTTTTACAGGACCTTAAGGGACCTCCTCACCCTCATGAGATTATAACTTGCACTAATCTGCCCACTAAACTTCATCCGTCACATATGTTAGTGTTCTACAAAAACTCAATGTAACACAGTACACATCATGAGATTTAAAATCTTTACAGCGCAGGGGTAAGAGGAAGAGAATATAGATCATTTTCAATCTTGTTATTTGGGATTTTTTGTTTTTATAAAGTAACAACACAGAGAAGTTTCTAAAATTAACGAAAGGCTACTTTAAGTGACATTCAACATTGCCATTAACAGTCCAATACTTGTAACTCTAAATCAAATTCTAACCCTGATTTGTAGTAGGGTTGTATCGCACTACAGCTTTTCAAAGAGAAACAGAAGTCAGCTCAGGTTCTCTTTCTTCATTTAGCTTACATAGCTGACCTGATAGCTTTAGGACTATGTTACATTCATTTTTTTAGATAAGATGAAGTTCTGTTTTTCAAACTCTACACTTCAATGCTGGTTTGATTATTGGTTTGTAGAGTCCAGACTCCGCAGAGATACGCATCAACAAGAGCAAGGCAGCACTCAGACAAAAGGTTCCCAACTTCTCTTCACTCTCATGCAATTACAGCAAACTATAGATGTATATGCCACAAACAGGCTTTTCTGCATCATATGATACTGAAATACCAGATCACAAGCTTTATAGAGAAGTCTGTCAAACAGTCCCATGTTTGAACCCTACACTGTGTACAAGGCTAGCTCCAGAGTGACATGGTAATACCTTTCTTCTTCTTGGAAAAGTCTCCAACTCGACCAAAACAGACTTTTATGGCTGCACTCTGCATCCACCTCTGTCTTTTCAATAGTTGATGCACACTGACAGGCTTTCAATTGCTGTGTTACGTTCCGGCTTGCACTCGCTCAGGAGGATGGACTGGCGGGGATCTATCAATCACAACTTTATCTGACTCACTGCGTCCACGACATTGTTATTGTTTTTGGCTCTCCCTCATGCGGAGACAACATAGTCACCTCAAGTGTTTTCGGGGCCTCAGGTAGACAGCCAAGGCCTTCCATCCTATCCTGTTTAGCTTTAATATCCATCAGCCGAACTTCACATCACATCAAGGCCGCACGCGCTCACATCTCTCTCTATATTTCTGTCTCCCTAACTGTGGTGGACAGCGCGGTCGTCAGGCACTCTGGGCCCCCCCTCGCCTACAAATTCCCTAATAACGGCACATTCCCCTAAATGTGTTTGTAATGTGGGCAATCATTTTCAGTAATGGATGCTTGTCAGTTTTATAGCGGCGAGAATGACGGTCTCATGACAGGGCACCTCCATTCAGCTGCAGCCCCTCCACCTCTTTGTGTTGTTAATACACAGCACAACATCTCCCTCTAGTGGGAAATGCAGGGAACAATCCTCTCCATTCAAGTTGCCTCGTGGTTTTGGATTTTGAATTTATTTTCTGACAGAAAATTGAATTCAGAAGACATTTTTTTTAAAATTGCAAATCTTGTGTTGATAATTTGTGCAATTAACCAACTGTTTTTTTTTTGGACAATTCTTAGTTCAAATAAATGTTTTAAAGTTATAAGCAACGCTTGTTTTAAAGCAGTTAAAGCAGGCATATTGGTGGAAAACCATTATGGACACCATTAACTCCAAACAATTAAAACAAGTGTCAACATGGAAAGACATCCACTTGTCAGAAGCATCACTGGTTTCATGGACGGACACATGAGTGGATGGGTTAATGGGAATGACACGTAGTAAACGGCAGGTTTGGGGTGACACATTTTATGGGTGTCTGCCCAGATTTGTCCTGGCATCAGTGAGTGAAGGGCACGAATGGGCTAAGTGGGGCAGAAGGAATACATACTCCCAATTCCAACAGATATGTGGTAGGTCAAGCCTGAGACGCAGCCGGAAAGAGGAAGAATAAAAAAATTAAAAATAAACATAAAAGCCATCGTATGTATATAGGTTTAAAACAGAGAGGTAAGTTTAAAAAAAAAAAAAAAACAACAGATTTCAAACAATTTATTCAAGTTCAAAGAAAACACATTAACTGTTGAAATTATGAAACATATGTGCTTATTTAAAATTTGATTCCAGCAACTTGTCTAAGAAAATTTGGGACGGTAGCATGTTCACCATCATGTTTAACCTCCTTTACTGGTCTCCAGCTGCTCAAAGGTTTCCACTACTGAGTCATGTCTGTTCTAAACCCAGTGCCGCCTGACAGCCTGGAAATCATCCTTTACGGCCCAGGCTGTGGACCGGTACCAAATAAATAACTTCCATTATTTCAGTTTGATTTATTATCTGAATGATGTTTTATTTTGAAAAATGACCAAAGTCTCACAATTACATTCATCTATGACTCACTCTTGATGTGTGTCAAAACCAAGACCCTTGTCTCGGTCATGTGATGCATCCCGCTAAATTTACACATCTTAACGAATCGGTCAGTGAAAATATTGTTAGACATTCAACTGATGGCACAAAAAAAGTTGGGGGCCACTGCTTTACAGGGTCATCACTCGAGGATCAACATTCTAAAATTGTAAAACTATTGGCTCTTGCAGAGTGATGAACCTCGTCCCACCTTTACTTCTGAGATTCTCAGCCTCTCTGAAACACTCTAATTAAAATCATTCATGTTACTAACCTTTTGCAAATTGACCTTTGTAACTGGAAGATGTTCTTGTAGGTACTTTTTACGTCCCTCTCCCAATGTTTTTGTAATGTGTTGCAGGCATCAAGTTTACAATGAGCAGATATTTTTTTAAAAACTGTCTTTAAACTATTTTCAGTGGCAGTCTCCAGTAAATCATGAACTGTAAATGGCAGAAATGGCATGCTTTGCGAACACACAAACAAAACCAAATCCCTTATAATGCAGTTATGTTTGTAGATGGCGTGGAACAGTTAGAGGTACCAACCAGGTTGAATCATAGAGAGAAATATTAAAACAATGTTGTGAGAGTGGAGGTTTAGACTGCTACGTCATCCTTTAACCAGATGACTTATATTCAATACTTCAAGGAATTAAAAAGGAAACATAAATATACATCTACATTTAATGTTAAAAAAGTATTTCCAGGGGCTATTTTTGGCTGCATTAGATTAAAAACCCTAACAGTAGACAGGAAATGAGGAAAGTAGAGAGATGGGAAGAGATGCAGAAAAAGAGTTGAGCAATAAGGTACAACAAGGACTACAGCCTCTGTGCATGGGGCGTGTGTTTTAAGGGTACAGAAGTATGAAGCGACATTTAGCAAAACAGATTTGGGAGGAATAGATTAAAGTTTTTAAGAGTATGTTTAAGTTGGCGTATAATCACCTGAAAACAAACATTTTGTTTTGGAAAATTTTGTATGAGCTTTTAATAGGAGTAGGCCCTCTTTTTGTGGAGGTTGCTATTTTGTACCACCATGTTTAGTAGCACAGACCAGAGTAGTAGCGGTTATACGCATTTTTTTAATTATCAGCAAGTGGCAGCCAAAAATCCACTAGTTGGAGGACAAAAGAGAAGTATAAGAGAGCTGCTGTTGTTGTTGTTGTTTGCACAAAGTTTGTATAATTTGAAATTTCAAACGCCTGAAAATACTGTAACTTCTCTGTATTTAGTCAATGGATTGTCTGGTTGTTTTGGGATTTAATATGGAAACTTGATGTTGTTTTATTTTAAAATAAATGAGAATGTTTTATTTTCTGTAAAGACTTTAACTGTTGGTTATAAAGACTCACCTGGAAGACTCCACAGTCCTGAAACCTCCAAGGTCTTCAGCTTCCTTTCCAAATCTGCAACTCTGTTTCCCAAGATCCTGTGGGCCCAGCACTACATGTCAGCTCGCACGGAAATGATGGCAGTGTTTGAGAGTATTTGTGTGACAATGTTTGCTTTGAGGGTGGAGGAGCAGGATTCTCAGGAGAGGTTGGCAAACATTTTAAGTGTCAAGCTGGGTAAAATTAGGAGATTACTTTTATAAGCTGCAAGACAATGACCTGTTGGTGTGCCTCTGGTGCTGGATGACCAGGTTCTTCTCATGAATGGTCTCCAGCAGAGCTGTGGCCAGGGACTTGAGGTCGGATATGGACTGAGGTGTAGCTGGCAGACTACAGCCCTGCTCTTCCAGAAGCATCTCTTGAACTAAAAATGAAGTGGGAGCAAAAAGGGTGGAGGAAAGTAGGTAAACAGGTCCCTTTAACACACAGTATACACAGAGCATTTGTTGGGTACTTGAACTCTGTTTCCAGTCTCTATAAATAAAAGTCACGTCTATACTCTTAGGTCTGAGTTATAGGATGAAGAGTGTTTTAGTTTTCATTAGTAATATGTTTGTAGTCCAAGCAGAAATCACCAATACTATTAGGGTTTGGTGTTTATGTAAATATTAATGTGCAGGAAGTGGGGAGCAAATGCAGGTAGAAAGTGATCTTGGTTCCCTTTGTCACAAATCCAGGGTCAATAACTTGATGTTTTGGGTTTTTTTTGCAAGTGCAGAAAAAACTACTCTTGACCAAAAATTTCAACAAAAACAACAAATTCTCTTGATGACTGATTTTTATGATACATCAAACAAGCATTTTCAACGAAGCTTCCTTCCACTCTTAAGGACGCACCTCACTTTAAGTTAACACTTAAAGTTTTTACAAATCTGCATCATAAGTTTCTCAATTTGACAAACTTCGGACCTGTTAAATGCAAGTTAATCACAAGGAGACCAGTTTCCTTTTCTAGCTCATACAGAAAAAAAGTTAGCTAATGAAAACATCAGTTTATCTCACTATTAACAGTGAAACTGAGACACACGAAACAGAAGAACGGGTACTACTCCCAGAGACGTTATGCACCAAGAAATGTGCTCCCCTTCCTGCTCATTGGATAGTACAGAGAAAGTCTTTTCTCCCAATTCGATTCTTTTACAATTTTTGGGGTGCCAATTTGTTTTTTTGCAATTTTACTTCCCTTATTTAACACCAGCCCATGTAAAGTTGAATGATTATGATGTCTACAGACTTTATCAGGAGCCATATTTCCCCAAAAAATGAACATCACATGTGAGTCAGTTTTTAAGACTTATTCAGGGGATCTGATATCATGTTACTAGGTCAGGAGTGGCCAACCAGTTAGCAACCAAGAGCCACAAAAATTACCATGGTACTACAAAGAGCCACGTTATACATTATATGCTCGATGAGAAGCAGTGGGTGCTGGAGATCAATACATGCCTTCACGTCAGTCTCCAAACTCCAGAAAAGTTGCTAGATTTGCTGTTAGTTGCTTTTTTTTGAAAGACTGGCTAGAGGTGTCTGAAAAGTCCCTAAATATAACAACAAAGTCGTTAAGTTTGCAACACTGCTCTCACATGCCAATCAATCTTTTTTGTTTGTTTGTTTTTTTGTTTTTTTTTGTTTGTTATGAATGGATCAATGAGCTGTACACTGCCAGGCAAAGAGCCACATGCGGCTCGCGAGCCACGGGTTGGCCACCCCTGTTCTAGGTAGTCAAAGAAAAATATTTCGCCCTCTGTTGGAGAAAAGTGGCAACCCAGCTTATAAACAAAGACAGAAATGTTTTTTTTTGTCCCACCCCACGTACACAGTACAGCACATAGATAACAATGGCTGCACATGCTACAAATTTAGCTACGTTACGTTATTGCTGTTGATGAGTGGTGATATAGTATATCATATCCTATAAAACTTACATTTAGCCTTAGATTAAAGCTAGAACAGGGGTGACACATCATCGGAGGGGAAAAACAGCATGCCATGAGGACGACAGAGATGGAGCATTACAAACAGCTGTCTACTAGGTGACACACTCCTAACTTTAACTCTGTAGCCCACTGTGCTGCTTCTGCCAGTGACTGTCAGTCATCATGGCAGGCTCATTTCCCTGCCAGTGGTGCTCTCCACCACTCAGAATACAATTAGTAGCACAGCTGGAGTCCGGGCGCTGGCTTGAAGGATTGGCAAAAGACGAAAGTTATTAAATAATGCAACAAGACACGGCAAGAGACAAAGAAAGGAAACCCAAGCGCAGAGTTTGTGTGATCAGAAATTTCTGTTGATGTAGGAGTTCAGAAAGGTTTGTATTTTCACCTTGTTTGGCTGAGAGGACTCCAGTGAGAGGGCTGCTGTTTGATTTCCCGTATGTGCTGGAGTTTTTCCTCCTCTCAAGAGCCGTCTGTGGGAGACCAGAGAGAGCTGTGTTGGATGTGCAATATAAATTTAAGTAACCTCTTGTTCTTTCAGAGAACATGCACAAGAATACAAATTTAGTCAAAATTCACACTCTTTGCATGTCTGAGTAGAAGTTTTTTTTATTAATCTCGACCTTGTACTTCATGATGTTGGATTTCAGCAGGTTCACCTCCTCTTGTAGCTGGCTGAAACGCTCGTGCAGATACCTGCATTGCAAATGAACACAATCACACACAGACGTGTTAATGGTCATAGTAAAGAGACCAGTGAGCAGCAGATTACACGCAAAGCAGAACACACATCTTTAGTTTTGGTACAAAACTCATAGAATCAAGAAAAATGTGAACATAAAATTGGGAGAATTTTCTGTGATGGGATTAGACGCTTTAGTTTTCCCCCAGAGCTCAACTTTTCAAGCATTTTTCATGACCAGTTCTTATTTCAGTTACTTCTGCATCACTTCAGTTTTAAGTATGTGAACACGCAGATGTTTTATGGCACTCTGTAATGAAGAGAGTCCATCCATCCATCTTCTACTGCTCCACCGGGTCCAGGTTGGAGGGGGGGGGGGCAGCAATGTCATCAGCGAAGACCAGACACTAATGTACCTGGCCACTTCCACCAGCTCCTCTGGGAGGATACCAAGGCGCTCCCAATCCAGCCAAGAGATACAATCTCTCTATCATGTCCTGAGTCTACCCTGGGGTCTCCTCCCAGCTGGGCATGCCCAGAATACCTGCCCAGGGAGGCGTCTGGGAGGCATCTTCACTAGAAGCCTGAACCACCTCATCTGACTCCTCTCTATGTGAGGGAGCAGCGGCTCTACTCAGACCCTCTACCGGGTGTCTGTGCTCCTATCTCTAAGGCTGAGCCCAGACACCCTGCGGATGAAGCTCATTTCAGCCGCTTGTATTTGTGATCTCGTCCTTTCAGTCACAACCCACAGCTCATGACCATAGGTGAGGAATGGAACGTAGATTGACCAGTAAATTGAGAGCCTTGCCTATGGCTCAACTTCACCGCAACAGACCGGTATAGCGTCCGATCCGTCTGTCAATCTCCAACTCCATTTTCCCCTCACTCGAGAACAGGACCCCGAGATATTTAAACTCCTCCACTCGGGGCGAAGACTCTCTCTTTAGTTTTAAAAAAGGAAGAAATTTTTTGCACAAGCATATTTTATTTTAACTTTCTGGAAAGAAGCAGCTGTTAGCAAACGTGTATCATATAATCATCGATAGCTAGAGGTAGGTCACCTCTACACACTAGACAAAGTTCTCTGAATGAGATCACAGTTTCATGTTCCACTCACCTGTTCTCCATGCAGAGAGCATCTATATCAATTATGCGGGCTTCATGGTTGCCCAAAATGTGGTTGAGCTCCACATTGACTCGGTACGCCTTCTCCCTGAACACATTTCTCTCCGCCTTCACGTCCTGCAGCTCGTCTGTCAGAGCCTTCATGTTGTGCTCCATTTCCTCCATCTGGAAAAAAAAAACAAGCAAGGCAACAAAATGCGTGTGAGCTTTAAGAGATGCTTTAGAGCTTTGCTTACATAAAGTAGAGTTAACAGAGAGTGCAAACACTGGCTCTTACAATCAGCAGCTTCAGGGCTTTTCATTGTGAAAACTGCTCTGTGAATGTTTTCAGTGGAGGAGGTGGCTTCACTAGAGCAGATGTGAGGTAAGTCTTGGATCAAGATAAGCAGTGGCAGTCTTTAAAGGAAGCACTGCCATGGTGGAGTAATCAAATTGTATTTTTTAATAATTATTCTTTAAATAAAAGCTAAAACTTGAATGTTTTATTATTGATTACCACAAAGTGATTCTAACTCAACTTGGAAACTGATTCGTCTTCTAAATTTTTTGCGTAATGGGACATTAAAAGGCACAGTGGTGTTGTTTCTATCACAGTAGCAGCAGGAAGCAAGAAGACTCTGCAGGAGCTAATTACATTGTGCCAGAAGGGACAAAATAAGAAAATTTAAAAGAAATAATGCATTGATTTCTGAGCTTGACCACACTGCAATCACTGCATAAACACTGGGCAGTTTGAAAAGATCATATTTTCTATCAGTTACGGTGAATTAAGTTCTTTAACTTTTCCCCTGATTGGTCTACATTGATTGGACTCACAATGACTCTTCTGGATGAGTTTCTTCGACTCTGTATGATCGCATACCAAGGCTGAGAGGGTGAGAATTTAGTTCTTCTGTCTTCACTTTCTTTTTAAAATCCAGCAAGTCTTTCTCTGATGTAGAACAGTTTTGACACATCTTTTTTAGTCTTAAGCACTGACAAGCTAGGAGATGAGCAACATTCAGTGTGTAAGGTGTGTAAATGTGTACTTTTAGGATTGGTGTTAGGAACAGAAGGAAGTGTGCCAACCTGGAGTCCTGCTCTTTCTAGCTGATGAACGAGATCCTCCCGTTCATGTGCAGGGAAATGGCGTGCCCCAACCTCTTCATCCCCTAGTCTCTGTCTCGTTATAGTCATCCTCAAGAGCTGTAGAAAAAAAAAAACTCCCCTTCTACATTTGTTTCTCATCTCAAACACGTTAAATTGTGCGCTGGATTTGCTTTACCTTGAATGACACCTAACGTGTGTTTGTGAGCTTGCAGCTATAAGCGACTTTACCTTATTATCCCCCTGGGCCTCTGACAGTCTCTGTGTCAGCTCCTTCACCTCTTCAGCAAGCTGTTTTGCTCGATCCCGCGAGTCTCTCAACAGCTGAGCCAGGTTTACCTGAGGAGAAGGTTGAGAGGAGGAGACAAAGAGGTGAAGAGGACAGACATACTGAAGCAAAACATTTAAAAGTCGCAAAACAGCCGTATCCAGGAAAACTGGGCCACCAGGCAAAAGCCGAAATCAACTCGGAAGCATCTGGAGAAACAGCTGTGAAGGAACTTTTAACTTGCTGACATCATCAGTTTGTCCGCCAAAATGATTTTTTTGTAACACCATATATTTAGGAAACTCATAAACTCAGGTAGCTCAGGGTCTCTGAAAGTGATTGAGTGATCGTCTAGTCGGGATGTTTTTCCTGTGGTGTGATTAAAGAACTTGCAGGCCACAGATGGAACTCATTAAATTACTGTTTGCCTTAGTGCCATAAAGCAAGCATGTGATCTGTATTGTTTTAGTATCCAGACATGTTTGTTCACAAAGTTCTTGTAATAAATAAGTGGTTATTGTCACCAAACTGAACTGGCATAACAAAGGAAGAAAGAGCCAAACATAAAACTTCAACTATACTCTGCACTTCTGGCATGAGTGGCAGGAATTATGTCCCACAAATAAACTGAAACTTACTTGGTTACGTTTTTCTGGTGGCAAAGACGTGTCTCCGTCCTGAAAAATAAAACAAGCTTGATTATTGTTTCTGCAGTTCTTACAAAATAAAGATAAAGTTAATAATTTCCACTTGACTGGCTTCCTGAATTACAAAAAGAACTTAATTTTTAGATATTTTTGTGCCCAAGGGGTGTTTGAAAACAGATGTTTTCCATATTATCTAAGTTCAAATTCAGCCTATCTGGCTTGACTTAAGATAAGAAAACTATGGTGGCCCTGAGAGCTCACAGGACTGCAACTTAAGAAAACACGAAGACAAAACACAAGCAAATTAAGAAAACATCTTCATCAGTTTGACAACGCATGCGCAGCATTTAGAATAACGTGCTGCAAATAGACAGCAACACAACAGAAGTGTTTCACGTCTGAATACTCTTGTTGTTGGCAGATTTTGAATTACAGCCCTGTTTTGTCTTTTTGCATGGTATTTCTTAAGCTGCAGTGCCGTAAGCTCTCAGGGTCACTGCAGAACAGTAATAAAAGTTTGGCAAAAATTTGAGCACAATCTATTTAACAAAGCTAAACACTGGGTCACAGCACCTGTGGACAAGTGTTGGTTTGCCAAGTGTCACTAGAGTTAGCAGAGCTAGCATCACCAGCCTATGGTCCTCTATGTAGGATTAACACCTAAAACCAGAGCTACATCCCCAGCTAGTGATGCCTGGCTGCCCCAAAGCTTATAGCCACAATATCCACTTGTTTCTTCAGAAGCCTATGGGTGGATATGACTTGAATTTTGGGCTTACATTAATAAAAACATGAATAATGCATTAATCATTGATGTCACATCAAATATGGCTCCCTACGTTTGCAGAAAAAAAGAAACTGTCTTTCCAAAAAATATATGTCTGTACAATGGACTTCTTTATGCTAGTATTTCTCAGCCGTTTGACATATAAAGCAACTTTCACCACAAAAATAGCGGCGCCAAAGACTGGCGATCCCCTGGCCCCAACCCCATGAGCACATAATGCTGGGTTTGTTTACTGTCCTGGATTAGTCACCTCATGGGTCTTGTGGCAACAAAGTGATTTGGAAAACATTTTGTTTCTATAGTTTTATATGAAATGTAAGCCATACGAAATATGTATTGGTGAATAGTTTTTGATTTTGAAAAGCATTTCGCAACCCACCAATCATGACCCCACATTGGGAACCACCAGTTAAGTCATTTTAACCTGCACATTCCTCATGAACAGTTTCCCTACTGCAACCCTGACAGATGTTATCATTAAAAGCCTGAATCACTCACTATAAGTTCTCTGTACTTTTTCTTGAGTCCCTGATGGCGCTCCCTCAACTGGTTGGCCATCAGCTTGTACTGGTCTCTTTCCTGTTGACAGGTGTCCAGCTCCTTGGACAGAATGAGAAGGGCCTCTTTCTTGCTCTCCAGCTTGCGCTTGCACACCAGGAACTACAAGACAAATCACAAACAAAGACAGCAGAGGCTGAAATGGCTGTACAAATTATGACAACCAGTTCCTTTCAGGTGGGAAAAACACAGGAGCCAAGTGTTGAAAGTTTAGATAAGACACGATGAAAGAACAAGAGTCAACTCTGATAGCGGCCAGACCAGCTCATAACCAAATTTAACAGTTACCACTACCATGAAGCTAAATGTGCAGTAGTTGCGTTTAGTAAGGTGTCATTATAAGTTCATCAAAGCCATTATGGTTTTTTAGATACCCTTTTGCTGCCCTGTTATTTTTTAGGAGTGGGACAAAATATGGTATCATCTGTAGAGTATATATTTTGCTGTCTCTTGCAATACAGCTATCATATCACTGTAACTCAGCAGGTTATCAGTGTGTTCCTTTTAAAATGATCCTGTTCTCTACAGATTTATCTTTATATTTGACACGTCATTACTTCATGAAACCTCGTGGTGAAGGAATAACTGACAGAAATCCTGCCTTTTTACGCATTTTTGAGGCATTTAATTTTCTTCATTTACTCATTTAATAAGATGTATTCTAAAGCCTATATGCGGGCTTGTCATTTATATAGGTATAGCAGAATGGCAATGTTTCAGGCTTGTGAGATAAGTTATTAAAGGGTATCACACAGAGTAGCATGTATTTTCAGGGAAAAAATGACATGCATTACCTCAGCACCTCTAAAATATAATCCAAACAGTCAATTCATTAATTGTATACAGTAATGGTAGCAACGATGGCATGCAGCCCCACAGGTGGGTTTTATTTGTATTTCAGGGCACCTTGCGTGTTTAAGAGGTGGGCAGAAGGAGTGTCCCCGCATTTCAAACCCAAGAGACTCGGATGCTGTCGGCCTGCAGGCTAGCTTACACCGTCAACGAAACAACCCGAACCTATCTAACGTAAGCTTATGATAATACGCGGGGTTTTCTTCGTGATGTAAAACAGCTCACCGGTCCATTTATCCAAAAAGCAAAGCGCTCTTTCCATATGGACAGTGGAGCCAACGAAAAAATCAGTCCGTGTCTGCAACAGCTGCTCACGGTCCTCTTCACTTTCACTTACCTCGCTGACGAGCCCCTGCCAGTCGCTCTCACTCCTCTTGGAAGACTGCATTGTCCAGAATATTTATTAAAAATGTAAAAGTGCAACAAGGTGCCTCTCCCCCTCCGTCCTGGCTGCTTCTCCCCTCTGTTTATCTTGCAACGTCACTCATTTTAAATAGCTGAATCGTCAAGTCATCCGCGACGAGTGGCGTCAAAAGATACAACTTCCGGTAGAGGGGTAAAATAAAATGTAGATAATTTCCGTCATGGAGAGCAAGCTTTCAGAAACTCCAATTATATTTCTTAACTACCTATATAAAAAAGTTCCAATTCTTGATTCGTAAGGCACGAGTGTGTTAGTGAAAAAGAATGGGCAGTAACGCTATTTAATAACAAAACGGAAGTTGTTTAAGGTCCTTTCAGATTAAAAGCACAAAGCTTGATGATAAACTAAAGTGCACCAACAGTTACTACGTGAGATAGAGTTGAGTAATTTCATCCAAAACCAGTCTTAATTACAAAAAATTGTCAGTAATTTCAATGACTATCTAAAACAGTGACATTTGCATTGATATGAAGAGCTAGAAAGCCTTCCACAGTCATTCAAGTAGGGATGGGATAATCGGGACTAACCAGGTGAGGACATGCAGCCCATCTTCAGTGTGGGAGATTCAGATGGTGAAATAAAAGTGGCTGACAGAGTACCTAATCTCAAGCAGGGTATCTGTGGGGTCTTAAAAAGTCTTAAAACGTCCATAATCTAGTAATTTGAATTTGAGGCCTGAAAATGTCTAAAATTCTCAAGAAATGTCTTAAATTTAATTTTGATAGGTCTTAAAAATGTATGAATGTTACTTTATTTCAAACATGCATCCAAAAACTTCAGTCTCGCTTTTAAATGTTTTGATTTTTGAGGACGCTAAAACAACCACAAAGCAGAACTAAAGTACCTGTGAATAAATTAAAATACCTTGCAAGTAATTCCATGTCTCTAATTTCCCTTCATGTCTTCTGTGCTTTTTTGCCTGTATGAATGTGAAATGGGTCTTAAATTGTATTCATTATGGTCTTAAAAAGCATTAGGTCTAAGTCTGGCCCCAAGGCATGTCCTGGTGTCATCCTTTGTGACTGCACAGTCTGAACTCATGAAAATATGTGAACTGAGTGCAGATCCTTAACACAGAATTTTATGCCATTGTACGTGCCCCATCACAGAATTAATGCCCATGGAAAGTGAATAGTGATCTGTTTTCATGCAAGAAACATTATCTGGTTTTATGTGGTTTTATGAGGTTACTCCATGGTCAGCAGATATTGATTTATAATTCAATATTGGTATATTTTAGTGTAGTAGTTTGACAAATCATCTGTCTTCTGCAGTGGTGGACAAAGAACTCAACTCCAGTATTTGAGTCAAAGTATTGATACTCGTGGTCAGCTCTTACTCAGCTACAAGTAAAAATTGCTCAGTCAAAATTTGACTTGAGTTAAAGTACTCAATTACTTACTTTAAAAAATACTTACATATTCAAAAGTAAAAGTACATTTTATAATATCAGTAAATTGCTGTATTGTTTTCTTAGTGCTATTACAGAACCTCGTAACTCTATGAAACCACCTAATAATATACTGTAGATGTACATGTAGAACCACTTTGTTACAAAAAGTCTATAAAAACACCTGCAAAAACTTCAGCATTAAAAATGCAATCAAAAACAATAAGAATGGCTATTTAAACATCCCCACCAAAGAGGGACAATCTTCATGTTTCCATAACCCAGAGATGCAACAAAGTAATGAGAATTTTTTAAAATTAATTTTGTTGGCCGTTCTCATGCCTTTAATTGAAGAGGACAGGTCAGTGGATTGAGTCAGAAACAGGGTAAGAGTGAGGGATGACATGCGGGAAAGGACTCAAGCCTGCCCCCCCCCCCCCCACCCCTCTCTATGTTGCGATAAAATTTTGATTGTGCTGTTCAAATGTTTGCAGGTTTGACACAAACACTCAAGGCTGAGTATTTTTACAGTATATTAACATGAAATTCTCTGATCAATGTTTAATCTCAGTTAAAAAAACAAACCAAAACAAATACAAGCCTTTAAAAGTCCTTGTGCAAAACCTGACAGGGCCTACCGTCATGAAAACTGTGCATTTTTTTTCCAAAAATTGCAAAAACTTACAATTGGACTGAGGCAAGAAAAAAATCTTGATTTAAAAAAAAAAAAAAAAATCTTCTGCAGAAAATAACTTGAATTAATCGATTTCATAGATTTATTGCCCAGCTCTAGGCACAACCTTAGTGAGGAGACCACACAGCAGTGGTTGTCTGACATTAGGGAATGGACACTCACAGGTACAACTTTTACAGGACATTGATGTCCACACACATATACATTTCATCTCTTTATGCCTGTAACTTTGTAAATGACTTGGGAAAATAAGCCTTATTTGAAACTGCTCAAAACTTACTGATGATTCCTCTTTCTGTTTTTTTTTTCAACTTTAGTTTAGACAGAGTTCATGCACCAGGGTGTAATGTGTTAAGGACTGGACAGGTTGGACTGGAGGTGGAGCTGTGACAGCAATGATGACCTCAGGGCAAGGCACCTCAAACTGTTCCATCACTAGCAGCAGCAGTGGTGTAATAGAACTAAACACAGCGACTGGGAAACAGTCGTCCTGATTTGTGCAGGAACGAGACTAATTGTGCCGAACTTGATGTGCTTGAGAGTGGGAATCCCTCTCCAGCTCAGAGACTTCATCAGCCCAGCGAGAACAAGTGCTGCAGTTCGATGATGAGGTGAGTAGATCTTTATTTAAGAGATGGGAACGGGATTCAACAAGTGTACAGTGCGTGAACGGGCTCTAGCCTTGAACAACTGTCATGTTTTCTTTCTTTCTCACTACTGAGGGTTTTTTTTAATACACTTCTATAGCTCACACTGGAGTCTACAACCTGCTCAGCTTTTGTTTCTAAGCTCTTATTTCAGCTGCTGTTTGCCTGCTGAGCTCTGTTAACAAGCTTAAATGAATATGAAATCCTTAAAGTATTTGAAAGTGCAGTCACATTTATGACCTTGTTAAAGTTGAACTTAACTTAATTCACTTTAAAAGAGGTATTACTTTCTTGAGACCCTTGTCCTTTAAACATAAAGTTTATAGATTATATTTTTGATACAATTCCTATTAAAAATCACCATAATATTTCTTAGGTGATCAAATGTGTACGGTCTTTATGATCACATTTTATTATGAAAGATTTCCAAACAACTAAAGTGACTTACATTTGCTGCTTTCTCACAGCATTCTCTCTACATTTAAACCATTATGGGTTTAAGCCCATAATGGTTTAAGCCCATTTCTCATGTAAGTCATTAATAGATTGTTTTGCAGACCAATATATTTATAGTCAAAAACATACAGGCATCCCTGGAATGTTTAAAACTCATAATCCTATCTTGAGCAGCTGGTCTCAGCTTTTATAATGTGTTGGAAAACAGGTTTGGTCAGAGAAAAGGAAGAGGAGAAAACATTTTATTTTATTTTATTGCTTTTCAATCACAGTCAGATGGTCAGAGAAACATGTTGGATTGTGAGTGAAAGCATCTTACTAAAAATTACACAGCAGACAAGGGCCTCCTCTCAAGGGTCCAAACTTCTTCCATGTGTCTGTGTCATTTACGGTTTTAGAGTCCAGTCGGACTTGTTTTGTATCCCCTTGCTGCTTAATTGTGTTATTCAGTGTATTCAAAGTATGCTGCTTTTTCGCGTCAACAAGGCCACTTTTTTTGCCCCTAATTAGCTGTTTTCACCAAAAACCCAGAGATTGCCTCTACAGGTCTGGAACATTTCTGCTAGTATACAATATAGAGTATACAGTATTGTTCTGTTGGTATATACTGTGAGTGTCTTTTTGTGGTTGCATTGATATTTGCTTCTGTTGGTGCCTTTCATGTCATTACTTTTTTTGTCCATTTGCATGTATTTTTGAACATTATTGTTCCTGGAAATAAACCAGGAACACACTTTTTGAATGGTTCTTTTCATGCATGCAAGCCCACAGCCAAATTCAGTTAATGTATTATTTCATCATGCCATGCACCAAAGAGATGCCCAGCCCTCACAGACTTAAAAGACAGAAATACAAAACAAATAACAGAAATCAAGCAGAGATGAGAGCATCTCGTCACGTTACCTTTCAGACAGAACAAAATCAAATCCAACACAATTTAGCTTATAGACCAATCAACTCCACATTCCCTACCAGGCAGCAACGCAAGTCAAACATAAAGTGTCAACTTACGCTGTTGAAAGGCATTCAGCAAAAATTGTGCAAGTTGAAACACTCTGTTCGTAAACTAAAATTGGAGTTTTTCTTCATCAGAAAGAGAAAAATCAGGACAGTCTAAATCTGGACTGTAAACACTTTAAATCAGGTTATGTTAAGTTCTTAATTTTGGGTTACATGGAACTTCCGCAGTCCTCTTTTGTTTATAGTTCTCAAAAAGTTTTGATTTAATTTGGCTGATGTGACACCTTAAATTTTTTATATGTATGTATTGAAAACCTGTCATATCAAATATTTTTTGTACTTTCTCACGCCCAGGAGTAATTATTGGATAAGTCCCAGTAAAATATTTGTTTGGTCAGTCTGCTATCTGGCATATTCACCAATCTATTCCATAGCCGTTCCATGTCACCCATATGACTCTAGGGGTTCGCAGCCTTCTAAGACACCTTAATAGTGGAGCTGTAGTGCATCAATCCTCTGTCAACCCAAAAAAAATAAATCTAAGAAATGTAACTATTTTTTTTTGTATTTGTTTTTGAAATAATGGATGAAATATGCAGATGCAAATATTCTTTGATTTTGAATGGCCCAATACAGTCGGACAGTTCAGACTGATTTTTATCATGACAATCCTTGATACACATACATCAGATAATTTTTAAGACTCTAGACCTGTGGTTTTCAACTGGTCTGGCTTCAGGATCCACCATCATCCCTTATGACTACCTGTGATTCAAATTTAGGAAAATTTTCAACTTATCCAATTTTTTTTAACCCTATAATGCCGAAGGTATCATATTTGATACATGAGTTTCAATGACCTCTATCTCATCAACAAAATACTAATACAACTAAATAGTTTTTTAAAAATTGGTTAAAAATGTTTTCTACCCCCTTGAGGATTATTATTTCACTACAGGCAGCTGATGTCACATTTTAACCCTTTTCAAACTGGCTTCTCTCAGGAAATCATTTTCAAGAAGTTGCCGTAAGAATAACATTTAAACTGTCACTCATCGTTTTAAAAATAGTACAAAACAGGTCAGCAGGGACACGTTCATTCCAAAGATTGGGTTTTAACATTTAATCAATTGCAGTCTTCTCCTTACAACAACCTAAACACAGAAAGGATTGTGAGAGCAAACCTTGGACTTTGATAGATTTTGTAGTTTTACAGCTCCAGTCAAGCACACTGTCGTTTCAATTGCTTGTAGAAAAGACAGCTGAAATGAAAGTGATGAAATTGGTAACAAGTAATATTTTTGCTAAAATATTTAGCATACAAAATCTTTTATTATCTTTTTTTTTCTCTACATCTTCTTTTTTTTCCTACACAGAAGCCAATATGGGTGCTGGACGATTCCCAATTTTTCTGATAGTAATTGGTAAGCGACTAAACTTTATATGTCAGGTATACATAATCTGTGGGAATGACTCTTTCTTATTACCTGCATCTCATCCAATATTTTTTTATAAAAAAAAAACAATTCATATGATTTTTTTTGGGGAAAAAAATGAAATATTTGTACAGCCAATTAAAAAAGAAAAATCTCATACAACCTTAGTTTCAATGATTGATGGTGCTCTTATTGCCACACTTTGTGGGTTGCATTAATATAAACTTAATATTTTATTCCCAGATCCTATACAGGTTAGCAGTTTGCCATGGTTTCATCTCTGTTCTGATATCTATGTCTTGTGGGAAGTTTAAACCTTTCCAGCTTTCTCACGTCTTGTCTTCTTTCCTCTGCTATATAGTGTTAGCCCTTAAACACCAATCTAAATTATTATGCCCTCCAAATAAACTGAGAGTAATATCAAAAATTCCATCCAAGTTTTCTTGTGGTATTTGAAAGCTACATTTTTGTCATATTGTCAACAAGAAGTGCGGAAATAAAAAAAGGATAACCAAATGTGCTTTAACTCCTTTCCATAGATTGGTTTGACATAGTGACACATGTGATCAGTGTGTTCCAACTGTTGATCTTGTAACATCAAGTATTTTGCAAAACCAGGTGACTGGCTAACAATTTCATGACCCCATAATTTGAATGCCCCAAGGGACTCACCACCTCCACACTTGGCATTTGGTTTTCCCTGAAAATGAAAGACAGTCTCTGTTATCTGTCCTAAAATCAGCCAGATAGTCAGCCCAACCAGAACATGTACGCATAATTGCGTTCATCATCACACATATGATCACAGTACAGCCAAATTAATTACTTGTTGAGGCAAACCTAAACAAAAGGGTGTAATTTGTTAAGGAATAAACAAAATGAGCAGCTGCTTGACTTTTTGGAGCTCCCATGCTAACAGCAAATATTGTTAAAGGACTCACCGTTATAGCCATGTAGTCTAGTTTAGTCAGGTATTCGCATCAGTTTGGGTGGGGGGGATTTTAACTCTTTAACTTTCATTCCTTCTTTATCTTTCCACTAAGTTTACTTGCTTCTATCATTTTCTGTCCGTTGAAGACCTCAAATTTGTATTCAGGCAACAAATTTTTCAAATCTGGTGAGCAAAATGAGGTTTTATGATTTGCATAAAGTAAAACCACCTTTGCTCAAGCCTTGGAAGCTTGATCTTGTTTATATAAAGAAATTGTGTGGATTAGAAAGCAAATGATTTAATCCACCCTTATTTTGTTGGCAAATTCTTGAAAAATAGAAGAAAAGAAAAGAAACATATAGGCATTAAGGATTTGATAACAGTATCTGTTTTGAATCAATATTGCTATTCAGGTTCTAACTCTTTTGCTAATTCAACCAATAATAATTGGTTGAATTAGCAAAAATAATTTTGTGCCACATTTAAACAGATGCCTATCAAAGAGAAACTTTTGTTTTCATTTTTTTCCCCAGTCAATTGTATCGCCTATCTCAAATGTTCATAAACAATCACAAGGGTCTTCATTGCCCTTTCAAGGGGAATTTTCATGAGTAAACAAAGTAAAAATGTTGATAATGGTCAGCAAATGCAACATTCTTTTCAGAATTTAGCATCAATATGAAATGGTTTGAATAATATTTAATGTAAGCTGATTCATTTTCCTTTAGCAATGGCAAAAGCATGTTCATCGACAACTACATTATCAAATAACACAACTGATGGTGCAGCTACAATAAATATGGACTCAAAAACAGCAACTCCTTCATCAACATTAGCAGTTACTAAGATAACTCCAACAAGTCAAGAAGCTGCAAAAAAAGCAACAGTTGCTCCAACAACCACAACAGCCACACAAACAACAGTAACAACAATAACAACAACAACAACTAAAACAACAATAACAACAACAAACACAGCAACAGAAACAACTACAACTGCTTTATCAACCACTACAAAAGTTGTTCAAATCTACCAAGAGGGTGTACTGACAACCACCACAGCTGCTCCAATAACAACAACAACAACAAAAACTTCAACAGTTGTTCCAATGTGCACAACTGCTTCTCCAACAACACGAAAAGCAGTATCAGCAACCAAAAATGGTGATTGGTTAAACAAAAAAACAGACTCATCTGAAGCTGAAGCAGATCCAGCAATAACACATTTTAAATCCACAACAACTTCTCCAAAAGCCACAACAGTTACTTCCACAACAACCAAAGTTGGTCCAACAACAACATCAGCCACCCCGACAACAACAAAAACACAAACAACAATAACAACAACAACTACAACAACTACAACAAGCTCAACAGTGCCTCAAACATGCAATTACGCTACTCCTTCCGCAACACTGACAGTACTTCCAACAAAAACAACTGCTCCAACAGCTACTTTAACAACCGAAAAAGGTGCTGCATCATCTCGTAATGCTACTCCTTCCACCAGCAAAGCTGCAAAAGAAGCAATAAAAGCAGCCCTAGCAACTACAGTTAACAAAAAAACTCCAGCTGCTCCAACAGAAACAACAGCTGCAAAAACTACCACAACAACTACCCCATCTGCAACAACATATGGACCAACTACCATCACTGCAAGTCCCACTAAAAATGAAGTTGCTCCAAAAACAGCAACTGTTGCACCAATTACTGAAACAAGTGCGCCATCTACCACAGCTGCTATAAAGAGTGAAAGAACTGCTGCACACACTACAGCAGCTACAATTCCAACAACAGCAACTATTACTCCAACAACCACTATTGTTACACCATCTACAGCTACTACTGCTCAACCAATGACGATAAAAGGTCCTAAAAAAACAACTCTTGCTACAGAAACAACTGCAGCTGCTGCATCGACTACCACAACTGCCCAATGGACCACCACCACAACAACAAATGAGCCTACCACATCTGTTGCTAGAAAAACATCTGTTACTCCAACAATGACTACCAGTACAATTTCTTCATCTAGTACAACTGCTGCAGCAAGTTCAACTGCTGTATTTACTTCAACACCAGCTTTACAAGCTAGCACAACAAGTGCTGTTCTGACTACTACATATGCAATTCCAATAACATCAACTCTTGCAACAACAACCACTACAGTCTTACTGCCTACCACTTCTACTTCTTTAACTACTACAACTCCTGCAACCACCACAACCAGAGCAGCAACACCCACAACAACTGTAGCAACTACCACAACTGTGGATCTGACCACAACAGCTGCTGCACCCACTACTACATCTCTTACTCCAACAGAAACCAAATCTACACAACCTTTCACTACAGCTGTTTCAACAACTACAAATACCACAACTATTTCAGCAACCTCCACAAACACTGCCGCAACTTCAACAACAGCAATAATGACTACCACAACAAGTGCTGCACTGGCCACTACAACTGCAATTCCAACACGGACAGCTCTTGCTCCGACAACCACTATGGCGACATTACCAACCAGCACAATATCTCCAACAAGTACAACTGCTGCAGCAAGTTCAACTGCTGTATTAACTTCAACACCAGCTTTACAAGCTAGCACAACAAGTGCTGTACTGACTACTACATATGCAATTCCAATAACATCAACTCTTGCACCAACAACCACTACAGTCTTACTGCCTACCACTTCTACTTCTTTAACTACTACAACTCCTGCAACCACCACAACCAGAGCAGCAACTCCCACAACAACTGTAGCAACTACCACAACTGTGGATCTGACCACAACAGCTGCTGCACCCACTACTACATCTCTTACTCCAACAGCCACCAAATCTACACAAACTATCACTACAGCTGTTCCAATAACTACAACTACCACAAGTATTTCAGCAACCTCCACAAACACTGCCGCAACTTCAACAAGAGCAATAATGACTACCACAACAAGTGCTGCACTGGCCACTACAGCTGCAATTCCAACACGGACAACTCTTGCTCCGACAACCACTATGGCGACATTACCAACCAGTACAATATCTCTAACAAGTACAACTGCTGCAGCAAGTTCAACTGCTGTATTAACTTCAACACCAGCTTTACAAGCTAGCACAACAAGTGCTGTACTGACTACTACATATGCAATTCCAATAACATCAACTCTTGCACCAACAACCACTACAGTCTTACTGCCTACCACTTCTACTTCTTTAACTACTACAACTCCTGCAACCACCACAACCAGAGCAGCAACTCCCACAACAACTGTAGCAACTACCACAACTGTGGATCTGACCACAACAGCTGCTGCACCCACTACTACATCTCTTACTCCAACAGCCACCAAATCTACACAAACTATCACTACAGCTGTTCCAATAACTACAACTACCACAAGTATTTCAGCAACCTCCACAAACACTGCCGCAACTTCAACAAGAGCAATAATGACTACCACGACAAGTGCTGCACTGGCCACGACAGCTGCAATTCCAACACGGACAACTCTTGCTCCGACAACCACTATGGCGACATTACCTACCAGTACAATATCTCTAACAAGTACAACTGCTGCAGCAAGTTCAACTGCTGTATTAACTTCAACACCAGCTTTACAAGCTAGCACAACAAGTGCTGTACTGACTACTACATATGCAATTCCAATAACATCAACTCTTGCACCAACAACCACTACAGTCTTACTGCCTACCACTTCTACTTCTTTAACTACTACAACTCCTGCAACCACCACAACCAGAGCAGCAACTCCCACAACAACTGTAGCAACTACCACAACTGTGGATCTGACCACAACAGCTGCTGCACCCACTACTACATCTCTTACTCCAACAGCCACCAAATCTACACAAACTATCACTACAGCTGTTCCAATAACTACAACTACCACAAGTATTTCAGCAACCTCCACAAACACTGCCGCAACTTCAACAAGAGCAATAATGACTACCACAACAAGTGCTGCACTGGCCACTACAGCTGCAATTCCAACACGGACAACTCTTGCTCCGACAACCACTATGGCGACATTACCTACCAGTACAATATCTCTAACAAGTACAACTGCTGCAGCAAGTTCAACTGCTGTATTAACTTCAACACCAGCTTTACAAGCTAGCACAACAAGTGCTGTACTGACTACTACATATGCAATTCCAATAACATCAACTCTTGCAACAACAACCACTACAGTCTTACTGCCTACCACTTCTACTTCTTTAACTACTACAACTCCTGAAACCACAACCAGAGCAGCAACTCCCACAACAACTGTAGCAACTACCACAACTGTGGATCTGACCACAACAGCTGCTGCACCCACTACTACATCTCTTACTCCAACAGCCACCAAATCTACACAAACTATCACTACAGCTGTTCCAATAACTACAACTACCACAAGTATTTCAGCAACCTCCACAAACACTGCCGCAACTTCAACAAGAGCAATAATGACTACCACGACAAGTGCTGCACTGGCCACGACAGCTGCAATTCCAACACGGACAACTCTTGCTCCGACAACCACTATGGCGACATTACCTACCAGTACAATATCTCTAACAAGTACAACTGCTGCAGCAAGTTCAACTGCTGTATTAACTTCAACACCAGCTTTACAAGCTAGCACAACAAGTGCTGTACTGACTACTACATATGCAATTCCAATAACATCAACTCTTGCAACAACAACCACTACAGTCTTACTGCCTACCACTTCTACTTCTTTAACTACTACAACTCCTGCAACCACCACAACCAGAGCAGCAACTCCCACAACAACTGTAGCAACTACCACAACTGTGGATCTGACCACAACAGCTGCTGCACCCACTACTACATCTCTTACTCCAACAGCCACCAAATCTACACAACCTATCACTACAGCTGTTCCAATAAGTACAACTACCACAAGTATTTCAGCAACCTCCACAAACACTGCCGCAACTTCAACAAGAGCAATAATGACTACCACAACAAGTGCTGCACTGGCCACTACAGCTGCAATTCCAACACGGACAACTCTTGCTCCGACAACCACTATGGCGACATTACCTACCAGTACAATATCTCTAACAAGTACAACTGCTGCAGCAAGTTCAACTGCTGTATTAACTTCAACACCAGCTTTACAAGCTAGCACAACAAGTGCTGTACTGACTACTACATATGCAATTCCAATAACATCAACTCTTGCACCAACAACCACTACAGTCTTACTGCCTACCACTTCTACTTCTTTAACTACTACAACTCCTGCAACCACCACAACCAGAGCAGCAACTCCCACAACAACTGTAGAAACTACCACAACTGTGGATCTGACCACAACAGCTGCTGCACCCACTACTACATCTCTTACTCCAACAGCCACCAAATCTACACAACCTATCACTACAGCTGTTCCAACTACTACAACTACAACAGGTATTTCAGCAACTTCCACAACAACTGCCACAACTTCAAAAACGGCTATACTGACTACCACAACAAGTGCTGCACTGGCCACTACAACTGCAATTCCAACACGGACAACTCTTGCTCCGACAACCACTATGGCTACATTACCTACCAGTACAATATCTCCAGCAAGTACAACTGCAGCAGCAAGTTCAACTGCTGTATTAACTTCAACACCAGCTTTCCAAGCTAGCACAACAAGTGCTGTACTGACTACTACATATGCAATTCCAATAACATCAACTCTTGCACCAACAACCACTACAGTCTTACTGCCTACCACTTCTACTTCTTTAACTACTACAACTCCTGCAACCACCACAACCAGAGCAGCAACTCCCACAACAACTGTAGCAACTACCACAACTGTGGATCTGACCACAACAGCTGCTGCACCCACTACTACATCTCTTACTCCAACAGCCACAAAATCTACACAACCTATCACTACAGCTGTTCCAACTACTACAACTACAACAGGTATTTCAGCAACTTCCACAACAAATGCAGCAACTTCAACAACGGCTATACTGACTACCACAACAAGTGCTGCACTGGCCACTACAACTGCAATTCCAACACGGACAACTCTTGCTCCGACAACCACTATGGCTACATTACCTACCAGTACAATATCTCCAGCAAGTACAACTGCAGCAGCAAGTTCAACTGCTGTATTAACTTCAACACCAGCTTTACAAGCTAGCACAACAAGTGCTGTACTGACTACTACATATGCAATTCCAATAACATCAACTCTTGCACCAACAACCACTACAGTCTTACTGCCTACCACTTCTACTTCTTTAACTACTACAACTCCTGCAACCACCACAACCAGAGCAGCAACTCCCACAACAACTGTAGCAACTACCACAACTGTGGATCTGACCACAACAGCTGCTGCACCCACTACTACATCTCTTACTCCAACAGCCACCAAATCTACACAACCTATCACTACAGCTGTTCCAATAAGTACAACTACCACAAGTATTTCAGCAACCTCCACAAACACTGCCGCAACTTCAACAAGAGCAATAATGACTACCACAACAAGTGCTCCACTGGCCACTACAGCTGCAATTCCAACACGGACAACTCTTGCTCCGACAACCACTATGGCGACATTACCTACCAGTACAATATCTCTAACAAGTACAACTGCTGCAGCAAGTTTAACTGCTGTATTAACTTCAACACCAGCTTTACAAGCTAGCACAACAAGTGCTGTACTGACTACTACATATGCAATTCCAATAACATCAACTCTTGCACCAACAACCACTACAGTCTTACTGCCTACCACTTCTACTTCTTTAACTACTACAACTCCTGCAACCACCACAACCAGAGCAGCAACTCCCACAACAACTGTAGCAACTACCACAACTGTGGATCTGACCACAACAGCTGCTGCACCCACTACTACATCTCTTACTCCAACAGCCACAAAATCTACACAACCTATCACTACAGCTGTTCCAACTACTACAACTACAACAGGTATTTCAGCAACTTCCACAACAACTGCAGCAACTTCAACAACGGCTATACTGACTACCACAAAAAGTGCTGCACTGGCCACTACAGCTGCAATTCCAACACGGACAACTCTTGCTCCAACAACCACTATGGCTACATTACCTACCAGTACAATATCTCTAACAAGTACAACTGCAGCAGCAAGTTCAACTTCTGTATTTACTTCAACACCAGCTTTACAAGCTAGCACAACAAGTGCTGTACTGACTACTACATATGCAATTCCAATAACATCAACTCTTGCACCAACAACCACTACAGTCTTACTGCCTACCACTTCTACTTCTTTAACTACTACAACTCCTGCAACCACCACAACCAGAGCAGCAACTCCCACAACAACTGTAGCAACTACCACAACTGTGGATCTGACCACAACAGCTGCTGCACCCACTACTACATCTCTTACTCCAACAGCCACCAAATCTACACAACCTATCACTACAGCTGTTCCAACTACTACAACTACAACAGGTATTTCAGCAACCTCCACAAACACTGCCGCAACTTCAACAAGAGCAATAATGACTACCACAACAAGTGCTCCACTGGCCACTACAGCTGCAATTCCAACACGGACAACTCTTGCTCCGACAACCACTATGGCGACATTACCTACCAGTACAATATCTCTAACAAGTACAACTGCTGCAGCAAGTTTAACTGCTGTATTAACTTCAACACCAGCTTTACAAGCTAGCACAACAAGTGCTGTACTGACTACTACATATGCAATTCCAATAACATCAACTCTTGCACCAACAACCACTACAGTCTTACTGCCTACCACTTCTACTTCTTTAACTACTACAACTCCTGCAACCACCACAACCAGAGCAGCAACTCCCACAACAACTGTAGCAACTACCACAACTGTGGATCTGACCACAACAGCTGCTGCACCCACTACTACATCTCTTACTCCAACAGCCACAAAATCTACACAACCTATCACTACAGCTGTTCCAACTACTACAACTACAACAGGTATTTCAGCAACTTCCACAACAACTGCAGCAACTTCAACAACGGCTATACTGACTACCACAACAAGTGCTGCACTGGCCACTACAGCTGCAATTCCAACACGGACAACTCTTGCTCCAACAACCACTATGGCTACATTACCTACCAGTACAATATCTCTAACAAGTACAACTGCAGCAGCAAGTTCAACTTCTGTATTTACTTCAACACCAGCTTTACAAGCTAGCACAACAAGTGCTGTACTGACTACTACATATGCAATTCCAATAACATCAACTCTTGCACCAACAACCACTTCAGTCTTACTGCCTACCACTTCTACTTCTTTAACTACTACAACTCCTGCAACCACCACAACCAGAGCAGCAACTCCCACAACAACTGTAGCAACTACCACAACTGTGGATCTGACCACAACAGCTGCTGCACCCACTACTACATCTCTTACTCCAACAGCCACCAAATCTACACAACCTATCACTACAGCTGTTCCAACTACTACAACTACAACAGGTATTTCAGCAACTTCCACAAACACTGCCGCAACTTCAACAACGGCTATACTGACTACCACAACAAGTGCTGCACTGGCCACTACAACTGCAACTCCAACACGGACAACTCTTGCTCCGACAACCACTATGGCTACATTACCAACCAGCACAATATCTCCAACAAGTACAACTGCTGAAGCAAGTTCAACTGCTGTATTAACTTCAACACAATCTTTACAAGCTAGCACAACAAGTGCTGTACTGACTACTACTTATGCAATTCCAATAACATCAACTCTTGCACCAACAACCACTACAGTCTTACTGCCTACCACTTCTACTTCTTTAACTACTACAACTCCTGCAACCACCACAACCAGAGCAGCAACTCCCACAACAACTGTAGCAACTACCACAACTGTGGATCTGACCACAACAGCTGCTGCACCCACTACTACATCTCTTACTCCAACAGCCACAAAATCTACACAACCTATCACTACAGCTGTTCCAACTACTACAACTACAACAGGTATTTCAGCAACTTCCACAACAACTGCAGCAACTTCAACAACGGCTATACTGACTACCACAACAAGTGCTGCACTGGCCACTACAGCTGCAATTCCAACACGGACAACTCTTGCTCCAACAACCACTATGGCTACATTACCTACCAGTACAATATCTCTAACAAGTACAACTGCAGCAGCAAGTTCAACTTCTGTATTTACTTCAACACCAGCTTTACAAGCTAGCACAACAAGTGCTGTACTGACTACTACATATGCAATTCCAATAACATCAACTCTTGCACCAACAACCACTTCAGTCTTACTGCCTACCACTTCTACTTCTTTAACTACTACAACTCCTGCAACCACCACAACCAGAGCAGCAACTCCCACAACAACTGTAGCAACTACCACAACTGTGGATCTGACCACAACAGCTGCTGCACCCACTACTACATCTCTTACTCCAACAGCCACCAAATCTACACAACCTATCACTACAGCTGTTCCAACTACTACAACTACAACAGGTATTTCAGCAACTTCCACAAACACTGCCGCAACTTCAACAACGGCTATACTGACTACCACAACAAGTGCTGCACTGGCCACTACAACTGCAACTCCAACACGGACAACTCTTGCTCCGACAACCACTATGGCTACATTACCAACCAGCACAATATCTCCAACAAGTACAACTGCTGAAGCAAGTTCAACTGCTGTATTAACTTCAACACAATCTTTACAAGCTAGCACAACAAGTGCTGTACTGACTACTACTTATGCAATTCCAATAACATCAACTCTTGCACCAACAACCACTACAGTCTTACTGCCTACCACTTCTACTTCTTTAACTACTACAACTCCTGCAACCACCACAACCAGAGCAGCAACTCCCACAACAACTGTAGCAACTACCACAACTGTGGATCTGACCACAACAGCTGCTGCACCCACTACTACATCTCTTACTCCAACAGCCACCAAATCTACACAACCTATCACTACAGCTGTTCCAACTACTACAACTACAACAGGTATTTCAGCAACTTCCACAAACACTGCCGCAACTTCAACAACGGCTATACTGACTACCACAACAAGTGCTGCACTGGCCACTACAACTGCAACTCCAACACGGACAACTCTTGCTCCGACAACCACTATGGCGACATTACCAACCAGCACAATATCTCCAACAAGTACAACTGCTGAAGCAAGTTCAACTGCTGTATTAACTTCAACACAAGCTTTACAAGCTAGCACAACAAGTGCTGTACTGACTACTACTTATGCAGTTCCAATAACATCAACTCTTGCACCAACAACCACTACAGTCTTACTGCCTACCACTTCTACTTCTTTAACTACTACAACTCCTGCAACCACCACAACCAGAGCAGCAACTCCCACAACAACTGTAGCAACTACCACAACTGTGGATCTGACCACAACAGCTGCTGCACCCACTACTACATCTCTTACTCCAACAGCCACCAAATCTACACAACCTATCACTACAGCTGTTCCAACTACTACAACTACAACAGGTATTTCAGCAACTTCCACAAACACTGCCGCAACTTCAACAACGGCTATACTGACTACCACAACAAGTGCTGCACTGGCCACTACAACTGCAACTCCAACACGGACAACTCTTGCTCCGACAACCACTATGGCGACATTACCAACCAGCACAATATCTCCAACAAGTACAACTGCTGAAGCAAGTTCAACTGCTGTATTAACTTCAACACAAGCTTTACAAGCTAGCACAACAAGTGCTGTACTGACTACTACTTATGCAGTTCCAATAACATCAACTCTTGCACCAACAACCACTACAGTCTTACTGCCTACCACTTCTACTTCTTTAACTACTACAACTCCTGCAACCACCACAACCAGAGCAGCAACTCCCACAACAACTGTAGCAACTACCACAACTGTGGATCTGACCACAACAGCTGCTGCACCCACTACTACATCTCTTACTCCAACAGCCACAAAATCTACACAACCTATCACTACAGCTGTTCCAACTACAACAACTACCAAAAGTATTTCAGCAACCTCCACAAACACTGCCGCAACTTCAACAGGAGCAATAATGACTACCACAACAAGTGCTGCACTGGCCACTACAACTGCAACTCCAACACGGACAACTCTTGCTCCGACAACCACTATGGCGACATTACCAACCAGCACAACATCTCCAACAAGTACAACTGCTGCAGCAAGTTCAACTGCTGTATTAACTTCAACACAAGCTTTACAAGCTAGCACAACAAGTGCTGTACTGACTACTACTTATGCAATTCCAATAACATCAACTCTTGCACCAACAACCACTACAGTCTTACTGCCTACCACTTCTACTTCTTTAACTACTACAACTCCTGCAACCACCACAACCAGAGCAGCAACTCCCACAACAACTGTAGCAACTACCACAACTGTGGATCTGACCACAACAGCTGCTGCACCCACTACTACATCTCTTACTCCAACAGCCACCAAATCTACACAACCTATCACTACAGCTGTTCCAACTACTACAACTACAACAGGTATTTCAGCAACTTCCACAACAACTGCAGCAACTTCAACAACGGCTATACTGACTACCACAACAAGTGCTGCACTGGCCACTACAACTGCAATTCCAACACGGACAACTCTTGCTCCGACAACCACTATGGCGACATTACCTACCAGTACAATATCTCTAACAAGTACAACTGCTGCAGCAAGTTCAACTGCTGTATTAACTTCAACACCAGCTTTACAAGCTAGCACAACAAGTGCTGTACTGACTACTACATATGCAATTCCAATAACATCAACTCTTGCAACAACAACCACTACAGTCTTACTGCCTACCACTTCTACTTCTTTAACTACTACAACTCCTGAAACCACAACCAGAGCAGCAACTCCCACAACAACTGTAGCAACTACCACAACTGTGGATCTGACCACAACAGCTGCTGCACCCACTACTACATCTCTTACTCCAACAGCCACCAAATCTACACAAACTATCACTACAGCTGTTCCAATAACTACAACTACCACAAGTATTTCAGCAACCTCCACAAACACTGCCGCAACTTCAACAAGAGCAATAATGACTACCACGACAAGTGCTGCACTGGCCACGACAGCTGCAATTCCAACACGGACAACTCTTGCTCCGACAACCACTATGGCGACATTACCTACCAGTACAATATCTCTAACAAGTACAACTGCTGCAGCAAGTTCAACTGCTGTATTAACTTCAACACCAGCTTTACAAGCTAGCACAACAAGTGCTGTACTGACTACTACATATGCAATTCCAATAACATCAACTCTTGCAACAACAACCACTACAGTCTTACTGCCTACCACTTCTACTTCTTTAACTACTACAACTCCTGCAACCACCACAACCAGAGCAGCAACTCCCACAACAACTGTAGCAACTACCACAACTGTGGATCTGACCACAACAGCTGCTGCACCCACTACTACATCTCTTACTCCAACAGCCACCAAATCTACACAACCTATCACTACAGCTGTTCCAATAAGTACAACTACCACAAGTATTTCAGCAACCTCCACAAACACTGCCGCAACTTCAACAAGAGCAATAATGACTACCACAACAAGTGCTGCACTGGCCACTACAGCTGCAATTCCAACACGGACAACTCTTGCTCCGACAACCACTATGGCGACATTACCTACCAGTACAATATCTCTAACAAGTACAACTGCTGCAGCAAGTTCAACTGCTGTATTAACTTCAACACCAGCTTTACAAGCTAGCACAACAAGTGCTGTACTGACTACTACATATGCAATTCCAATAACATCAACTCTTGCACCAACAACCACTACAGTCTTACTGCCTACCACTTCTACTTCTTTAACTACTACAACTCCTGCAACCACCACAACCAGAGCAGCAACTCCCACAACAACTGTAGAAACTACCACAACTGTGGATCTGACCACAACAGCTGCTGCACCCACTACTACATCTCTTACTCCAACAGCCACCAAATCTACACAACCTATCACTACAGCTGTTCCAACTACTACAACTACAACAGGTATTTCAGCAACTTCCACAACAACTGCCACAACTTCAAAAACGGCTATACTGACTACCACAACAAGTGCTGCACTGGCCACTACAACTGCAATTCCAACACGGACAACTCTTGCTCCGACAACCACTATGGCTACATTACCTACCAGTACAATATCTCCAGCAAGTACAACTGCAGCAGCAAGTTCAACTGCTGTATTAACTTCAACACCAGCTTTCCAAGCTAGCACAACAAGTGCTGTACTGACTACTACATATGCAATTCCAATAACATCAACTCTTGCACCAACAACCACTACAGTCTTACTGCCTACCACTTCTACTTCTTTAACTACTACAACTCCTGCAACCACCACAACCAGAGCAGCAACTCCCACAACAACTGTAGCAACTACCACAACTGTGGATCTGACCACAACAGCTGCTGCACCCACTACTACATCTCTTACTCCAACAGCCACAAAATCTACACAACCTATCACTACAGCTGTTCCAACTACTACAACTACAACAGGTATTTCAGCAACTTCCACAACAAATGCAGCAACTTCAACAACGGCTATACTGACTACCACAACAAGTGCTGCACTGGCCACTACAACTGCAATTCCAACACGGACAACTCTTGCTCCGACAACCACTATGGCTACATTACCTACCAGTACAATATCTCCAGCAAGTACAACTGCAGCAGCAAGTTCAACTGCTGTATTAACTTCAACACCAGCTTTACAAGCTAGCACAACAAGTGCTGTACTGACTACTACATATGCAATTCCAATAACATCAACTCTTGCACCAACAACCACTACAGTCTTACTGCCTACCACTTCTACTTCTTTAACTACTACAACTCCTGCAACCACCACAACCAGAGCAGCAACTCCCACAACAACTGTAGCAACTACCACAACTGTGGATCTGACCACAACAGCTGCTGCACCCACTACTACATCTCTTACTCCAACAGCCACCAAATCTACACAACCTATCACTACAGCTGTTCCAATAAGTACAACTACCACAAGTATTTCAGCAACCTCCACAAACACTGCCGCAACTTCAACAAGAGCAATAATGACTACCACAACAAGTGCTCCACTGGCCACTACAGCTGCAATTCCAACACGGACAACTCTTGCTCCGACAACCACTATGGCGACATTACCTACCAGTACAATATCTCTAACAAGTACAACTGCTGCAGCAAGTTTAACTGCTGTATTAACTTCAACACCAGCTTTACAAGCTAGCACAACAAGTGCTGTACTGACTACTACATATGCAATTCCAATAACATCAACTCTTGCACCAACAACCACTACAGTCTTACTGCCTACCACTTCTACTTCTTTAACTACTACAACTCCTGCAACCACCACAACCAGAGCAGCAACTCCCACAACAACTGTAGCAACTACCACAACTGTGGATCTGACCACAACAGCTGCTGCACCCACTACTACATCTCTTACTCCAACAGCCACAAAATCTACACAACCTATCACTACAGCTGTTCCAACTACTACAACTACAACAGGTATTTCAGCAACTTCCACAACAACTGCAGCAACTTCAACAACGGCTATACTGACTACCACAAAAAGTGCTGCACTGGCCACTACAGCTGCAATTCCAACACGGACAACTCTTGCTCCAACAACCACTATGGCTACATTACCTACCAGTACAATATCTCTAACAAGTACAACTGCAGCAGCAAGTTCAACTTCTGTATTTACTTCAACACCAGCTTTACAAGCTAGCACAACAAGTGCTGTACTGACTACTACATATGCAATTCCAATAACATCAACTCTTGCACCAACAACCACTACAGTCTTACTGCCTACCACTTCTACTTCTTTAACTACTACAACTCCTGCAACCACCACAACCAGAGCAGCAACTCCCACAACAACTGTAGCAACTACCACAACTGTGGATCTGACCACAACAGCTGCTGCACCCACTACTACATCTCTTACTCCAACAGCCACCAAATCTACACAACCTATCACTACAGCTGTTCCAACTACTACAACTACAACAGGTATTTCAGCAACCTCCACAAACACTGCCGCAACTTCAACAAGAGCAATAATGACTACCACAACAAGTGCTCCACTGGCCACTACAGCTGCAATTCCAACACGGACAACTCTTGCTCCGACAACCACTATGGCGACATTACCTACCAGTACAATATCTCTAACAAGTACAACTGCTGCAGCAAGTTTAACTGCTGTATTAACTTCAACACCAGCTTTACAAGCTAGCACAACAAGTGCTGTACTGACTACTACATATGCAATTCCAATAACATCAACTCTTGCACCAACAACCACTACAGTCTTACTGCCTACCACTTCTACTTCTTTAACTACTACAACTCCTGCAACCACCACAACCAGAGCAGCAACTCCCACAACAACTGTAGCAACTACCACAACTGTGGATCTGACCACAACAGCTGCTGCACCCACTACTACATCTCTTACTCCAACAGCCACAAAATCTACACAACCTATCACTACAGCTGTTCCAACTACTACAACTACAACAGGTATTTCAGCAACTTCCACAACAACTGCAGCAACTTCAACAACGGCTATACTGACTACCACAACAAGTGCTGCACTGGCCACTACAGCTGCAATTCCAACACGGACAACTCTTGCTCCAACAACCACTATGGCTACATTACCTACCAGTACAATATCTCTAACAAGTACAACTGCAGCAGCAAGTTCAACTTCTGTATTTACTTCAACACCAGCTTTACAAGCTAGCACAACAAGTGCTGTACTGACTACTACATATGCAATTCCAATAACATCAACTCTTGCACCAACAACCACTTCAGTCTTACTGCCTACCACTTCTACTTCTTTAACTACTACAACTCCTGCAACCACCACAACCAGAGCAGCAACTCCCACAACAACTGTAGCAACTACCACAACTGTGGATCTGACCACAACAGCTGCTGCACCCACTACTACATCTCTTACTCCAACAGCCACCAAATCTACACAACCTATCACTACAGCTGTTCCAACTACTACAACTACAACAGGTATTTCAGCAACTTCCACAAACACTGCCGCAACTTCAACAACGGCTATACTGACTACCACAACAAGTGCTGCACTGGCCACTACAGCTGCAATTCCAACACGGACAACTCTTGCTCCGACAACCACTATGGCTACATTACCAACCAGCACAATATCTCCAACAAGTACAACTGCTGAAGCAAGTTCAACTGCTGTATTAACTTCAACACAATCTTTACAAGCTAGCACAACAAGTGCTGTACTGACTACTACTTATGCAATTCCAATAACATCAACTCTTGCACCAACAACCACTACAGTCTTACTGCCTACCACTTCTACTTCTTTAACTACTACAACTCCTGCAACCACCACAACCAGAGCAGCAACTCCCACAACAACTGTAGCAACTACCACAACTGTGGATCTGACCACAACAGCTGCTGCACCCACTACTACATCTCTTACTCCAACAGCCACCAAATCTACACAACCTATCACTACAGCTGTTCCAACTACTACAACTACAACAGGTATTTCAGCAACTTCCACAAACACTGCCGCAACTTCAACAACGGCTATACTGACTACCACAACAAGTGCTGCACTGGCCACTACAACTGCAACTCCAACACGGACAACTCTTGCTCCGACAACCACTATGGCGACATTACCAACCAGCACAATATCTCCAACAAGTACAACTGCTGAAGCAAGTTCAACTGCTGTATTAACTTCAACACAAGCTTTACAAGCTAGCACAACAAGTGCTGTACTGACTACTACTTATGCAGTTCCAATAACATCAACTCTTGCACCAACAACCACTACAGTCTTACTGCCTACCACTTCTACTTCTTTAACTACTACAACTCCTGCAACCACCACAACCAGAGCAGCAACTCCCACAACAACTGTAGCAACTACCACAACTGTGGATCTGACCACAACAGCTGCTGCACCCACTACTACATCTCTTACTCCAACAGCCACCAAATCTACACAACCTATCACTACAGCTGTTCCAACTACTACAACTACAACAGGTATTTCAGCAACTTCCACAAACACTGCCGCAACTTCAACAACGGCTATACTGACTACCACAACAAGTGCTGCACTGGCCACTACAACTGCAACTCCAACACGGACAACTCTTGCTCCGACAACCACTATGGCGACATTACCAACCAGCACAATATCTCCAACAAGTACAACTGCTGAAGCAAGTTCAACTGCTGTATTAACTTCAACACAAGCTTTACAAGCTAGCACAACAAGTGCTGTACTGACTACTACTTATGCAGTTCCAATAACATCAACTCTTGCACCAACAACCACTACAGTCTTACTGCCTACCACTTCTACTTCTTTAACTACTACAACTCCTGCAACCACCACAACCAGAGCAGCAACTCCCACAACAACTGTAGCAACTACCACAACTGTGGATCTGACCACAACAGCTGCTGCACCCACTACTACATCTCTTACTCCAACAGCCACAAAATCTACACAACCTATCACTACAGCTGTTCCAACTACAACAACTACCAAAAGTATTTCAGCAACCTCCACAAACACTGCCGCAACTTCAACAGGAGCAATAATGACTACCACAACAAGTGCTGCACTGGCCACTACAACTGCAACTCCAACACGGACAACTCTTGCTCCGACAACCACTATGGCGACATTACCAACCAGCACAACATCTCCAACAAGTACAACTGCTGCAGCAAGTTCAACTGCTGTATTAACTTCAACACAAGCTTTACAAGCTAGCACAACAAGTGCTGTACTGACTACTACTTATGCAATTCCAATAACATCAACTCTTGCACCAACAACCACTACAGTCTTACTGCCTACCACTTCTACTTCTTTAACTACTACAACTCCTGCAACCACCACAACCAGAGCAGCAACTCCCACAACAACTGTAGCAACTACCACAACTGTGGATCTGACCACAACAGCTGCTGCACCCACTACTACATCTCTTACTCCAACAGCCACCAAATCTACACAACCTATCACTACAGCTGTTCCAACTACTACAACTACAACAGGTATTTCAGCAACTTCCACAACAACTGCAGCAACTTCAACAACGGCTATACTGACTACCACAACAAGTGCTGCACTGGCCACTACAACTGCAATTCCAACACGGACAACTCTTGCTCCGACAACCACTATGGCTACATTACCTACCAGTACAATATCTCCAGCAAGTACAACTGCAGCAGCAAGTTCAACTGCTGTATTAACTTCAACACCAGCTTTACAAGCTAGCACAACAAGTGCTGTACTGACTACTACATATGCAATTCCAATAACATCAACTCTTGCAACAACAACCACTACAGTCTTACTGCCTACCACTTCTACTTCTTTAACTACTACAACTCCTGCAACCACCACAACCAGAGCAGCAACTCCCACAACAACTGTAGCAACTACCACAACTGTGGATCTGACCACAACAGCTGCTGCACCCACTACTACATCTCTTACTCCAACAGCCACCAAATCTACACAACCTATCACTACAGCTGTTCCAATAAGTACAACTACCACAAGTATTTCAGCAACCTCCACAAACACTGCTGCAACTTCAACAAGAGCAATAATGACTACCACAACAAGTGCTGCACTGGCCACTACAGCTGCAATTCCAACACGGACAACTCTTGCTCCGACAACCACTATGGCGACATTACCTACCAGTACAATATCTCTAACAAGTACAACTGCTGCAGCAAGTTCAACTGCTGTATTAACTTCAACACCAGCTTTACAAGCTAGCACAACAAGTGCTGTACTGACTACTACATATGCAATTCCAATAACATCAACTCTTGCAACAACAACCACTACAGTCTTACTGCCTACCACTTCTACTTCTTTAACTACTACAACTCCTGCAACCACCACAACCAGAGCAGCAACTCCCACAACAACTGTAGAAACTACCACAACTGTGGATCTGACCACAACAGCTGCTGCACCCACTACTACATCTCTTACTCCAACAGCCACCAAATCTACACAACCTATCACTACAGCTGTTCCAACTATAACAACTACCAAAAGTATTTCAGCAACCTCCACAAACACTGCCGCAACTTCAACAAGAGCAATAATGACTACCACAACAAGTGCTGCACTGGCCACTACAACTGCAACTCCAACACGGACAACTCTTGCTCCGACAACCACTATGGCGACATTGCCAACCAGCACAACATCTCCAACAAGTACAACTGCTGCAGCAAGTTCAACTGCTGTATTAACTTCAACACAAGCTTTACAAGCTAGCACAACAAGTGCTGTACTGACTACTACTTATGCAATTCCAATAACATCAACTCTTGCACCAACAACCACTACAGTCTTACTGCCTACCACTTCTACTTCTTTAACTACTACAACTCCTGCAACCACCACAACCAGAGCAGCAACTCCCACAACAACTGTAGCAACTACCACAACTGTGGATCTGACCACAACAGCTGCTGCACCCACTACTACATCTCTTACTCCAACAGCCACCAAATCTACACAACCTATCACTACAGCTGTTCCAACTACTACAACTACAACAGGTATTTCAGCAACTTCCACAACAACTGCAGCAACTTCAACAACGGCTATACTGACTACCACAACAAGTGCTGCACTGGCCACTACAACTGCAATTCCAACACGGACAACTCTTGCTCCGACAACCACTATGGCTACATTACCTACCAGTACAATATCTCCAGCAAGTACAACTGCAGCAGCAAGTTCAACTGCTGTATTAACTTCAACACCAGCTTTACAAGCTAGCACAACAAGTGCTGTACTGACTACTACATATGCAATTCCAATAACATCAACTCTTGCAACAACAACCACTACAGTCTTACTGCCTACCACTTCTACTTCTTTAACTACTACAACTCCTGCAACCACCACAACCAGAGCAGCAACTCCCACAACAACTGTAGCAACTACCACAACTGTGGATCTGACCACAACAGCTGCTGCACCCACTACTACATCTCTTACTCCAACAGCCACCAAATCTACACAACCTATCACTACAGCTGTTCCAATAAGTACAACTACCACAAGTATTTCAGCAACCTCCACAAACACTGCTGCAACTTCAACAAGAGCAATAATGACTACCACAACAAGTGCTGCACTGGCCACTACAGCTGCAATTCCAACACGGACAACTCTTGCTCCGACAACCACTATGGCGACATTACCTACCAGTACAATATCTCTAACAAGTACAACTGCTGCAGCAAGTTCAACTGCTGTATTAACTTCAACACCAGCTTTACAAGCTAGCACAACAAGTGCTGTACTGACTACTACATATGCAATTCCAATAACATCAACTCTTGCACCAACAACCACTACAGTCTTACTGCCTACCACTTCTACTTCTTTAACTACTACAACTCCTGCAACCACCACAACCAGAGCAGCAACTCCCACAACAACTGTAGCAACTACCACAACTGTGGATCTGACCACAACAGCTGCTGCACCCACTACTACATCTCTTACTCCAACAGCCACCAAATCTACACAACCTATCACTACAGCTGTTCCAACTACTACAACTACAACAGGTATTTCAGCAACTTCCACAACAACTGCCGCAACTTCAACAACGGCTATACTGACTACCACAACAAGTGCTGCACTGGCCACTACAACTGCAATTCCAACACGGACAACTCTTGCTCCGACAACCACTATGGCTACATTACCTACCAGTACAATATCTCCAGCAAGTACAACTGCAGCAGCAAGTTCAACTGCTGTATTAACTTCAACACCAGCTTTACAAGCTAGCACAACAAGTGCTGTACTGACTACTACATATGCAATTCCAATAACATCAACTCTTGCACCAACAACCACTACAGTCTTACTGCCTACCACTTCTACTTCTTTAACTACTACAACTCCTGCAACCACCACAACCAGAGCAGCAACTCCCACAACAACTGTAGCAACTACCACAACTGTGGATCTGACCACAACAGCTGCTGCACCCACTACTACATCTCTTACTCCAACAGCCACAAAATCTACACAACCTATCACTACAGCTGTTCCAACTACTACAACTACAACAGGTATTTCAGCAACTTCCACAACAAATGCAGCAACTTCAGCAACGGCTATACTGACTACCACAACAAGTGCTGCACTGGCCACTACAACTGCAATTCCAACACGGACAACTCTTGCTCCGACAACCACTATGGCTACATTACCTACCAGTACAATATCTCCAGCAAGTACAACTGCAGCAGCAAGTTCAACTGCTGTATTAACTTCAACACCAGCTTTACAAGCTAGCACAACAAGTGCTGTACTGACTACTACATATGCAATTCCAATAACATCAACTCTTGCACCAACAACCACTACAGTCTTACTGCCTACCACTTCTACTTCTTTAACTACTACAACTCCTGCAACCACCACAACCAGAGCAGCAACTCCCACAACAACTGTAGCAACTACCACAACTGTGGATCTGACCACAACAGCTGCTGCACCCACTACTACATCTCTTACTCCAACAGCCACCAAATCTACACAACCTATCACTACAGCTGTTCCAATAAGTACAACTACCACAAGTATTTCAGCAACCTCCACAAACACTGCCGCAACTTCAACAAGAGCAATAATGACTACCACAACAAGTGCTGCACTGGCCACTACAGCTGCAATTCCAACACGGACAACTCTTGCTCCGACAACCACTATGGCGACATTACCTACCAGTACAATATCTCTAACAAGTACAACTGCTGCAGCAAGTTCAACTGCTGTATTAACTTCAACACCAGCTTTACAAGCTAGCACAACAAGTGCTGTACTGACTACTACATATGCAATTCCAATAACATCAACTCTTGCACCAACAACCACTACAGTCTTACTGCCTACCACTTCTACTTCTTTAACTACTACAACTCCTGCAACCACCACAACCAGAGCAGCAACTCCCACAACAACTGTAGCAACTACCACAACTGTGGATCTGACCACAACAGCTGCTGCACCCACTACTACATCTCTTACTCCAACAGCCACAAAATCTACACAACCTATCACTACAGCTGTTCCAACTACTACAACTACAACAGGTATTTCAGCAACTTCCACAACAAATGCAGCAACTTCAACAACGGCTATACTGACTACCACAACAAGTGCTGCACTGGCCACTACAACTGCAATTCCAACACGGACAACTCTTGCTCCGACAACCACTATGGCGACATTACCAACCAGCACAATATCTCCAACAAGTACAACTGCTGCAGCAAGTTCAACTGCTGTATTAACTTCAACACCAGCTTTACAAGCTAGCACAACAAGTGCTGTACTGACTACTACATATGCAATTCCAATAACATCAACTCTTGCACCAACAACCACTACAGTCTTACTGCCTACCAATTCTACTTCTTTAACTACTACAACTCCTGCAACCACCACAACCAGAGCAGCAACTCCCACAACAACTGTAGCAACTACCACAACTGTGGATCTGACCACAACAGCTGCTGCACCCACTACTACATCTCTTACTCCAACAGCCACAAAATCTACACAACCTATCACTACAGCTGTTCCAATAAGTACAACTACCACAAGTATTTCAGCAACCCTGACAAACACTGCAGCAACTTCAACAAGAGCAATACTGACTACCACAACAAGTGCTGCACTGGCCACTACAGCTGCAATTCCAACACGGACAACTCTTGCTCCAACAACCACTATGGCTACATTACCTACCAGTACAATATCTCTAACAAGTACAACTGCAGCAGCAAGTTCAACTGCTGTATTAACTTCAACACCAGCTTTACAAGCTAGCACAACAAGTGCTGTACTGACTACTACATATGCAATTCCAATAACATCAACTCTTGCACCAACAACCACTACAGTCTTACTGCCTACCAATTCTACTTCTTTAACAACTACAACTCCTGCAACCACCACAACCAGAGCAGCAACTCCCACAACAACTGTAGCAACTACCACAACTGTGGATCTGACCACAACAGCTGCTGCACCCACTACTACATCTCTTACTCCAACAGCCACCAAATCTACACAACCTATCACTACAGCTGTTCCAACTACAACAACTACCACAAGTATTTCAGCAACCTCCACAAACACTGCCGCAACTTCAACAAGAGCAATAATGACTACCACAACAAGTGCTGCACTGGCCACTACAACTGCAATTCCAACACGGACAGCTCTTGCTCCGACAACCACTATGGCGACATTACCAACCAGCACAACATCTCCAACAAGTACAACTGCTGCAGCAAGTTCAACTGCTGTATTAACTTCAACACCAGCTTTACAAGCTAGCACAACAAGTGCTGTACTGACTACTACATATGCAATTCCAATAACATCAACTCTTGCACCAACAACCACTGCAGTCTTACTGCCTACCACTTCTACTTCTTTAACTACTACAACTCCTGCAACCACCACAACCAGAGCAGCAACTCCCACAACAACTGTAGCAACTACCACAACTGTGGATCTGACCACAACAGCTGCTGCACCCACTACTACATCTCTTACTCCAACAGCCACCAAATCTACACAACCTATCACTACAGCTGTTCCAACTACTACAACTACAACAGGTATTTCAGCAACTTCCACAACAACTGCCGCAACTTCAACAACGGCTATACTGACTACCACAACAAGTGCTGCACTGGCCACTACAGCTGCAATTCCAACACGGACAACTCTTGCTCCGACAACCACTATGGCTACATTACCTACCAGTACAATATCTCCAGCAAGTACAACTGCAGTAGCAAGTTCAACTGCTGTATTAACTTCAACACCAGCTTCACAAGCTAGCACAACAAGTGCTGTACTGACTACTACATATGCAATTCCAATAACATCAACTCTTGCACCAACAACCACTACAGTCTTACTGCCTACCACTTCTATTTCTTTAACTACTACAACTCCTGCAACCACCACAACCAGAGCAGCAACTCCCACAACAACTGTAGCAACTACCACAACTGTGGATCTGACCACAACAGCTGCTGCACCCACTACTACATCTCTTACTCCAACAGCCACAAAATCTACACAACCTATCACTACAGCTGTTCCAATAAGTACAACTACCACAAGTATTTCAGCAACCCTGACAAACACTGCAGCAACTTCAACAAGAGCAATACTGACTACCACAACAAGTGCTGCACTGGCCACTACAGCTGCAATTCCAACACGGACAACTCTTGCTCCAACAACCACTATGGTTACATTACCTACCAGTACAATATCTCTAACAAGTACAACTGCAGCAGCAAGTTCAACTTCTGTATTTTCTTCAACACCAGCTTTACAAGCTAACACAACAAGTGCTGTACTGACTACTACATATGCAATTCCAATAACATCAACTCTTGCACCAACAACCACTGCAGTCTTACTGCCTACCACTTCTACTTCTTTAACTACTACAACTCCTGCAACCACCACAACCAGAGCAGCAACTCCCACAACAACTGTAGCAACTACCACAACTGTGGATCTGACCACAACAGCTGCTGCACCCACTACTACATCTCTTACTCCAACAGCCACCAAATCTACACAAACTATCACTACAGCTGTTCCAATAACTACAACTACCACAAGTATTTCAGCAACCTCCACAAACACTGCCGCAACTTCAACAAGAGCAATAATGACTACCACAACAAGTGCTGCACTGGCCACTACAGCTGCAATTCCAACACGGACAACTCTTGCTCCGACAACCACTATGGCGACATTACCTACCAGTACAATATCTCTAACAAGTACAACTGCTGCAGCAAGTTCAACTGCTGCAGCAAGTTCAACTGCTGTATTAACTTCAACACCAGCTTTACAAGCTAGCGCAACAAGTGCTGTACTGACTACTACATATGCAATTCCAATAACATCAACTCTTGCACCAACAACCACTGCAGTCTTACTGCCTACCACTTCTACTTCTTTAACTACTACAACTCCTGCAACCACCACAACCAGAGCAGCAACTCCCACAACAACTGTAGCAACTACCACAACTGTGGATCTGACCACAACAGCTGCTGCACCCACTACTACATCTCTTACTCCAACAGCCACCAAATCTACACAACCTATCACTACAGCTGTTCCAATAACTACAACTACCACAAGTATTTCAGCAACCTCCACAAACACTGCCGCAACTTCAACAAGAGCAATAATGACTACCACAACAAGTGCTGCACTGGCCACTACAACTGCAATTCCAACACGGACAGCTCTTGCTCCGTCAACCACTATGGCGACATTACCAACCAGCACAATATCTCCAACAAGTACAACTGCTGCAGCAAGTTCAACTGCTGTATTTACTTCAACACCAGCTTTACAAGCTAGCACAACAAGTGCTGTACTGACTACTACATATGCAATTCCAATAACATCAACTCTTGCACCAACAACCACTACAGTCTTACTGCCTACCACTTCTACTTCTTTAACTACTACAACTCCTGCAACCACCACAACCAGAGCAGCAACTCCCACAACAACTGTAGCAACTACCACAACTGTGGATCTGACCACAACAGCTGCTGCACCCACTACTACATCTCTTACTCCAACAGCCACCAAATCTACACAACCTATCACTACAGCTGTTCCAACTACTACAACTACCACAAGTATTTCAGCAACCTCCACAAACACTGCCGCAACTTCAACAAGAGCAATAATGACTACCACAACAAGTGCTGCACTGGCCACTACAGCTGCAATTCCAACACGGACAACTCTTGCTCCGACAACCACTATGGCGACATTACCTACCAGTACAATATCTCTAACAAGTACAACTGCTGCAGCAAGTTCAACTGCTGTATTAACTTCAACACCAGCTTTACAAGCTAGCACAACAAGTGCTGTACTGACTACTACATATGCAATTCCAATAACATCAACTCTTGCAACAACAACCACTACAGTCTTACTGCCTACCACTTCTACTTCTTTAACTACTACAACTCCTGCAACCACCACAACCAGAGCAGCAACTCCCACAACAACTGTAGAAACTACCACAACTGTGGATCTGACCACAACAGCTGCTGCACCCACTACTACATCTCTTACTCCAACAGCCACCAAATCTACACAACCTATCACTACAGCTGTTCCAACTACTACAACTACAACAGGTATTTCAGCAACTTCCACAACAACTGCCGCAACTTCAACAACGGCTATACTGACTACCACAACAAGTGCTGCACTGGCCACTACAACTGCAATTCCAACACGGACAACTCTTGCTCCGACAACCACTATGGCTACATTACCTACCAGTACAATATCTCCAGCAAGTACAACTGCAGCAGCAAGTTCAACTGCTGTATTAACTTCAACACCAGCTTTCCAAGCTAGCACAACAAGTGCTGTACTGACTACTACATATGCAATTCCAATAACATCAACTCTTGCACCAACAACCACTACAGTCTTACTGCCTACCACTTCTACTTCTTTAACTACTACAACTCCTGCAACCACCACAACCAGAGCAGCAACTCCCACAACAACTGTAGCAACTACCACAACTGTGGATCTGACCACAACAGCTGCTGCACCCACTACTACATCTCTTACTCCAACAGCCACCAAATCTACACAACCTATCACTACAGCTGTTCCAATAAGTACAACTACCACAAGTATTTCAGCAACCTCCACAAACACTGCCGCAACTTCAACAAGAGCAATAATGACTACCACAACAAGTGCTCCACTGGCCACTACAGCTGCAATTCCAACACGGACAACTCTTGCTCCGACAACCACTATGGCGACATTACCTACCAGTACAATATCTCTAACAAGTACAACTGCTGCAGCAAGTTCAACTGCTGTATTAACTTCAACACCAGCTTTACAAGCTAGCACAACAAGTGCTGTACTGACTACTACATATGCAATTCCAATAACATCAACTCTTGCAACAACAACCACTACAGTCTTACTGCCTACCACTTCTACTTCTTTAACTACTACAACTCCTGCAACCACCACAACCAGAGCAGCAACTCCCACAACAACTGTAGCAACTACCACAACTGTGGATCTGACCACAACAGCTGCTGCACCCACTACTACATCTCTTACTCCAACAGCCACAAAATCTACACAACCTATCACTACAGCTGTTCCAACTACTACAACTACAACAGGTATTTCAGCAACTTCCACAACAACTGCAGCAACTTCAACAACGGCTATACTGACTACCACAACAAGTGCTGCACTGGCCACTACAGCTGCAATTCCAACACGGACAACTCTTGCTCCAACAACCACTATGGCTACATTACCTACCAGTACAATATCTCCAGCAAGTACAACTGCAGCAGCAAGTTCAACTGCTGTATTAACTTCAACACCAGCTTTACAAGCTAGCACAACAAGTGCTGTACTGACTACTACTTATGCAATTCCAATAACATCAACTCTTGCACCAACAACCACTACAGTCTTACTGCCTACCACTTCTACTTCTTTAACTACTACAACTCCTGCAACCACCACAACCAGAGCAGCAACTCCCACAACAACTGTAGCAACTACCACAACTGTGGATCTGACCACAACAGCTGCTGCACCCACTACTACATCTCTTACTCCAACAGCCACCAAATCTACACAACCTATCACTACAGCTGTTCCAACTACTACAACTACAACAGGTATTTCAGCAACTTCCACAAACACTGCCGCAACTTCAACAACGGCTATACTGACTACCACAACAAGTGCTGCACTGGCCACTACAACTGCAACTCCAACACGGACAACTCTTGCTCCGACAACCACTATGGCGACATTACCAACCAGCACAATATCTCCAACAAGTACAACTGCTGAAGCAAGTTCAACTGCTGTATTAACTTCAACACAAGCTTTACAAGCTAGCACAACAAGTGCTGTACTGACTACTACTTATGCAATTCCAATAACATCAACTCTTGCACCAACAACCACTACAGTCTTACTGCCTACCACTTCTACTTCTTTAACTACTACAACTCCTGCAACCACCACAACCAGAGCAGCAACTCCCACAACAACTGTAGCAACTACCACAACTGTGGATCTGACCACAACAGCTGCTGCACCCACTACTACATCTCTTACTCCAACAGCCACAAAATCTACACAACCTATCACTACAGCTGTTCCAACTATAACAACTACCAAAAGTATTTCAGCAACCTCCACAAACACTGCCGCAACTTCAACAAGAGCAATAATGACTACCACAACAAGTGCTGCACTGGCCACTACAACTGCAACTCCAACACGGACAACTCTTGCTCCGACAACCACTATGGCGACATTGCCAACCAGCACAACATCTCCAACAAGTACAACTGCTGCAGCAAGTTCAACTGCTGTATTAACTTCAACACAAGCTTTACAAGCTAGCACAACAAGTGCTGTACTGACTACTACTTATGCAATTCCAATAACATCAACTCTTGCACCAACAACCACTACAGTCTTACTGCCTACCACTTCTACTTCTTTAACTACTACAACTCCTGCAACCACCACAACCAGAGCAGCAACTCCCACAACAACTGTAGCAACTACCACAACTGTGGATCTGACCACAACAGCTGCTGCACCCACTACTACATCTCTTACTCCAACAGCCACAAAATCTACACAACCTATCACTACAGCTGTTCCAACTACTACAACTACAACAGGTATTTCAGCAACTTCCACAACAAATGCAGCAACTTCAACAACGGCTATACTGACTACCACAACAAGTGCTGCACTGGCCACTACAACTGCAATTCCAACACGGACAACTCTTGCTCCGACAACCACTATGGCTACATTACCTACCAGTACAATATCTCCAGCAAGTACAACTGCAGCAGCAAGTTCAACTGCTGTATTAACTTCAACACCAGCTTTACAAGCTAGCACAACAAGTGCTGTACTGACTACTACATATGCAATTCCAATAACATCAACTCTTGCACCAACAACCACTACAGTCTTACTGCCTACCACTTCTACTTCTTTAACTACTACAACTCCTGCAACCACCACAACCAGAGCAGCAACTCCCACAACAACTGTAGCAACTACCACAACTGTGGATCTGACCACAACAGCTGCTGCACCCACTACTACATCTCTTACTCCAACAGCCACCAAATCTACACAACCTATCACTACAGCTGTTCCAATAAGTACAACTACCACAAGTATTTCAGCAACCTCCACAAACACTGCCGCAACTTCAACAAGAGCAATAATGACTACCACAACAAGTGCTGCACTGGCCACTACAGCTGCAATTCCAACACGGACAACTCTTGCTCCGACAACCACTATGGCGACATTACCTACCAGTACAATATCTCTAACAAGTACAACTGCTGCAGCAAGTTCAACTGCTGTATTAACTTCAACACCAGCTTTACAAGCTAGCACAACAAGTGCTGTACTGACTACTACATATGCAATTCCAATAACATCAACTCTTGCACCAACAACCACTACAGTCTTACTGCCTACCACTTCTACTTCTTTAACTACTACAACTCCTGCAACCACCACAACCAGAGCAGCAACTCCCACAACAACTGTAGCAACTACCACAACTGTGGATCTGACCACAACAGCTGCTGCACCCACTACTACATCTCTTACTCCAACAGCCACAAAATCTACACAACCTATCACTACAGCTGTTCCAACTACTACAACTACAACAGGTATTTCAGCAACTTCCACAACAAATGCAGCAACTTCAACAACGGCTATACTGACTACCACAACAAGTGCTGCACTGGCCACTACAACTGCAATTCCAACACGGACAACTCTTGCTCCGACAACCACTATGGCGACATTACCAACCAGCACAATATCTCCAACAAGTACAACTGCTGCAGCAAGTTCAACTGCTGTATTAACTTCAACACCAGCTTTACAAGCTAGCACAACAAGTGCTGTACTGACTACTACATATGCAATTCCAATAACATCAACTCTTGCACCAACAACCACTACAGTCTTACTGCCTACCAATTCTACTTCTTTAACTACTACAACTCCTGCAACCACCACAACCAGAGCAGCAACTCCCACAACAACTGTAGCAACTACCACAACTGTGGATCTGACCACAACAGCTGCTGCACCCACTACTACATCTCTTACTCCAACAGCCACCAAATCTACACAACCTATCACTACAGCTGTTCCAACTACAACAACTACCACAAGTATTTCAGCAACCTCCACAAACACTGCCGCAACTTCAACAAGAGCAATAATGACTACCACAACAAGTGCTGCACTGGCCACTACAACTGCAATTCCAACACGGACAGCTCTTGCTCCGACAACCACTATGGCGACATTACCAACCAGCACAACATCTCCAACAAGTACAACTGCTGCAGCAAGTTCAACTGCTGTATTAACTTCAACACCAGCTTTACAAGCTAGCACAACAAGTGCTGTACTGACTACTACATATGCAATTCCAATAACATCAACTCTTGCACCAACAACCACTGCAGTCTTACTGCCTACCACTTCTACTTCTTTAACTACTACAACTCCTGCAACCACCACAACCAGAGCAGCAACTCCCACAACAACTGTAGCAACTACCACAACTGTGGATCTGACCACAACAGATGCTGCACCCACTACTACATCTCTTACTCCAACAGCCACCAAATCTACACAACCTATCACTACAGCTGTTCCAACTACTACAACTACAACAGGTATTTCAGCAACTTCCACAACAACTGCAGCAACTTCAACAACGGCTATACTGACTACCACAACAAGTGCTGCACTGGCCACTACAACTGCAATTCCAACACGGACAACTCTTGCTCCGACAACCACTATGGCTACATTACCTACCAGTACAATATCTCCAGCAAGTACAACTGCAGTAGCAAGTTCAACTGCTGTATTAACTTCAACACCAGCTTTACAAGCTAGCACAACAAGTGCTGTACTGACTACTACATATGCAATTCCAATAACATCAACTCTTGCACCAACAACCACTGCAGTCTTACTGCCTACCACTTCTACTTCTTTAACTACTACAACTCCTGCAACCACCACAACCAGAGCAGCAACTCCCACAACAACTGCAGCAACTTCAACAACGGCTATACTGACTACCACAACAAGTGCTGCACTGGCCACTACAACTGCAATTCCAACACGGACAGCTCTTGCTCCGTCAACCACTATGGCTACATTACCTACCAGTACAATATCTCCAGCAAGTACAACTGCAGTAGCAAGTTCAACTGCTGTATTAACTTCAACACCAGCTTCACAAGCTAGCACAACAAGTGCTGTACTGACTACTACATATGCAATTCCAATAACATCAACTCTTGCACCAACAACCACTACAGTCTTACTGCCTACCACTTCTATTTCTTTAACTACTACAACTCCTGCAACCACCACAACCAGAGCAGCAACTCCCACAACAACTGTAGCAACTACCACAACTGTGGATCTGACCACAACAGCTGCTGCACCCACTACTACATCTCTTACTCCAACAGCCACCAAATCTACACAACCTATCACTACAGCTGTTCCAACTACTACAACTACCACAAGTATTTCAGCAACCTCCACAAACACTGCCGCAACTTCAACAAGAGCAATAATGACTACCACAACAAGTGCTGCACTGGCCACTACAGCTGCAATTCCAACACGGCCAACTCTTGCTCCGACAACCACTATGGCGACATTACCTACCAGTACAATATCTCTAACAAGTACAACTGCTGCAGCAAGTTCAACTGCTGCAGCAAGTTCAACTGCTGTATTAACTTCAACACCAGCTTTACAAGCTAGCGCAACAAGTGCTGTACTGACTACTACATATGCAATTCCAATAACATCAACTCTTGCACCAACAACCACTGCAGTCTTACTGCCTACCACTTCTACTTCTTTAACTACTACAACTCCTGCAACCACCACAACCAGAGCAGCAACTCCCACAACAACTGTAGCAACTACCACAACTGTGGATCTGACCACAACAGCTGCTGCACCCACTACTACATCTCTTACTCCAACAGCCACCAAATCTACACAACCTATCACTACAGCTGTTCCAATAACTACAACTACCACAAGTATTTCAGCAACCTCCACAAACACTGCCGCAACTTCAACAAGAGCAATAATGACTACCACAACAAGTGCTGCACTGGCCACTACAACTGCAACTCCAACACGGACAACTCTTGCTCCGACAACCACTATGGCTACATTACCAACCAGCACAATATCTCCAACAAGTACAACTGCTGAAGCAAGTTCAACTGCTGTATTAACTTCAACACAAGCTTTACAAGCTAGCACAACAAGTGCTGTACTGACAACTACTTATGCAATTCCAATAACATCAACTCTTGCACCAACAACCACTACAGTCTTACTGCCTACCACTTCTACTTCTTTAACTACTACAACTCCTGCAACCACCACAACCAGAGCAGCAACTCCCACAACAACTGTAGCAACTACCACAACTGTGGATCTGACCACAACAGCTGCTGCACCCACTACTACATCTCTTACTCCAACAGCCACAAAATCTACACAACCTATCACTACAGCTGTTCCAATAAGTACAACTACCACAAGTATTTCAGCAACCCTGACAAACACTGCAGCAACTTCAACAAGAGCAATACTGACTACCACAACAAGTGCTGCACTGGCCACTACAGCTGCAATTCCAACACGGACAACTCTTGCTCCAACAACCACTATGGCTACATTACCTACCAGTACAATATCTCTAACAAGTACAACTGCAGCAGCAAGTTCAACTGCTGTATTAACTTCAACACCAGCTTTACAAGCTAGCACAACAAGTGCTGTACTGACTACTACATATGCAATTCCAATAACATCAACTCTTGCACCAACAACCACTACAGTCTTACTGCCTACCAATTCTACTTCTTTAACAACTACAACTCCTGCAACCACCACAACCAGAGCAGCAACTCCCACAACAACTGTAGCAACTACCACAACTGTGGATCTGACCACAACAGCTGCTGCACCCACTACTACATCTCTTACTCCAACAGCCACCAAATCTACACAACCTATCACTACAGCTGTTCCAACTACAACAACTACCACAAGTATTTCAGCAACCTCCACAAACACTGCCGCAACTTCAACAAGAGCAATAATGACTACCACAACAAGTGCTGCACTGGCCACTACAACTGCAATTCCAACACGGACAGCTCTTGCTCCGACAACCACTATGGCGACATTACCAACCAGCACAACATCTCCAACAAGTACAACTGCTGCAGCAAGTTCAACTGCTGTATTAACTTCAACACCAGCTTTACAAGCTAGCACAACAAGTGCTGTACTGACTACTACATATGCAATTCCAATAACATCAACTCTTGCACCAACAACCACTGCAGTCTTACTGCCTACCACTTCTACTTCTTTAACTACTACAACTCCTGCAACCACCACAACCAGAGCAGCAACTCCCACAACAACTGTAGCAACTACCACAACTGTGGATCTGACCACAACAGCTGCTGCACCCACTACTACATCTCTTACTCCAACAGCCACCAAATCTACACAACCTATCACTACAGCTGTTCCAACTACTACAACTACAACAGGTATTTCAGCAACTTCCACAACAACTGCCGCAACTTCAACAACGGCTATACTGACTACCACAACAAGTGCTGCACTGGCCACTACAGCTGCAATTCCAACACGGACAACTCTTGCTCCGACAACCACTATGGCTACATTACCTACCAGTACAATATCTCCAGCAAGTACAACTGCAGTAGCAAGTTCAACTGCTGTATTAACTTCAACACCAGCTTCACAAGCTAGCACAACAAGTGCTGTACTGACTACTACATATGCAATTCCAATAACATCAACTCTTGCACCAACAACCACTACAGTCTTACTGCCTACCACTTCTATTTCTTTAACTACTACAACTCCTGCAACCACCACAACCAGAGCAGCAACTCCCACAACAACTGTAGCAACTACCACAACTGTGGATCTGACCACAACAGCTGCTGCACCCACTACTACATCTCTTACTCCAACAGCCACAAAATCTACACAACCTATCACTACAGCTGTTCCAATAAGTACAACTACCACAAGTATTTCAGCAACCCTGACAAACACTGCAGCAACTTCAACAAGAGCAATACTGACTACCACAACAAGTGCTGCACTGGCCACTACAGCTGCAATTCCAACACGGACAACTCTTGCTCCAACAACCACTATGGCTACATTACCTACCAGTACAATATCTCTAACAAGTACAACTGCAGCAGCAAGTTCAACTTCTGTATTTTCTTCAACACCAGCTTTACAAGCTAACACAACAAGTGCTGTACTGACTACTACATATGCAATTCCAATAACATCAACTCTTGCACCAACAACCACTGCAGTCTTACTGCCTACCACTTCTACTTCTTTAACTACTACAACTCCTGCAACCACCACAACCAGAGCAGCAACTCCCACAACAACTGTAGCAACTACCACAACTGTGGATCTGACCACAACAGCTGCTGCACCCACTACTACATCTCTTACTCCAACAGCCACCAAATCTACACAACCTATCACTACAGCTGTTCCAATAACTACAACTACCACAAGTATTTCAGCAACCTCCACAAACACTGCCGCAACTTCAACAAGAGCAATAATGACTACCACAACAAGTGCTGCACTGGCCACTACAACTGCAATTCCAATACGGACAACTCTTGCTCCGACAACCACTATGGCGACATTACCAACCAGCACAATATCTCCAACAAGTACAACTGCTGCAGCAAGTTCAACTGCTGTATTAACTTCAACACCAGCTTTACAAGCTAGCACAACAAGTGCTGTACTGACTACTACATATGCAATTCCAATAACATCAACTCTTGCAACAACAACCACTACAGTCTTACTGCCTACCAATTCTACTTCTTTAACTACTACAACTCCTGCAACCACCACAACCAGAGCAGCAACTCCCACAACAACTGTAGCAACTACCACAACTGTGGATCTGACCACAACAGCTGCTGCACCCACTACTACATCTCTTACTCCAACAGCCACCAAATCTACACAAACTATCACTACAGCTGTTCCAATAACTACAACTACCACAAGTATTTCAGCAACCTCCACAAACACTGCCGCAACTTCAACAAGAGCAATAATGACTACCACAACAAGTGCTGCACTGGCCACTACAGCTGCAATTCCAACACGGACAACTCTTGCTCCGACAACCACTATGGCGACATTACCTACCAGTACAATATCTCTAACAAGTACAACTGCTGCAGCAAGTTCAACTGCTGCAGCAAGTTCAACTGCTGTATTAACTTCAACACCAGCTTTACAAGCTAGCGCAACAAGTGCTGTACTGACTACTACATATGCAATTCCAATAACATCAACTCTTGCACCAACAACCACTGCAGTCTTACTGCCTACCACTTCTACTTCTTTAACTACTACAACTCCTGCAACCACCACAACCAGAGCAGCAACTCCCACAACAACTGTAGCAACTACCACAACTGTGGATCTGACCACAACAGCTGCTGCACCCACTACTACATCTCTTACTCCAACAGCCACCAAATCTACACAACCTATCACTACAGCTGTTCCAATAACTACAACTACCACAAGTATTTCAGCAACCTCCACAAACACTGCCGCAACTTCAACAAGAGCAATAATGACTACCACAACAAGTGCTGCACTGGCCACTACAACTGCAATTCCAACACGGACAGCTCTTGCTCCGTCAACCACTATGGCGACATTACCAACCAGCACAATATCTCCAACAAGTACAACTGCTGCAGCAAGTTCAACTGCTGTATTTACTTCAACACCAGCTTTACAAGCTAGCACAACAAGTGCTGTACTGACTACTACATATGCAATTCCAATAACATCAACTCTTGCACCAACAACCACTACAGTCTTACTGCCTACCACTTCTACTTCTTTAACTACTACAACTCCTGCAACCACCACAACCAGAGCAGCAACTCCCACAACAACTGTAGCAACTACCACAACTGTGGATCTGACCACAACAGCTGCTGCACCCACTACTACATCTCTTACTCCAACAGCCACCAAATCTACACAACCTATCACTACAGCTGTTCCAACTACTACAACTACCACAAGTATTTCAGCAACCTCCACAAACACTGCCGCAACTTCAACAAGAGCAATAATGACTACCACAACAAGTGCTGCACTGGCCACTACAGCTGCAATTCCAACACGGACAACTCTTGCTCCGACAACCACTATGGCGACATTACCTACCAGTACAATATCTCTAACAAGTACAACTGCTGCAGCAAGTTCAACTGCTGCAGCAAGTTCAACTGCTGTATTAACTTCAACACCAGCTTTACAAGCTAGCGCAACAAGTGCTGTACTGACTACTACATATGCAATTCCAATAACATCAACTCTTGCACCAACAACCACTGCAGTCTTACTGCCTACCACTTCTACTTCTTTAACTACTACAACTCCTGCAACCACCACAACCAGAGCAGCAACTCCCACAACAACTGTAGCAACTACCACAACTGTGGATCTGACCACAACAGCTGCTGCACCCACTACTACATCTCTTACTCCAACAGCCACCAAATCTACACAACCTATCACTACAGCTGTTCCAATAACTACAACTACCACAAGTATTTCAGCAACCTCCACAAACACTGCCGCAACTTCAACAAGAGCAATAATGACTACCACAACAAGTGCTGCACTGGCCACTACAACTGCAACTCCAACACGGACAACTCTTGCTCCGACAACCACTATGGCTACATTACCAACCAGCACAATATCTCCAACAAGTACAACTGCTGAAGCAAGTTCAACTGCTGTATTAACTTCAACACAAGCTTTACAAGCTAGCACAACAAGTGCTGTACTGACTACTACTTATGCAATTCCAATAACATCAACTCTTGCACCAACAACCACTACAGTCTTACTGCCTACCACTTCTACTTCTTTAACTACTACAACTCCTGCAACCACCACAACCAGAGCAGCAACTCCCACAACAACTGTAGCAACTACCACAACTGTGGATCTGACCACAACAGCTGCTGCACCCACTACTACATCTCTTACTCCAACAGCCACCAAATCTACACAACCTATCACTACAGCTGTTCCAATAAGTACAACTACCACAAGTATTTCAGCAACCTCCACAAACACTGCCGCAACTTCAACAAGAGCAATAATGACTACCACAACAAGTGCTGCACTGGCCACTACAGCTGCAATTCCAACACGGACAACTCTTGCTCCGACAACCACTATGGCGACATTACCTACCAGTACAATATCTCTAACAAGTACAACTGCTGCAGCAAGTTCAACTGCTGTATTAACTTCAACACCAGCTTTACAAGCTAGCACAACAAGTGCTGTACTGACTACTACATATGCAATTCCAATAACATCAACTCTTGCACCAACAACCACTACAGTCTTACTGCCTACCACTTCTACTTCTTTAACTACTACAACTCCCGCAACCACCACAACCAGAGCAGCAACTCCCACAACAACTGTAGCAACTACCACAACTGTGGATCTGACCACAACAGCTGCTGCACCCACTACTACATCTCTTACTCCAACAGCCACCAAATCTACACAACCTATCACTACAGCTGTTCCAACTACTACAACTACAACAGGTATTTCAGCAACTTCCACAACAACTGCAGCAACTTCAACAACGGCTATACTGACTACCACAACAAGTGCTGCACTGGCCACTACAACTGCAATTCCAACACGGACAACTCTTGCTCCGACAACCACTATGGCTACATTACCTACCAGTACAATATCTCCAGCAAGTACAACTGCAGCAGCAAGTTCAACTGCTGTATTAACTTCAACACCAGCTTTACAAGCTAGCACAACAAGTGCTGTTCTGACTACTACATATGCAATTCCAGTAACATCAACTCTTGCAACAACAACCACTACAGTCTTACTGCCTACCACTTCTACTTCTTTAACTACTACAACTCCTGCAACCACCACAACCAGAGCAGCAACTCCCACAACAACTGTAGCAACTACCACAACTGTGGATCTGACCACAACAGCTGCTGCACCCACTACTACATCTCTTACTCCAACAGCCACCAAATCTACACAACCTATCACTACAGCTGTTCCAATAAGTACAACTACCACAAGTATTTCAGCAACCTCCACAAACACTGCCGCAACTTCAACAACGGCTATACTGACTACCACAACAAGCGTTGCACTGGCCACTACAGCTGCAATTCCAACACGGACAGCTCTTGCTCCGACAACCACTATGGCTACATTACCTACCAGTACAATATCTCTAACAAGTACAACTGCAGCAACAAGTTCAACTTCTGTATTTACTTCAACACCAGCTTTACAAGCTAGCACAACAAGTGCTGTACTGACTACTACATATGCAATTCCAATAACATCAACTCTTGCACCAACAACCACTTCAGTCTTACTGCCTACCACTTCTACTTCTTTAACTACTACAACTCCTGCAACCACCACAACCAGAGCAGCAACTCCCACAACAACTGTAGCAACTACCACAACTGTGGATCTGACCACAACAGCTGCTGCACCCACTACTACATCTCTTACTCCAACAGCCACCAAATCTACACAACCTATCACTACAGCTGTTCCAATAACTACAACTACAACAGGTATTTCAGCAACTTCCACAACAACTGCAGCAACTTCAACAACGGCTATACTGACTACCACAACAAGTGCTGCACTGGCCACTACAACTGCAATTCCAACACGGACAACTCTTGCTCCGACAACCACTATGGCTACATTACCAACCAGCACAATATCTCCAACAAGTACAACTGCTGCAGCAAGTTCAACTGCTGTATTTACTTCAACACCAGCTTTACAAGCTAGCACAACAAGTGCTGTACTGACTACTACATATGCAATTCCAATAACATCAACTCTTGCACCAACAACCACTACAGTCTTACTGCCTACCACTTCTACTTCTTTAACTACTACAACTCCTGCAACCACCACAACCAGAGCAGCAACTCCCACAACAACTGTAGCAACTACCACAACTGTGGATCTGACCACAACAGCTGCTGCACCCACTACTACATCTCTTACTCCAACAGCCACCAAATCTACACAACCTATCACTACAGCTGTTCCAACTACTACAACTACCACAAGTATTTCAGCAACCTCCACAAACACTGCCGCAACTTCAACAAGAGCAATAATGACTACCACAACAAGTGCTGCACTGGCCACTACAGCTGCAATTCCAACACGGACAACTCTTGCTCTGACAACCACTATGGCGACCTTACCTACCAGTACAATATCTCTAACAAGTACAACTGCTGCAGCAAGTTCAACTGCTGCAGCAAGTTCAACTGCTGTATTAACTTCAACACCAGCTTTACAAGCTAGCGCAACAAGTGCTGTACTGACTACTACATATGCAATTCCAATAACATCAACTCTTGCACCAACAACCACTGCAGTCTTACTGCCTACCACTTCTACTTCTTTAACTACTACAACTCCTGCAACCACCACAACCAGAGCAGCAACTCCCACAACAACTGTAGCAACTACCACAACTGTGGATCTGACCACAACAGCTGCTGCACCCACTACTACATCTCTTACTCCAACAGCCACCAAATCTACACAACCTATCACTACAGCTGTTCCAATAACTACAACTACCACAAGTATTTCAGCAACCTCCACAAACACTGCCGCAACTTCAACAAGAGCAATAATGACTACCACAACAAGTGCTGCACTGGCCACTACAACTGCAATTCCAACACGGACAGCTCTTGCTCCGTCAACCACTATGGCGACATTACCAACCAGCACAATATCTCCAACAAGTACAACTGCTGCAGCAAGTTCAACTGCTGTATTTACTTCAACACCAGCTTTACAAGCTAGCACAACAAGTGCTGTACTGACTACTACATATGCAATTCCAATAACATCAACTCTTGCACCAACAACCACTACAGTCTTACTGCCTACCACTTCTACTTCTTTAACTACTACAACTCCTGCAACCACCACAACCAGAGCAGCAACTCCCACAACAACTGTAGCAACTACCACAACTGTGGATCTGACCACAACAGCTGCTGCACCCACTACTACATCTCTTACTCCAACAGCCACCAAATCTACACAACCTATCACTACAGCTGTTCCAACTACTACAACTACCACAAGTATTTCAGCAACCTCCACAAACACTGCCGCAACTTCAACAAGAGCAATAATGACTACCACAACAAGTGCTGCACTGGCCACTACAGCTGCAATTCCAACACGGACAACTCTTGCTCCGACAACCACTATGGCGACATTACCTACCAGTACAATATCTCTAACAAGTACAACTGCTGCAGCAAGTTCAACTGCTGCAGCAAGTTCAACTGCTGTATTAACTTCAACACCAGCTTTACAAGCTAGCGCAACAAGTGCTGTACTGACTACTACATATGCAATTCCAATAACATCAACTCTTGCACCAACAACCACTGCAGTCTTACTGCCTACCACTTCTACTTCTTTAACTACTACAACTCCTGCAACCACCACAACCAGAGCAGCAACTCCCACAACAACTGTAGCAACTACCACAACTGTGGATCTGACCACAACAGCTGCTGCACCCACTACTACATCTCTTACTCCAACAGCCACCAAATCTACACAACCTATCACTACAGCTGTTCCAATAAGTACAACTACCACAAGTATTTCAGCAACCTCCACAAACACTGCCGCAACTTCAACAAGAGCAATAATGACTACCACAACAAGTGCTGCACTGGCCACTACAACTGCAACTCCAACACGGACAACTCTTGCTCCGACAACCACTATGGCTACATTACCAACCAGCACAATATCTCCAACAAGTACAACTGCTGAAGCAAGTTCAACTGCTGTATTAACTTCAACACAAGCTTTACAAGCTAGCACAACAAGTGCTGTACTGACTACTACTTATGCAATTCCAATAACATCAACTCTTGCACCAACAACCACTGCAGTCTTACTGCCTACCACTTCTACTTCTTTAACTACTACAACTCCTGCAACCACCACAACCAGAGCAGCAACTCCCACAACAACTGTAGCAACTACCACAACTGTGGATCTGACCACAACAGCTGCTGCACCCACTACTACATCTCTTACTCCAACAGCCACCAAATCTACACAACCTATCACTACAGCTGTTCCAATAAGTACAACTACCACAAGTATTTCAGCAACCTCCACAAACACTGCCGCAACTTCAACAAGAGCAATAATGACTACCACAACAAGTGCTGCACTGGCCACTACAGCTGCAATTCCAACACGGACAACTCTTGCTCCGACAACCACTATGGCGACATTACCTACCAGTACAATATCTCTAACAAGTACAACTGCTGCAGCAAGTTCAACTGCTGTATTAACTTCAACACCAGCTTTACAAGCTAGCACAACAAGTGCTGTACTGACTACTACATATGCAATTCCAATAACATCAACTCTTGCACCAACAACCACTACAGTCTTACTGCCTACCACTTCTACTTCTTTAACTACTACAACTCCCGCAACCACCACAACCAGAGCAGCAACTCCCACAACAACTGTAGCAACTACCACAACTGTGGATCTGACCACAACAGCTGCTGCACCCACTACTACATCTCTTACTCCAACAGCCACCAAATCTACACAACCTATCACTACAGCTGTTCCAACTACTACAACTACAACAGGTATTTCAGCAACTTCCACAACAACTGCAGCAACTTCAACAACGGCTATACTGACTACCACAACAAGTGCTGCACTGGCCACTACAACTGCAATTCCAACACGGACAACTCTTGCTCCGACAACCACTATGGCTACATTACCTACCAGTACAATATCTCCAGCAAGTACAACTGCAGCAGCAAGTTCAACTGCTGTATTAACTTCAACACCAGCTTTACAAGCTAGCACAACAAGTGCTGTTCTGACTACTACATATGCAATTCCAGTAACATCAACTCTTGCAACAACAACCACTACAGTCTTACTGCCTACCACTTCTACTTCTTTAACTACTACAACTCCTGCAACCACCACAACCAGAGCAGCAACTCCCACAACAACTGTAGCAACTACCACAACTGTGGATCTGACCACAACAGCTGCTGCACCCACTACTACATCTCTTACTCCAACAGCCACCAAATCTACACAACCTATCACTACAGCTGTTCCAATAAGTACAACTACCACAAGTATTTCAGCAACCTCCACAAACACTGCCGCAACTTCAACAAGAGCAATAATGACTACCACAACAAGTGCTGCACTGGCCACTACAGCTGCAATTCCAACACGGACAACTCTTGCTCCGACAACCACTATGGCGACATTACCTACCAGTACAATATCTCTAACAAGTACAACTGCTGCAGCAAGTTCAACTGCTGTATTAACTTCAACAACAGCGTTACAAGCTAGCACAACAAGTGCTGTACTGACTACTACATATGCAATTCCAATAACATCAACTCTTGCACCAACAACCACAACAGTCTTACTGCCTACCACTTCTACTTCTTTAACTACTACAACTCCTGCAACCACCACAACCAGAGCAGCAACTCCCACAACAACTGTAGCAACTACCACAACTGTGGATCTGACCACAACAGCTGCTGCACCCACTACTACATCTCTTACTCCAACAGCCACCAAATCTACACAACCTATCACTACAGCTGTTCCAATAAGTACAACTACCACAAGTATTTCAGCAACCTCCACAACCACTGCCGCAACTTCAACAAGAGCAATAATGACTACCACAACAAGTGCTCCACTGGCCACTACAGCTGAAATTCAAACACGGACAACTCTTGCTCCGACAACCACTATGGCGACATTACCTACCAGTACAATATCTCTAACAAGTACAACTGCTGCAGCAAGTTCAACTGCTGTATTAACTTCAACACCAGCTTTACAAGCTAGCACAACAAGTGCTGTACTGACTACTACATATGCAATTCCAATAACATCAACTCTTGCACCAACAACCACTACAGTCTTACTGCCTACCACTTCTACTTCTTTAACTACTACAACTCCTGCAACCACCACAACCAGAGCAGCAACTCCCACAACAACTGTAGCAACTACCACAACTGTGGATCTGACCACAACAGCTGCTGCACCCACTACTACATCTCTTACTCCAACAGCCACAAAATCTACACAACCTATCACTACAGCTGTTCCAATAAGTACAACTACAACAGGTATTTCAGCAACTTCCACAACAACTGCAGCAACTTCAACAACGGCTATACTGACTACCACAACAAGTGCTGCACTGGCCACTACAGCTGCAATTCCAACACGGACAACTCTTGCTCCAACAACCACTATGGCTACATTACCTACCAGTACAATATCTCTAACAAGTACAACTGCAGCAGCAAGTTCAACTTCTGTATTTACTTCAACACCAGCTTTACAAGCTAGCACAACAAGTGCTGTACTGACTACTACATATGCAATTCCAATAACATCAACTCTTGCACCAACAACCACTTCAGTCTTACTGCCTACCACTTCTACTTCTTTAACTACTACAACTCCTGCAACCACCACAACCAGAGCAGCAACTCCCACAACAACTGTAGCAACTACCACAACTGTGGATCTGACCACAACAGCTGCTGCACCCACTACTACATCTCTTACTCCAACAGCCACCAAATCTACACAACCTATCACTACAGCTGTTCCAACTACTACAACTACAACAGGTATTTCAGCAACTTCCACAAACACTGCCGCAACTTCAACAACGGCTATACTGACTACCACAACAAGTGCTGCACTGGCCACTACAACTGCAACTCCAACACGGACAACTCTTGCTCCGACAACCACTATGGCTACATTACCAACCAGCACAATATCTCCAACAAGTACAACTGCTGCAGCAAGTTCAACTGCTGTATTAACTTCAACACCAGCTTTACAAGCTAGCGCAACAAGTGCTGTACTGACTACTACATATGCAATTCCAATAACATCAACTCTTGCACCAACAACCACTGCAGTCTTACTGCCTACCACTTCTACTTCTTTAACTACTACAACTCCTGCAACCACCACAACCAGAGCAGCAACTCCCACAACAACTGTAGCAACTACCACAACTGTGGATCTGACCACAACAGCTGCTGCACCCACTACTACATCTCTTACTCCAACAGCCACCAAATCTACACAACCTATCACTACAGCTGTTCCAATAACTACAACTACCACAAGTATTTCAGCAACCTCCACAAACACTGCCGCAACTTCAACAAGAGCAATAATGACTACCACAACAAGTGCTGCACTGGCCACTACAACTGCAATTCCAACACGGACAGCTCTTGCTCCGTCAACCACTATGGCGACATTACCAACCAGCACAATATCTCCAACAAGTACAACTGCTGCAGCAAGTTCAACTGCTGTATTAACTTCAACACCAGCTTTACAAGCTAGCGCAACAAGTGCTGTACTGACTACTACATATGCAATTCCAATAACATCAACTCTTGCACCAACAACCACTGCAGTCTTACTGCCTACCACTTCTACTTCTTTAACTACTACAACTCCTGCAACCACCACAACCAGAGCAGCAACTCCCACAACAACTGTAGCAACTACCACAACTGTGGATCTGACCACAACAGCTGCTGCACCCACTACTACATCTCTTACTCCAACAGCCACCAAATCTACACAACCTATCACTACAGCTGTTCCAATAACTACAACTACCACAAGTATTTCAGCAACCTCCACAAACACTGCCGCAACTTCAACAAGAGCAATAATGACTACCACAACAAGTGCTGCACTGGCCACTACAACTGCAACTCCAACACGGACAACTCTTGCTCCGACAACCACTATGGCTACATTACCAACCAGCACAATATCTCCAACAAGTACAACTGCTGAAGCAAGTTCAACTGCTGTATTAACTTCAACACAAGCTTTACAAGCTAGCACAACAAGTGCTGTACTGACTACTACTTATGCAATTCCAATAACATCAACTCTTGCACCAACAACCACTACAGTCTTACTGCCTACCACTTCTACTTCTTTAACTACTACAACTCCTGCAACCACCACAACCAGAGCAGCAACTCCCACAACAACTGTAGCAACTACCACAACTGTGGATCTGACCACAACAGCTGCTGCACCCACTACTACATCTCTTACTCCAACAGCCACCAAATCTACACAACCTATCACTACAGCTGTTCCAATAAGTACAACTACCACAAGTATTTCAGCAACCTCCACAAACACTGCCGCAACTTCAACAAGAGCAATAATGACTACCACAACAAGTGCTGCACTGGCCACTACAGCTGCAATTCCAACACGGACAACTCTTGCTCCGACAACCACTATGGCGACATTACCAACCAGTACAATATCTCTAACAAGTACAACTGCTGCAGCAAGTTCAACTGCTGTATTAACTTCAACACCAGCTTTACAAGCTAGCACAACAAGTGCTGTACTGACTACTACATATGCAATTCCAATAACATCAACTCTTGCACCAACAACCACAACAGTCTTACTGCCTACCACTTCTACTTCTTTAACTACTACAACTCCCGCAACCACCACAACCAGAGCAGCAACTCCCACAACAACTGTAGCAACTACCACAACTGTGGATCTGACCACAACAGCTGCTGCACCCACTACTACATCTCTTACTCCAACAGCCACCAAATCTACACAACCTATCACTACAGCTGTTCCAACTACTACAACTACAACAGGTATTTCAGCAACTTCCACAACAACTGCAGCAACTTCAACAACGGCTATACTGACTACCACAACAAGTGCTGCACTGGCCACTACAACTGCAATTCCAACACGGACAACTCTTGCTCCGACAACCACTATGGCTACATTACCTACCAGTACAATATCTCCAGCAAGTACAACTGCAGCAGCAAGTTCAACTGCTGTATTAACTTCAACACCAGCTTTACAAGCTAGCACAACAAGTGCTGTTCTGACTACTACATATGCAATTCCAGTAACATCAACTCTTGCAACAACAACCACTACAGTCTTACTGCCTACCACTTCTACTTCTTTAACTACTACAACTCCTGCAACCACCACAACCAGAGCAGCGACTCTCACAACAACTGTAGCAACTACCACAACTGTGGATCTGACCACAACAGCTGCTGCACCCACTACTACATCTCTTACTCCAACAGCCACCAAATCTACACAACCTATCACTACAGCTGTTCCAATAAGTACAACTACCACAAGTATTTCAGCAACCTCCACAAACACTGCCGCAACTTCAACAAGAGCAATAATGACTACCACAACAAGTGCTGCACTGGCCACTACAGCTGCAATTCCAACACGGACAACTCTTGCTCCGACAACCACTATGGCGACATTACCTACCAGTACAATATCTCTAACAAGTACAACTGCTGCAGCAAGTTCAACTGCTGTATTAACTTCAACAACAGCGTTACAAGCTAGCACAACAAGTGCTGTACTGACTACTACATATGCAATTCCAATAACATCAACTCTTGCACCAACAACCACAACAGTCTTACTGCCTACCACTTCTACTTCTTTAACTACTACAACTCCTGCAACCACCACAACCAGAGCAGCAACTCCCACAACAACTGTAGCAACTACCACAACTGTGGATCTGACCACAACAGCTGCTGCACCCACTACTACATCTCTTACTCCAACAGCCACCAAATCTACACAACCTATCACTACAGCTGTTCCAATAAGTACAACTACCACAAGTATTTCAGCAACCTCCACAACCACTGCCGCAACTTCAACAAGAGCAATAATGACTACCACAACAAGTGCTCCACTGGCCACTACAGCTGCAATTCCAACACGGACAACTCTTGCTCCGACAACCACTATGGCGACATTACCTACCAGTACAATATCTCTAACAAGTACAACTGCTGCAGCAAGTTCAACTGCTGTATTAACTTCAACACCAGCTTTACAAGCTAGCACAACAAGTGCTGTACTGACTACTACATATGCAATTCCAATAACATCAACTCTTGCACCAACAACCACTACAGTCTTACTGCCTACCACTTCTACTTCTTTAACTACTACAACTCCTGCAACCACCACAACCAGAGCAGCAACTCCCACAACAACTGTAGCAACTACCACAACTGTGGATCTGACCACAACAGCTGCTGCACCCACTACTACATCTCTTACTCCAACAGCCACCAAATCTACACAACCTATCACTACAGCTGTTCCAACTACTACAACTACAACAGGTATTTCAGCAACTTCCACAACAACTGCAGCAACTTCAACAACGGCTATACTGACTACCACAACAAGTGCTGCACTGGCCACTACAGCTGCAATTCCAACACGGACAACTCTTGCTCCAAAAACCACTATGGCTACATTACCTACCAGTACAATATCTCTAACAAGTACAACTGCAGCAGCAAGTTCAACTTCTGTATTTACTTCAACACCAGCTTTACAAGCTAGCACAACAAGTGCTGTACTGACTACTACATATGCAATTCCAATAACATCAACTCTTGCACCAACAACCACTTCAGTCTTACTGCCTACCACTTCTACTTCTTTAACTACTACAACTCCTGCAACCACCACAACCAGAGCAGCAACTCCCACAACAACTGTAGCAACTACCACAACTGTGGATCTGACCACAACAGCTGCTGCACCCACTACTACATCTCTTACTCCAACAGCCACCAAATCTACACAACCTATCACTACAGCTGTTCCAACTACTACAACTACAACAGGTATTTCAGCAACTTCCACAAACACTGCCGCAACTTCAACAACGGCTATACTGACTACCACAACAAGTGCTGCACTGGCCACTACAACTGCAACTCCAACACGGACAACTCTTGCTCCGACAACCACTATGGCTACATTACCAACCAGCACAATATCTCCAACAAGTACAACTGCTGCAGCAAGTTCAACTGCTGTATTAACTTCAACACCAGCTTTACAAGCTAGCACAACAAGTGCTGTACTGACTACTACTTATGCAATTCCAATAACATCAACTCTTGCACCAACAACCACTACAGTCTTACTGCCTACCACTTCTACTTCTTTAACTACTACAACTCCTGCAACCACCACAACCAGAGCAGCAACTCCCACAACAACTGTAGCAACTACCACAACTGTGGATCTGACCACAACAGCTGCTGCACCCACTACTACATCTCTTACTCCAACAGCCACCAAATCTACACAACCTATCACTACAGCTGTTCCAACTACAACAACTACCACAAGTATTTCAGCAACCTCCACAAACACTGCCGCAACTTCAACAAGAGCAATAATGACTACCACAACAAGTGCTGCACTGGCCACTACAGCTGCAATTCCAACACGGACAACTCTTGCTCCGACAACCACTATGGCGACATTACCTACCAGTACAATATCTCTAACAAGTACAACTGCTGCAGCAAGTTCAACTGCTGTATTAACTTCAACACCAGCTTTACAAGCTAGCACAACAAGTGCTGTACTGACTACTACATATGCAATTCCAATAACATCAACTCTTGCACCAACAACCACTACAGTCTTACTGCCTACCACTTCTACTTCTTTAACTACTACAACTCCTGCAACCACCACAACCAGAGCAGCAACTCCCACAACAACTGTAGCAACTACCACAACTGTGGATCTGACCACAACAGCTGCTGCACCCACTACTACATCTCTTACTCCAACAGCCACCAAATCTACACAACCTATCACTACAGCTGTTCCAACTACTACAACTACCACAAGTATTTCAGCAACCTCCACAAACACTGCCGCAACTTCAACAAGAGCAATAATGACTACCACAACAAGTGCTGCACTGGCCACTACAGCTGCAATTCCAACACGGACAACTCTTGCTCCGACAACCACTATGGCGACCTTACCTACCAGTACAATATCTCTAACAAGTACAACTGCTGCAGCAAGTTCAACTGCTGCAGCAAGTTCAACTGCTGTATTAACTTCAACACCAGCTTTACAAGCTAGCGCAACAAGTGCTGTACTGACTACTACATATGCAATTCCAATAACATCAACTCTTGCACCAACAACCACTGCAGTCTTACTGCCTACCACTTCTACTTCTTTAACTACTACAACTCCTGCAACCACCACAACCAGAGCAGCAACTCCCACAACAACTGTAGCAACTACCACAACTGTGGATCTGACCACAACAGCTGCTGCACCCACTACTACATCTCTTACTCCAACAGCCACCAAATCTACACAACCTATCACTACAGCTGTTCCAATAACTACAACTACCACAAGTATTTCAGCAACCTCCACAAACACTGCCGCAACTTCAACAAGAGCAATAATGACTACCACAACAAGTGCTGCACTGGCCACTACAACTGCAATTCCAACACGGACAGCTCTTGCTCCGTCAACCACTATGGCGACATTACCAACCAGCACAATATCTCCAACAAGTACAACTGCTGCAGCAAGTTCAACTGCTGTATTTACTTCAACACCAGCTTTACAAGCTAGCACAACAAGTGCTGTACTGACTACTACATATGCAATTCCAATAACATCAACTCTTGCAACAACAACCACAACAGTCTTACTGCCTACCACTTCTACTTCTTTAACTACTACAACTCCTGCAACCACCACAACCAGAGCAGCAACTCCCACAACAACTGTAGCAACTACCACAACTGTGGATCTGACCACAACAGCTGCTGCACCCACTACTACATCTCTTACTCCAACAGCCACCAAATCTACACAACCTATCACTACAGCTGTTCCAATAAGTACAACTACCACAAGTATTTCAGCAACCTCCACAACCACTGCCGCAACTTCAACAAGAGCAATAATGACTACCACAACAAGTGCTCCACTGGCCACTACAGCTGCAATTCCAACACGGACAACTCTTGCTCCGACAACCACTATGGCGACATTACCTACCAGTACAATATCTCTAACAAGTACAACTGCTGCAGCAAGTTCAACTGCTGTATTAACTTCAACACCAGCTTTACAAGCTAGCACAACAAGTGCTGTACTGACTACTACATATGCAATTCCAATAACATCAACTCTTGCACCAACAACCACTACAGTCTTACTGCCTACCACTTCTACTTCTTTAACTACTACAACTCCTGCAACCACCACAACCAGAGCAGCAACTCCCACAACAACTGTAGCAACTACCACAACTGTGGATCTGACCACAACAGCTGCTGCACCCACTACTACATCTCTTACTCCAACAGCCACAAAATCAACACAACCTATCACTACAGCTGTTCCAACTACTACAACTACAACAGGTATTTCAGCAACTTCCACAACAACTGCAGCAACTTCAACAACGGCTATACTGACTACCACAACAAGTGCTGCACTGGCCACTACAGCTGCAATTCCAACACGGAAAACTCTTGCTCCAACAACCACTATGGCTACATTACCTACCAGTACAATATCTCTAACAAGTACAACTGCAGCAACAAGTTCAACTTCTGTATTTACTTCAACACCAGCTTTACAAGCTAGCACAACAAGTGCTGTACTGACTACTACATATGCAATTCCAATAACATCAACTCTTGCACCAACAACCACTTCAGTCTTACTGCCTACCACTTCTACTTCTTTAACTACTACAACTCCTGCAACCACCACAACCAGAGCAGCAACTCCCACAACAACTGTAGCAACTACCACAACTGTGGATCTGACCACAACAGCTGCTGCACCCACTACTACATCTCTTACTCCAACAGCCACCAAATCTACACAACCTATCACTACAGCTGTTCCAACTACTACAACTACAACAGGTATTTCAGCAACTTCCACAAACACTGCCGCAACTTCAACAACGGCTATACTGACTACCACAACAAGTGCTGCACTGGCCACTACAACTGCAACTCCAACACGGACAACTCTTGCTCCGACAACCACTATGGCTACATTACCAACCAGCACAATATCTCCAACAAGTACAACTGCTGCAGCAAGTTCAACTGCTGTATTAACTTCAACACCAGCTTTACAAGCTAGCACAACAAGTGCTGTACTGACTACTACTTATGCAATTCCAATAACATCAACTCTTGCACCAACAACCACTACAGTCTTACTGCCTACCACTTCTACTTCTTTAACTACTACAACTCCTGCAACCACCACAACCAGAGCAGCAACTCCCACAACAACTGTAGCAACTACCACAACTGTGGATCTGACCACAACAGCTGCTGCACCCACTACTACATCTCTTACTCCAACAGCCACCAAATCTACACAACCTATCACTACAGCTGTTCCAACTACAACAACTACCACAAGTATTTCAGCAACCTCCACAAACACTGCCGCAACTTCAACAAGAGCAATAATGACTACCACAACAAGTGCTGCACTGGCCACTACAGCTGCAATTCCAACACGGACAACTCTTGCTCCGACAACCACTATGGCGACCTTACCTACCAGTACAATATCTCTAACAAGTACAACTGCTGCAGCAAGTTCAACTGCTGCAGCAAGTTCAACTGCTGTATTAACTTCAACACCAGCTTTACAAGCTAGCGCAACAAGTGCTGTACTGACTACTACATATGCAATTCCAATAACATCAACTCTTGCACCAACAACCACTGCAGTCTTACTGCCTACCACTTCTACTTCTTTAACTACTACAACTCCTGCAACCACCACAACCAGAGCAGCAACTCCCACAACAACTGTAGCAACTACCACAACTGTGGATCTGACCACAACAGCTGCTGCACCCACTACTACATCTCTTACTCCAACAGCCACCAAATCTACACAACCTATCACTACAGCTGTTCCAATAACTACAACTACCACAAGTATTTCAGCAACCTCCACAAACACTGCCGCAACTTCAACAAGAGCAATAATGACTACCACAACAAGTGCTGCACTGGCCACTACAGCTGCAATTCCAACACGGACAACTCTTGCTCCGACAACCACTATGGCGACATTACCTACCAGTACAATATCTCTAACAAGTACAACTGCTGCAGCAAGTTCAACTGCTGTATTAACTTCAACACCAGCGTTACAAGCTAGCACAACAAGTGCTGCACTGACTACTACATATGCAATTCCAATAACATCAACTCTTGCACCAACAACCACTACAGTCTTACTGCCTACCACTTCTACTTCTTTAACTACTACAACTCCTGCAACCACCACAACCAGAGCAGCAACTCCCACAACAACTGTAGCAACTACCACAACTGTGGATCTGACCACAACAGCTGCTGCACCCACTACTACATCTCTTACTCCAACAGCCACCAAATCTACACAACCTATCACTACAGCTGTTCCAATAACTACAACTACCACAAGTATTTCAGCAACCTCCACAAACACTGCCGCAACTTCAACAAGAGCAATAATGACTACCACAACAAGTGCTCCACTGGCCACTACAGCTGCAATTCCAACACGGACAACTCTTGCTCCGACAACCACTATGGCGACATTACCTACCAGTACAATATCTCTAACAAGTACAACTGCTGCAGCAAGTTCAACTGCTGTATTAACTTCAACACCAGCTTTACAAGCTAGCACAACAAGTGCTGTACTGACTACTACATATGCAATTCCAATAACATCAACTCTTGCACCAACAACCACTACAGTCTTACTGCCTACCACTTCTACTTCTTTAACTACTACAACTCCTGCAACCACCACAACCAGAGCAGCAACTCCCACAACAACTGTAGCAACTACCACAACTGTGGATCTGACCACAACAGCTGCTGCACCCACTACTACATCTCTTACTCCAACAGCCACCAAATCTACACAACCTATCACTACAGCTGTTCCAATAAGTACAACTACAACAGGTATTTCAGCAACTTCCACAAACACTGCCGCAACTTCAACAACGGCTATACTGACTACCACAACAAGTGCTGCACTGGCCACTACAACTGCAACTCCAACACTGACAACTCTTGCTCCAACAACCACTATGGCTACATTACCTACCAGTACAATATCTCTAACAAGTACAACTGCTGCAGCAATTTCAACTTCTGTATTTACTTCAACACCAGCTTTACAAGCTAGCACAACAAGTGCTGTACTGACTACTACATATGCAATTCCAATAACATCAACTCTTGCACCAACAACCACTTCAGTCTTACTGCCTACCACTTCTACTTCTTTAACTACTACAACTCCTGCAACCACCACAACCAGAGCAGCAACTCCCACAACAACTGTAGCAACTACCACAACTGTGGATCTGACCACAACAGCTGCTGCACCCACTACTACATCTCTTACTCCAACAGCCACCAAATCTACACAACCTATCACTACAGCTGTTCCAACTACTACAACTACAACAGGTATTTCAGCAACTTCCACAACAAATGCAGCAACTTCAACAACGGCTATACTGACTACCACAACAAGCGTTGCACTGGCCACTACAGCTGCAATTCCAACACGGACAACTCTTGCTCCGACAACCACTATGGCTACATTACCTACCAGTACAATATCTCTAACAAGTACAACTGCAGCAACAAGTTCAACTTCTGTATTTACTTCAACACCAGCTTTACAAGCTAGCACAACAAGTGCTGTACTGACTACTACATATGCAATTCCAATAACATCAACTCTTGCACCAACAACCACTTCAGTCTTACTGCCTACCACTTCTACTTCTTTAACTACTACAACTCCTGCAACCACCACAACCAGAGCAGCAACTCCCACAACAACTGTAGCAACTACCACAACTGTGGATCTGACCACAACAGCTGCTGCACCCACTACTACATCTCTTACTCCAACAGCCACAAAATCTACACAACCTATCACTACAGCTGTTCCAACTACTACAACTACAACAGGTATTTCAGCAACTTCCACAACAAATGCAGCAACTTCAACAACGGCTATACTGACTACCACAACAAGCGTTGCACTGGCCACTACAGCTGCAATTCCAACACGGACAACTCTTGCTCCGACAACCACTATGGCTACATTACATACCAGTACAATATCTCAAACAAGTACAACTGCAGCAACAAGTTCAACTTCTGTATTTACTTCAACACCAGCTTTACAAGCTAGCACAACAAGTGCTGTACTGACTACTACATATGCAATTCCAATAACATCAACTCTTGCACCAACAACCACTTCAGTCTTACTGCCTACCACTTCTACTTCTTTAACTACTACAACTCCTGCAACCACCACAACCAGAGCAGCAACTCCCACAACAACTGTAGCAACTACCACAACTGTGGATCTGACCACAACAGCTGCTGCACCCACTACTACATCTCTTACTCCAACAGCCACAAAATCTACACAACCTATCACTACAGCTGTTCCAATAACTACAACTACAACAGGTATTTCAGCAACTTCCACAACAACTGCAGCAACTTCAACAACGGCTATACTGACTACCACAACAAGTGCTGCACTGGCCACTACAACTGCAATTCCAACACGGACAACTCTTGCTCCGACAACCACTATGGCTACATTACCAACCAGCACAATATCTCCAACAAGTACAACTGCTGCAGCAAGTTCAACTGCTGTATTTACTTCAACACCAGCTTTACAAGCTAGCACAACAAGTGCTGTACTGACTACTACATATGCAATTCCAATAACATCAACTCTTGCACCAACAACCACTACAGTCTTATTGCCTACCACTTCTACTTCTTTAACTACTACAACTCCTGCAACCACCACAACCAGAGCAGCAACTCCCACAACAACTGTAGCAACTACCACAACTGTGGATCTGACCACAACAGCTGCTGCACCCACTACTACATCTCTTACTCCAACAGCCACCAAATCTACACAACCTATCACTACAGCTGTTCCAACTACTACAACTACCACAAGTATTTCAGCAACCTCCACAAACACTGCCGCAACTTCAACAAGAGCAATAATGACTACCACAACAAGTGCTGCACTGGCCACTACAGCTGCAATTCCAACACGGACAACTCTTGCTCCGACAACCACTATGGCGACCTTACCTACCAGTACAATATCTCTAACAAGTACAACTGCTGCAGCAAGTTCAACTGCTGCAGCAAGTTCAACTGCTGTATTAACTTCAACACCAGCTTTACAAGCTAGCGCAACAAGTGCTGTACTGACTACTACATATGCAATTCCAATAACATCAACTCTTGCACCAACAACCACTTCAGTCTTACTGCCTACCACTTCTACTTCTTTAACTACTACAACTCCTGCAACCACCACAACCAGAGCAGCAACTCCCACAACAACTGTAGCAACTACCACAACTGTGGATCTGACCACAACAGCTGCTGCACCCACTACTACATCTCTTACTCCAACAGCCACAAAATCTACACAACCTATCACTACAGCTGTTCCAATAACTACAACTACAACAGGTATTTCAGCAACTTCCACAACAACTGCAGCAACTTCAACAACGGCTATACTGACTACCACAACAAGTGCTGCACTGGCCACTACAACTGCAATTCCAACACGGACAACTCTTGCTCCGACAACCACTATGGCTACATTACCAACCAGCACAATATCTCCAACAAGTACAACTGCTGCAGCAAGTTCAACTGCTGTATTTACTTCAACACCAGCTTTACAAGCTAGCACAACAAGTGCTGTACTGACTACTACATATGCAATTCCAATAACATCAACTCTTGCACCAACAACCACTACAGTCTTATTGCCTACCACTTCTACTTCTTTAACTACTACAACTCCTGCAACCACCACAACCAGAGCAGCAACTCCCACAACAACTGTAGCAACTACCACAACTGTGGATCTGACCACAACAGCTGCTGCACCCACTACTACATCTCTTACTCCAACAGCCACCAAATCTACACAACCTATCACTACAGCTGTTCCAACTACTACAACTACCACAAGTATTTCAGCAACCTCCACAAACACTGCCGCAACTTCAACAAGAGCAATAATGACTACCACAACAAGTGCTGCACTGGCCACTACAGCTGCAATTCCAACACGGACAACTCTTGCTCCGACAACCACTATGGCGACCTTACCTACCAGTACAATATCTCTAACAAGTACAACTGCTGCAGCAAGTTCAACTGCTGCAGCAAGTTCAACTGCTGTATTAACTTCAACACCAGCTTTACAAGCTAGCGCAACAAGTGCTGTACTGACTACTACATATGCAATTCCAATAACATCAACTCTTGCACCAACAACCACTGCAGTCTTACTGCCTACCACTTCTACTTCTTTAACTACTACAACTCCTGCAACCACCACAACCAGAGCAGCAACTCCCACAACAACTGTAGCAACTACCACAACTGTGGATCTGACCACAACAGCTGCTGCACCCACTACTACATCTCTTACTCCAACAGCCACCAAATCTACACAACCTATCACTACAGCTGTTCCAATAACTACAACTACCACAAGTATTTCAGCAACCTCCACAAACACTGCCGCAACTTCAACAAGAGCAATAATGACTACCACAACAAGTGCTGCACTGGCCACTACAACTGCAATTCCAACACGGACAGCTCTTGCTCCGTCAACCACTATGGCGACATTACCAACCAGCACAATATCTCCAACAAGTACAACTGCTGCAGCAAGTTCAACTGCTGTATTTACTTCAACACCAGCTTTACAAGCTAGCACAACAAGTGCTGTACTGACTACTACATATGCAATTCCAATAACATCAACTCTTGCAACAACAACCACAACAGTCTTACTGCCTACCACTTCTACTTCTTTAACTACTACAACTCCTGCAACCACCACAACCAGAGCAGCAACTCCCACAACAACTGTAGCAACTACCACAACTGTGGATCTGACCACAACAGCTGCTGCACCCACTACTACATCTCTTACTCCAACAGCCACCAAATCTACACAACCTATCACTACAGCTGTTCCAATAAGTACAACTACCACAAGTATTTCAGCAACCTCCACAACCACTGCCGCAACTTCAACAAGAGCAATAATGACTACCACAACAAGTGCTCCACTGGCCACTACAGCTGCAATTCCAACACGGACAACTCTTGCTCCGACAACCACTATGGCGACATTACCTACCAGTACAATATCTCTAACAAGTACAACTGCTGCAGCAAGTTCAACTGCTGTATTAACTTCAACACCAGCTTTACAAGCTAGCACAACAAGTGCTGTACTGACTACTACATATGCAATTCCAATAACATCAACTCTTGCACCAACAACCACTGCAGTCTTACTGCCTACCACTTCTACTTCTTTAACTACTACAACTCCTGCAACCACCACAACCAGAGCAGCAACTCCCACAACAACTGTAGCAACTACCACAACTGTGGATCTGACCACAACAGCTGCTGCACCCACTACTACATCTCTTACTCCAACAGCCACAAAATCAACACAACCTATCACTACAGCTGTTCCAACTACTACAACTACAACAGGTATTTCAGCAACTTCCACAACAACTGCAGCAACTTCAACAACGGCTATACTGACTACCACAACAAGTGCTGCACTGGCCACTACAGCTGCAATTCCAACACGGACAACTCTTGCTCCAACAACCACTATGGCTACATTACCTACCAGTACAATATCTCTAACAAGTACAACTGCAGCAGCAAGTTCAACTTCTGTATTTACTTCAACACCAGCTTTACAAGCTAGCACAACAAGTGCTGTACTGACTACTACATATGCAATTCCAATAACATCAACTCTTGCACCAACAACCACTTCAGTCTTACTGCCTACCACTTCTACTTCTTTAACTACTACAACTCCTGCAACCACCACAACCAGAGCAGCAACTCCCACAACAACTGTAGCAACTACCACAACTGTGGATCTGACCACAACAGCTGCTGCACCCACTACTACATCTCTTACTCCAACAGCCACCAAATCTACACAACCTATCACTACAGCTGTTCCAACTACTACAACTACAACAGGTATTTCAGCAACTTCCACAAACACTGCCGCAACTTCAACAACGGCTATACTGACTACCACAACAAGTGCTGCACTGGCCACTACAACTGCAACTCCAACACGGACAACTCTTGCTCCGACAACCACTATGGCTACATTACCAACCAGCACAATATCTCCAACAAGTACAACTGCTGCAGCAAGTTCAACTGCTGTATTAACTTCAACACCAGCTTTACAAGCTAGCACAACAAGTGCTGTACTGACTACTACTTATGCAATTCCAATAACATCAACTCTTGCACCAACAACCACTACAGTCTTACTGCCTACCACTTCTACTTCTTTAACTACTACAACTCCTGCAACCACCACAACCAGAGCAGCAACTCCCACAACAACTGTAGCAACTACCACAACTGTGGATCTGACCACAACAGCTGCTGCACCCACTACTACATCTATTACTCCAACAGCCACCAAATCTACACAACCTATCACTACAGCTGTTCCAACTACAACAACTACCACAAGTATTTCAGCAACCTCCACAAACACTGCCGCAACTTCAACAAGAGCAATAATGACTACCGCAACAAGTGCTGCACTGGCCACTACAACTGCAATTCCAACACGGACAACTCTTGCTCCGACAACCACTATGGCGACATTACCTACCAGTACAATATCTCTAACAAGTACAACTGCTGCAGCAAGTTCAACTGCTGTATTAACTTCAACACCAGCTTTACAAGCTAGCACAACAAGTGCTGTACTGACTACTACATATGCAATTCCAATAACATCAACTCTTGCACCAACAACCACTACAGTCTTACTGCCTACCACTTCTACTTCTTTAACTACTACAACTCCTGCAACCACCACATCCAGAGCAGCAACTCCCACAACAACTGTAGCAACTACCACAACTGTGGATCTGACCACAACAGCTGCTGCACCCACTACTACATCTCTTACTCCAACAGCCACAAAATCTACACAACCTATCACTACAGCTGTTCCAACTACTACAACTACAACAGGTATTTCAGCAACTTCCACAAACACTGCCGCAACTTCAACAATGGCTATACTGACTACCACAACAAGTGCTGCACTGGCCACTACAACTGCAACTCCAACACGGACAACTCTTGCTCCGACAACCACTATGGCTACATTACCAACCAGCACAATATCTCCAACAAGTACAACTGCTGAAGCAAGTTCAACTGCTGTATTAACTTCAACACAAGCTTTACAAGCTAGCACAACAAGTGCTGTACTGACTACTACTTATGCAATTCCAATAACATCAACTCTTGCACCAACAACCACTACAGTCTTACTGCCTACCACTACTACTTCTTTAACTACTACAACTCCTGCAACCACCACAACCAGAGCAGCAACTCCCACAACAACTGTAGCAACTACCACAACTGTGGATCTGACCACAACAGCTGCTGCACCCACTACTACATCTCTTACTCCAACAGCCACCAAATCTACACAACCTATCACTACAGCTGTTCCAATAACTACAACTACCACAAGTATTTCAGCAACCTCCACAAACACTGCCGCAACTTCAACAAGAGCAATAATGACTACCACAACAAGTGCTGCACTGGCCACTACAACTGCAATTCCAACACGGACAGCTCTTGCTCCGACAACCACTATGGCGACATTACCAACCAGCACAACATCTCCAATAAGTACAACTGCTGCAGCAAGTTCAACTGCTGTATTAACTTCAACACCAGCTTTACAAGCTAGCGCAACAAGTGCTGTACTGACTACTACATATGCAATTCCAATAACATCAACTCTTGCACCAACAACCACTACAGTCTTACTGCCTACCACTTCTACTTCTTTAACTACTACAACTCCTGCAACCACCACAACCAGAGCAGCATCTCCCACAACAACTGTAGCAACTACCACAACTGTGGATCTGACCACAACAGCTGCTGCACCCACTACTACATCTCTTACTCCAACAGCCACCAAATCTACACAACCTATCACTACAGCTGTTCCAATAAGTACAACTACCACAAGTATTTCAGCAACCTCCACAAACACTGCCGCAACTTCAACAACGGCTATACTGACTACCACAACAAGTGCTCCACTGGCCACTACAGCTGCAATTCCAACACGGACAACTCTTGCTCCGACAACCACTATGGCGACATTACCTACCAGTACAATATCTCTAACAAGTACAACTGCTGCAGCAAGTTCAACTGCTGTATTAACTTCAACACCAGCTTTACAAGCTAGCACAACAAGTGCTGTACTGACTACTACATATGCAATTCCAATAACATCAACTCTTGCACCAACAACCACTACAGTCTTACTGCCTACCACTTCTACTTCTTTAACTACTACTACTCCTGCAACCACCACAACCAGAGCAGCAACTCCCACAACAACTGTAGCAACTACCACAACTGTGGATCTGACCACAACAGCTGCTGCACCCACTACTACATCTCTTACTCCAACAGCCACAAAATCTACACAACCTATCACTACAGCTGTTCCAACTACTACAACTACAACAGGTATTTCAGCAACTTCCACAACAACTGTAGCAACTGCAGCAACTTCAACAACGGCTATACTGACTACCACAACAAGTGCTGCACTGGCCACTACAGCTGCAATTCCAACACGGACAACTCTTGCTCCAACAACCACTATGGCTACATTACCTACCAGTACAATATCTCTAACAAGTACAACTGCAGCAGCAAGTTCAACTTCTGTATTTACTTCAACACCAGCTTTACAAGCTAGCACAACAAGTGCTGTACTGACTACTACATATGCAATTCCAATAACATCAACTCTTGCACCAACAACCACTTCAGTCTTACTGCCTACCACTTCTACTTCTTTAACTACTACAACTCCTGCAACCACCACAACCAGAGCAGCAACTCCCACAACAACTGTAGCAACTACCACAACTGTGGATCTGACCACAACAGCTGCTGCACCCACTACTACATCTCTTACTCCAACAGCCACCAAATCTACACAACCTATCACTACAGCTGTTCCAATAACTACAACTACCACAAGTATTTCAGCAACCTCCACAAACACTGCCGCAACTTCAACAAGAGCAATAATGACTACCACAACAAGTGCTGCACTGGCCACTACAACTGCAATTCCAACACGGACAGCTCTTGCTCCGACAACCACTATGGCGACATTACCAACCAGCACAACATCTCCAACAAGTACAAATGCTGAAGAAAGTTCAACTGCTGTATTAACTTCAACACCAGCTTTACAAGCTAGCACAACAAGTGCTGTACTGACTACTACATATGCAATTCCAATAACATCAACTCTTGCACCAACAACCACTACAGTCTTACTGCCTACCACTTCTACTTCTTTAACTACTACAACTCCTGCAACCACCACAACCAGAGCAGCAACTCCCACAACAACTGTAGCAACTACCACAACTGTGGATCTGACCACAACAGCTGCTGCACCCACTACTACATCTCTTACTCCAACAGCCACCAAATCTACACAACCTATCACTACAGCTGTTCCAATAACTACAACTACCACAAGTATTTCAGCAACCTCCACAAACACTGCCGCAACTTCAACAAGAGCAATAATGACTACCACAACAAGTGCTGCACTGGCCACTACAACTGCAATTCCAACACGGACAACTCTTGCTCCGACAACCACTATGGCGACATTACCTACCAGTACAATATCTCCAACAAGTACAACTGCTGCAGCAAGTTCAACTGCTGTATTAACTTCAACACCGGCTTTACAAGCTAGCACAACAAGTGCTGTACTGACTACTACATATGCAATTCCAATAACATCAACTCTTGCACCAACAACCACTTCAGTCTTACTGCCTACCACTTCTACTTCTTTAACTACTACAACTCCTGCAACCACCACAACCAGAGCAGCAACTCCCACAACAACTGTAGCAACTACCACAACTGTGGATCTGACCACAACAGCTGCTGCACCCACTACTACATCTCTTACTCCAACAGCCACCAAATCTACACAACCTATCACTACAGCTGTTCCAACTACTACAACTACAACAGGTATTTCAGCAACTTCCACAACAACTGCAGCAACTTCAACAAGAGCAATAATGACTACCACAACAAGTGCTGCACTGGCCACTACAGCTGCAATTCCAACACGGACAACTCTTGCTCCAACAACCACTATATCTACATTACCTACCAGTACAATATCTCTAACAAGTACAACTGCAGCAAGAAGTTCAACTTCTGTATTTACTTCAACACCAGCTTTACAAGCTAGCACAACAAGTGCTGTACTTACTACTACATATGCAATTCCAATAACATCAACTCTTGCACCAACAACCACTACAGTCTTACTGCCTACCACTTCTACTTCTTTAACTACTACAACTCCTGCAACCACCACAACCAGAGCAGCAACTCCCACAACAACTGTGGCAACTACCACAACTGTGGATCTGACCACAACAGCTGCTGCACCCACTACTACATCTCTTACTCCAACAGCCACCAAATCTACACAACCTATCACTACAGCTGTTCCAATAACTACAACTACCACAAGTATTTCAGCAACCTCCACAAACACTGCCGCAACTTCAACAAGAGCAATAATGACTACCACAACAAGTGCTGCACTGGCCACTACAACTGCAATTCCAACACGGACAACTCTTGCTCCGACAACCACAATGGCGACATTACCTACCAGTACAATATCTCTAACAAGTACAACTGCTGCAGCAAGTTCAACTGCTGTATTAACTTCAACACCGGCTTTACAAGCTAGCACAACAAGTGCTGTACTGACTACTACATATGCAATTCCAATAACATCAACTCTTGCACCAACAACCACTTCAGTCTTACTGCCTACCACTTCTACTTCTTTAACTACTACAACTCCCGCAACCACCACAACCAGAGCAGCAACTCCCACAACAACTGTAGCAACTACCACAACTGTGGATCTGACCACAACAGCTGCTGCACCCACTACTACATCTCTTACTCCAACAGCCACCAAATCTACACAACCTATCACTACAGCTGTTCCAACTACTACAACTACAACAGGTATTTCAGCAACTTCCACAACAACTGCAGCAACTTCAACAAGAGCAATAATGACTACCACAACAAGTGCTGCACTGGCCACTACAGCTGCAATTCCAACACGGACAACTCTTGCTCCAACAACCACTATGGCTACATTACCTACCAGTACAATATCTCTAACAAGTACAACTGCAGCAAGAAGTTCAACTTCTGTATTTACTTCAACACCAGCTTTACAAGCTAGCACAACAAGTGCTGTACTGACTACTACATATGCAATTCCAATAACATCAACTCTTGCACCAACAACCACTACAGTCTTACTGCCTACCACTTCTACTTCTTTAACTACTACAACTCCTGCAACCACCACAACCAGAGCAGCAACTCCCACAACAACTGTGGCAACTACCACAACTGTGGATCTGACCACAACAGCTGCTGCACCCACTACTACATCTCTTACTCCAACAGCCACCAAATCTACACAACCTATCACTACAGCTGTTCCAATAAGTACAACAACCACAAGTATTTCAGCAACCTCCACAAACACTGCTGCAACTTCAACAAGAGCAATAATGACTACCACAACAAGTGCTGCACTGGCCACTACAGCTGCAATTCCAACACGGACAACTCTTGCTCCAACAACCACTATGGCTGTATTACCTACCAGTACAATATCTCTAACAAGTACAACTGCTGCAGCAAGTTCAACTGCTGTATTAACTTCAACACCAGCTTTACAAGCTAGCACAACAAGTGCTGTACTGACTACTACATATGCAATTCCAATAACATCAACTCTTGCACCAACAACCACTACAGTCTTACTGCCTACCACTTCTACTTCTTTAACTACTACAACTCCTGCAACCACCACAACCAGAGCAGCAACTCCCACAACAACTGTAGCAACTACCACAACTGTGGATCTGACCACAACAGCTGCTGCACCCACTACTACATCTCTTACTCCAACAGCCACCAAATCTACACAACCTATCACTACAGCTGTTCCAACTACAACAACTACCACAAGTATTTCAGCAACCTCCACAAACACTGCCGCAACTTCAACAAGAGCAATAATGACTACCACAACAAGTGCTGCACTGGCCACTACAACTGCAATTCCAACACGGACAGCTCTTGCTCCAACAACCACTATGGCGACATTACCAACCAGCACAATATCTCCAACAAGTACAACTGCTGCAGCAAGTTCAACTGCTGTATTAACTTCAACACCAGCTTTACAAGCTAGCACAACAAGTGCTGTACTGACTACTACATATGCAATTCCAATAACATCAACTCTTGCACCAAAAACCACTGCAGTCTTACTGCCTACCACTTCTACTTCTTTAACTACTACAACTCCTGCAACCACCACAACCAGAGCAGCAACTCCCACAACAACTGTAGCAACTACCACAACTGTGGATCTGACCACAACAGCTGCTGCACCCACTACTACATCTCTTACTCCAACAGCCACCAAATCTACACAACCTATCACTACAGCTGTTCCAACTACTACAACTACCACAAGTATTTCAGCAACCTCCACAAACACTGCCGCAACTTCAACAAGAGCAATAATGACTACCGCAACAAGTGCTGCACTGGCCACTACAACTGCAATTCCAACACGGACAACTCTTGCTCCGACAACCACTATGGCGACATTACCAACCAGCACAATATCTCCAACAAGTATAACTGCTGCAGCAAGTTCAACTGCTGTATTAACTTCAACACCAGCTTTACAAGCTAGCACAACAAGTGCTGTACTGGCCACTACAACTGCAATTCCAACACGGAAAACTCTTGCACCGACAACCACGACAGCTGCTTTAACCACTACAACTGCTCCAGCTACCACAACTACTGCAGACTTTCCCACAACAACTTCACCAACCAATACAAACCGTAAACGCATCAGTACCACAAAAATATCCATACCTGCTTCTACATCGTTTGCTCAAACAATGACATCTCCTGCCGGGACAACCACTACAGTTTCACAACCTTCCACTACTGATGTTTTGACTACTACAACTGCTGCAACTATCAAAACTATTGAAACTGCCACAACAACTGTAGGAACTACCACAGCCACTGAACCGACTACCACAAATGAACAGTCCAGAACATCTCTTTCTTCCACGACATCCCTTGCTTCAACAACGACATCACTTGTTCCAACAACTTCTACAGATACAGTTATGGCATTAACAAATGTTGCACTTTCCACAAGAATTGTACCATTTACATTTACAAGTGCTGCACTGACTACTACAACTGAAAGCCCAACGACATCTCTTGCTCCTATAACCACAACAGTGACACCAAGAACTGCAACAACTGCAGCAATGATTACTACAACCACTGCACCTACTATTAGATCTCTTGCTCTAATGACATCTCTTGCTCCAACAACCGCTACAGTTACAACAGGGATGAGTACAGTTGCAACATCTAGGAAAAGAAGTGCTATTATAACTATTGCAACAGCTTATTCCACTGGATCAACTATTGCACCAACAACCATTGCATCTGCACCAACAAAATCTCCTCCAGCCACACCAACTATATTTGCAGCTGCTCCAACTTCCACAACAACCACTGCAATGATGAAAACCACTGCAAAAAGTACCACATCATCGGAACCGACCACCGCAACAGTTACTGCATTGAATTCCACAGTTGAAAATCGTACAGCTTTGACAGTAGCTCCAACAACTAGTTCAGAATCAACAATGACTGCAACTGCTGAACAGACTGACACAACTGCTCGACATTCTACCGCAACAGCTGGTACAACAAAAGTGACTAGTCTTTTTACAACAATTGCTTCAACAACAACATCAACAACATATGCTGCTGTTAGAATCGGTGAAGCTAAAAAAGCATCAACGAAGGCTGCCCTCAATACAGTTGTTGCTCTAATAACAACCGAAGCCATAGAAAGTACCAAAACTACAAGTCCAACAGCAACAGTTATTCCAACAATCACAAAAAATGCATTCACTACTTCAATTGCTGAACCAACCACTACAATAGCAGCTGCACAGAGTACCATGAAAACTGTTTTAACAACTACAAAGGCAACAACAACTGACACAACAGCTGGTTCCACTGCAAAAACAGTTGGACATACTACAGCCACTACAGTCACACCAACTTCCACTACAGCTGCTCCAACTACCACATCAGCTGATCCAATGACCAAAACAACCACTGCAACAACTTTTATAACTGCAAGTCCAACAGTAAGTCTTGCTCCAACAATCAATACAGCTACAACTGCTCCAACAATAACCATAACAGTTACACCAACTACCACTTCACCTGCTCCAACAACTACTACCATAGCTTTTTTGACTACAACAACAACAGCACCAACAACCATGACAGTGACACCAACTACCTCACCAACTGCTGCAATGGTCACAACTGTAAGTCCGGCAAAGACAAATTTTGCTACAGCAACTACTACAGATGCACCACCTACCAAATCTGCTGAACTGACTACTACCACAACAGCTGCTGCACTCTCTATTACACCTCTTGCTCCAATGACATCTTTTGCTTCAACAACCACCACAGTCCCACAACATTCCAATACAGCTTGTCCAACAACCACAACTGCAACCACTACAGCTGCTTCAACAACTACAACTGCAGCAACCACAACAGCTGAACTGACCAACACAACAACTGCTGCAACGACTGCTATAACTGCAAGTCCAACAACGACAACTCTATCTCAAAAAACCACTACAGATTCACCAAATACCACAACTGCTTCACCAACTTCTATAACTGAAGGTCCAATAATGACAACTTTTGCCTCGTCTGCTAGTTCTACTTCAACAACAAATGCACCAACAACAACTTTGACAGTTACACCAACTACCACTACAGCAGCTTCAATTACCACAAAAACTGCACAAACTACCACAACAAATGAACCGACCACATCAACATTTAATGCACCAACTGATACAATTGTAAGTTCTACAACAACAGTTGCACCACGTACGACAACAACTTCTCGTTCCACTTCTACAACATTTGCACCAACAATAACCACGGCTAAAAAAGCAGCAATAAAAGCTACTTTCACAACAACCACTGCTCACACAGCAACCCTAGCTGTTCAAACAACTACAACTGCTCATCCCACTACATCAGCCGTTCCAAAATACATAACAGCAAATGCAATTTCAACAGTTGCTCCAACAATGACTAAAACTGCATCAGCTACTACTGCTGTAGCTCCAGCTACCACAGGTGTTGCACCAAAGTCCACAACAGCTAAACTGACAAGCACAACAACTGCCACTACATCCTATCTGTCCATCCTCTTCACTCAAGCTGTGGTAAAAGCAACAATTGTTCCTTCAACTAAAACTTCAAATGCTGTAACAACTACTACTACAGCTGTTCCAATTACCAGAACTGCTGCTCCATCTGCTGTCACAGATTCTCCAGCTTCTACTTTAGCTGCACCAACTACCACTACAGCTGCTGTAACTACCACAACAGGAGCTCAAACTATGGCAAAAGCTTTTTCATCTACAACAACAGTAGCTCCAGTCACCACTCCTGTTACAGTAACTACCACTCCAGCCTACCAAACCATCACTACAACTGGTGCTTTAATCACCACCACATCTCTTGTAACAACCACAACAGACACTGCAACTAGTACAGCTACTTCATCAACCATGGCTGCTTTTCAAACAAGGCCAGCTGATTTGTCAACAACCGTATCAGCCACTATAACAACAAACAGAGATCCCCCCACAAAAACCATCACAGCTGCATCATCTTCAACAGAAGCTGTTCCATCAAGAACAACAACAGTTGCGTTAACAACCCTCGCTGCTCCAAAAATTACAACAACAGCTTCATCAACTGCTATATTTAAAACCTCAACAGCCACAACATCTGGTTCACCAACAAGCTCAAATGCTGTTCTTACATCCATTACAGCTGCTCCAGATACAATCACTCCAGCTGCTCTCCCAGACACAACAGATAGTTCAACAACCATGAAAGCTTCTCCAGCCACAACCACAGCTGTTCCTCCAAATTCTTATATCCGAATGACCTCAGCTTTTCCCTTTACCACAGTTGCTGAAACCACTACAGCTCCCTCATCAATCACAGTGACTCCATTTCCCCCCTCAGCGCTTTCTTACCATATGATTGTGTATTTGTTTCGTGAAAACTTTACAGATGAACTTAAAGATCCAAACAGTGCTAAATACAAAGATCTACAAAGGCGACTTTATGAAGCTGTGAGTCTCATTTTCACCATTAACAATTTTAATTTGTGCAAAAGTTGTTTATTTATAGTTTAAAATTGCTTGGAGAAATATTTTTGAACATCTTCCTAGAGTCTGTTTAATGTGCTTTTCTTTCATTTTTTTTCAAGTTACTCTTGAAAGCTAATAACATATATTCTAATGTTGTTTTTTCAGTGTGAAGCCATATTTAAAGAAGTGTTTGGGCAAGATTTTGCTAAATGCTCTCTGTTATCTTTTAGGTGAGGACCTTTTCCTGACATTTTTCAATTAGTTTTTTATGTTAAAAACAATGACTTTATATAATATCTTGCCTTGATTTTAAGAATGCAATAACATTCAGCCGCAGAATAGTCTCATGCTCTGTCCCATTGCGTTTTTATTTTGCAGTGCTGTTGTATCACGACTTAACGAAGTTCAAGTAGATTTGGTAATTGTCTTTAATGAAACAACTCCAAGGGAAAAACTACCACAAAATTCTGCTGTTGGGCAAACTTTGGCTGAAGCAGCAAATAATTCCAATAACTTTAATGTGACCTTCAATCCAAACGCAGTTTCAGTTGTGGGTAAGTTATCATAAGTTTATTAAATAAGCACTCACAATCAACTAACAGGTAGACATCTTCTTTTTTGGGTTCAAATAACCAACAACCTTTTAATTATCTGAATAGATGGTCCTGTACCATTTGCACAATCAAGCAATGGGCCTGCAACTGACACTGCAGCACCTCTCACTACTGCAGCTGCAACTACAACTGGAGCACCTCTCATTGCTGCATCTGCAGCTACGACAGCTGCAATTGAAATTCTCAATGTAACTTTTAGATCCCTTCAACAAAATTTCACAAATGATTTGCTGAATTCATCGTCTGTTGCTTTTCAAAATCGATCTTCAATAATACAGACAGAGGTACAGTATGTCTCAGACTGTAAGGTATCTACCATTACACAAGAAAAACAAAGTGCATAGTTTTACTTGGTACCCTGATCCCAAATAACTCAGTTTAAATTGATCAAAAAAATTGTTTCCCTTTCTGCAGCTTCGACCTAAGTTTAAGATGGAATTCCCATCCTCATTCAAGTCTTTGGAAGTGACAGCTTTCAGGTACTTATCAACGATGACCAAGCCGCAAACTTAAAAGAACTGCTTGCTATTGTATGTCAAATACTATTATGTGCTTTCTCTCTGCAGACGTGGATCAATCATCAATATAATGAGACTTGGATTTGACAGTGCATCTGTTCCTAATAACACTCAGATTGCAGCAGTTTTGATCAATGCAGCTCCCACTGTCACCGGCTTTGATATTGAAGGAAACTCTATTACTGTCAATGGCATAGGTAAGCAATATTCAGAGATGCTTTAGCCACATATTTAAACTGCACAAGTGTTTCTTTAACTAGAGTTTCTTTTATTTTTTCTTCTTTTACAGCTTCAAGTGGAGTAAATCACCAAATCAGTCTCATCACTGCATTCTGCCTGGTGCTCTTGTCATGGTTCTTGTCGAACCAGCAGTAACAAAGTTCTAATTACTATGTGGTTTTCCTTCAGAACACAGCTGCTGAGCTGATTTGAAAAGAACTGTAGTGTAAATGTACAACATTCTTGGTTATCTGTATTCTTGTTTGGCTGAGGAATAGCTGATGATTAAATTCAAGTTTTACTGACTGGAAACATTAAGGACAGTGGATAACTTGAGTCCAACAAAACTGAACACAGATCCATGTCAGAGTGTCCAGGATCCTGTGTTTCCAGAATGATATAGCCTACCTTTCCACTGAACTGTAAACTGAACAATACAAAACTTTTTAGATAGCTATAGCTGTGTATATTATCTGTAATTTTTAAACATTTTCTGACATTAAATGAAAATCTTGATACTTGATTTCTACTGCATGAAAAAAATGAATAAATAATAATAAAAAAAAAACCTTTTAATTATTGTTTTGAAAATATCCCTCTGGTGCCACCTAGAGTAGCTGTGAATAACTTACAACTAAAAAAAAGAAACTTTTTCTAAAACTGGCATGATAGAAAAGCTTCATTTCAGTCTTTGCTTTAAACATTTAGTTGTACCTGCAGTCTCTTTGAGGCTTGTGGCTTCACAAACCCCCTTCACTCTGATTGGCCACACTTTTAAAAGCCTGTTGGGGGTTTGAGCCATGGTATTTGCACTTGCCCCTCCCAACATGTCATGAACCACTTGGAAGAAATCCTTATTAGATGACCTCATCATTTTAGCAAGTCTTTTAACATGTTTTTCTTTTTAATCAAGCATTTTAGTGGTTTTACAGTCAGTCAGAGATTTGTTTAACATATGAATATGTAGCAGGTTTGAAAATCTGTACAAGTTTAATATGAACATCCAGCATTGTTACTCTGTATCCATGTTTAAAATATGGCAAAGCATTATACCCTGTCTTTATTATAGCACTGATGTTGTCAGCATAAAAAATGATGAGTAGCACTTGTTATGTATTCATCAGTAACAAACCTCTTTCTTTTGTTAAAACAAAAAATCATTTCACAGTGTAACTGGACAGAGATAATATTCATGTTTTAGCAGTACACAGGCATTAACTTGTGATTGATCTCACTGTTAAGCTTCTATGCAAAAATACATGGAGTGCTGTTTACTCTCATTAGTACCCTTTGCTCAGAACCCTCTGCCCCACTCTCTCCTTCAAACCACACATCAAAAAACCCCGAAACATCCTTATTCCAACTCTGCAACATTACACAGATCACCCTCTCATAGTTTGCAGCTGAAACACTGATCTATGTCTTCATAACACCCAAACTGGACTACTGTAACAGCACCCTTTACAGCCTTCCCTCCACTGACCTTCAATACTGTATTATGTGCAAAACTAGGCTGCCAGGTTGCTTTTTACCCAATCTTAATCAGTCACAGTTAAAGATTATGTGGGGACCAGCCCTTGTGTCTACAGTCATGGCCAAAAGTTTTGGGAACGGCACGAATATTACATTTTCACAAAGTCTGCTGCTTCAGGGTGTTAGGTGTTTTTGTCAGATGTTTCTATGGTATAATGAAATACAATTAGAAGCCTTTCATAAGTATCAAAAGCTTTTATTGTGAATTACACAGAATTCATGCAATAAGTCAATATTTGAAGTGCTGACTCTTCTTTTTCAAGAACTCTACAATTCTCCCTGGCATGCTGTCAATCAACTTCTGGACCAATTCCTGACTGATGGCAGTCCATTCTTGCATACTCAATGCTTGGAGTTTGTCAGAATTTGTGGGTTTTTGATTGTCCACCTGCCTCTTGAGGATTGACCACAAGTTCTCAATGGGATTAAGATCTGGGGAGTTTGGATTCCTTGCTGCCCTCTTTGACACCAGGCCTTCCTCCAAAATTCTTAGCCCCACTGTTCGTGCAGATGCACTCATACCCGCCTGCTGCCATTCCTGAGCGAGCTCTGCACTGGTGCTGGACTTTCTTGGGCGCTGTTTGGCAACAATTGAACCTCTCTCCTTGAAGTTCTTGATAATTTGGTAGACGGTTGACTGAGGTTCAATCTTACTTGCTGCTATAAACTTCCCTGTTAGGCCCTTTTTGTGCAATGGAATGATGGCTGCACACGTTTCCTTGCAGGTGACCATGGCTAACAGATGAGTAACAATGGTGTCATGCACAATCTTCCTTTTAAAGTGTCCAGTCATTCACTCATGACAGATTGATCTTCAGCCTTGTCCTCATCAACACCCACACCTGTGTTAATATGTGTGACACCTGTGTCATTGAAATTATGTTAGCTGGTCCTTTTGTGGCAGGGCTGAAATGCAGTGGAAATGTGTTTTTGGTGATAAAGTTCATTTTCAAGGCAAAGAGGGACTTTGCAGTGATTTGCAGTTGAGCTGATCACTCCTTATAACATTCTGGAGTATACACAAATTCCCACTATAAAAACTGAAACAGCAGACTTTGTGAAAATTAATAGTTGTGTCATTCTCAAAACTTTTGGCCATGACTGTATGTCATTATTCATGGGGCCAGAAAGGGGCGCCAGTGTGCCTCTCTGTCGAAGTACTGATTTAACTACTGCCTTCAGCATATTCTTGGTTGAATTACTCTTTGGAAATGAGTCTAGGCTGAACTGTAACTCTTATTTGATATTTTCTTTAAAAATTGAAAAATAAACTTCTTGTCTTATACAGTATCTAACCCTAATGCTTTTATAACCATTTGAAAACTAGGAGCTTGACATAAAGATCCAGAATATCAAATTAGTGTACTGAGACTGAACCACGTCTCAGTTTTCATTCCAGTAGCCAGAAGTGAACTTTGAAAATACAGTTGAAACACTTACACAAGGACCATTCATCTTAAATTACAACCCCTTTCTCCATTATTGATTAATAAATGATGGTCCAGTCAGCTTCCTTATTTCTGTACACTGACATAAACAATGATAATCTCTTTGTAGAGACTGTCTGAGTTTTAATTTAAATTACAAACCAAGTTATTGCATGCTATGATACGTGGCAGATGTGATGCTCTTTAAGCTCTGATTTAGTGGCTGGTTTGAGTGAGTTTAATTTTACTGTGCTATTGAAACAGATTGTCACAGTTAACTAAAAATAGCTCTCTAGCTTTAGTGAACTTAAGTCAAGAATACAGAAACTTGGGGTACAGGGCTTTAAGCAATAAAGACTAACAACTGAACAAAGAGAAAGAGCAACCTAGTATCTTCCCATCCATTCTGAGTCATACATAGCTGATCATATGATTGTTCAGGGCAGACTGGAAAAAGTGCTTAGATGTACCACCAAAGTGAGTGTCAAATGGTGCCTAAAAGGGATAAAAAGAACTATGATTAGTTGACTGAAAAAGGTTATTGTTATCAGAATAATGGCATTAAAACACTTTAGAAGTAGTACTTGCTACACTTACTTAGATTGGTCTTCATTTATCAATCTGGTGTAGATTTGCACGTAGTAAAGAGCATACCACAGGTTCACAAATATTAGTAATCATCACAACCTGGACTTAAGGTATGACAACTCAAACACAACACACCACCATGAAACAGTCTGAAAGAACTCATTCATCTACAACTGGAGACAATATCAAAGGATTACTGATCATGGAAAACTGAGACTGAGAACATTTCAATACACTGACCATAAATTACTGGACTTGGAACATGATATAGACCCAGACAATAATTTCTTCTCTAACGTAAATGACAATTGCTGCTATTACACAGATGAACATTATAATCAGACCATTAACATGGATGGCAAATGATCAATTATCCATTTCAATAGCAGAAGTCTGTATGCAAATTTTAACAACATCAAGGAATATTTAAGTCAGTTCAAAATCTATTTAAAATAATTGCTATATCAGAAACATGGATCCATGCAGATAAAGGAATGGATTTTGAACTGGATGGATATGAATTTAACTGTGTAAATAGAAAGAGCAAGAGTGGAGGAGGAGTGGCTGTGTATGCAGAGAAAAACTTGAATTATAAAGTAGTAGAAAATATGACAACTGTGATTGATAACTTATTAGAATGTATAACAATTGAAATATGTGAAGAAAAAAACAAAAATGTGATAATTAGCTGTATATACAGAGCACCAGGCTCTAGTATTGAAGCATTCAAGATCTGGATGGGGGAAATGTTTTCAAAAACTAATCAAAAAGTTGTGTTTATCTGTGGTGACTTTAATATTGATCTGCTCAATCCATATGACAACAAAATGACTGACGAATTTATCAATACAATGTACAGCATGAGTTTATATCCAAAGATCACCAGGCCTAGTAGAGTCACATCCAATTGTGCTACTTTAATTGATAACATATTCACCAATAATATTGAAAGTAAAACAGTGAGCGGACTTTAAGTCAATGACATCAGTGACCATCTACCAGTTTTCATAGTTCATAATAGCAACCATCAGAGAAATCAGCCAGGGGACAAACAAAAATACAGACGAGTAAGGACAGAAGAAATCATGATTACACTAAAGAATGATTTACTGGCACAAAGATGAAAAGAGGTACATAATGAAAGTGATATTGATAGTGCATATGAAACTTTTCTAAGAACATTCACTTCGTTATATGATAAAAATTGTCCAATGAAACAGTACCACAGAAAATTAAAATACAAAGATCTGCCATGGTTCACAAAGGGATTACAAAATGCCTGTAAAAAGAAAAATACACTGTATAGAGAATTCATAAAACAAAAAAACTAAAGACGCAGAAAACAAATATAAAAAGTCTAAAAATAAGCTAACCAATATTATAAGGGTATGCAGAAAGGAATACTTTAGTAAAATATTATATAATAACAAAAACAATATTAAAGGAATATGGGACATAATAAATAGTATAAAACTATATAAAACTGGAAATAGACACCACTTCACAAATTACAGACCTGTTTCTTTACTTCCACAATTCTCCAAAATTCTAGAAAAAGCATTCAATAACAGATTAGACAATAAACAAACACAAATTAATTTCTGACAGTCAATATGGTTTTCGAGCACACAGGTCAACATCACTGGCATTGACAGAATCAATTGAGGATAGTCACAAACCCTATAGATCACAAATTGCATTCAGTTGGGGTATTCATAGACATTAAAAAAGCCTTTGACACAGTCAATCATAACAGTATAATCAATAAACTTGAACGGTATGGGATCAGGGGGTTAGTATTGCACTGGGTGAGAAGTTATTTAAGCAACAGAAAATAATTTGTGAAGTTGGGTGAATATTCATCATCATGCTTGGACATCGCTTGTGGCGTCCCCCAGGGGTCAGTATTAGGTCTGAAACTATCTTTACTTTATATAAATGACATATGCAGAGTTTCAAACATGTTAAAGTTAGTATTATTTGCAGATGACACCAGTATTTTCTGTTCTGGGGGAGATTTACATGAACTTTTGGGGAGGATCACTACTGAAATGTGCAAGCTTAAAAAATGGTTCAACGGTAACACATTATCATTAAACTTAAGCAAAACCAAATTCATGTTATTCAGCAATTGTAATAAAAACACTCAAGTACAGATTCAAATAGATGGGGTGGATATTGAAAGAGTACATGAAAATAAGTTTCTTGGGGTAATAATTGATGATCAAATAAACTGGAAATCTCATATATAACATGTACAAAGCAAACTGTCAAGAAGCATTTCAGTTCTGAGTAAAGCAAAACACATTCTGGATCACAAATCACTCCAAATTCTCTACTGTTCACTGATTTTACCATATTTAAATTACTGTGTCTGGGGCAATACTTACAAATGTACGATACAATCTCTATCCATACTACAGAAGAGAGCCATAAGAATTATTCATAAAGCTGGTTATAGAGATCATACAAATTCCCTGTTCTTACAGTCAAAAATATTAAAAATTCACAGACCTGGTTCATTTTCAAACAGCACAAATCATGTATAAAGCAGCAAACAATCTACTTCTTGGAAATATTCAAAACTTGTTTTTTAACAGAGATGGGGGTTATAATCTGAGGGAAGAGTTTAATTTAAAACAACAGTGGGCTCCTACAACATTAAAAAGTTTTTGTGTTTCTGTTTGTGGAGTGAGGCTGTGGAACTGATTGGGTGTGGAGCTCAAGCAATGTCCAAGAATGACCCAGTTTAAAAAGCGGTACAAACACATGGTTTTCACAAGGTACAGGGTGGAAGAAAGGCTTTAACAATCAGGTGTTTTCATAAGTGATTTATGTATTTGTTTATTGACTTTATTTATTTTGTAAATGTGTATTATGTAAATATGTGTGTTTGGTTTATGCATTTGTTTAATTAATCTATTATTTACTACTTTTGTAAATGTGTTATGTGAATATGAGTTTCCTTAATTGGTGACATTATTTGAGTGAGGAAGGGGTAGGGTTACATAAGCTTATAATTCATCCTACACCTTTTCGGACATGTTGGGTTGCTATTATTAACTTTGTTTCTTTTTTTCAAATGTTTTTTGTTATTTTTATTATATATATATATATATATATATATATATATATATATATATATATATATATATATATATATATATATATATATAACTTTCTTTTGATACTCACAAATGTTAGAAATAAAAGCATAATTCAATTTACTTCAATTCAATACTGCACTTTAATAATTTCAAGTTATTTTAAGCAACAAATCATACAAATAAGTTTTGTAAATAATTTCAAGTTATTTTAAGCAACAGTTTGTATACAAGCTAACTAATTGTATTGTTTGTATCTCATGGGTTATTGTCATGATAATTCCCACTTTATTTGATTACTTAATGCTTTTTTAGCCTTTTGTTTGACAATGTAATTAACTACGATTCACCTCTCTGTTTGCGACGGGCTGCTTGGATTAGCTGCCATGCCTTGCCACTCTTGTAAACAGATTGCTTCTTCACACAGGCCACATTAATTTAAACTCTTTGCTTGAATATTGTTATAAAGGATTTTTGTAAAGGTCTGTTTAACAGAAAAGTACTTCAAATGCGTAGCTGAAGTTATGCTCAGACCACTAGAGGTACACTTAGAAGGGAGAAAGGGGGTTTCTGTTGATGACGCCTGAGCCCTCAGGCTAACTTAAGAAACACTCAAAATAAAACTCAGACACTGGTATGTTTTGTATGCCACACCCAACCAATACATCCAGTTGAGACTGGATAAACATGTTTCACCTTCTAAGTCAATGAAAACAATCATAAAACTTTGACAGTGTTAAATCATAAAAAAACAAACAGTGGCTGGTATCATAGAAAATCAAAGAACTGCAAACATTAACGCAAAGGTGGGACTGAGGGTCTGATGCTTAAAATGGCAGCCCTATACAGACTTCAAATGACAAGTTGAGTCAAAAGTTTGGATTGAAAGTTTTTTTTCGTCACAATGACATCTAAACACACTGCCGTCATCAGAGTGTCCTGTGACACAAGAAATGCCATCGTGCCTTTGTGTTGTTCCCTGGACAACCTGAAAACCACAAAAGACGGGTTTCATGTCGACAAACATCCTGACTGCTTGTTCTATTAATAATGCAGACTTCATGTCGTGTTTTTAATAAAGCCTGTGCTGTGAAATGTTTTTGTTTTTTTTTACAAGCGATAGATCCACTGACTACACCAAAAACCAAGTGATGCCCATCGATGTTATAGTTATAAATCAGATCATAACAACTGCAAAGCATTTCACAACCTTAGCCATCATGTAGCATTATGCAACTTTTATTTGGAGGCTGTTGTAATACACAGCAATTGAACTACTGTTGTGTATCGTGGAAAAGTTTTTTCAGATGCCATATCTTGGTAAATTTGTGACCCTAGATCGTGAATCGGATGACTCATGATCCTTATCACATGGTTCCAGTGATGAAGTCGAGTGAACAGAGTTGATCCACAACATCCAGATCTTCATGGAGTCAGTCATCAGCCACTGAACAGAGCCGGGTATGATATGGGCTGAGATTTGTACCACTAGAAACTGAATTTGAATTATTATATTGAATTTGAAAAGCATGATCTGGGATTGAATTTACTGTTTTAAAACTGAATTTAGTTGCTTTGAAAGTGTATTTAACCATCTTAAAAGTGCAACTTTCTTTAGTCTGTAAATTTATCAAAAAAAAAAAAAAAAAAAAATCCATGGTCTGAGCAAGATTCAGGTACAGGATAGAAAGGATGACAGATGAGCTTGCTGAATCACTGCAGCCACTTTTGTTCCACTATTGAAAGATACAATAGACCCCATCTCCTTGGCACTACTGGGGAAAAAGGGCATTACTGACCGATTTTACGAAAAGAACCATAAGAGGGAGTTCACATCGATAGTGCTGGACTTTAGTTAGTTAGTTAGTTAGTTAGTTAGGCTAAAAGGCTAAAAGTACAGAATAACCCAAAGGCTTACCCATATAACCCAAATAACCCGTATTCTATTTAGGCTTTTGGGGTCTAGAGGATAAAAAGTCCTTGACGCATAATACATTGTCCAAAACTTTTCTATGTGATAAAACACACAATGTGGTAGCAGGTCAAGAATTTTGTTATCATTTAAGGTGTACCATTTTATGTACAAAATATAAATACTATATTTTATTTAGAATAGAATAGCTCATCTCCAATTGGCTGGAGAGTTATGGAGCCTAATGGCTGCAGGGATGATTATTTTATGTATCTCTCAGTCCTACAGTGCAGAGAGATGAGACATCCACTGCTGCTGTTTCTCTGGTCCACAAAGATGTTGTGAAGTGGATGATCTGTATGATTAAAAATAGCCTCTAGCTTCCTTTGTGTGTAATTTATTTACTGAATCTGTTCAGATAAATGCTGAAAAGTGCTTCATGGGGCATTTCCACTGACTGTTTAGAGCAGGGGTCCCCAAACTATGGCCCATGGGCCGGATACGGCCCGTCTCCGCATTTGGCCCGGCCCCCTGAACTGAACGATACCAGAGATGCATTATGATTTTTTTTTTGGTGCCAAGTTTCGGTTCCCACAGAGTTAATCACATGATCATGATCTGATAATGCCGCTGTTGATTGGCTGTAATGTTACACGTGATTGTGGTATGCAGGACAGTGTTGCCAAATTAGCGTCTTTTGCTATATTTAGTGACTTTCAGAACCCTCTAGCGACTTTTTTTTTTCTAAAAAGCGACAAATCCAGCGACTTTTGTAGTTTGGGACGGAGTGAAAGCAAGTTTTGATCTTAAACCGCTGCTTCTCAATGAGCAACGGGTGCTGAGCCCCTCCCCACTCCAAACACAGACTCCTCTGCTCTCAGCAGACCCTCCAAGCTGCAGCCAGAGCAGATGACTGCGTGCAAATGACTTGCGCTAATGTTTGTTTCTTTTCCGTCACTTTTGCCGGTCAAAAGCCTGAATAAAGGAGGAGGGTGTTTATTTTTGCGTACTCAGTATAAACTGACCTGACCTTGCACCTGTTATTTTGCACTGGCAAATTTGCTAGATTTGTTTTGTTTTTTTTTTTTGTTTTTTTTTTAATCTAAGAAAACTGCTAAAAGTAGAACATCAGATGTAGATGAAAATGAAATGTTCTTTTTGTTAGAACTGATATGAAAATTGGTATTGAAAAAATATTGTTCAGGAACCGGTATCGAAGTGAAGGTATCGCTACAGGAATCGAAAATTTTTGATTGATACCCAGCCCTACATAGCACGTGACATTCTATTCCACCCTTCTGCAGTCTGTGCCCCTATCAGTGTAATTTGATTTCAGAAATAGTGTTATTTCCTGACTTTTTTTCTGTGAAGATCCCAGAGAGGGTTATTTGTTTATTATTTATTTCATAAATAGTTATATATTTCGTTAATAATGTTATTATTTATTTCCTGACTTTTTTCCTGTGAAGATCCCAGAAAGGGTTATTAATATTTGGCTATGTGGGGCTTTCTGGAAAACAATTTAGGCACCCTTGCGATCGCCACACTTTTTCTGTTACCAACTGACCCCAACCCCCCCATTAGAGAAGGGAAAAGTTATGGGGACCCCTGGTTTAGAGTATTCAGAATACTTCATTTTAGCATTGTTCATTCATGTATTTATTCAAAAAGGGGTTTTTTAGGCTTTTATTATGGTGGCCCTGAAAGCTCACAAATCTGAGTCAACAGCAAGCATGTATGGACATATGCATCCCTTTTTGCGATCTATTAACAGTGCGTTCTTTTGTGTTGTGGTCTTTGCAGCTTGTGTTTCTAATGTGTTGTGTTGCAGTGTATTTACAGTACGTTTTTCTGATGTGTTGTGTTGTGGTCTTTGCAACATGTTTTCCAAATGCTGCACATGTTGTCAAATTGATATTTTCTTAATTTGCTTGTGTTTTGTCTTTTGGCATGTGCTTTCTTAAGTTGCAGTGCTGTGAGCATTCAGGGCCACTGTATTTATGCCTTAATTCAGAGAGAGCAGGACTGTGGACAGAGCAGGAAACAGGAGAGGAAAGTGGGGAGAGAGGGAAAAGTGCCACAGGTTGGATTCAAACTTAAGGGCTAGCCTCATGGGGTGTGCAAACTAACTGCGAAGCCTTAACGCGCCAGCTGCTTTCTTATTTTAATCATGTTTGAGAAAGAATGTACTTAGTGCTAAGACGATATATTAAAGCATGAACAACAGCTCTGAAAATAAGTTTTTGATTCTGATTGGTTGGCAGTCATTATTGGCATTGACAAGTGTTTGTTTTTCAACTTAGAGCACACTGACTGACATCAAACGCTGAACTGTCTGAGATTAAAATGGAAGGATGGGGCAGAGAATCTTTTTTTAACCTCAGCATACCTGCTCATGTAATCATGCTAGTTTGCATAAACATTTGTAGAGCATCCGTAAGGTATTTATATTCCATTACTTGTCTCTTCATTTGTGAAATATGCTGCTCTCCCTCTTGCAACCTGTACTCTCATAAACTGCTTGTACCACCCCATTGCCTGAAACCTGGGTTTGACGTACCAGGTTGAACTCTCTTCATAGTACAGGCCATTCTCCCTGTCTTTCTGGTCTTCCTCCTCTTTCTGCCAGCAGCACTCCTGACTGCAATTATTGCACAAGGAGGAGGAGGTTTTGAAGAGCAGCCGAGATAAAGATGGTTCCCATCAACAGATATCTGGTTTTGTTCTTATGTTCTTATGTTCTTATGTTGTTTATAGAGATCTTGGTCTTGTCTTTGGTTAGTTTTCTGTTCAAAGATAGTTTAGGGAGGAGGTCATTGTGATGACTTAGGCTAAAACCTCTACTGGCACGCTCTTGTCTGGATAAGAGGCAGACGTATTTCAATATATCTGAGAAAGCGCCAAGGATAGTGATTTGTAAAACATGTGTTATCCAGGCTGAGATGAGATGAGAAACCCGCTTGGAGAGGGAGACGTGAAGAGCGCAGGAGAGGAAGAGCAGAGTGCAGAAAAAAAGGACTTAAGAAAAAAATAAAATCTGTCTTTTTAAAGCACTTCCAGGTCATCTCTGTGAAGATCTCATCTCATGTTGAATGATTTCAGAAGCAATAATTTCTAAAATTCAACACTGGGGGAAAGGAGGGGGAATTAAAATTTTAATTTAATTTTGTTGTGCAATGTTTTGAATACTTCAATGGGAAACCCGTCTTTCTTAGCTTAATATGAATTTTCACATATAAAGTTCAAATTGTACCTCAACTTCCTTATCCATTGCAAGGACAATCAAGGCCACCCTTATTTGACATTATAAATATTAACCATTTTTAATATTCATTATCAGAAATCCTATGTGATTGAACCCTGAGAACTGTGCATTGTCACATAAAACTAGAGCCACTTTACAGCAGGCTAACAGGAAAGCACAAAAAACCCAGCCACAGTATGTGCTTGTGTTTGTTTAGGTTTAGTTGACACAACAAGCACAAAAAAGTCAGAGGCTCATGGCCTTTTTTTTTCTTTTGCTCTGATACAAGTCTGAGGGCATGGGGCAGCTGTGGTTCAGGTTCAGTAAAAATTGTTACTGTTCAACTGGAAGAGTGTTGATTTCATCCTAGGTCCTGCTGTCCATATACTGAAGTGTCCTTGGGAACGACACCTCGCCTCTACCATCAGTGTGTGAATGTGGTGTGAATAGATAAATTGATGATTTGCAATGTTGAAGTGCTTTGAGTGGTCACAAGAAAAGGAGCTGTATCTATTTACCATTTAGTTTAACTGATTTTCCATTTTGAGGGTAGTGACTGGTTGTCTGTGAATGGAATCTATTTGTGTGAGGTGTGCTGTTGAATATGGCCATATATTTTCCCCACACTTGGGGATTAACATTGCAATCCTCTGTTGCTGAAATTTTAGAAAGTGTTAAGTGTGGGCCAGCCATTGAATGAATTGAACAAAAGCCTCAAACATAAGGTGGGATAAAGTGAAGAGTTTAAGTACTTTTAATTGCAGTGTCAGAGTACATTGCCCCCATTGAATTTTTTTGTTTTTTGTTTTTTTTTTACGTATCAGGTATTATTTCAGAAAACATATACTGAATTCTTGGCTGTCTTGAAAAACTCCTCAAAAGTCTAACACTTAATAAACTGCATAAATATTATCAATGCAGCCTATATTTTGCACGTCATGTGACCAAAATATGAAGATACATAAATGTAGATCATAGGTCGAAAATGTTTTCTGATACAAAAACAGCTGCTTCTTGTACAATCTTTGTGTCTTGTTATCAAAAGTTATATAATGCAAAGAAACTAAGATGCTTTTCTTTTTACATGTCATCCTTTTTTAGGTGCATAAGTGAGTTCTATTTATAGATTTATCACAACAACCGAAAAACATTTAGAAAAACTATTTCATATATCTAATTGATTTGTTTTAGCTGTAGATTTCAAGAACATTTAATCTTTGTTTCTCCCTGATAATCACCACACGAAGATGCTAAATTTATTTGTTTGTCGTAACTTACTGTTACACTGTGGAACTACCTGAAACATTCCCAAAGGTGGAATGTGCACGCAACCTGTTTCACTGCTCAACAGATGGGTGTATACTGTAGTGATGGGCCAAGAAACTGACAGATTGACAATGGACCCTTGCGTCCTGTAATTTGATTTCACACCAAAGGTGTGCATCATATTTTAAATATTCACTGGTGAGGATCAACGTCATTAGTGTTGTACCTCTTCCAGTATATAAAGCCTGGGTGTGCTCACGAAGGGGAAAGTGAAGCTTGTGTGCCATCACAGCCGTGCGCTGGGCCGACTAAAAAATAACATTATTGGTGAAAAGTCTAGAGGCATACAGAGAGGGGATTTTAACTTTTGGTCTCAAACTATTTTATTGTTCGCTCTCAGCTAAGGTAAGAACATTTTTGAATCTTTGAGCCTACTTATTTCTTTTTTTTTCTTCTTGCCTAATATAAAAGGTTGATGCATTAGTAATCATCTGTATATGCATATATTTCAGATGTTTAAAATTGTTATCATTCTATTCTATTCCATTCTGTTTTAGTCTTGGAAGTACATTGTTGTTTTCCCTTGTCTCTCACTGTAAGCTAATGAAAAAAAAAAAAGAATTTCCCCAAATTGGGAATTATTAAAGTCTATCTTATCTCATCGTAAGAATTTTTAGTGCCAACATTTTTGAAGTGTTTTCTCAGAATAGTAAGAACCTGTTTTTCAGGTAAAACAAAATGTGCCAGAATCCTTTTTACCATGTTTATATAAAAACAAAAGAATCTCAATTAAAAATTTAAAGTTAAAAAAATAAACATATTTTGCTTACTTCTAACCACCTCCTATCATTTGGGTAGATGTCAGGATAAACACCAAGCATTTATGAGCTGATAGGTATTTATTACTTTGCTCTGAGAAATTTAATTTTGTATTCACATTGCTTGTAAAAATGTGAGGACACTTAAAATTTAAGAGGGGAAATCAGAAGGGAAAGGATTTGAGAAGAAAAGTACTCTTTATCTGTATGTTCAGCAAAACTTCAATTTTTCTGCAGGGTCATATTTTAGAATTAGATTCTGACAAGCCTGTATTACATCTCAGAAAGTGAAATGAGCTCTTGTGTAGAGATTTGTGTTTTTTTTTTTTTTTGCTGGATGACTTTCTCACAAGCTTTGAGGTGTAAATTCTGCATTTGGCTATTTAAAAGTTATGGTTACTTTTAAAAGAGAAAAATTTGCCCATTTTTTAATTTTTGAAAATTCAAACTTTTCACTTGAGTTATTGTTGATTGATTCCTTAAGAAAACGAACATATACCTGATATCTTAAACCTTTAAAACTTCCAGAGAGAAATAATTACATGGTTTTAAAGTTAAAACCGTTGAGGCTCAGGGTACAGATTGTTCCTGACAGAACACAATTTGCCAATTAACCCTTAAGGTCCCCAAGTTGGGGGCCTATGAGGTCTCTCTGCAACAAAAGGCATAAAACAAACTTGAGTTATTACTCTGAGCCTGTGAGGAATATAAGTAGTGACACCTCTTAAAATATCTACAAGTGTTCCCTGTATTGTGACACTAGAGTGATTAGAATATACTTTGTAGATGCAGAGATAAAAAGAAAAAAAGCGACCAGGGCTTAAAGGGTTAACCATAGAACGTAAACAACTAAAAAAATAAAAAAAAAAACTGTTTTGTCTGTTTTTCAGCACATTTCTTATTTATTTATTTTCCAGACTCAAGAAACAAAGATGAGTATCATACGGGTCATATCAACTTTCTTGATTCTAATGGGTAAGTTGTATTTTACCTACTTAAAAGTTTTTATGAAAATCTCTGAAGAAAAAAACAAAACAAAAAAACAAACAAAAAAAGAGTTTACAAATGTTTCCTTTAAAAAAGTTTTGCTGGAGCACAGAGGGCCTTGTGGTTAAGGTCGAGCTCCATATAGGCAAAAAGTTCTTGATCAGGCAGCCCGGGTTCAAGTCTGACTTGTGGCAACTTTCCTGCATGTTACTCCCCTCCTCTATCCACTGTCCTGTCATCTTAAAAAAAGGTGTAAAAAGCCCAGAAAAATAACTTGGGGAAAAAAAATAAGGTTCACTGCATGCAAGTTATATTGGAGCAAAATATGACCAAAGAAGTCAACTATTAGTTTCTTAAAATAAGAATAAATAAATCATTGTCTACGAAGTTGTGCGGAACAAATTATGAAATATTAAAATGATTGCTTTCTTGACTACTATGTTAAGGTTCAAGCACAAAAAAGGCAACAAGTGTTTGGAAAATGAGAAAAAAAAGTCTCAATGTCCTGGGTTTTTAAAATCTTTGTTGTCAGTAGGGGTATGATTGTGGACCGTAAAACTAACTGCTTCTCCATAATTTGATAAGTTAGTGACTTGTTTTTTGATAACTTGATAGAAAATCAACATCTCAAATATCAGTCAATCTCAATCTGTATTTGCTTGATCTTTATATCACCTGTTGTATAGTCTTTCTACTGTAACAACTTGAACTGTTTTACTCTTGATTCTAAAAATTTACACTTGAAAAAATGACTGCAGGAACCACAGCTGTCCTTGCTCAATCAATCACAACTGCTGCTCCAACAACTAAAGTTGCTGCAACTACGACTAAAGCCCCTTCAGTGACCACAACAGCCGCTCCAACAACTAAAGGCGCTGCCACGACGACGAAAGCCCCTTCGGTGACCACAACAGCCGCTCCAACAACTAAGGGCGCTGCCACGACGACGAAAGCCCCTTCGGTGACCACAACAGCCGCTCCAACAACTAAGGGCGCTGCCACGACGACTAAAGCCCCTTCGGTGACCACAACAGCCGCTCCAACAACTAAGGGCGCTGCCACGACGACTAAAGCCCCTTCGGTGACCACAACAGCCGCTCCAACAACTAAAGGCGCTGCCACGACGACTAAGGCCCCTTCAGTGACCACAACAGCCGCTCCAACAACTAAGGGCGCTGCCACGACGACTAAGGCCCCTTCAGTGACCACAACAGCCGCTCCAACAACTAAGGGCGCTGCCACGACGACTAAGGCCCCTTCAGTGACCACAACAGCCGCTCCAACAACTAAGGGCGCTGCCACCACGACTAAGGCCCCTTCAGTGACCACAACAGCCGCTCCAACAACTAAAGGCGCTGCCACCACGACTAAGGCCCCTTCAGTGACCACAACAGCCGCTCCAACAACTAAGGGCGCTGCCACCACGACTAAGGCCCCTTCAGTGACCACAACAGCCGCTCCAACAACTAAGGGCGCTGCCACCACGACTAAGGCCCCTTCAGTGACCACAACAGCCGCTCCAACAACTAAGGGCGCTGCCACCACGACTAAGGCCCCTTCAGTGACCACAACAGCCGCTCCAACAACTAAAGGCGCTGCCACCACGACTAAGGCCCCTTCAGTGACCACAACAGCCGCTCCAACAACTAAGGGCGCTGCCACCACGACTAAGGCCCCTTCAGTGACCACAACAGCCGCTCCAACAACTAAGGGCGCTGCCACCACGACTAAGGCCCCTTCAGTGACCACAACAGCCGCTCCAACAACTAAGGGCGCTGCCACCACGACTAAGGCCCCTTCAGTGACCACAACAGCCGCTCCAACAACTAAGGGCGCTGCCACCACGACTAAGGCCCCTTCAGTGACCACAACAGCCGCTCCAACAACTAAGGGCGCTGCCACCACGACTAAGGCCCCTTCAGTGACCACAACAGCCGCTCCAACAACTAAGGGCGCTGCCACCACGACTAAGGCCCCTTCAGTGACCACAACAGCCGCTCCAACAACTAAGGGCGCTGCCACCACGACTAAGGCCCCTTCAGTGACCACAACAGCCGCTCCAACAACTAAAGGCGCTGCCACCACGACTAAGGCCCCTTCAGTGACAACAACAGCCGCTCCAACAACTAAAGGCGCTGCCACCACGACTAAGGCCCCTTCAGTGACCACAACAGCCGCTCCAACAACTAAAGGCGCTGCCACCACGACTAAGGCCCCTTCAGTGACCACAACAGCCGCTCCAACAACTAAAGGCGCTGCCACCACGACTAAGGCCCCTTCAGTGACCACAACAGCCGCTCCAACAACTAAAGGCGCTGCCACCACGACTAAGGCCCCTTCAGTGACCACAACAGCCGCTCCAACAACTAAAGGCGCTGCCACCACGACTAAGGCCCCTTCAGTGACCACAACAGCCGCTCCAACAACTAAAGGCGCTGCCACCACGACTAAGGCCCCTTCAGTGACCACAACAGCCGCTCCAACAACTAAAGGCGCTGCCACCACGACTAAGGCCCCTTCAGTGACCACAACAGCCGCTCCAACAACTAAAGGCGCTGCCACGACGACTAAGGCCCCTTCAGTGACCACAACAGCCGCTCCAACAACTAAAGGCGCTGCCACCACGACTAAGGCCCCTTCAGTGACCACAACAGCCGCTCCAACAACTAAAGGCGCTGCCACCACGACTAAGGCCCCTTCAGTGACCACAACAGCCGCTCCAACAACTAAAGGCGCTGCCACCACGACTAAGGCCCCTTCAGTGACCACAACAGCCGCTCCAACAACTAAAGGCGCTGCCACCACGACTAAGGCCCCTTCAGTGACCACAACAGCCGCTCCAACAACTAAAGGCGCTGCCACCACGACTAAGGCCCCTTCAGTGACCACAACAGCCGCTCCAACAACTAAAGGCGCTGCCACCACGACTAAGGCCCCTTCAGTGACCACAACAGCCGCTCCAACAACTAAAGGCGCTGCCACCACGACTAAGGCCCCTTCAGTGACCACAACAGCCGCTCCAACAACTAAAGGCGCTGCCACCACGACTAAGGCCCCTTCAGTGACCACAACAGCCGCTCCAACAACTAAAGGCGCTGCCACCACGACTAAGGCCCCTTCAGTGACCACAACAGCCGCTCCAACAACTAAGGGCGCTGCCACCACGACTAAGGCCCCTTCAGTGACCACAACAGCCGCTCCAACAACTAAGGGCGCTGCCACCACGACTAAGGCCCCTTCAGTGACCACAACAGCCGCTCCAACAACTAAGGGCGCTGCCACCACGACTAAGGCCCCTTCAGTGACAACAACAGCCGCTCCAACAACTAAAGGCGCTGCCACCACGACTAAGGCCCCTTCAGTGACAACAACAGCCGCTCCAACAACTAAAGGCGCTGCCACCACGACTAAGGCCCCTTCAGTGACCACAACAGCCGCTCCAACAACTAAAGGCGCTGCCACCACGACTAAGGCCCCTTCAGTGACCACAACAGCCGCTCCAACAACTAAAGGCGCTGCCACCACGACTAAGGCCCCTTCAGTGACCACAACAGCCGCTCCAACAACTAAAGGCGCTGCCACCACGACTAAGGCCCCTTCAGTGACCACAACAGCCGCTCCAACAACTAAAGGCGCTGCCACCACGACTAAGGCCCCTTCAGTGACCACAACAGCCGCTCCAACAACTAAAGGCGCTGCCACCACGACTAAGGCCCCTTCAGTGACCACAACAGCCGCTCCAACAACTAAAGGCGCTGCCACCACGACTAAGGCCCCTTCAGTGACCACAACAGCCGCTCCAACAACTAAAGGCGCTGCCACCACGACTAAGGCCCCTTCAGTGACCACAACAGCCGCTCCAACAACTAAAGGCGCTGCCACGACGACTAAGGCCCCTTCAGTGACCACAACAGCCGCTCCAACAACTAAAGGCGCTGCCACCACGACTAAGGCCCCTTCAGTGACCACAACAGCCGCTCCAACAACTAAAGGCGCTGCCACAACGACTAAGGCCCCTTCAGTGACCACAACAGCCGCTCCAACAACTAATGGCGCTGCCACCACGACTAAGGCCCCTTCAGTGACCACAACAGCCGCTCCAACAACTAAAGGCGCTGCCACCACGACTAAGGCCCCTTCAGTGACCACAACAGCCGCTCCAACAACTAAAGGCGCTGCCACCACGACTAAGGCCCCTTCAGTGACCACAACAGCCGCTCCAACAACTAAAGGCGCTGCCACCACGACTAAGGCCCCTTCAGTGACCACAACAGCCGCTCCAACAACTAAAGGCGCTGCCACCACGACTAAGGCCCCTTCAGTGACCACAACAGCCGCTCCAACAACTAAAGGCGCTGCCACCACGACTAAGGCCCCTTCAGTGACCACAACAGCCGCTCCAACAACTAAAGGCGCTGCCACCACGACTAAGGCCCCTTCAGTGACCACAACAGCCGCTCCAACAACTAAGGGCGCTGCCACCACGACTAAGGCCCCTTCAGTGACCACAACAGCCGCTCCAACAACTAAAGGCGCTGCCACCACGACTAAGGCCCCTTCAGTGACCACAACAGCCGCTCCAACAACTAAAGGCGCTGCCACCACGACTAAGGCCCCTTCAGTGACAACAACAGCCGCTCCAACAACTAAAGGCGCTGCCACCACGACTAAGGCCCCTTCAGTGACCACAACAGCCGCCCCAACAACTAAAGGCGCTGCCACCACGACTAAGGCCCCTTCAGTGACCACAACAGCCGCCCCAACAACTAAAGGCGCTGCCACCACGACTAAGGCCCCTTCAGTGACCACAACAGCCGCCCCAACAACTAAAGGCGCTGCCACCACGACTAAGGCCCCTTCAGTGACCACAACAGCCGCCCCAACAACTAAAGGCGCTGCCACCACGACTAAGGCCCCTACAGTGACCACAACAGCCGCCCCAACAACTAAAGGCGCTGCCACCACGACTAAGGCCCCTTCAGTGACCACAACAGCCGCCCCAACAACTAAAGGCGCTGCCACCACGACTAAGGCCCCTTCAGTGACCACAACAGCCGCTCCAACAACTAAAGGCGCTGCCACGACGACTAAAGCCCCTTCAGTGACCACAACAGCCGCTCCAACAACTAAAGGCGCTGCCACGACGACTAAAGCCCCTTCAGTGACCACAACAGCCGCTCCAACAACTAAAGGCGCTGCCACCACGACTAAGGCCCCTTCAGTGACCACAACAGCCGCTCCAACAACTAAAGGCGCTGCCACCACGACTAAGGCCCCTTCAGTGACCACAACAGCCGCTCCAACAACTAAAGGCGCTGCCACCACGACTAAGGCCCCTTCAGTGACCACAACAGCCGCTCCAACAACTAAAGGCGCTGCCACCACGACTAAGGCCCCTTCAGTGACCACAACAGCCGCTCCAACAACTAAAGGCGCTGCCACCACGACTAAGGCCCCTTCAGTGACCACAACAGCCGCTCCAACAACTAAAGGCGCTGCCACGACGACTAAGGCCCCTTCAGTGACCACAACAGCCGCTCCAACAACTAAAGGCGCTGCCACCACGACTAAGGCCCCTTCAGTGACCACAACAGCCGCTCCAACAACTAAAGGCGCTGCCACCACGACTAAGGCCCCTTCAGTGACCACAACAGCCGCTCCAACAACTAAAGGCGCTGCCACCACGACTAAGGCCCCTTCAGTGACCACAACAGCCGCTCCAACAACTAAAGGCGCTGCCACCACGACTAAGGCCCCTTCAGTGACCACAACAGCCGCTCCAACAACTAAAGGCGCTGCCACCACGACTAAGGCCCCTTCAGTGACCACAACAGCCGCTCCAACAACTAAAGGCGCTGCCACCACGACTAAGGCCCCTTCAGTGACCACAACAGCCGCTCCAACAACTAAAGGCGCTGCCACGACAACTAAAGCCCCTTCAGTGACCACAACAGCCGCTCCAACAACTAAAGGCGCTGCCACGACAACTAAAGCCCCTTCAGTGACCACAACAGCCGCTCCCAAAACAACAAAAGCTTCTCCAAAAACTACTAAAGGGGCTTCAGTGACCACAGCTGCTCCAACAACAGCTGCTCCAACAACAACTGGTCAACCTGTTTATTCCCTTCAAGTTAACTTGGCTCAGCAAACCTTTACTCCAGATCTTAATGATCCAAGTTCTGCAAAATTCAAAGATCTTGAAGGCCGAGTCACAAGATCAGTAAGTATTTCTGAAAAAAAACAAAATATTTATATATTACAGTGATATTTATCTGATCATAAAAAATAATGAAGTGAAAAGCTTATTTTTGAACAACTTTTTTTTTAATGTTTACTCATTTACTGCTTTTTAATTATTTATATCTATTAACTGTTGTTTTTCAATGTATAGAAAAGTTTGCTAGGCACCTACTTTATGCATTATGTTAATGCTATCTTATTTACTTTTCTCTTTCCTTCTTCATTATTATTTTTTTTAGTGTAACACGATATTCCTAACAAAGTTTCCTAGACGTTTTGACAAGTGCTTTTTGAGAAGATTCAGGTAAAGACCTCTTGCTTGTTTTTATTCGACTTTGCAGTATTATGTCTTTACAAAGTATTTGTTTGACACATAACAAATAACTGCCTTGTGTTCTTGCATTCTTTTTGTTAAAAATACAAAACATTTTTAATTACATGAATAATGTTTTATATTAATTTTTAATTTATCATACAGGTCCGTAGCTGTGCGTGCTAACGCTGTCGGAGCAGATTTGGGCATTGCCTTCAAATCAACCACTCCAACTGCAGATCTCCCACAAAATACTGTTGTCGCTCAAACCCTTTCTACAGCTGCAAGTAGTCCCAATAACTTTGAGGTGGATTTTAATCCCGATTCAGTTTCAGTCTCCGGTAAGTCAACATATCAAAATTTTTCACTCTTTGCATTCTATTTCAGTCTGATATGTTCCAACTATAATCATTTTGTTATCAACTTAAAAGATACTCTTGGATTGGATTCAAATAAACATTAACTTCTTCCTTTAAAATTATCTGACTAGCTGGACCAGTTCCTGTTACCACTGCAAAACCTGCTGCTACAACACCAAAACCCACAACCGCAAAACCTGCTGCTACAACACCGAAACCCACAACCGCAAAACCTGCCGTGACAACACCACAACCCACCACTGCAAAACCTGCTGCCACAACACCAAAACCCACCACTGCAAAACCTGCTGCTACAACACCGAAACCCACCACCGCAAAACCTGCCGTGACAACACCAAAACCCACCACCGCAAAACCTGCTGCCACAACACCAAAACCCACCACCGCAAAACCTGCTGCTACAACACCAAAACCCACCACCGCAAAACCTGCCGTGACAACACCAAAACCCACCACCGCAAAACCTGCCGTGACAACACCAAAACCCACCACCGCAAAACCTGCCGTGACAACACCAAAACCCACCACCGCAAAACCTGCTGCCACAACACCAAAACCCACTACCGCAAAACCTGCCGTGACAACACCAAAACCCACTACCGCAAAACCTGCTGCCACAACACCAAAACCCACCACTGCAAAACCTGCTGTGACAACACCAAAACCAACCACCGCAAAACCTGCTGCGACAACACCAAAACCAACCACTGCTGCTGTTTCATTCGTAAATGCTTCTTTCAGATCAGTTCAGAGCACTTTCACAAGTGATTTGTTGAATTCATCATCTGAGGCTTTTAAAAATCGATCAACAATGATACAAACACAGGTAAGTGTCAGATATCATACCAGACCAACTGGCAAACTTCAGCTTATTTTTTCCCCAGAGTCAAAGCCTAGACTCAGAAGAGACATGTTAATAAAATTTGTTTTCTGTTTTTGCAGCTTGCGCCTTTCTATCAAACTGCATTCTCCTCCTTTAAGTCACTTGCAGCGACAAGCTACAGGTAAGTGTTTAAACTGATAATATCACAATTCAAAACAAGTTGCCTGATCTTGCAAATTAACCAACAACTTTCTCTTTTCCTCTGCAGCCAAGGATCAGTTATAAACAATATAAACATTGGATTCGATAGCACAGCTGTCCCCAGTGTTACTCAGATTGCAGCAGTTTTGGCCAATGCATCTTCAAGTGTCAGTGGATTTGATATTCAAGGAAGCTCTATCACTGTTGGTGGCCAGAGTAAGTGTTGTCAGGAAGGGCTTTCTTAAAGTTACACTGCATTCTTAGATTCAAACTTATTTTTTTTTTTCTGTTTTTCATCCTTTACAGATTTTCCTGCAAGTGGAGTAAGTCACAAGATCAGTCTCATTACTGCCCTTGGCCTGGTACTGTTGTCATGGCTTCTATCAAATCAGCAATAACGCTAACTTTTTGAAACATCAGAGCATGACTGCCATTACTGGCATGAAAGGGACTCTGGTCTTGATATGTCTTACAATACAGTTGTCCACAACATACTTCAAATAAGAAAAGTATGAAATTGCATGAGCCCGGACCAAGTTTGTCTCCAGACACTGAACATGTTTCTTGGAGTGTTAGGGTTCCTGGAACAGGCAAGATGACATGGCCTACTAAAAGGCACCTGGTCAACTAAATAACCCCTATTTAAGCAAAATAATTTAAATACACTTTCTATAAAGCTCAGGGAGTATCTGAAAATACAAACTCTGATTAAACAAAACTATCTTGTTTAACCAAGAACTGTACTTTGGTGATATGTAACCAAATTATTTATACCAATGTTTTCTTTTCTATTCCTGTTTTAAAACTACACTTGAAACTATGAAGTACTGGGATGTAAAAGTGTTTAGATATTCTAATGCATATAAACTTTATTTCAAATATTTCTGAAACATCAAAAGACTCATACAGATATATAATACATAATGTTAATCTTAGACTATAAGCTTTTTAAGTCATTCCAAAGGGAATGCATACACACACACACACACACACACACACACACACATATATATATATATATACCAAGCTAATACAGGACCAGTATCACTAGTATCAATACCCATACTGCCACTTTTTACATAGGAAAGAAGTTTGTCAAGATTATCTGTTCATGAAGGAAAGTAAATAACTAAATTGTTGATCAGAAAATATTCATGTGCTTCATTTTTTTCTGCTTTGTTTTAAAACAACACAGGACATTTAAATATTCATGGATTGCAACAGGTGTTATATTTTAGCATCAAATATAATTTTGATTTAAGAGCTTGCACATTTTGATGGATTAACCATCACAGAGACGTAACAAATATTATGTAGTTACTTATTTTCAGATACAGTAAAATAATTCATTCAGATTTATTTTCCCTGGTTGAATTTATTAAATGACTGTCTCAATAGTTTATATAAATTAAATAAATTACATCTAAAAAGACCAATTACACTTTGCAAAAAATAAAATAAAATAAAATAAAATACATTAACTGAACTTTGAGATGACTTAATTTTACTTTCATTAATCAGCTACATGGTTATTGTTGGTCATGCTGAAAGGACTCTGTTTGTGACTTCTGTCTCTGAGCCTGGGGTCTGGTTGTTAGTTTGAAGATTCTCCTCCCTCTGTTTACTTTGACTCAGAGTTTTCCTTTAGGTGTGTTATAAGATATTTGTATAAGTTTGTGGTGTTGCCAAAGAATCTTATTTGTTCCCTGGAAACATTGCAGTTTGCAGTATTTTTGTATTCAGCTATAAAATAACACCAAACGATAATCCTCTATGCAGCCAGCATTGTGCTTGAATGGCTACGCTCACAGTCAGGGGAGGAGGGGGAGGGGCAAAGTGTGCATGAGTGGAGGGAGTGAGGGGAGCACACAGAGAGAAGAGAAACTGAAACTTAAGTATCAATATTATCATGCAAGTATTGATCAATACTGATACCAATGTTGATATCGATCAATATTTTGGATTGATCTGCTCACCACTAGTAACAGGAGCTCAACAGGTAGAGTACTGTAAAGGAAATAAGTACATTGACCTAAGTCACAGAACTCATATATCTTATAAAGTATTATGTCCCTCAACCTCAGGCCAGAGGACTACTCGACACATTTTCATGTCAAACAATGTGATGTCAGTTTTTTTTTAGTGTACAGAATTTTTTTTTCCCATGTGTTCATGCATAGTTGTATTCTGTGAGAATTATAGTTTGCACATTCTCTGGTGAAACTGCAATGATCAGAATACAACATTTTTGAATAACCTCATGTGTGTTTTTTGTGTGGTGATTTTTAATTTAGAATGAGAAAGAAGTCATTCCAAATAAAATTAATACATTGTAATTACATAGGCTTACTGACAGAGCAGAAAGTGACAGGGGGGGACATTTTTGGCTATGTAATCATTTAATGAGCAAATGGTGGACCTTCACCTAGCAACATGATTCAGTTAGCAAGCTGACTGTGTACTGTTGAACAAATATATTTTGAATTTCTAAAAGGTTTTCATGTCAACTGATATTTTACTATGACAAATATAGGTTAAGCTTGACAACATCAAGCTACACACGTAATATGATCAAAATTACGAAACATGAGTATAAATGCATACTCTGCAACCAGCCACTGTTTCAGCCTCCAATAAAGAAAGATAAACTGCAATCAAAGCAAGTGTTTCATCCATTCATTCATTCATTCATTCATTCATTCATCTTCTGTTCTGCTTATCCTGTTCAGGGTCATGGGTGGCTGGAGCTTAACCCAGCTGAAAAAACCTCTGTCTTTGGACTTTAAAAATTGAATACACCTCAGAAATTTCTTTCCTATTCCTATGCCATGGCAATATGATGATATTATTAGGCGTATAAGACATTAAAAATGGGGGGTTTATGTCACGTTTCATGATGATTGACAGCTGCTGTTCGAGTGTAAATTTTTTGGGGAACAGTAATTTACGTTGGGAAGGAGAGCTAAGAAGAAATTAAACTTTCAGAATAAAGAATTATATATATATATATATATATATATATATATATATATATATATATATATATATATATATATATATATATATATATATATGAGTGAAATTAAACTTTCAAAATAAAGAATTATATATATATATGTGAATATATGTACTATATATGTATATATATATATAATTCTTTCTTTTGAAAGTTTAATTTATATATATATATATATATATATATATATATATATATATATATATATATATATATTAGTGGTGGGACTTGTCGCGTTAATTCGATAATTAACGCGGGGGGAAATTAACGGCGTTAAAAAAAATGACGCATTTTATCGCATTTTATTTTATAGTCTATATCACACAGAATGGTTCTCAGTGCACGAGTTTCTGGCAGAGGGATTATAGCGACGCACTGAGTGATGGATAACACTTGCTGTGTCCCAATTCAGGGGCTGCATCCTCCGAAGGACCCGTCCTCCGAAGGCCAGTCCTCCAGAGGACGGGTAGGCCGTCACACCATTGTTAAATTGGACAGTCCTATCCTTCGGATTATTTCCTGGTTGCGTCATGTCTCCGCCCTTATCCTTACGTCACGATTTCTGCCACCTAATTCATAATCCTAAACTTAGTTTTTTATTCAATTAAAATGTTTAGCTTAACATAATGCTAAGTTATGCCATATGCTAATGAATTACCAGCTTCACGTTTTTTAACTGAAAGTTAAATTTCCAATTCCCCTCAGAGGTGACGTTAACTGATTATTCTCCGTCTTTTGACAGAATTTTTTGATCAATGATGAACAAATCTGAAGGTAATTTTGAGGGATTAGTAACCCCCTCAGTGATTCAGTCCACTTCAACTGTCACACAGTCATTCATTAATCACATATCTCACCTGCAGCAGACCCCCTGTACAGTTAGTGGTGAGCGTGCATAATTAATGAGGTATGGTGTTGTCCTGTTTATGATCTCTCATTCTCTGACCTGCTGGCTTGTCTCATTCTTTAAAACGTTGGCATCGATTGGCACGACTCACACGGGACTGAAGCCGCCTCTCATTAAGACCAAATAAATGCTCCAGGATTTCCTCCCGGTGAGGCAGATTCTGGCAGGATCAGGAAACCCGTCTTCTCATATATTTTGCCGACTGCTCATTGCTTCACTGGGTGAAATGTTTCCAGACTTTAAAACGCTCGCTGAAGCAGCGCTGCTCATTCCAGTATCTAGTGTAGCGGAACGGGGCTTCAGGCTCCAGAACAAAAAACAGCCGCCCAAAGTCAGCTGACTGAGGCAGAGACGCAAAACCTGATGCTGTGATCTCCTCTGCCGCTCTTTCGCCTGATGACCCGTAAAAAAAAAGTTCCACTTGCTATAAAGAGCGATTTTTTTTTCTTTACAAAGCTGCTGAAAGCAGGGTCGGTATTATATTTTTTATTTTCTTTCTGCCTAATAAGCAATACATTTCCCTGCATAGTTAATGTTAAAGTTGTATTTGAGTTGCTTTTATGATGGCATGCTAAAATATATAATTAATAATTAATATGTCCTGTTATCGATTTTTTAATTGAGGGATCATTATTCATTATGACAGAATTTTTACGACCCTATCTGTCAAAATGACCGATAAGTAAAACATCTAGCTCAACGTCTGATTTCCCGTGTCTGGCATTGGATGTTAAAATGGGTAAAAACCGGGTATAAACCCAGTGCTTACATTTAAAAGTAAAATTAACACCACCTAATGTCACTATTGTGCAATTTCCCCCGTTCTTTTTCGGGACTGAGCAGCGGTGGGCAAAGGATCTTGGGATATGGTGGCCGCGAAGGATAGTAGCAGTGCGTCCTCCAAAAAGAGGCAAAGAAGGCCGCATTTGTGGGCTGCATTTGGAGGATCCTCCGAATCTGCTCCGAATTGGGACGGACTTCGCGCAGTGTTGTGACGTATCTGGCCTTCAAATGCGGCCCACGAAGGACGCAGCCCCTGAATTGGGACACAGCAACTGATGAGCAGCGCCTTGCTTAGCTTGGTGGATGGAAACTTTACTTTTAAAAAACAGTTGGATGGAAGCCTGGATTCACACATACTCCGTGAGCGGGTCCGTCAGCGCGAGCCAATTCACTCTGCATCCGTCTCAGGAGCAGAGCGCAGCTCAGCGTACTCATAGCAGCTGGATACACAAGATCACAGGAGAACCACATGTTTCCGCAGGAATCACACCTATGACAACTACTTTCATGATATTTAGTATGTAAAACTCACCTGCCCTCTCAGAACTTCATTAATTCAGTCCTTCCCTTTTAGTTTCTGTTGGTGTCCTTATAAAAAGGATGTGTTGTATCGTATATAATTATCTGGTTTTCCGCCTCCAATATAACCTTTTCCTCGTCCATGGCGTCAGATTTCCTCTGGGTCTGACCCGCTGATGACTGCTGGACCTGTGCCAGTGTCGAAGTTTTAATATACGAGGATAATTTTACGATCGACAGGCTGAACATGGTGCTTTATTTTGAAAAGACCGGAAACTCTGATCGTTTTTCGTGTGTGTTTTCCTGTTTGGTACGATCTGCTCTGCGGAAATTGACGCGTTTTCAAAAAAACATCTTTTGAGCAAAATAAACTGGATTTTGTAGTTTAAACTTCTGTATGTGACTATTCAATAATTTAGTCTTCTACCAAAATCTGTTTGAAAAGTGTTGCTTCTGATGTTGAATATCGATGCGATTAAAATGCGATTAATTACGATTAATTAATTACAAATGGCATAATTAATTTAAATAATTTTTTTAATCAAGTCCCACCACTAATATATATATATATATATATATATATATATATATATATATATATATATATATATATATATATATATATATATATAATGGCAGTATATAATGGCAATGGCATATATAATGGCAATTTTTTTTGGGATTCAACTGTACAATAGTAAAAGGTGGAGCCATTCTGTCCATTTTATATAAAGTCTATGGGTACACCCTGGACTGGTCGCCAGTCCAGGGTGTACCCCGCCTCTCACTTAAAGACAGCTGGGATAAACTCCAGCCACCTGCAAACCTGAACAGGATAAGCTGTATAGAGGATGAATGAATAAATTATTTTTTTGTTTTATTTCAATTTTCTTTGTTTTACTTGTTGATAGAGAAATAATTTATTTTATCCTTATAAAACCAATTAGAAATAAAATACAAGAACTTTCCAAATTAGCACCAGAACTCTGTGTGGGGCAGAAAAGTTGGGATGATTGTATCAGAATCAGAAATCCCGGGGGAAATTTGGTATTACCGTTGCTCTTCACACAGTAAAGCAGTTGGGAGTAAGATGAAAAAGGGTAATAAATAAGTGATAAGATAAGCAATAAAATAAAGATAAGCATTAAGTACCAGAAATGAGGAATAGGTGTTAAACAAGATAGAAGAAACTACTTACATTTTGGGTAAAGCAAGAAGGACTATGTTAAACAGATATTGCACTTTGTGAAATGTATTAAACTGATACTGCACTTAATGAGCAGTATTAAACAGATAATTGCATTCAATAAACAGTAATAAACAGATATTGCACTTAATGAACTGTATTAAACAAATATTTCACTTAAACAGGTATTGCACATTGAAAACATATATATCAAAACAGATATTGCAAAGTGTATTCCAGTGACTGATTTAAAAGGACGAGTTACGAAGCCTGATGATTACAGGAAGGAATGATCTTCTGTGTCTTTCTGTGGTGCTTCTTGGGAGTATCAGGAATTACTACTAACATCTGAAAATTTTGAGCCAAAGAGCTGTCCAATAACCGCACAGATATCACAAAAGATGTCCATAACTTGTAATCAATTAATATTTGGTTTTGTTATGTTATATTGACTGTCATACAGTCTAGTCTAAAAGCACACAGGCGGCTAAAGTACACATAAAATAGCGCACACCAACAAACAGCAGCAGACAAGCATCAAGGCATACCATATCAGGTACATTACGCCACCTTCTGGACTCAAAGTTATCCAACATATAAATGTAAGAATCACTGTGGCTCTTCCCCTCAAAGAGTGACAAATCTGACAGAGCTGAGCAAAACAAAAATAACAAAAACAGACAGCTATTGTTTTTCATGTTGTTGCAGCATAAATATCTTGAGCTAACATCTATGTATGTTTAACACACTTTATTCATGCAATGCGTGCCTCTGCCTGCTTACACATCACTTTATGATGTACGAAGAGTTACATATTTTTTCCATCTTTCAAAATAAAAGTAAGTTAGATCAAACAGGAAATAAACCAGCCCAGTATTAAAATAAAAGCATGACAAAGACAATGACGGTAACAGGGATAGTTCAATTTTTTAAAACGGGTTTGTTGTTGGTAACCAACAGCAGAAGATCTGAGGCCTGTACTTCGAAGCTGGATTTTCTCTGATCCAGTGGTTAACCCTGGATTTTCCATCCTATGATGCTGGTTCACTTCTTACCAGGATAATTCCCTGTGGTAACTTATGATGAACAGCTAACATGCTCCAGAGCAGGTTTAGATCTGGATAAGAGATCAACAAGTAGAAAAGCAACACCTCCTGACCAATCGGTTTTCTTGGAAAATGGCCTGCTCATCCTTAAGTGCTGATTATGCTTTCCTGCATGAACATGACGCGCGGAAAATGGACACATAAGATCCGCACCAGAGAACAAGTGTGGCGTTTATACCTTTCACACTCCGCATGGTTTCCATTCCCAATCTGCAGGGTGAGGTGTATTGCAAACACATCTACCACAGTACTAAACTTGAGAAGTCACAGTTTAATATATTTTTTTTTCACAAATTTCTCTTCTCTGCCAAGTTTGGCCACAATGTCTCCCCAGAAATTGTTAATCTCATGGTTATCACAGTGATCTCTGTGTGGGGAATCATATAAATGCCAGTAATTATTGTATGTAGGACACGAGAAGCCCCTGCTCGTCCACACAGAAATTACGTATTAACAGAATCAACAATTTTCTGCCAGCATCCATTCCTGGCTTTTGCTGCGGCAACAGGTTGCTTTTGTCCTATTTATGTGTTTAAATACTTTGTATTTTTGAAGAATAATCGTCTGCTCCTACAAGGTAAAGTAGACTGCTCTGCAGGTTTCTCCTGTCTAAATGTTTGTGATTGGTCGGACGCAAACCCCCCCTTTTAGTGAGTGCACACTGATCAAGACTGAAAACCCTGGGTTCACTGAGTGAGTTGATATCTAGCTTCTTAGTACAGCTTATCAGGATTGCAAATTTCTTGTTAAGTCAGCCCAAGTAACGGAGAGAGATCTCTGATGTGTTTATACAGGTTCATAGTACAGGCCTCTGGAAAAATCCTAAGAAGCGGTACTAAGAAGCTCGATATCAACTCAATAAGTCCGGGGTTTTCCAGTCTGGATCAGTGTGCAGTCACATAAAAGGGGTGGAGTTTGCAGCATCTGACCAATCACAAACAAAGAGATCTAATCAATGCATGATGTGTTCTTAAAATAGAGCGAGTAATATCTGCTGTCTACAGCAGGAGGAAACCTGGGAAAATGCCAGCCAATCCTAGCATTCAGGATAACCATGAGGGATCCAAGTATGCTAGAGAATGGCAGAAAAACTGCCTATACCCTGACTACTGGTAACGTAGTGCAAACAAAAACTATGTGCTGAGGACTGGGTATGAGACTGTGGTTTTGAATCAGTCATGATCATATGATTGCGAATCACTGGCGCTCGTGCATGTTAACGGGCATTTTTTTGGAGGAGCTCCAAGTGTGGGAGGGCGGGAGCTAAAAGGAGTCCTGAGGAGATGCTACATTTAAATTCATGCTAGTTTTTCTACCAACCCTGCCTTTAATGCCTCACCGTGACGGCATGAGTAATTGTGTGTTCCATAAATTCATGTTTCTGCAGTTATGCCATGTGTGACCATTATTATAAACATCATTATTTCAGATGCGCCCACCTGCATTGCATTACATTTGTATCACATGACTCCATCAGTTGACAAATGCAGCATGGTCCATCCAATGAAAAAATCTGTATCTTTGGTACAGGATGTCATCGTTGACATCAAAAAGATTGCATCTATCCCTAAAAAACTCTTTCTCTCCTAACTTCTCCTCTCACGTTCGGCTCACCAATGTCAACAGGCTCTTCTGAGAATAGGCGGGTCATTTTCCAAGAGAGCTGATTGGTCAGGAGTTGGCACTTTTATACTCGTTGATCTCTTATCCAGATCCTAACCTGCTCCAAAGCAGGTTAGCTGTTCAGCATAAGTTACCATGGTGATTTACCCACTAAGAAGTGAACCAACTTCGTAGGACAGAAAATCCTGGGTTAACTCTGAAGTTACTACAATAAGAAAAGAAAAGGCCTACAGTGCAGGCCTTGACTCCATCATGAAATTTAGCAAATTTCAACAAACTCCAACAAAACACATTCTCTGTCAGTATCTGTTAAATTTGGAATTTCTTGACACTGCCTGGAAATTGAATATACTATTCAAATGTTAGTGTAATCTTATAATCAGAGTTCATGTGTTTATGTTTGCCTCAAAAAGAGCATGCTGGGTTATAAAGGAAAGGTGGACTTGAAATTAAAGATACTAGATATACCATGTTGCAACACTTAATTTCTTTTTGCACAAGCTTAACAGCCACTAGATGAGTTCTGTTTCACAACTGTGTTGGAAAGTTGAGGATCCAATGTCAAGTTGTTGCAATCTGCAACATCACCACTAGATGTCAGGAAATATACACACCGTTCCTTTGATCATGTGAGTCAGTCTTATTTATAGTTAGCTTTCCTTTTGTCCTGCAACCTGTTTTTTCAGGCTTCAGCCAAGAAGTGTTGTTGCAACCTTTGTCAACCTTGGAAACATAATTAATGAGGCTTGACTATGAAAGCTCGGTACAACCTCATTACTTAAAGCCTGTAAATAATCCAAACAACACCTTCAACTTAGTTGTAAATTCAGATCTGTCATAGTTAAACATTTGCCTTTCACTGCTGTAAGTAGTGTTGGGCCTGTTACTGAAAAAAAGTAATACTCATTACTTGTTACTCTTGTGGAAGTAATATTATTACTTTACTTATTACTCCCTGCCAACAGTAATATGTTACACTACTGATTATATTACTTTTCTTTACATCCCACAAAATTGGTAATTGTGTCCTTTCTCTTATGATTCTGAGTTTGCATATGACCTCTGTGTCAACGCCAGATGTTAAATTATCAGCAGGTGCATTTTTGCCTGCAGCCTATGAATGCATCAAAGTAACAGGCTATCTGAAATATACACCTGGTTCAACTAAGGATAAGAGACACAATTTTTGAAATCCCGTCTAAGTTGATCTAAGTTGACAGAGAACTAGTACCAGGACAATTTAAAGCTTACGATGCTGCTGCTGTCATCTTTCCTTTCAACAAAACTAAAGTGATGGGCATAATCCCAGCCGCTGAATGTAAACATGCACTGCCTAAGTATGACAACAACTGAAAAAAAGAAGCCCATCAGCAATTAATAGATAGATAGATAGATAGATAGATAGATAGATAGATAGATAGATAGATAGATAGATAGATAGATAGATAGATAGATAAAAACCGTAAAAACCCCATGAAAACTGTATACCTGGCAACCATAAAGTGAGCTACCTTGCTGCTTGACACGATGAAATGAATCCATGGATTGTTGTTTTTTTTAAATCATTAGAGGGTTAATAAAACAAGGGAGTAACAAATTATTTATGTGTGAGTAACTAATATTATTACTGGAATTTCCAGAGTAATTTGTTACACAACTCTTTACCATTAAAAGTAATATTATAACTGTAATGCGTTACTAGTAATACTTACTGACCAACTCTTGCTGAAAGTATCAATTAAGGGAAATTTACCTCCTCATGTGTGGTGTTTTGATGTGTCCTGTATTAACAAAATCTATTTGGTTCAAAAGGAGCTGGCCGAGGACAATCAGTGCACTCAGTGCAGGTGCTCCGCCAGTTTTGTTTTTTCGGGGAGCAGGAAGAAAAGCACAAAAGTCAGATCAGTGACACAAAAGTGTTCGGAAAATAAGTTTAACAGCGTTTTATTCAACTTTTACATTTTTTCAACATCTAGTGCTGACCAAAGAGTTAGTCACAATTCATACTTGAATTTCTTTTATGACTGAACCAGCTTTAAAAATCCAAGTCAGTTTGTGACTTATTGGACTGTTCACAAATATTTGTGATGAGTCAGTGGTCGTACTGTGTTGACTAGAATATTGGACATTTTCTTTTTTCTTGCAATATGTCTGAAGATTTGTTAGGTTGTCTTTTGTCATGGGTGAAGCCCATGACAATGGGTGGCATAAAGTGCCAATCTTTGTCACAACAGACAGCACAACTTTACTGTATAGTGAGTGCACTCTTCATGATTGACACTTTCAGGAAGTTGCACTTAAGTAGGACAAGTTGAGGTGAAGTTATGATGCCTGGTGTCAGTGCAGCAGAAATGTTAAGCAGCTTTCAAGCAGCCAAGAATTGCATGTCACAGAGCTTAATGTCTGAAGAATATGAGCCCAAAAAGATCACAGAGATGATTTGTTAGTGTTTCATTGACAACTTTTTTTTTTTCAATCTATGGCAGATGATGTTTCATGTGTGTTTTATCTTTAGATTGTTTTCTGAAAAATAAATAAATAGTAATGAAAAAAAAAAAAAATCTTACATAATTCTTTACTACTTAATTCTTTTTGGTCAAAGCCTCTAAAACAGGGGTCTCAGTTCAAATTACCAGAGGGCTACTGAGAAACATACGGGCCAATTGCATTCAAGTGAAGCCATCCCACATGACACTTCTCAGCCAATGAAGGCTCTGCATTCTAGGCTATAAATGTTTCTGCTCTGCATGCAGGCGAAAGTTTAGAAGCCAGGGATAGGAGAGAGGAGAAGTAGAGAGAAAAATAAAGAAAGCAATATAGAAAGAGAAGATGAAGAGACAAGTGAGCCATCCACAAATTACGCAGTCTAAGAAAAGAAAAGTGGAGCGACTCATTCATGTTTATTTTCCCTTTGAGAGCACAAAATCTCTGTCTGATGCTCAGGGACGGTGCACAATTACTAAACAACTATTCTGATTTATTATCTCTTAGTTTTAAATACAACCCCTCTTAAATTTGATAGGATAATGATTTCACTGTCTACTGTAAATGTTTCTGTTTACTTAAATATTGGGCAACCATAAGTATTGTCAAGTTTTTGTTAATATACAGTGCTTAACAAATTTGTCATCAAAACGAGAAAACCAGCATCATGACATGTTTAAATTTGAACTCTTTCTTTCTCAGAGAGCTCCCTACAAAACTACAGAAGTTTAAAACTGCCCCCCCCCCCCCCCCCCCCCCCCCCCCCCGGATCAAGCCGACACACTGAAAGTCTTAGAAGTCAGATATTAATTAAGAATAACAAACAACCACTGAAACACTTTTTTAAGTTTATGAATGAAGTAAATAATTTAACATTACAAAAAGATTATATATATTTTTTTACACATTATGATGTTCCGGACCTTTGATTCAATACATTTTCTCTGACTGGACCTTTTGGAATTTTAATTGAATAACCCTGGTTTAGAAGATATTAAGAGCATGAGTTTGACCAATCAGATGCACAGCTCAGCTGATTGACAGGCAGGTGCCATATAGCTGTTAGTGTGGAGGCTCAAAGCCAGTGGAGCTAAAGAAAAAAAAATCTTGCTTTGTAAATGACTGAGCGCTGATCTGCAAAAAAAAAAAAAAGGAGGGAGAGAGGAAGGCACAACAACAGGAGCTGAGTGAATGAGTCATCAAATTAAAGAGGACAAACAATAACTCAAACATACAAAGGAATACGGGTATGTACTTGAGCAGGGTTAAGAGACTGGTTGAGTGAGTCAACAGAAATGTGGACGAACTTGAAAAGCCAGGGAACGATGCCTTGATCTGCTGCAGTGATCTTACTCATCAGCTCTACATACAAATAGCAGGCTGATATTACTTAATCCCAATAAAAACATAAAAATGTATTGGTATTTTGACCTGAAAATAGGCTAATAACAATAGAGGTACTGTAGTCATCATTACAGTTCTAAGGAGTAGGGCATCTGAGGGAGTATTTTAGCTGTATAAATATAAAACTCAAATAATCCCATATATATATATATATATATATATATATATATATATATATATATATATATATATATATATATATGCATGATATTTTTAGCAACAGTGACCTAGAAGCTTCTTAACTTAGTGACAACAAAATAAACCCAAACCCAGGAATTTACGTTTTTCTTTTTTCTTTCTTTCTTTCTTTCTTTCTTTCTTCTTTCTTTTTTCTTTATTCAAACTTCTTAAAAAGTAGAATACATAAAAATTTACACGTAATAAGGCAGAAAGCAAACTTAAATATCTGCTAACCTATCAAATTCAACACAAGGTGTACATTTTCAAAAGGGAGTACTGTGAAGTTTAAGCATATTTTTATCCTTTCTCCTCCATCCCCTATTCAGACTAAACAAAACAAACAAAAAAAAGTCACATTTCACAAGTCCTTGCTTTCCTTTTCACTGTACTGGTTGAAAACTGAGATCCAAACTATTCAACAAAGCCACGCCACAAATTGTTTGTACAGTATCTTGAGGTTAAGATTCCCCAATGAAGATAAACCCGCTCTCTGTTGAAAAAAATTGTTTGGATGTTCGTCTAAAATAATTAATGCTTCACATTTATACCTAATTTGTGAGGTGTTTAATCTGACCAAAGGCCTGTTCTACTAATCTGGACTTTCTCCTACTGAGGTAACTTCAGGGATTTTTCCGTTCTACGACACTGGTTCACTTGTTACCTGGGTAAATCTCACCATGGTAATTTATTCTAACCAGCTAACCTGCTCCAGAGCAGGTTAGGTTCTGAATAAGTATTGGTGGGCCATCAAGGCCTTCTCTGCTGGCCCTGTCACGATTAAACTTTTTTTTCATAATTATTTTAATGTGTGTCTGAATTTGTCTGAATTCAGTAATTTTTCAGAACATTATAATAATGTCATGATGGTGTCATTAGACAATCAGATTTTGATGTGCAGTGTTAGAATGCCCGCTGGGCCCATCAAAGTGTCGGCGCTAGCTCCCTTTGTTGTCACCCACAATTTTAGCTGGATGTTAGTGAACTTACCTATCCGCCGATGCTAAACTCTATGGCAACTGATCCTGTTGGAATCTGGAGGATCTGAGAATGGATTTCATTTAGAAGTGATGGGTGAGTGTGACTATTTTTTTTTATTCTGTGGAGATAAAGTCATTGTAGTTTTTCCTGGGCCTTGAAACAACAGACAGATTACAAAGTGGGGAGATGAACCCCCACCTCCAAAACCAAAGCCCCCACCCCTTGAACCCCCCACCCACTACCCTAACCAAGGTTTCACTCCCATTCCTCTACCCTCTAACTCCAATCTCCACTACTTTAACCAGGGTTTTCATCCCCTTCTCCCCCACCTGTGTGTGCGTGTGTGTATGCCTGTGTGTGTAGGCTCTGAGTGAAGCCTCACACTACTGTGAGTAAGAGATCAACAAGTATAAAGTACCGACTCCTGACTAATCAGTTGGAAAATGGCCTGCCCATTCTTAAAAGGTCCTGCATGTTGTTGCGCAGATCATGAGAGGAGCGCTTAGGAGAGACAGAGTCAGAGTCAGACAGAGACAGAGGAGAGACTTTTGATGTCCACAAAAACATCCTGTACAGATTTTCACTGGATGGACTGCTCTACATTTGTCAACAAAGCCTTGTCACTGACTGCTTTGAATAATGTTTTTGTACTTGTTCCCAAGTCTGTTTAGCTCCACTCGGGCTGCACCTGAAATAATGACGTTAATAATAATGGTCACACATGGCTTAACTGCAGAAACATGAATTTATGGAACGCACAACTACTCATGCTGTCATGGTGAGGAATTAATATTCCAACACACAGGGGTGGTGAGCCTCAAAAGAACTCAAAAGAACTCAACAGAAAAACCAAAGGAAGGGCACTGAGGAAGTACTCTGCCCCAAACGTCTGTGCTGTAATAAAGTGAAACTGAGTGATTAGAGTGCTGTCTGTTTATAGTATCCAATGAATTAATATTGGACAATCTCATGAATTTATGCATTAACAGTGTCTGCAATTTTCTTCCAGCATTCCTTCCTGGCTTTTACTGTAGCTATAATGATGCTTTTGGCTTGGCTTGGCTATGGCTTGGCTAACATTCCTGCACTGTTAAACATCCTTATTTCTTGTTTTTGTAAAATGTATAATGGTTTTTGTACGTGTTACATCAGACATCAACACAAATTAAGGTAAATCAAAACCAGGGACCTATACAAAGTACAGTTGAGGTCATTAGGCACTATATACCATAGAGTAAAAAAAGAAATGGAATGGAAAATAAACTGGATAAATGTTTTGTACATTTAAAGAAAAGCCTTTGGCTTGAATTGCAGAATAAATGAGATAACATTAGTGTTGAAGTTCTCAGGAAAAATAGTAACACTATCCCAGTTGTCATGTGCTGTTGTAATGGCTGTAAAAGATGGACATACCAAATATCAAAGATTATCCTGTATTTGTTGTGCCCATCACTATTATCTGCATGTTTTATGATCATGTTATTGAGTAAAGAAAAAGGGTCAATACTCTTAGATCTGTCAGGTCTCATTACAGTTTTGGCCACCACTGTAGTTTACTTCAGGTTTCCAGTAGATTCTGAAGTTGAATATTATACCAAAAATGTGTTTTCATTCTCATTTATTGTAATTACAATATTATCCACTGCTTATTGCTCATATTTTCTTTTTTTTATTATGAGTGGCTTAACCTTCTCATTTATTTTGCAGGTTTCACGGGTGCACTTGATATCATAAAGAACTTACCTTTAACAGCTGGTCCCTTTTCTACATTTGTGTACTTTTTGATTACAAAAATACTGTAATTTCTTTCTTTTAAATTAAGACTGAGAGCAGAACTTGGGTAGTTCTACACTTTGTTTTCAGAGTGGTGATTTCAAATGGGATCATATTTTTCTCTTTTTTTTAAGTCTTCAGACGAAACCATTGTGCCATTGTATTTTTTGGGCTGGGAACTTTGTTGGTCCTAAGCATGAATAATTGTACCACTGCATTAGCTTGTAATTTTGATCCATTTCCAGAAGCACACCTTTAAATTCTTTGCTTTGTTTTGTATGTCTTCTAGCTACACCGCCACTTCAATAAAGCACCTTCTTTGTCACGTCTTGTCATACAGGTAGAGCTTCTTTTAGCATTCACATGAGTGGAATGCACATGAAACTGGTTTCACAGCACTAAAGAAGGGAGTATGCCATATCATTGTGTCAAGAGTATTGCATGTTGACAGATGAAATTCAATATTTTGGGATTCTTTTGTTTATCTTTGTGTTGCACTTTTTTTTTTACAGACACCGCATAGGAGTCATGACTGCTTTCCAACATGCAGGCTCTTAAATAAGTCTTTGAATAGATAAGGATATGGACATATGTTCATTCATGTCATTCAGTAAGTATTATTTAACTGATATCAGTTTATATAAGTGCATTAATGTCATTTAGGAATCATTAAAATAATTATTTAGATCCAGAAAAAAATTGAGGAAGATTTTCCCAGTTCCTAATACACAGTATAATCCTTTTGTATCAAGAGCCACTCATTGGCAATATTTCTTCAAAGCAAGTGAATAGCATTTAATGTTACTGTTTTCTTCTCTTTTCTTCAGTGTGAAATCATATTCTGAGAAAAGTTTGGTAGCAAATGTGTTACATGCTCAGTGTTCTTTTTTAGGTGAGTAACTTTTCTGACATTGCCTAAATTTACCATCATTAAAATTTCAAATTGTTTTTTAATCAAACACTTTACATTGTTCATTTTGCAAGTCTCAAAAAACATCGGCAACAAACTGTCTTCACTAATGTTTTAGTATGTTTTTATTATACAGTTCTGTGATAACAAGAGTTGACAAAGTTCAAGCAGATTTGGCGATGACCTTCAGTCAGACCACTTCAAGTGAAAAACTTCCAAAAAGATCTGTTGTTGGCCAGACTGTAGCTGAAGCTGCTAATAGTACTAACAATAAACTTCAACGTGAGCTTTAATCACATTGCTGTTTCAGTAGTGGGTAAGTCATGGGTAATGGGTAATATTTAAATATGATTTTTGCTAAGGTAAAGAGATTTATTGGTATGCTTACTGATAATTTTCATCATATTTCTTTAAAATCCTCCGACCAGGTGATCCAGTTCCAGATGCAACATCAACTGCTGCCACTGCAGCTACAACAGCTGCTTTTACAGATGTTAACATGACATTTAGATCTCTTCAACAAGATTTCCCAAATGATTTACCGGATTCATTCTCTGCAGCTTTTCTGAATCGATCATCAGTGATACAAACACAAGTAAGTCTGCAACATTACAACAAGAGTTACCAGAGATGCAGGATGATGCAATGAAAAACATTGAATTAAAATTTATCTCTTTTTTTCCTGTTTCTACAGCTTCAACCCAGATTTCTGAGTGTTTTACCATCCTCATTTTTAAGTTTTTGAAAGTGACAGATTTCAGGTACCTTTCAAGAATGACAAAGCTACCTTTCCAAATCCAGTGTTGGTCCAGTTACGTAAGAAAAACTACTACAGGTCGGCTAGCAGACCTGCCAACAATCCCAATTTTGGTGGCAGTCTCCTGCTTTTTAACCCTTGAAGGAAATATTAAGCATTATTAACTATATTTTTGTGCATTTATCAATGATAATTGTGATCATTGCAGGCCTGTATTAATGTGTGTATGCACAGAAGGTTGAAAGCTCCTGGAAGGCTATAGATCATCCTGAAGGAAGAATCATCACCATTAATATGAATGGTTCATTTTAACACTTGAATAAATGATTAACCTTGTTTATCCATGTATAAACTACAGCTTTATAAGCTGTATAATATAACTTTTTTACTTTGCAGCAATAATGGAAGAAAGTCTTTGTTAGTGTATTGTTTTTCAGAGTGTGAAAGTTGATTGGAGACAAAAGAATGCAGCTGCAGGACTGGAGCTAAAGGTTGTAAAACTGTCTGTCCTTAAATCAGTGGGGACAGGAAGAGCCTGGTATCAGAAAGCAGTCTCTGAGAAGGAAGGATAAACATGTGAGATATCTGAGTTTGCACCAAAACTTCCTTTTAGGGACACCCTGACAGATGCTGAGTGTTGGGAAACATGCTGAGCCAGCCTGTACCGAAGAGGACATCGTCTCAGACCAGGAAACTAAATAAAATAACTAAATATCTAATAAAATAAAGAGCTTAATATGTGCAACAAATTAAACCTTCCCTTTATATAAACAACACTACAGGATAAGATATTAGTTCATTTTGTAACAAAAATATTTTTATTACAACATTATTTAAGAGGCCTGAGGAGTGCCAACAACAATTTTCAGTTGCTGGTGCCATAGAGCTCATTTTTACAAGGCCATTGCTTTCAATCAAGACATTTAATTACTCTGCTGCCAAAACCCAAGGCACACAAACAGACATGTAGGGCACTTGCATAACAATGTACACACAAAAAGTTGCACAAAGCAAGTACATAAATACAGATCCTCAGACATGACATGGTCAAAATAATACTATTACTCATAATAATGATTTGTGGCCACCAAATACTAATTTATTCCCATGAAATACTAATTTGTGGTACAAAATGCTGACTCGTGGCCTCAAAATAACTTACTATCAATAGTAATATCATTCCTAGACAGCTGTGTAAGCAAATTGAGCGCACCTCCTCCAGAAACTGCAATAGCCTACGTGATGTCCTTAAGGTAATAGTCTTTTCTATTCCGCTCTAGTCAATTGTTTGTTACTTTGTTTCAATGAGTAGCCTATCTGCTAAAGTCTCATCCAACTTACAAACTTTTTATCATCATCCTGTCAGTAGGCTGCAAGTTGTTTTGTTGTGCAAATGAGTAGCTGTAAACTCATTTGTGTCTGTAGGAGCTGCAGCCCAGCACACACATCAGTGCACTTTTTGATTAGAACCATAGACTGCATAATTAATGGACGTAGCCTCCGCGATGTCACCCATCTGTTTCTGAAACAGATTTTTGAAGCAAAATGGCCGGCGCAGCCATATTGGAAATGAAATGGGGTTTGAGTCTCAACAGTAACAGCCATAGAGCTCCCGGCAGTCACGTGAGCTGAACTGTGCCTCTGATTGAATGAACTGGTGATCTTAATGTTGTCTAAAATACCAGGTTAGAAAAAAATTCACCCCCGTACAGTGCCAATAGTGAAGTTAGCGATTCAGACGGGAGACATTCTTTGTACCAGTCTGTAAATGTGCTTATTTTGGCCGTGAAAACAGATTTTTTTGGCTTGGCGTGTACGTGACTTCCGGTACTTCCGGAGCCAGCCTCAAGCGGACACTCGAGGAACAGCAGACTTTTGCACTTCCGCACTTCCTTTGATATTACTTTTAATGAATGAGAAGAAACATCATTTTCATTAGTCCAATATTTCTTACTCCAACAATTTAGACAATAACAAAGATAACCCCAAATAACCAAAATTGACAAGGTCAGTAGCGGGTGTTTCCACCATTTGCCACAATGACAGCTTGACAGTGACGTCTCATGCTCCTCACTAGCCTCATGATATTGTTCTAACCCCTGATTCACACATACAGCACCGGCGCCGACGGATCGCGGCGCCGCGATCCGTCGGCGCGAGCCAATTCACACTGCAGCCGTCTCAGGAGCGGAGTGCAGCTCAGCGTACTCATAGCAGCTGGATACAAGAGATCACAAGATCACAGGAGAACCACATGTTCCCGCAGGAATCACACCCATGACAACTACTTTCATGATTTTTAGTATGTACAACTCACCTGCCCTCCCAGAGCTTCATTAGTTTCTGTTGAGGATGTGTTGTATCGTATATAATTATAAGGTTTTCTGCCTCCAAAATAAACTTTTCCTCGTCCATGGCGTCAGATCTCCTCTGGGTCTGACCTGCTGATGACTGCTGGCCCTGTGCCTGGGTCGTAGTTTTAATATACAAGGATAATTTTACGATCGACAGGCGGAACATGGTGCTTTATTTTGAAAAGACCGGAAACTCTGATCGTTTTTCCTGTCTGATTTCCTGTTTGGTACGATCTGCTCTGCGGAGATTGACGCATCTCTGCAGCGCACTGCGGCTAGAATAGACTCGCAGCGAAACAGCTGCGAGCAGCCGTTGGTAGCACGCGCCGGAGACGTTAAAAATTAAAACGGCGCAGGCTGTGTGAATGCACTGATTGACTTGAATGGCAGCGAAATACAGCGCAGTGTGCGGCGCTGATGGACCATGGCGCCGACGCTGTATGTGGGAATCAGGGGTGAGGCAATGTGTTCCACTCCTCCACAAGTGCTACACACAGTTCTGCCAGGTCATGTGGAGGTGGGGTATGAGCATCCAGTCTCTGCTTCAACTGGTCCTAGACAGGCTGTATGGGGTTCAGGTCAGGAGACATTGCTGAACATACCATATGAGGCACTCCGAATTTCTAAAGTCGAGCTGTGACAACTCTGGCACCATGTGGTGGAGCATTATGATCCATGAACAGAAAGTTGGGGGTGTGCTGGTGGAATTGGAGGATGATGATGGGTTCTGTGATGTCTCTGAGGTAAGAATGTGCAGTGACTGAGCCATCAGCAATCACCAAATCTGTTTTGTCCTGACTGGTGATGCCTGCCCAGACTGTTTCATCCGCCACCAAACTGAACCCTGGGGACCATATTGACCACAGCGTATCGCTCACCTTGCCTTCTCCAGCAACGCTGACAACCATCATTTCTGTGCAAGGTGACCCGACACTCATCAGTGAACAGGACAGTAGACCTCTACTGTATTGTCCAGAACTTCAGAAATTGCCAAAAACTGTTGTATTTCCATGTATTTTGGATCACCATTAGTGATAGGTAAATGAAATATATAATTTTGCACATGAGAGAATTCAAATGACACAGATGGTGCCAAACTGTGCCAGAAGAGACCTCGCCTGAACTCTCTGCACTTAAACCGCTCTAATTTTGTTCTGCTTCACTTTATCAGGGTCGACCTTTGCAGAGATAAAGTTTATATGTTCTACTATGGTCTGATAAAAGTTAAGAGCTGCAGCTGCATCATTTTCAAAGAGAGATTCATCCTGAATGTCATTCATTTCTTTTTTTTTAATTTTTGCTGGGTGCCATCTCCAGTATCACATAAACTCAAATTACATCTCAACAAATCTCACATTTTTCCCCAATACTATGACACCAAAATTATTCAAATAGACCTTGTGGTTTCAGAGATATACCCATTTTATCATGGGTATGCGATTTTTGAGCCTGAAAAATCAGCTCAGGATTCAGAGGGTTAAAACATTTTCAAAGCAATATTACAAGTACTTTATTCAAAGAAAGAGCAAAGACCTTCACAAAAACAAGCTAAAAATACAATTCTAGCTTTCCTAAGGTAGTTATTGTGGAATCCGCCCCTGAGTTTCTGAGCTGCTGTAGCTAACAAAAAAACAGTTTCTGTATCAGGACTGCCTGTACCAGCCAAAGCTCCAGCAAGTATTTTTTTAATTTCAGAAGTTGAATTCGGTATTTTCAAGACCTTTTCTTCAGTCTTTTGAATATTTCTTTCAAAAGTAAGTGGACTTATTTATTTATTTATTTTTTTCTTGTAGCTTGTTTCTAAAACACATTTTGTGCGTCATGTAATCACGTTTTACATGTTTATCTTCTTCGTTTTCTCTACTGTCACAGAACATTCTTTTAAAGCAGGTTTTTCTGGTTTAAGAATTCAAACTCTGCCCGTAGGAGGTGCCAGGCAAGGGTGTGCTCAAGCTTTCCCTGTGATACCGATAGCACTCTTACTGCACCCAGAAGAAATTTCAAGTTTTTTTTTTTTTTTTTTTAAACTTTGCTTAAATGTCAGTCCAGGCATCAATCTTTTTGTGTATTTATTTGTTTGTTTGTTCATTTATTTATTGGAGAAAAAATGAAAAGCAGAATCAGGTGATTATTTTCAGCTAAATGCATAGCATGCATAACATGTTTGACCTTATTTACACTTATTTTACAAGAGTGCCAGTTTAATTTACGGTTTGTAATACAGTCTATGGTTTAAATTTGTGCAAAAATTGGCAAAAGCATGTATCACGATGGATCATCAGAGATCATAATCCAAGCTCAGTTTATTCAGGTGTTTTTTTTTTTTTTTTAGCTGAGGGAGATTTTGAGGGTCAGTCACTGAAGAACCGGAAAGACTGAGGACATGGATGAGGAGGGGACCTCGTTGAGAATGTCTTCTGAGGATTGCTGAACACATTAGCAGTCATCCCTGTGAGGGTCCAAGCTCTTCATTAACCTTCTTGTCAGACCATAACAACAGACAGATTGTTTTAATATGAAGACATTGCATGATTAGTTGTGCATTTTCCTACTGCTTGTTGGAAATGAAGAAGTCTTTTCACCACCCTTAAGAATATCAATTTGTCTAAAATAAAGAATCTGACTCCAAATTACTTTTACCATTTCCAGCATGAACACATGATGTGGCTTGAAGAAGTAGAAGGAGACGGTCGAGTTCTCAGTCTATGCCAAATTTAATGAATACAATAGATCAAGAATGTGCGACAGAATTCTGGGTTCTTCTTTACCTCTCCCTCACAGCCCTGATACAATTCCGAGGCCTTCCAGAGGAGAAGAACCCCGCTCACTCATCCTGAACCCCATAATATACTCGTAGCTCCGCCTATAATCAACATTAGTTTCCTGATCTGAGACGGTGTCCTCTTCAGTGCAGGCTGGCTCCGCATGTTCCCATCACTCAGCGTCTGTCAGGGTGTACCTAAAAGGAAGTTTTAGTGCAAACTCTGACATCTTACATGTTTATCCTTCCTTCTTAGAGAATGCTATCTGGTACCAGACCCCCTGATTTAAGGACAGACAGTTTTACAACCTCCTGCAGTCCTGCATTCTTTGTCTCCAATCAACTCTCACAAAACACTAACACAGACCTTCTCTCCTTATTACTGCAAACTAAAAAAGTTATATTATATACATGGATAAACAAGGTTAGTTATTTAGTAATGTGTTCAAATGAACCCTTCATATTAATGGTGTCAATTCTTCCTTCATGCTGGATGATCTGTAGCCTTCCAGGAGCTTTCAACCTTCTGTAAATACACACATTAACACAAGCCTGTAATGATCACAATTATTATTGATTAATGCACAAAACATAGTTAATAACGCTTAAAATTTCTAACATGCTATATATAAATTTAACACATTTGGTGGTTGCGGGCATAAGTTTTGAATTTGGAGGCCTTCTTAGTCCCACGTGTAGCTCATTTATATAAAAATATAGAGCTGAAAACTATTGATTTTATTTGATATTTTTAGTATCAGAGTAAACATGAGATGTGTAGCTTGCTGTGTGTTTGCAGGGCCTGTCAATGGCTCAGTTGTGAATTGTGTAATTTCATGTTCATAAATGTGTTTGTTTGCAGGCCTGTGCATTTACCTACAGTCATGTCAAGGGACATGTTTTTTTATGTACAGAGCCCCACACATGACATAGTAAAAAAAATTCCAATAAAATACACATTATTGATTTATACTTTAAGCATATTGTTTGTCCAGTTTGCATGATATGCACAAAACCCAACTGAAAGATTTTAATACCTCGCTTTTCTACTGAATGTCTTCAAACTCTGTCACCTTTTCCTTTAAAGTGCTTTGTTAATTTGTTTGTTGTAGCTCACTGTCACACAAGCGGAACCTCTTTCAGCATTCACATAAGTGGAATGCAGCAGTAGCTTCACAGGACAAAGGAAGGGAGTATACCACAATACCATGCCAGAAAAATGACAGATTGACGGCTGAAATTTTTTATTTTGCAGTTTGGCTTTGTTCCCCTTAGAGGTGTCTCCACATTTCAGAAATATTCGTCGCGTAAGCAAAACATAATAACACCCATTCCCCTTCAGATATATAAAGCCCTTAGTGGATGAACGCTTCCACTTAAGGTGAATGGTTTGAAGATCACAGCCTTGAATTGGACCACATCATAAAAGATGTTCCTCATTGAAGCCAATATTTAGATCAGATTCAGAGTGGGAATTAACCGTTCATCTCAAATCATAGTTGTTTGGTAAGTTTTTAAAAGAATATTCTAGATGGGATTACTTTAATCTTATCATTGATTTGAGAAACAGCCATCTCTACTTTGTTATTGTTTCCGTGTGTTTATCCCAAATTAAAAATTGAATGTGATAATTATACGTTATAGCCTTTCTTTTATTGTTATTATAGCACATGGTATGTTAGCTGCACTTACGATGAAAAAAAGAAATAATTATCAAGATAATTGTAACATTAACATTATGCTGGTGCATCTCAAAAACATTGAATATATATATATATATATATATATATATATATATATATATATATATATATATATATATATGCAATTTAAAATACAAAATTCCAGTTTTGTGACATGGTCTTTTGATTTATTTAGATGTAGACCATAACTGTCAAAATAAACATAGCAGATTGCTTGCAAGTGTTCTGCCTTTCTGCATTCAAGACTATTTACATATTTACATTTTCAAATAATGATTTAAAGTACTGAACTTTCCTGATATTCTTATATTTCAGATGTACCAGTAGAACAAGTTTTGAATTGATGTCGTTGTGAGTTGTGAGTCAGGCACCTATTAGCACCTGTTTGCTGACAGGTCTTACACTCTTTTCTCAAAGATAAGGGATAAATGTTGTTACTTGTGAGCACTGGCAAAAAGGAAAAAAAGGTAACAGACATTTATACAGAACAGTATACTACCTGCCACAACCAATCCTGTGGAATGGTCTCATTCGCTATTTCTACAAATGACATGACAACTTGACTCTTGTGGAGGAACTGGGTGTTAAGTTAAGGTGCTGGCAAGGTTTATTTTGTCTCGTTAAATACAAGAAATAAAGAAGCCATATTTTTGGTGACTAAAATTTGGTCCTGAGAGGAGAAACTTGCTTGTGCCCAGAGATCTAAAATATGTACTTCCAGAGAAGTCCGGATTTGTAGCTTTGCTGATACTCTTCTAGAACTCTGAGGACCTCTTTGAAAAATATACTTGTACATTATACACATTTTCTTTGCAAGTGCATTCAGTCAGAATCATAGTTAAAAAATAAGTAGAAGTTTTGAAGGAGGTGGAAGTAAAGATATTTTTCACAAGGTAAAGGTTCAGACTAAATAGATCTTAAACAGGACTTTGATTGTTGTTGGGAGGTATGAAAGTGTTAGATCAAAAGGCTAAGGGAGTTTCCTCATACCAATAAGTATTTTAATTCTCTCGACAGTTCAGTCAGTGGCAGAATGACAAGCATGTATGAAGAACGTTAGTGTGATTATTCGTTTTATGGTGAGATATCAGTCTTAAAATTATTCACGTTTTTATGATTATTTATTAATTGCATTAATTTAAATAGACTTGGGACAATATTTGGTGATAGAGACGTATTAAAACAATGTTTTTGGACACATGAACATGAATAATTATTTTAACACTAATAACCCTAACCCTGGTTTTTATATCTTGCTGACAGATGAGGAAGGCAATTTCTTTTCATTTTTACTTACTAATGACGGCAGCCTGTCAGTGGCCGGTTGTCCATCTTGTTCAGCCATCGTTGGGTGAAATTTTGTTGGGGGGGGTGGCGGTTGGACTCCCAGTAAAATGATAAAATGAAGTGCAGTCATCAACGGAGAAAGCGACACTGCAGCCCAGTGGATGGAGGGGTGTGGCTTTACATGAATATGCTCAATTAATGTGTGAACCTCATTCAAAACTGCGTCATGATTGTCGCAAAAATGAATGCGCATGCTGGTTGATCCACAAAAGCACTTTCAATGCAAGCAGAATTAAAAGGTTTACAAATGATAAGTCATGATAAATGCACACACAGAATTAAAATCACACACATACACACACACACATGTAAAATATGAATATATTTGTGGATCTGAAAAACGTTCATATAATTTTGCAAAAAATCTCTCTCCACACTGTTCTGAAAAAAAAAAAAAAAAAGCTCATTCAAAGAAAGAAATTGAAAGATTTTCCAATGACATTATTAAGACATTGATGAGAAACTTATTGGTGATTGTAGAGCAAGGTTTATACAGTGCTTCCAAGACTGAGCTTTTAATTTGTTCACACTGTTTGTTTTAATAGACCTTCAGGAAGACGGGATGGCTGTCAGAAGAATCACAGCACTTTTACTTCTTCTTTCAGGTAAGCAAATTAGAGTTTGTTTTTAGATTATTCTGATAACATTCTGTGTCTTCAATGAGAGGATAGGAAAGTGGAGAGAACAGCATATAAAGAGAAGAGGTTAGGAAAGATATTAAATGAAGGGGCCGACAGATAATATACCAATCTGACGCTGCTCACTTGGAATGCTAAAGCCTGAGTGCACTGGGAATATGTTTTAACTACTGAGTCACACCAGCTTGAGGTTTAATTTTTTCTTTTCAAGACTTGAAAAAAAAAAAAAAAAAAGAAATGGAATAAATATTTGCACATCAAAAGTTCTTCCCTGCACCTGTACATTTAGACCAGAGGTCCCCAAACTTTTTCCTGTGAGGGCCAAGACTTTTCCCTTCTCTGATGGGGGCCCGCGGTCATTTTGTGACAGAAAAAGTGTGACAATCGCATGGGTGCCGAAAGGTAAACATTCATTCTTTTCTAGAAAGCCACACATAAACAAATATTAATAACCCTCTCTGGGATCTTGATAGAAAAAAGTCAGGAAATGAATAATAATACTATTAATGAAATAAATAACACTGATAGGGGCACAGACTGCAGAAGGGTGAAATAGAATGTCACGTGCTATGTAGGGCTGGGTATCAATCAAAAATATTTTATATCTGTTGTGATACCGATACCTTCACTTTGATACCGGTTCTTGAGCAATACTTTTTTTGATAGCAATTTTTATATCAGTTCTAACAAAAAGAAACTTTCATTACATGTTATAGTACAAATCTTGAGTTTTATTTTCCATCTACTTCTAATTTTCTACTCTTAGCAGTTTTCCTACATAAAAAAAAATGTTTGCCAGTGCAAAATAACAGATGCAAACAAGTGACAGGTCAGTTTATACTGAGTACACTGTAAATGTGTTAATAACTATTAATGAACTTTCTTCTGTCCATTCTTGTTTTTTTTATGATAAAATAAAAATCCTCCTCCTTTATCCGGGCTTTTGACCGGCAAAGGTGACCGAAAAGAAACATTAGCCCAATTCATTTGCACGCAGTCGTCTGCTCTGGCTGCAGCTTGGAGTGTCTGCTGTGAGCTGTGTTTGGAGTGGGGAGGGGCTCAGCGCCCAAAACATGTTTTCACTCCATCCCCAAACGACAGAAAAGTTGCTGGATTTGTTGCTTTTTAGAAAAAAAAAGTCGCTAGAGGGGTTTGAAAGTCACTAACTATAGCGACAGAGACAAAAAAAATCATAATGCATCTCTGGTATTGTTCAGGGGGCCAGGCCAAGTGAGGAGGCAGGCCGTATCCGGGGGACCACTGATTTAGACAAAGCCTCCCTCGGTATTGCTCCCTATGGCTTGTGGTATTAATGTGTTATTAATGTGAATTATTTCCGGTTCTGCTCCGGAACATTAAAAATTCAAACGTTTCTGGTTTCGTTTCCGTTCCTAGCAAAATGGCAAAAGTTTCCGGTTTTCGTTTTCGTTCCGCGAACCGGTTCAAAGCCCTGAAGCTAACCACCACGTCAACACAAACAAGCTTCTTTTCATCAGCTAACGATTTGCTTGGCTATAAATGAGTTAAATTAAGCTTGAGATGGTGACAGTGTGTACATGTAGGGTGGGGAATTAAATACTAAAACTGATACATATAGCAGGGAAAAGGTGGGGGAAACATAAGATAACAGTGAAACAAAAACCTGTTCTTTTCAATATAACTTAACTCCAAGCGGCAACCTCCGGTCTGAAAATATGAGGCAATGCAGAAGTGCTAAAGTCTGCTGTTCCTCGAGTGTCTGCTTGAGGCTGGCTCCGGAAGTACTGGAAGTCACGTACACACCAAGCCAAAAAAAGCCGTTTTCATGGCCAAAATAAGCCTATTTACAGCCTGGTACAAAGAATGTCTCCCTTCTGGATCGCTAATTTCACTAACGGCACGCACTGTACGGGGGTGAATTTTTTTCTAATTCGGCAGTGTCCACAATATCAAGCTTGCCAGTTTGTCCAATCAGAGGCACAGCTCAGATCATGTGACTGTGGAGTGTCCTATGGTTGTTACTGTGGAGACCCACAGCACGCCTCATTACCAATATGGCCGCGCCGACCGTTTGGCTTCAAAAGTCCGTTTCAGGAACAGATGGGTGACGTCGCGGAGACTACGTCCATTAATTATAAAGTCTATGCTTAACTCTCACAAGCAAATGACTCAAATAAAAAAATGAAATTATTTTAGGATAAACAATTAAAATATCTTAATTTTACACTGAAGACGAAAATATTGTTAAGTAAAAGAGGAAACAGTATTTGGAAAAGAATTAATTAATTTTACGTGGCTGTTAGACTTAAGAACTAAACACTGATTGTAAAACAAATCAATTTAACAAATTCTGTATAAATTTTTAGTGATGTTAAAACCCACATTCTGTATCAGACTGTAATGCCTTACTTTACATTTATATGTATAAGTAAATTATATCAAATGTATCTTTTCATACATTTCAATGTAAGAGGTGTTTGTTAATATAAGCAACTGCTTATTCACACAGGTTTAGAGCACTGAGAGCAAAGAAAAGTTTAATAGTAAAAAAAAAAAAAAATTCTTGTCTACATTTTACTGACAGCTTAACTAGTCCCTGAAATTTATTGGAATTAAGTCGGTTCAGTGTTGAGAAAAAAAAGTAACTAGAAAATATTAAGCTACTTTGGCCATGTTGTTGTAGCTTAGCTGGCTACATTTCTGAGGGTCATAGCTTTAGTGTATTGAAGCTTAATTTAACATGGAGTAACTGGTAGCTCAGCTTACCACATTTTCCATGTAGCTTGCCCAACACTGGCACAGACCCAGAAAGTGCTGCCTCATACTCCTATATGAGCTGAAACACATTTTTAATAACCATATTTCTATGTTTTTGGACCTCAGTGTAATTAATTGTTTGTATTGTAGCTTCTACTAGTTAGATGTGGATTAATCAATAAATGTATAAACAAAGGATTTATAAATTAAAATTTTAAAACTCAGCTGTAGTTTGGTTTGTCCACAAAGCCTACAGCTACAGTGATTTTCTGGCAGATTAGATTTTTCTGATTGTCTTTAATGCCACTTTTCAGGCTACCAAAAATCAAAGCTTCTTTTCTCTCTACCACTGTTGATGTGGTGCCACTTTCCAGCACTGATTTTTTTTTTTTTTTTTTGACGTAAAGTCAAATTCGACGGGTTAGGGCCAGCTGAACCATGAATATTTAAAGAAGTTATTCACATTACAGTTATTGTTATTATTGTTATTTATCAGTACCTGATGCTGTATATGCTGTGATTGGCAGAAGGTACGCATTTTGCATAAATCACACACGAATGTTGACATAAGCACTTTTCTACACCTAAATCTGGACCACTTCCCAGTCAAGATTGATAAATGAGGGCCATTGGGAAGTTGCACTCCATTAAGTTCCTGAACAGTTCCCTGATACAGACACTCCATAGACTGCTTAAAACACTTTTTAAAAAATATTTAAATGTATCCAAATCTATTTCAGCTTTGTCTCAAATGTCTCAGATGACTATTATTTGTTTCTTGCAGAGCAAATACATTCCTCAGCTTCAGTCTGGAAGGACAATACCCCTGACAAGAATTTTATTATTAAAAGAATTTTGTTACCTAACCTGATTTTATTCATGACCAATGACTTGTAATGCTCTTTCTCTCTTGGAACAAGGTTGACTCAAACCATTTAAAGTTGGCAAATTGACTAACTTTGTATGACTGCATGTAAAGGTGTTTGAATAATTCAGTTAGATTTATGACATTCTATGGACTTGTTGCACTTTTCTAAATAATGCGCATTTCATAATTCTATGTGTAGGGACTAGATTAAAATGAAGAAAAGAACTGTAAAAAATTGTAAATGATGATAAAAAAATGAAACAGATCTCATAAAAAGTACTTAAATGAAGAACTAACAATGAAGAAAAATAAATATGTTTTTCTTTCATGAAAGCTTTAAAAATATCAACATCCACCACAACAACTGCTCGAACCAAAACTGCAGCTGCTCCAATGGCCACTAAAGCAGCAACAACAAAAACAACAGATGCTGCTCCAACAACAACTACGACTGCTCCAACAACAACAACAGCTGGTCAGATAACAACAGCTGCTCCAACAACAACAGCTGCTCCAACAACAACAACTACAGCTGCTCTAACAACCACTACAGCTGCTCCAACAACCACTACAGCTGCTTCGTCAACACTTACAACTGCTCCAACAACAACAACAGCTGCTCCAACAACAACTACAGTTGCTCCAACAACAACTACAGCTGCTCCAACAACAACAACAGCTGCTCCAACAACAACAACAGCTGCTCCAAAAACCACTACAGCTGCTCCGACAACCACTACAGCTGCTCCAACAACCACTACAGCTGCTCCGACAACAACTACAACTGCTCCAACAACCACTACAGCTGCTCCAACAACAACAACAGCTGCTCCAACAACAACAACTACAGCTGCTCCAACAACCACTACAGCTGCTCCGACAACAACTACAGCTGCGCCAACAACAACCACTACAGCTGCTCCGACAACCACTACAGCTGCTCAAACAACTGCTACAGCTGCTCCAACAACAACAGCTGCTCCAACAACAACAACTACAGCTGCTCCAACAACCACTAGAGCTGCTCTGACAACAACTACAGCTGCTCCAACAACAACAACAGCTGCTCCAACAACCACTACAGCTGCTCGGACAACCACTACAGCTGCTCCAACAACCACTACAGCTGCTCCGCCAACAACTACAACTGCTCCAACAACAACAACAGCTGCTCCAACAACAACAACTACAGTTGCTCCAACAACAACTACAGCTGCTCCAACAACAACAACAGCTGCTCCAACAACCACTACAGCTGCTCCAACAACAACCACTACAGCTGCTCCGACAACCACTACAGCTGCTCAAACAACTACTACAGCTGCTCCAACAACTACAGCTGCTCCAACAACAACAACTACAGCTGCTCCGACAACCACTACAGCTGCTCAAACAACTACTACAGCTAATCCAACAACAACAGCTGCTCCAACAACAACAACTACAGCTGCTCCAACAACCACTACAGCTGCTCCGACAACAACTACAGCTGCTCCAACAACAACAACAGCTGCTCCAACAACAACTACAGCTGCTCCAACAACCACTACAGGTGCTCCAACAACTACAGCTGCTCCAACATCTACAGCATCTCCAACAACCACTACAACTGCTCCAACAACAACAACAGCTGCTCCAACAACAACAACTACAGTTGCTCAAACAACAACTACAGCTGCTCGAACAACACCAACAGCTGCTCCAACAAAAACAACAGCTGCTCCAACAACCACTACAGCTGCTCCGACAACCACTACAGCTGCTCCAACAAGAACAACAGCTGCTCCAACAACAACAACTACAGCTGCTCCAACAACCACAACAGCTGCTCCAACAACAACAGCTGCTCCAACAACAACTACAGCTGCTCCAACAACAACAACAGCTGCTCCAACAACAACAACTACAGCTGCTCCAACAACCACTACAGCTGCTCCAACAACCACTACAGCTGCTCCGACAACCACTACAGCTGCTCCAACAACCACTACAGCTGCTCCGACAACAACTACAACTGCTCCAACAACAACAACAGCTGCTCCAACAACAACAACTACAGTTGATCCAACAACAACTACAGCTGCTCCAACAACCACTACAGGTGCTCCAACAACTACAGCTGCTCCAACATCTACAGCATCTCCAACAACCACTACAACTGCTCCAACAACAACAACAGCTGCTCCAACAACAACAACTACAGTTGCTCAAACAACAACTACAGCTGCTCGAACAACACCAACAGCTGCTCCAACAACAACAACAGCTGCTCCAACAACCACTACAGCTGCTCCGACAACCACTACAGCTGCTCCAACAACAACAACAGCTGCTCCAACAACAACAACTACAGCTGCTCCAACAACCACTACAGCTGCTCCAACAACCACTACAGGTGCTCCAACAACAACAACAGCTGCTCCAACAACTACAGCTGCTCCGACAACCACTACAACTGCTCCAACAACAACAACAGCTGCTCCAACAACAACAACTACAGTTGCTCCAACAACAACTACAGCTGCTCCAACAACAACAACAGCTGCTCCAACAACCACTACAGCTGCTCCAACAACAACCACTACAGCTGCTCCGACAACCACTACAGCTGCTCAAACAACTACTACAGCTGCTCCAACAACAACAGCTGCTCCAACAACAACTACAGCTGCTCCAACAACCACTACAGCTGCTCCGACAACAACTACAGCTGCTCCAACAACAACAACAGCTGCTCCGACAACCACTACAGCTGCTCCAACAACAACAACAGCTGCTCCAACAACAACAACTACAGCTGCTCCAACAACCACTACAGCTGCTCCAACAACCACTACAGCTGCTCCGACAACCACTACAGCTGCTCCAACAACAACCACTACAGCTGCTCCAACAACCACTACAGCTGCTCCAACAACAACCACTACAGCTGCTCCGACAACTACAGCTGCTTCGACAACCACTACAGCTGCTCCGACAACCACTACAGCTGCTCAAACAACCACTACAGCTGCTCCGACAACAACTACAGCTGCTCCAACAACAACAACAGCTGCTCTAAAAACAACCACTACAGGTGCTCCAACAACAACGACCGCTGCTCCAACAACAACAGCTGCTCCAACAACCACGACAACTGCTTCGACAACCACTACAGCTGCTCCGACAAAAACTACAGCTGCTCCAACAACAACAACAGCTGCTCCAACAACAATTACAGCTGCTCCAACAACCACTACAGGTGCTCCAACAACTACAGCTGCTCCAACATCTACAGCATCTCCAACAACCACTACAACTGCTCCAACAACAACAACAGCTGCTCCAACAACAACAACTACAGTTGCTCAAACAACAACTACAGCTGCTCGAACAACACCAACAGCTGCTCCAACAACAACAACAGCTGCTCCAACAACCACTACAGCTGCTCCGACAACCACTACAGCTGCTCCAACAACAACAACAGCTGCTCCAACAACAACAACTACAGCTGCTCCAACAACCACTACAGCTGCTCCAACAACCACTACAGGTGCTCCAACAACAACAACAGCTGCTCCAACAACTACAGCTGCTCTGACAACCACTACAGCTGCTCCGACAACCACTACAGCTGCTCCGACAACAACTACAACTGCTCCAACAACAACAACAGCTGCTCCAACAACAACAACTACAGTTGCTCCAACAACAACTACAGCTGCTCCAACAACAACAACAGCTGCTCCAACAACCACTACAGCTGCTCCATCAACAACCACTACAGCTGCTCCGACAACCACTACAGCTGCTCAAACAACTACTACAGCTGCTCCAACAACAACAGCTACTCTAACAACAACAACTACAGCTGCTCCAACAACCACTACAGCTGCTCCGACAACCACTACAGCTGCTCCAACAACCACTACAGCTGCTCCAACAACAACAACAGCTGCTCCAACAACAACTACAGCTGCTCCAACAACCACTACAGCTGCTCCAACAACCACTACAGCTGCTCCGACAACAACTACAGCTGCTCCAACAACAACAACTACAGCTGCTCCAACAACCACTACAGCTGCTCTGACAACAACTACAGCTGCTCCAACAACAACAACAGCTGCTCCAACAACTACAGCTGCTCGGACAACCACTACAGCTGCTCCAACAACCACAACAGCTGCTCCGACAACAACTACAACTGCTCCAACAACAACAACAGCTGCTCCAACAACAACAACTACAGTTGCTCCAACAACAACTACAGCTGCTCCCACAAAAACAACAGCTGCTCCAACAACCACTACAGCTGCTCCAACAACAACCACTACAGCTGCTCCGACAACCACTACAGCTGCTCAAACAACTACTACAGCTGCTCCAACAACAACAGCTGCTCCAACAACAACAACTACAGCTGCTCCAACAACCAATACAGCTGCTCCGACAACAACTACAGCTGCTCCAACAACAACAACAGCTGCTCCGACAACCACTACAGCTGCTCCAACAACAACAACAGCTGCTCCAACAACAACAACTACAGCTGCTCCAACAACCACTACAGCTGCTCCAACAACCACTACAGCTGCTCCCACAACCACTACAGCTGCTCCAACAACAACCACTACAGCTGCTCCAACAACAACAACAGCTGCTCCAACAACAACAACTACAGTTGCTCCAACAACAACTACAGCTGCTCCAACAACAACAACAGCTGCTCCAACAACCACTACAGCTGCTCCATCAACAACCACTACAGCTGCTCCGACAACCACTACACTTGCTCAAACAACAACTACAGCTGCTCCAACAACAACAACAGCTGCTCCAACAACAACTACAGCTGCTCCAACAACAACCACTACAGCTGCTCCGACAACCACTACAGCTGCTCAAACAACTACTACAGCTGCTCCAACAACAACAACAGCTGCTCCAACAACCACTACAGCTGCTCCGACAACCACTACAGCTGCTCCAACAACAACTACAGCTGCTCCGACAACAACAACAGCTGCTCCAACAACTACTACAGCTGCTCCAACAACATCTACAGCATATCCAACAACTACAACTGCTCCAACAACAACAACAGCTGCTCCAACAACCACTACAGCTGCTCCATCAACAACCACTACAGCTGCTCCGACAACCACTACAGCTGCTCAAACAACTACTACAGCTGCTCCAACAACAACAGCTACTCTAACAACAACAACTACAGCTGCTCCAACAACCACTACAGCTGCTCCGACAACCACTACAGCTGCTCCAACAACCACTACAGCTGCTCCAACAACAACAAAAGCTGCTCCAACAACAACTACAGCTGCTCCAACAACCACTACAGCTGCTCCAACAACCACTACAGCTGCTCCGACAACAACTACAGCTGCTCCAACAACAACAACTACAGCTGCTCCAACAACCACTACAGCTGCTCTGACAACAACTACAGCTGCTCCAACAACAACAACAGCTGCTCCAACAACTACAGCTGCTCGGACAACCACTACAGCTGCTCCAACAACCACAACAGCTGCTCCGACAACAACTACAACTGCTCCAACAACAACAACAGCTGCTCCAACAACAACAACTACAGTTGCTCCAACAACAACTACAGCTGCTCCCACAAAAACAACAGCTGCTCCAACAACCACTACAGCTGCTCCAACAACAACCACTACAGCTGCTCCGACAACCACTACAGCTGCTCAAACAACTACTACAGCTGCTCCAACAACAACAGCTGCTCCAACAACAACAACTACAGCTGCTCCAACAACCACTACAGCTGCTCCGACAACAACTACAGCTGCTCCAACAACAACAACAGCTGCTCCGACAACCACTACAGCTGCTCCAACAACAACAACAGCTGCTCCAACAACAACAACTACAGCTGCTCCAACAACCACTACAGCTGCTCCAACAACCACTACAGCTGCTCCCACAACCACTACAGCTGCTCCAACAACAACCACTACAGCTGCTCCAACAACAACAACAGCTGCTCCAACAACAACAACTACAGTTGCTCCAACAACAACTACAGCTGCTCCAACAACAACAACAGCTGCTCCAACAACCACTACAGCTGCTCCATCAACAACCACTACAGCTGCTCCGACAACCACTACACTTGCTCAAACAACAACTACAGCTGCTCCAACAACAACAACAGCTGCTCCAACAACAACTACAGCTGCTCCAACAACAACCACTACAGCTGCTCCGACAACCACTACAGCTGCTCAAACAACTACTACAGCTGCTCCAACAACAACAACAGCTGCTCCAACAACCACTACAGCTACTCCGACAACCACTACAGCTGCTCCAACAACAACTACAGCTGCTCCGACAACAACAACAGCTGCTCCAACAACTACTACAGCTGCTCCAACAACATCTACAGCATATCCAACAACTACAACTGCTCCAACAACAACAACAGCTGCTCCAACAACCACTACAGCTGCTCCATCAACAACCACTACAGCTGCTCCGACAACCACTACAGCTGCTCAAACAACAACTACAGCTGCTCCAACAACAACAACAGCTGCTCCAACAACAACTACAGCTGCTCCAACAACAACCACTACAGCTGCTCCGACAACCACTACAGCTGCTCAAACAACTACTACAGCTGCTCCAACAACAACAACAGCTGCTCCAACAACCACTACAGCTGCTCCGACAACCACTACAGCTGCTCCAACAACAACTACAGCTGCTCCAACAACAACAATAGCTGCTCCAACAACCACTACAGCTGCTCCGACAACAACAACAGCTGCTCCAACAACTACTACAGCTGCTCCAACAACATCTACAGCATATCCAACAACTACAACTGCTCCAACAACAACAACAGCTGCTCCAACAAATACTACAGCTGCTCAAACAACCACTACAGTTGCTCCAACAACAACAACAGCTGCTCCAACAACTACAGCTGCTCCGACAACCACTACAGCTGCTCCGACAACCACTACAGCCACTCCAAGAACCACTACAGCTGCTCCAACAACCACTACAGGTGCTCCAACAACAACAACAGCTGCTCCGACAACAACAACAGCTGCTCCAACAACTACTACAGCTGCTCCAACAACATCTACAGCATATCCAACAACTACAACTGCTCCAACAACAACAACAGCTGCTCCAACAACAACTACAGCTGCTCAAACAACCACTACAGTTGCTCCAACAACAACAATAGCTGCTCCAACAACTACAGCTGCTCCGACAACCACTACAGCTGCTCCGACAACCACTACAGCCACTCCAAGAACCACTACAGCTGCTCCAACAACCACTACAGGTGCTCCAACAACAACAACAGCTGCTCCAACAACTACAGCTGCTCCGACAACCACTACAGCTGCTCCGACAACCACTACAGCTGCTCCGACAACAACTACAACTGCTCCAACAACAACAACAGCTGCTCCAACAACAACAACTACAGTTGCTCCAACAACAACTACAGCTGCTCCAACAACAACAACAACTGCTCCAACAACCACTACAGCTGCTCCATCAACAACCACTACAGCTGCTCCGACAACCACTACAGCTGCTCAAACAACTACTACAGTTGCTCCAACAACAACAGCTTCTCCAACAACAACAACTACAGCTGCTCCAACAACAACAACAGCTGCTCCAACAACAACAACTACAGCTGCTCCAACAACCACTACAGCTGCTCCAACAACCACTACAGCTGCTCCGACAACCACTACAGCTGCTCCAACAACCACTACAGCTGCTCCGACAACAACTACAACTGCTCCAACAACAACAACAGCTGCTCCAACAACAACAACTACAGTTGCTCCAACAACAACTACAGCTGCTCCAACAACAACAACAGCTGCTCCAACAAAAACAACAGCTGCTCCAAAAACCACTACAGCTGCTCCGACAACCACTACAGCTGCTCCAACAACCACTACAGCTGCTCCGACAACAACTACAACTGCTCCAACAACCACTACAGCTGCTCCAACAACAACAACAGCTGCTCCAACAACAACAACTACAGCTGCTCCAACAACCACTACAGCTGCTCCGACAACAACTACAGCTGCGCCAACAACAACCACTACAGCTGCTCCGACAACCACTACAGCTGCTCAAACAACTACTACAGCTAATCCAACAACAACAGCTGCTCCAACAACAACAACTACAGCTGCTCCAACAACCACTACAGCTGCTCTGACAACAACTACAGCTGCTCCAACAACAACAACAGCTGCTCCCACAACTACAGCTGCTCGGACAACCACTACAGCTGCTCCAACAACCACTACAGCTGCTCCGACAACAACTACAACTGCTCCAACAACAACAACAGCTGCTCCAACAACAACAACTACAGTTGCTCCAACAACAACTACAGCTGCTCCAACAACAACAACAGCTGCTCCAACAACCACTACAGCTGCTCCAACAACAACCACTACAGCTGATCCGACAACCACTACAGCTGCTCAAACAACTACTACAGCTGCTCCAACAACAACAGCTGCTCCAACAACAACTACAGCTGCTCCAACAACCACTACAGCTGCTCCGACAACAACTACAGCTGCTCCAACAACAACAACAGCTGCTCCGACAACCACTACAGCTGCTCCAACAACAACAACAGCTGCTCCAACAACAACAACTACAGCTGCTCCAACAACCACTACAGCTGCTCCGACAACCACTACAGCTGCTCCAACAACAACCACTACAGCTGCTCCAACAACCACTACAGCTGCTCCGACAACCACTACAGCTGCTCCAACAACAACCACTACAGCTGCTCCGACAACTACAGCTGCTTCGACAACCAATACAGCTGCTCCGACAACCACTACAGCTGCTCAAACAACCACTACAGCTGCTCCGACAACATCTACAGCTGCTCCAACAACAACAACAGCTGCTCTAAAAACAACCACTACAGGTGCTCCAACAACCACGACAACTGCTTCGACAACCACTACAGCTGCTCCGACAAAAACTACAGCTGCTCCAACAACAACAACAGCTGCTCCAACAACAACTACAGCTGCTCCAACAACCACTACAGGTGCTCCAACAACTACAGCTGCTCCAACATCTACAGCATCTCCAACAACCACTACAACTGCTCCAACAACAACAACAGCTGCTCCAACAACGACAACTACAGTTGCTCAAACAACAACTACAGCTGCTCGAACAACAACAACAGCTGCTCCAACAAAAACAACAGCTGCTCCAACAACCACTACAGCTGCTCCGACAACCACTACAGCTGCTCCAACAACAACAACAGCTGCTCCAACAACAACAACTACAGCTGCTCCAACAACCACTACAGCTGCTCCAACAACAACAGCTGCTCCAACAACAACAACTACAGCTGCTCCAACAACAACAACAGCTGCTCCAACAACAACAACTACAGCTGCTCCAACAACCACTACAGCTGCTCCGACAACCACTACAGCTGCTCAAACAACTACTACAGCTGCTCCAACAACAACAGCTACTCCAACAACAACAACTACAGCTGCTCCAACAACCACTACAGCTGCTCCGACAACCACTACAGCTGCTCCAACAACCACTACAGCTGCTCCAACAACAACAACAGCTGCTCCAACAACAACTACAGCTGCTCCAACAACCACTACAGCTGCTCCAACAACCACTACAGCTGCTCCGACAACAACTACAGCTGCTCCAACAACAACAACTACAGCTGCTCCAACAACCACTACAGCTGCTCTGACAACAACTACAGCTGCTCCAACAACAACAACAGCTGCTCCAACAACTACAGCTGCTCGGACAACCACTACAGCTGCTCCAACAACCACAAAAGCTGCTCCGACAACAACTACAACTGCTCCAACAACAACAACAGCTGCTCCAACAACAACAACTACAGTTGCTCCAACAACAACTACAGCTGCTCCAACAACAACAACAGCTGCTCCAACAACCACTACAGCTGCTCCAACAACAACCACTACAGCTGCTCCGACAACCACTACAGCTGCTCAAACAACTACTACAGCTGCTCCAACAACAACAGCTGCTCCAACAACAACAACTACAGCTGCTCCAACAACCACTACAGCTGCTCCGACAACAACTACAGCTGCTCCAACAACAACAACAGCTGCTCCGACAACCACTACAGCTGCTCCAACAACAACAACAGCTGCTCCAACAACAACAACTACAGCTGCTCCAACAACCACTACAGCTGCTCCAACAACCACTACAGCTGCTCCCACAACCACTACAGCTGCTCCAACAACAACCACTACAGCTGCTCCAACAACAACAACAGCTGCTCCAACAACAACAACTACAGTTGCTCCAACAACAACTACAGGTGCTCCAACAACAACAACAGCTGCTCCAACAACCACTACAGCTGCTCCATCAACAACCACTACAGCTGCTCCGACAACCACTACAGCTGCTCAAACAACAACTACAGCTGCTCCAACAACAACAACAGCTGCTCCAACAACAACTACAGCTGCTCCAACAACAACCACTACAGCTGCTCCGACAACCACTACAGCTGCTCAAACAACTACTACAGCTGCTCCAACAACAACAACAGCTGCTCCAACAACCACTACAGCTGCTCCGACAACCACTACAGCTGCTCCAACAACAACTACAGCTGCTCCAACAACAACAACAGCTGCTCCAACAACCACTACAGCTGCTCCGACAACAACAACAGCTGCTCCAACAACTACTACAGCTGCTCCAACAACATCTACAGCATATCCAACAACTACAACTGCTCCAACAACAACAACAGCTGCTCCAACAACCACTACAGCTGCTCCATCAACAACCACTACAGCTGCTCTGACAACCACAACAGCTGCTCAAACAACAACTACAGCTGCTCCAACAACAACAACAGCTGCTCCAACAACAACTACAGCTGCTCCAACAACAACCACTACAGCTGCTCCGACAACCACTACAGCTGCTCAAACAACTACTACAGCTGCTCCAACAACAACTACAGCTGCTCCAACAACCACTACAGCTGCTCCGACAACCACTACAGCTGCTCCAACAACAACTACAGCTGCTCCAACAACAACAACAGCTGCTCCAACAACCACTACAGCTGCTCCGACAACAACAACAGCTGCTCCAACAACTACTACAGCTGCTCCAACAACATCTACAGCATATCCAACAACTACAACTGCTCCAACAACAACAACAGCTGCTCCAACAACAACTACAGCTGCTCAAACAACCACTACAGTTGCTCCAACAACAACAACAGCTGCTCCAACAACTACAGCTGCTCCGACAACCACTACAGCTGCTCCGACAACCACTACAGCCGCTCCAAGAACCACTACAGCTGCTCCAACAACCACTACAGGTGCTCCAACAACAACAACAGCTGCTCCAACAACTACAGCTGCTCCGACAACCACTACAGCTGCTCCGACAACCACTACAGCTGCTCCGACAACAACTACAACTGCTCCAACAACAACAACAGCTGCTCCAACAACAACAACTACAGTTGCTCCAACAACAACTACAGCTGCTCCAACAACAACAACAGCTGCTCCAACAACCACTACAGCTGCTCCATCAGCAACCACTACAGCTGCTCCGACAACCACTACAGCTGCTCAAACAACTACTACAGTTGCTCCAACAACAACAGCTGCTCCAACAACAACAACTACAGCTGCTCCAACAACAACAACAGCTGCTCCAACAACAACAACTACAGCTGCTCCAACAACCACTACAGCTGCTCCAACAACCACTACAGCTGCTCCGACAACCACTACAGCTGCTCCAACAACCACTACAGCTGCTCCGACAACAACTACAACTGCTCCAACAACAACTACAGCTGCTCCAACAACCACTACAGCTGCTCCGACAACAACTACAACTGCTCCAACAACCACTACAGCTGCTCCAACAACAACAACAGCTGCTCCAACAACAACAACTACAGCTGCTCCAACAACCACTACAGCTGCTCCGACAACAACTACAGCTGCGCCAACAACAACCACTACAGCTGCTCCGACAACCACTACAGCTGCTCAAACAACTACTACAGCTGCTCAAACAACTACTACAGCTGCTCCAACAACTACAGCTGCTCGGACAACCACTACAGCTGCTCCAACAACCACTACAGCTGCTCCGACAACAACTACAACTGCTCCAACAACAACAACAGCTGCTCCAACAACAACAACTACAGTTGCTCCAACAACAACTACAGCTGCTCCAACAACAACAACAGCTGCTCCAACAACCACTACAGCTGCTCCAACAACAACCACTACAGCTACTCCGACAACCACTACAGCTGCTCAAACAACTACTACAGCTGCTCCAACAACAACTACAGCTGCTCCAACAACCACTACAGCTGCTCCGACAACAACTACAGCTGCTCCAACAACAACACCAGCTGCTCCGACAACCACTACAGCTGCTCCAACAACAACAACAGCTGCTCCAACAACAACAACTACAGCTGCTCCAACAACCACTACAGCTGCTCCAACAACCACTACAGCTGCTCCGACAACCACTACAGCTGCTCCAACAACAACCACTACAGCTGCTCCAACAACCACTACAGCTGCTCCGACAACCACTACAGCTGCTCCAACAACAACCACTACAGCTGCTCCGACAACTACAGCTGCTTCGACAACCATTACAGCTGCTCCGACAACCACTACAGCTGCTCAAACAACAACTACAGCTGCTCCGACAACAACTACAGCTGCTCCAACAACAACAACAGCTGCTCTAAAAACAACCACTACAGGTGCTCCAACAACAACGACCGCTGCTCCAACAACAACAGCTGCTCCAACAACCACGACAACTGCTTCGACAACCACTACAGCTGCTCCGACAAAAACTACAGCTGCTCCAACAACAACAACAGCTGCTCCAACAACAACTACAGCTGCTCAAACAACCACTACAGGTGCTCCAACAACTACAGCTGCTCCAACATCTACAGCATCTCCAACAACCACTACAACTGCTCCAACAACAACAACAGCTGCTCCAACAACAACAACTACAGTTGCTCCAACAACAACAACTACAGCTGCTCGAACAACAACAACAGCTGCTCCAACAACAACAACAGCTGCTCCAACAACCACTACAGCTGCTCCAACAACCACTACAACTGCTCCAACAACAACAACTGCTGCTCCAACAACAACAACTACAGCTGCTCCAACAACCACTACAGGTGCTCCAACAACAAAAACAGCTGCTCCAACAACTACAGCTGCTCCGACATCCACTACAGCTGCTCCGACAACCACTACAGCTGCTCCGACAACAACTACAACTGCTCCAACAACAACAACAGCTGCTCCAACAACAACAACTACAGTTGCTCCAACAACAACTACAGCTGCTCCAACAACAACAACAGCTGCTCCAACAACCACTACAGCTGCCCCATCAACAACCACTACAGCTGCTCCGACAACCACTACAGCTGCTCAAACAACTACTACAGCTGCTCCAACAACAACAGCTACTCCAACAACAACAACTACAGCTGCTCCAACAACCACTACAGCTGCTCCGACAACCACTACAGCTGCTCCAACAACCACTACAGCTGCTCCAACAACAACAACAGCTGCTCCAACAACAACAACTACAGCTGCTCCAACAACCACTACAGCTGCTCCGACAACAACTACAGCTGCGCCAACAACAACCACTACAGCTGCTCCGACAACCACTACAGCTGCTCAAACAACTACTACAGCTAATCCAACAACAACAGCTGCTCCAACAACAACAACTACAGCTGCTCCAAAAACCACTACAGCTGCTCCGACAACAACTACAGCTGCTCCAACAACAACAACAGCTGCTCCAACAACTACAGCTGCTCGGACAACCACTACAGCTGCTCCAACAACCACAACGGCTGCTCCGACAACAACTACAACTGCTCCAACAACAACAACAGCTGCTCCAACAACAACAACTACAGTTGCTCCGACAACAACTACAGCTGCTCCAACAACAACAACAGCTGCTCCAACAACCACTACAGCTGCTCCAACAACAACCACTACAGCTGCTCCGACAACCACTACAGCTGCTCAAACAACTACTACAGCTGCTCCAACAACAACAGCTGCTCCAACAACAACAACTACAGCTGCTCCAACAACCACTACAGCTGCTCCGACAACAACTACAGCTGCTCCAACAACAACAACAGCTGCTCCAACAACAACAACTACAGCTGCTCCAACAACCACTACAGCTGCTCCAACAACCACTACAGCTGCTCCCACAACCACTACAGCTGCTCCAACAACAACCACTACAGCTGCTCCAACAACAACAACAGCTGCTCCAACATCAACAACTACAGTTGCTCCAACAACAACTACAGCTGCTCCAACAACAACAACAGCTGCTCCAACAACCACTACAGCTGCTCCATCAACAACCACTACAGCTGCTCCGACAACCACTACAGCTGCTCCAACAACAACAACAGCTGCTCCAACAACAACTACAGCTGCTCCAACAACCACTACAGCTGCTCCAACAACCACTACAGCTGCTCCCACAACCACTACAGCTGCTCCAACAACAACCACTACAGTTGCTCCAACAACAACAACAGCTGCTCCAACAACAACAACAGCTGCTCCAACAACCACTACAGCTGCTCCATCAACAACCACTACAGCTGCTCCGACAACCACTACAGCTGCTCAAACAACTACTACAGCTAATCCAACAACAACGGCTGCTCCAACAACAACAACTACAGCTGCTCCAACAACCACTACAGCTGCTCCGACAACAACTACAGCTGCTCCAACAACAACAACAGCTGCTCCAACAACTACAGCTGCTCGGACAACCACTACAGCTGCTCCAACAACCACAACGGCTGCTCCGACAACAACTACAACTGCTCCAACAACAACAACAGCTGCTCCAACAACAACAACTACAGTTGCTCCAACAACAACTACAGCTGCTCCAACAACAACAACAGCTGCTCCAACAACCACTACAGCTGCTCCAACAACAACCACTACAGCTGCTCCGACAACCACTACAGCTGCTCAAACAACTACTACAGCTGCTCCAACAACAACAGCTGCTCCAACAACAACAACTACAGCTGCTCCAACAACCACTACAGCTGCTCCGACAACAACTACAGCTGCTCCAACAACAACAACAGCTGCTCCAACAACAACAACTACAGCTGCTCCAACAACCACTACAGCTGCTCCAACAACCACTACAGCTGCTCCCACAACCACTACAGCTGCTCCAACAACAACCACTACAGCTGCTCCAACAACAACAACAGCTGCTCCAACAACAACAACTACAGTTGCTCCAACAACAACTACAGCTGCTCCAACAACAACAACAGCTGCTCCAACAACCACTACAGCTGCTCCATCAACAACCACTACAGCTGCTCCGACAACCACTACAGCTGCTCCAACAACAACAACAGCTGCTCCAACAACAACTACAGCTGCTCCAACAACCACTACAGCTGCTCCAACAACCACTACAGCTGCTCCCACAACCACTACAGCTGCTCCAACAACAACCACTACAGTTGCTCCAACAACAACAACAGCTGCTCCAACAACAACAACAGCTGCTCCAACAACCACTACAGCTGCTCCATCAACAACCACTACAGCTGCTCCGACAACCACTACAGCTGCTCAAACAACTACTACAGCTAATCCAACAACAACAACTGCTCCAACAACAACAACAGCTGCTCCAACAACAACTACAGCTGCTCAAACAACCACTACAGTTGCTCCAACAACAACAACAGCTGCTCCAACAACTACAGCTGCTCCGACAACCACTACAGCTGCTCCGACAACCACTACAGCCGCTCCAACAACCACTACAGCTGCTCCAACACCCACTACAGGTGCTCCAACAACAACAACAGCTGCTCCAACAACTACAGCTGCTCCGACAACCACTACAGCTGCTCCGACAACCACTACAGCTGCTCCGACAACAACTACAACTGCTCCAACAACAACAACAGCTGCTCCAACAACAACAACTACAGTTGCTCCAACAACAACTACAGCTGCTCCAACAACAACAACAGCTGCTCCAACAACCACTACAGCTGCTCCATCAACAACCACTACAGCTGCTCCGACAACCACTACAGCTGCTCAAACAACTACTACAGCTGCTCCAACAACAACAGCTGCTCCAACAACAACAACTACAGCTGCTCCAACAACAACAACAGCTGCTCCAACAACAACAACTACAGCTGCTCCAACAACCACTACAGCTGCTCCAACAACCACTACAGCTGCTCCGACAACCACTACAGCTGCTCCATCAACAACCACTACAGCTGCTCCGAAAACCACTACAGCTGCTCCAACAACAACAACAGCTGCTCCAACAACCACTACAGCTGCTCCAACAACAACCACTACAGCTACTCCGACAACCACTACAGCTGCTCAAACAACTACTACAGCTGCTCCAACAACAACAGCTGCTCCAACAACAACTACAGCTGCTCCAACAACCAATACAGCTGCTCCGACAACAACTACAGCTGCTCCAACAACAACAACAGCTGCTCCGACAACCACTACAGCTGCTCCAACAACAACAACAGCTGCTCCAACAACAACAACTACAGCTGCTCCAACAACCACTACAGCTGCTCCAACAACCACTACAGCTGCTCCGACAACCACTACAGCTGCTCCAACAACAACCACTACAGCTGCTCCAACAACCACTACAGCTGCTCCGACAACCACTACAGCTGCTCCAACAACAACCACTACAGCTGCTCCGACAACTACAGCTGCTTCGACAACCACTACAGCTGCTCCGACAACCACTACAGCTGCTCAAACAACCACTACAGCTGCTCCGACAACAACTACAGCTGCTCCAACAACAACAACAGCTGCTCTAAAAACAACCACTACAGGTGCTCCAACAACAACGACCGCTGCTCCAACAACAACAGCTGCTCCAACAACCACGACAACTGCTTCGACAACCACTACAGCTGCTCCGACAAAAACTTCGGCTGCTCCAACAACAACAACAGCTGCTCCAACAACAACTACAGCTGCTCCAACAACCACTACAGGTGCTCCAACAACTACAGCTGCTCCAACATCTACAGCATCTCCAAAAACCACTACAACTGCTCCAACAACAACAACAGCTGCTCCAACAACAACAACTACAGTTGCTCAAACAACAACTACAGCTGCTCCAACAACAACAACAGCTGCTCCAACAACTACAGCTGCTCCGACAACCACTACAGCTGCTCCAACAACCACTACAGCTGCTCCGACAACAACTACAACTGCTCCAACAACAACAACAGCTGCTCCAACAACAACAACAGCTGCTCCAACAACCACTACAGCTGCTCTGACAACCACTACAGCTGCTCCAACAACAACAACAGCTGCTCCAACAACAACAACTACAGCTGCTCCAACAACCACTACAGGTGCTCCAACAACAACAACAGCTGCTCCAACAACTACAGCTGCTCCGACAACCACTACAGCTGCTCCAACAACCACTACAGCTGCTCCGACAACAACTACAACTGCTCCAACAACAACAACAGCTGCTCCAACAACAACAACTACAGTTGCTCCAACAACAACTACAGCTGCTCCAACAACAACAACAGCTGCTCCAACAACCACTACAGCTGCTCCATCAACAACCACTACAGCTGCTCCGACAACCACTACAGCTGCTCAAACAACTACGACAGCTGCTCCAACAACAACAGCTACTCCAACAACAACAACAACAGCTGCTCCAACAACCACTACAGCTGCTCCGACAACCACTACAGCTGCTCCAACAACCACTACAGCTGCTCCAACAACAACAACAGCTGCTCCAACAACAACAACTACAGCTGCTCCAACAACCACTACAGCTGCTCCGACAACAACTACAGCTGCGCCAACAACAACCACTACAGCTGCTCCGACAACCACTACAGCTGCTCAAACAACTACTACAGCTAATCCAACAACAACAGCTGCTCCAACAACAACAACTACAGCTGCTCCAACAACCACTACAGCTGCTCCGACAACAACTACAGCTGCTCCAACAACAACAACAGCTGCTCCAACAACTACAGCTGCTCGGACAACCACTACAGCTGCTCCAACAACCACAACAGCTGCTCCGACAACAACTACAACTGCTCCAACAACAACAACAGCTGCTCCAACAACAACAACTACAGTTGCTCCAACAACAACTACAGCTGCTCCAACAACAACAACAGCTGCTCCAACAACCACTACAGCTGCTCCAACAACAACCACTACAGCTGCTCCGACAACCACTACAGCTGCTCCAACAACAACAACAGCTGCTCCGACAACCACTACAGCTGCTCCAACAACAACAACAGCTGCCCCAACAACAACAACTACAGCTGCTCCAACAACCACTACAGCTGCTCCAACAACCACTACAGCTGCTCCCACAACCACTACAGCTGCTCCAACAACAACCACTACAGCTGCTCCAACAACAACAACAGCTGCTCCAACAACAACAACTACAGTTGCTCCAACAACAACTACAGCTGCTCCAACAACAACAACAGCTGCTCCAACAACCACTACAGCTGCTCCATCAACAACCACTACAGCTGCTCCGACAACCACTACAGCTGCTCCAACAACAACAACAGCTGCTCCAACAACAACAACTACAGCTGCTCCAACAACCACTACAGCTGCTCCAACAACCATTACAGCTGCTCCCACAACCACTACAGCTGCTCCAACAACAACCACTACAGTTGCTCCAACAACAACTACAGCTGCTCCAACAACAACAACAGCTGCTCCAACAACCACTACAGCTGCTCCATCAACAACCACTACAGCTGCTCCGACAACCACTACAGCTGCTCAAACAACTACTACAGCTAATCCAACAACAACAGCTGCTCCAACAACAACAACTACAGCTGCTCCAACAACCACTACAGCTGCTCCGACAACAACTACAGCTGCTCCAACAACAACAACAGCTGCTCCAACAACTACAGCTGCTCGGACAACCACTACAGCTGCTCCAACAACCACAACAGCTGCTCCGACAACAACTACAACTGCTCCAACAACAACAACAGCTGCTCCAACAACAACAACTACAGTTGCTCCAACAACAACTACAGCTGCTCCAACAACAACAACAGCTGCTCCGACAACCACTACAGCTGCTCAAACAACTACGACAGCTGCTCCAACAACAACAGCTACTCCAACAACAACAACAACAGCTGCTCCAACAACTACAGCTGCTCCGACAACCACTACAGCTGCTCCAACAACCACTACAGCTGCTCCGACAACAACTACAACTGCTCCAACAACAACAACAGCTGCTCCAACAACAACAACTACAGTTGCTCCAACAACAACTACAGCTGCTCCAACAACAACAACAGCTGCTCCAACAACCACTACAGCTGCTCCATCAACAACCACTACAGCTGCTCCGACAACCACTACAGCTGCTCAAACAACTACGACAGCTGCTCCAACAACAACAGCTACTCCAACAACAACAACAACAGCTGCTCCAACAACCACTACAGCTGCTCCGACAACCACTACAGCTGCTCCAACAACCACTACAGCTGCTCCAACAACAACAACAGCTGCTCCAACAACAACAACTACAGCTGCTCCAACAACCACTACAGCTGCTCCGACAACAACTACAGCTGCGCCAACAACAACCACTACAGCTGCTCCGACAACCACTACAGCTGCTCAAACAACTACTACAGCTAATCCAACAACAACAGCTGCTCCAACAACAACAACTACAGCTGCTCCAACAACCACTACAGCTGCTCCGACAACAACTACAGCTGCTCCAACAACAACAACAGCTGCTCCAACAACTACAGCTGCTCGGACAACCACTACAGCTGCTCCAACAACCACAACAGCTGCTCCGACAACAACTACAACTGCTCCAACAACAACAACAGCTGCTCCAACAACAACAACTACAGTTGCTCCAACAACAACTACAGCTGCTCCAACAACAACAACAGCTGCTCCAACAACCACTACAGCTGCTCCAACAACAACCACTACAGCTGCTCCGACAACCACTACAGCTGCTCCAACAACAACAACAGCTGCTCCGACAACCACTACAGCTGCTCCAACAACAACAACAGCTGCCCCAACAACAACAACTACAGCTGCTCCAACAACCACTACAGCTGCTCCAACAACCACTACAGCTGCTCCCACAACCACTACAGCTGCTCCAACAACAACCACTACAGCTGCTCCAACAACAACAACAGCTGCTCCAACAACAACAACTACAGTTGCTCCAACAACAACTACAGCTGCTCCAACAACAACAACAGCTGCTCCAACAACCACTACAGCTGCTCCATCAACAACCACTACAGCTGCTCCGACAACCACTACAGCTGCTCCAACAACAACAACAGCTGCTCCAACAACAACAACTACAGCTGCTCCAACAACCACTACAGCTGCTCCAACAACCATTACAGCTGCTCCCACAACCACTACAGCTGCTCCAACAACAACCACTACAGTTGCTCCAACAACAACTACAGCTGCTCCAACAACAACAACAGCTGCTCCAACAACCACTACAGCTGCTCCATCAACAACCACTACAGCTGCTCCGACAACCACTACAGCTGCTCAAACAACTACTACAGCTAATCCAACAACAACAGCTGCTCCAACAACAACAACTACAGCTGCTCCAACAACCACTACAGCTGCTCCGACAACAACTACAGCTGCTCCAACAACAACAACAGCTGCTCCAACAACTACAGCTGCTCGGACAACCACTACAGCTGCTCCAACAACCACAACAGCTGCTCCGACAACAACTACAACTGCTCCAACAACAACAACAGCTGCTCCAACAACAACAACTACAGTTGCTCCAACAACAACTACAGCTGCTCCAACAACAACAACAGCTGCTCCAACAACCACTACAGCTGCTCCAACAACAACCACTACAGCTGCTCCGACAACCACTACAGCTGCTCAAACAACTACTACAGCTGCTCCAACAACAACAGCTGCTCCAACAACAACAACTACAGCTGCTCCAACAACCACTACAGCTGCTCCGACAACAACTACAGCTGCTCCAACAACAACAACAGCTGCTCCGACAACCACTACAGCTGCTCCGACAACCACTACAGCTGCTCCAACAACAACTACAGCTGCTCCAACAACAACAACAGCTGCTCCAACAACCACTACAGCTGCTCCGACAACCACTACAGCTGCTCCAACAACAACCACTACAGCTGCTCCAACAACCACTACAGCTGCTCCGACAACCACTACAGCTGCTCCAACAACAACCACTACAGCTGCTCCGACAACTACAGCTGCTTCGACAACCACTACAGCTGCTCCGACAACCACTACAGCTGCTCAAACAACCACTACAGCTGCTCCGACAACATCTACAGCTGCTCCAACAACAACAACAGCTGCTCTAAAAACAACCACTACAGGTCCTCCAACAACAACGACCGCTGCTCCAACAACAACAGCTGCTCCAACAACCACGACAACTGCTTCGACAACCACTACAGCTGCTCCGACAAAAACTACAGCTGCTCCAACAACAACAACAGCTGCTCCAACAACAACTACAGCTGCTCCAACAACCACTACAGCTGCTCCAACAACTACAGCTGCTCCAACATCTACAGCATCTCCAACAACCACTACAACTGCTCCAACAACAACAACAGCTGCTCCAACAACGACAACTACAGTTGCTCAAACAACAACTACAGCTGCTCGAACAACAACAACAGCTGCTCCAACAAAAACAACAGCTGCTCCAACAACCACTACAGCTGCTCCGACAACCACTACAGCTGCTCCATCAACAACAACAGCTGCTCCAACAACAACAACTACAGCTGCTCCAACAACCACTACAGCTGCTCCAACAACAACAGCTGCTCCAACAACAACAACTACAGCTGCTCCAACAACAACAACAGCTGCTCCAACAACAACAACTACAGCTGCTCCAACAACCACTACAGCTGCTCCGACAACCACTACAGCTGCTCAAACAACTACTACAGCTGCTCCAACAACAACAGCTACTCCAACAACAACAACTACCGCTGCTCCAACAACCACTACAGCTGCTCCAACAACAACAACAGCTGCTCCAACAACAACTACAGCTGCTCCAACAACCACTACAGCTGCTCCAACAACCACTACAGCTGCTCCGACAACAACTACAGCTGCTCCAACAACAACCACTACAGCTGCTCCAACAACCACTACAGCTGCTCCGACAACAACTACAGCTGCTCCAACAACAACAACAACAGCTGCTCCAACAACAACAACAGCTGCTCCAACAACTACAGCTGCTCGGACAACCACTACAGCTGCTCCAACAACCACAACAGCTGCTCCGACAACAACTACAACTGCTCCAACAACAACAACAGCTGCTCCAACAACAACAACTACAGTTGCTCCAACAACAACTACAGCTGCTCCAACAACAACAACAGCTGCTCCAACAACCACTACAGCTGCTCCAACAACAACCACTACAGCTGCTCCGACAACCACTACAGCTGCTCAAACAACTACTACAGCTGCTCCAACAACAACAGCTGCTCCAACAACAACAACTACAGCTGCTCCAACAACCACTACAGCTGCTCCGACAACAACTACAGCTGCTCCAACAACAACAACAGCTGCTCCGACAACCACTACAGCTGCTCCAACAACAACAACAGCTGCTCCAACAACAACAACTACAGCTGCTCCAACAACCACTACAGCTGCTCCAACAACCACTACAGCTGCTCCCACAACCACTACAGCTGCTCCAACAACAACCACTACAGCTGCTCCAACAACAACAACAGCTGCTCCAACAACAACAACTACAGTTGCTCCAACAACAACTACAGCTGCTCCAACAACAACAACAGCTGCTCCAACAACCACTACAGCTGCTCCATCAACAACCACTACAGCTGCTCCGACAACCACTACAGCTGCTCAAACAACAACTACAGCTGCTCCAACAACAACAACAGCTGCTCCAACAACAACTACAGCTGCTCCAACAACAACCACTACAGCTGCTCCGACAACCACTACAGCTGCTCAAACAACTACTACAGCTGCTCCAACAACAACAACAGCTGCTCCAACAACCACTACAGCTGCTCCGACAACCACTACAGCTGCTCCAACAACAACTACAGCTGCTCCAACAACAACAACAGCTGCTCCAACAACCACTACAGCTGCTCCGACAACAACAACAGCTGCTCCAACAACTACTACAGCTGCTCCAACAACATCTACAGCATATCCAACAACTACAACTGCTCCAACAACAACAACAGCTGCTCCAACAACCACTACAGCTGCTCCATCAACAACCACTACAGCTGCTCCGACAACCACAACAGCTGCTCAAACAACAACTACAGCTGCTCCAACAACAACAACAGCTGCTCCAACAACAACTACAGCTGCTCCAACAACAACCACTACAGCTGCTCCGACAACCACTACAGCTGCTCAAACAACTACCACAGCTGCTCCAACAACAACAACAGCTGCTCCAACAACCACTACAGCTGCTCCGACAACCACTACAGCTGCTCCAACAACAACTACAGCTGCTCCAACAACAACAACAGCTGCTCCAACAACCACTACAGCTGCTCCGACAACAACAACAGCTGCTCCAACAACTACTACAGCTGCTCCAACAACATCTACAGCATATCCAACAACTACAACTGCTCCAACAACAACAACAGCTGCTCCAACAACAACTACAGCTGCTCAAACAACCACTACAGTTGCTCCAACAACAACAACAGCTGCTCCAACAACTACAGCTGCTCCGACAACCACTACAGCTGCTCCGACAACCACTACAGCCGCTCCAAGAACCACTACAGCTGCTCCAACAACCACTACAGGTGCTCCAACAACAACAACAGCTGCTCCAACAACTACAGCTGCTCCGACAACCACTACAGCTGCTCCGACAACCACTACAGCTGCTCCGACAACAACTACAACTGCTCCAACAACAACAACAGCTGCTCCAACAACAACAACAACAGTTGCTCCAACAACAACTACAGCTGCTCCAACAACAACAACAGCTGCTCCAACAACCACTACAGCTGCTCCATCAACAACCACTACAGCTGCTCCGACAACCACTACAGCTGCTCAAACAACTACTACAGTTGCTCCAACAACAACAGCTGCTCCAACAACAACAACTACAGCTGCTCCAACAACAACAACAGCTGCTCCAACAACAACAACTACAGCTGCTCCAACAACCACTACAGCTGCTCCAACAACCACTACAGCTGCTCCGACAACCACTACAGCTGCTCCAACAACCACTACAGCTGCTCCGACAACAACTACAACTGCTCCAACAACAACTACAGCTGCTCCAACAACCACTACAGCTGCTCCGACAACAACTACAACTGCTCCAACAACCACTACAGCTGCTCCAACAACAACAACAGCTGCTCCAACAACAACTACAGCTGCTCCAACAACCACTACAGCTGCTCCGACAACAACTACAGCTGCGCCAACAACAACCACTACAGCTGCTCCGACAACCACTACAGCTGCTCAAACAACTACTACAGCTAATCCAACAACTACAGCTGCTCCAACAACAACAACAGCTGCTCCAACAACTACAGCTGCTCGGACAACCACTACAGCTGCTCCAACAACCACTACAGCTGCTCCGACAACAACTACAACTGCTCCAACAACAACAACAGCTGCTCCAACAACAACAACTACAGTTGCTCCAACAACAACTACAGCTGCTCCAACAACAACAACAGCTGCTCCAACAACTACAGCTGCTCGGACAACCACTACAGCTGCTCCAACAACAACCACTACAGCTACTCCGACAACCACTACAGCTGCTCAAACAACTACTACAGCTGCTCCAACAACAACAGCTGCTCCAACAACAACTACAGCTGCTCCAACAACCACTACAGCTGCTCTGACAACAACTACAGCTGCTCCAACAACAACAACAGCTGCTCCGACAACCACTACAGCTGCTCCAACAACAACAACAGCTGCTCGAACAACAACAACTACAGCTGCTCCAACAACCACTACAGCTGCTCCAACAACCACTACAGCTGCTCCGACAACCACTACAGCTGCTCCAACAACAACCACTACAGCTGCTCCAACAACCACTACAGCTGCTCCGACAACCACTACAGCTGCTCCAACAACAACCACTACAGCTGCTCCGACAACTACAGCTGCTTCGACAACCATTACAGCTGCTCCGACAACCACTACAGCTGCTCAAACAACCACTACAGCTGCTCCGACAACAACTACAGCTGCTCCAACAACAACAACAGCTGCTCTAAAAACAACCACTACAGGTGCTCCAACAACAACGACCGCTGCTCCAACAACAACAGCTGCTCCAACAACCACGACAACTGCTTCGACAACCACTACAGCTGCTCCGACAAAAACTACAGCTGCTCCAACAACAACAACAGCTGCTCCAACAACAACTACAGCTGCTCAAACAACCACTACAGGTGCTCCAACAACTACAGCTGCTCCAACATCTACAGCATCTCCAACAACCACTACAACTGCTCCAACAACAACAACAGCTGCTCCAACAACAACAACTACAGTTGCTCAAACAACAACTACAGCTGCTCGAACAACAACAACAGCTGCTCCAACAACAACAACAGCTGCTCCAACAACCACTACAGCTGCTCCAACAACCACTACAACTGCTCCAACAACAACAACTGCTGCTCCAACAACAACAACTACAGCTGCTCCAACAACCACTACAGGTGCTCCAACAACAAAAACAGCTGCTCCAACAACTACAGCTGCTCCGACATCCACTACAGCTGCTCCGACAACCACTACAGCTGCTCCGACAACAACTACAACTGCTCCAACAACAACAACAGCTGCTCCAACAACAACAACTACAGTTGCTCCAACAACAACTACAGCTGCTCCAACAACAACAACAGCTGCTCCAACAACCACTACAGCTGCTCCATCAACAACCACTACAGCTGCTCCGACAACCACTACAGCTGCTCAAACAACTACTACAGCTGCTCCAACAACAACAGCTACTCCAACAACAACAACTACAGCTGCTCCAACAACCACTACAGCTGCTCCGACAACCACTACAGCTGCTCCAACAACCACTACAGCTGCTCCAACAACAACAACAGCTGCTCCAACAACAACAACTACAGCTGCTCCAACAACCACTACAGCTGCTCCGACAACAACTACAGCTGCGCCAACAACAACCACTACAGCTGCTCCGACAACCACTACAGCTGCTCAAACAACTACTACAGCTAATCCAACAACAACAGCTGCTCCAACAACAACAACTACAGCTGCTCCAACAACCACTACAGCTGCTCCGACAACAACTACAGCTGCTCCAACAACAACAACAGCTGCTCCAACAACTACAGCTGCTCGGACAACCACTACAGCTGCTCCAACAACCACAACGGCTGCTCCGACAACAACTACAACTGCTCCAACAACAACAACAGCTGCTCCAACAACAACAACTACAGTTGCTCCGACAACAACTACAGCTGCTCCAACAACAACAACAGCTGCTCCAACAACCACTACAGCTGCTCCAACAACAACCACTACAGCTGCTCCGACAACCACTACAGCTGCTCAAACAACTACTACAGCTGCTCCAACAACAACAGCTGCTCCAACAACAACAACTACAGCTGCTCCAACAACCACTACAGCTGCTCCGACAACAACTACAGCTGCTCCAACAACAACAACAGCTGCTCCAACAACAACAACTACAGCTGCTCCAACAACCACTACAGCTGCTCCAACAACCACTACAGCTGCTCCCACAACCACTACAGCTGCTCCAACAACAACCACTACAGCTGCTCCAACAACAACAACAGCTGCTCCAACATCAACAACTACAGTTGCTCCAACAACAACTACAGCTGCTCCAACAACAACAACAGCTGCTCCAACAACCACTACAGCTGCTCCATCAACAACCACTACAGCTGCTCCGACAACCACTACAGCTGCTCCAACAACAACAACAGCTGCTCCAACAACAACTACAGCTGCTCCAACAACCACTACAGCTGCTCCCACAACCACTACAGCTGCTCCAACAACAACCACTACAGTTGCTCCAACAACAACAACAGCTGCTCCAACAACAACAACAGCTGCTCCAACAACCACTACAGCTGCTCCATCAACAACCACTACAGCTGCTCCGACAACCACTACAGCTGCTCAAACAACTACTACAGCTAATCCAACAACAACAGCTGCTCCAACAACAACAACTACAGCTGCTCCAACAACCACTACAGCTGCTCCGACAACAACTACAGCTGCTCCAACAACAACAACAGCTGCTCCAACAACTACAGCTGCTCGGACAACCACTACAGCTGCTCCAACAACCACAACGGCTGCTCCGACAACAACTACAACTGCTCCAACAACAACAACAGCTGCTCCAACAACAACAACTACAGTTGCTCCAACAACAACTACAGCTGCTCCAACAACAACAACAGCTGCTCCAACAACCACTACAGCTGCTCCAACAACAACCACTACAGCTGCTCCGACAACCACTACAGCTGCTCAAACAACTACTACAGCTGCTCCAACAACAACAGCTGCTCCAACAACAACAACTACAGCTGCTCCAACAACCACTACAGCTGCTCCGACAACAACTACAGCTGCTCCAACAACAACAACAGCTGCTCCAACAACAACAACTACAGCTGCTCCAACAACCACTACAGCTGCTCCAACAACCACTACAGCTGCTCCCACAACCACTACAGCTGCTCCAACAACAACCACTTCAGCTGCTCCAACAACAACAACAGCTGCTCCAACAACAACAACTACAGTTGCTCCAACAACAACTACAGCTGCTCCAACAACAACAACAGCTGCTCCAACAACCACTACAGCTGCTCCATCAACAACCACTACAGCTGCTCCGACAACCACTACAGCTGCTCCAACAACAACAACAACTGCTCCAACAACAACTACAGCTGCTCCAACAACCACTACAGCTGCTCCAACAACCACTACAGCTGCTCCCACAACCACTACAGCTGCTCCAACAACAACCACTACAGTTGCTCCAACAACAACAACAGCTGCTCCAACAACAACAACAGCTGCTCCAACAACCACTACAGCTGCTCCATCAACAACCACTACAGCTGCTCCGACAACCACTACAGCTGCTCAAACAACTACTACAGCTAATCCAACAACAACAACTGCTCCAACAACAACAACAGCTGCTCCAACAACAACTACAGCTGCTCAAACAACCACTACAGTTGCTCCAACAACAACAACAGCTGCTCCAACAACTACAGCTGCTCCGACAACCACTACAGCTGCTCCGACAACCACTACAGCCGCTCCAACAACCACTACAGCTGCTCCAACACCCACTACAGGTGCTCCAACAACAACAACAGCTGCTCCAACAACTACAGCTGCTCCGACAACCACTACAGCTGCTCCGACAACCACTACAGCTGCTCCGACAACAACTACAACTGCTCCAACAACAACAACAGCTGCTCCAACAACAACAACTACAGTTGCTCCAACAACAACTACAGCTGCTCCAACAACAACAACAGCTGCTCCAACAACCACTACAGCTGCTCCATCAACAACCACTACAGCTGCTCCGACAACCACTACAGCTGCTCAAACAACTACTACAGCTGCTCCAACAACAACAGCTGCTCCAACAACAACAACTACAGCTGCTCCAACAACAACAACAGCTGCTCCAACAACAACAACTACAGCTGCTCCAACAACCACTACAGCTGCTCCAACAACCACTACAGCTGCTCCGACAACCACTACAGCTGCTCCATCAACAACCACTACAGCTGCTCCGACAACCACTACAGCTGCTCCAACAACAACAACAGCTGCTCCAACAACCACTACAGCTGCTCCAACAACAACCACTACAGCTACTCCGACAACCACTACAGCTGCTCAAACAACTACTACAGCTGCTCCAACAACAACAGCTGCTCCAACAACAACTACAGCTGCTCCAACAACCAATACAGCTGCTCCGACAACAACTACAGCTGCTCCAACAACAACAACAGCTGCTCCGACAACCACTACAGCTGCTCCAACAACAACAACAGCTGCTCCAACAACAACTACAGCTGCTCCAACAACCACTACTGCTGCTCCAACAACCACTACAGCTGCTCCGACAACCACTACAGCTGCTCCAACAACAACCACTACAGCTGCTCCAACAACCACTACAGCTGCTCCGACAACCACTACAGCTGCTCCAACAACAACCACTACAGCTGCTCCAACAACTACAGCTGCTTCGACAACCACTACAGCTGCTCCGACAACCACTACAGCTGCTCAAACAACCACTACAGCTGCTCCGACAACAACTACAGCTGCTCCAACAACAACAACAGCTGCTCTAAAAACAACCACTACAGGTGCTCCAACAACAACGACCGCTGCTCCAACAACAACAGCTGCTCCAACAACCACGACAACTGCTTCGACAACCACTACAGCTGCTCCGACAAAAACTACAGCTGCTCCAACAACAACAACAGCTGCTCCAACAACAACTACAGCTGCTCCAACAACCACTACAGGTGCTCCAACAACTACAGCTGCTCCAACATCTACAGCATCTCCAACAACCACTACAACTGCTCCAACAACAACAACAGCTGCTCCAACAACAACAACTACAGTTGCTCAAACAACAACTACAGCTGCTCGAACAACAACAACAGCTGCTCCAACAACAACAACAGCTGCTCCAACAACCACTACAGCTGCTCCGACAACCACTACAGCTGCTCCAACAACAACAACAGCTGCTCCAACAACAACAACTACAGCTGCTCCAACAACCACTACAGGTGCTCCAACAACAACAACAGCTGCTCCAACAACTACAGCTGCTCCGACAACCACTACAGCTGCTCCAACAACCACTACAGCTGCTCCGACAACAACTACAACTGCTCCAACAACAACAACAGCTGCTCCAACAACAACAACTACAGTTGCTCCAACAACAACTACAGCTGCTCCAACAACAACAACAGCTGCTCCAACAACCACTACAGCTGCTCCATCAACAACCACTACAGCTGCTCCGACAACCACTACAGCTGCTCAAACAACTACTACAGCTGCTCCAACAACAACAGCTACTCCAACAACAACAACTACAGCTGCTCCAACAACCACTACAGCTGCTCCGACAACCACTACAGCTGCTCCAACAACCACTACAGCTGCTCCAACAACAACAACAGCTGCTCCAACAACAACAACTACAGCTGCTCCAACAACCACTACAGCTGCTCCGACAACAACTACAGCTGCGCCAACAACAACCACTACAGCTGCTCCGACAACCACTACAGCTGCTCAAACAACTACTACAGCTAATCCAACAACAACAGCTGCTCCAACAACAACAACTACAGCTGCTCCAACAACCACTACAGCTGCTCCGACAACAACTACAGCTGCTCCAACAACAACAACAGCTGCTCCAACAACTACAGCTGCTCGGACAACCACTACAGCTGCTCCAACAACCACAACAGCTGCTCCGACAACAACTACAACTGCTCCAACAACAACAACAGCTGCTCCAACAACAACAACTACAGTTGCTCCAACAACAACTACAGCTGCTCCAACAACAACAACAGCTGCTCCAACAACCACTACAGCTGCTCCAACAACAACCACTACAGCTGCTCCGACAACCACTACAGCTGCTCCAACAACAACAACAGCTGCTCCGACAACCACTACAGCTGCTCCAACAACAACAACAGCTGCCCCAACAACAACAACTACAGCTGCTCCAACAACCACTACAGCTGCTCCAACAACCACTACAGCTGCTCCCACAACCACTACAGCTGCTCCAACAACAACCACTACAGCTGCTCCAACAACAACAACAGCTGCTCCAACAACAACAACTACAGTTGCTCCAACAACAACTACAGCTGCTCCAACAACAACAACAGCTGCTCCAACAACCACTACAGCTGCTCCATCAACAACCACTACAGCTGCTCCGACAACCACTACAGCTGCTCCAACAACAACAACAGCTGCTCCAACAACAACAACTACAGCTGCTCCAACAACCACTACAGCTGCTCCAACAACCACTACAGCTGCTCCCACAACCACTACAGCTGCTCCAACAACAACCACTACAGTTGCTCCAACAACAACTACAGCTGCTCCAACAACAACAACAGCTGCTCCAACAACCACTACAGCTGCTCCATCAACAACCACTACAGCTGCTCCGACAACCACTACAGCTGCTCCATCAACAACCACTACAGCTGCTCCGACAACCACTACAGCTGCTCAAACAACTACTACAGCTGCTCCAACAACAACAGCTACTCCAACAACAACAACTACAGCTGCTCCAACAACCACTACAGCTGCTCCGACAACCACTACAGCTGCTCCAACAACCACTACAGCTGCTCCAACAACAACAACAGCTGCTCCAACAACAACAACTACAGCTGCTCCAACAACCACTACAGCTGCTCCGACAACAACTACAGCTGCGCCAACAACAACCACTACAGCTGCTCCGACAACCACTACAGCTGCTCAAACAACTACTACAGCTAATCCAACAACAACAGCTGCTCCAACAACAACAACTACAGCTGCTCCAACAACCACTACAGCTGCTCCGACAACAACTACAGCTGCTCCAACAACAACAACAGCTGCTCCAACAACTACAGCTGCTCGGACAACCACTACAGCTGCTCCAACAACCACAACAGCTGCTCCGACAACAACTACAACTGCTCCAACAACAACAACAGCTGCTCCAACAACAACAACTACAGTTGCTCCAACAACAACTACAGCTGCTCCAACAACAACAACAGCTGCTCCAACAACCACTACAGCTGCTCCAACAACAACCACTACAGCTGCTCCGACAACCACTACAGCTGCTCCAACAACAACAACAGCTGCTCCGACAACCACTACAGCTGCTCCAACAACCACTACAGCTGCCCCAACAACAACAACTACAGCTGCTCCAACAACCACTACAGCTGCTCCAACAACCACTACAGCTGCTCCCACAACCACTACAGCTGCTCCAACAACAACCACTACAGCTGCTCCAACAACAACAACAGCTGCTCCAACAACAACAACTACAGTTGCTCCAACAACAACTACAGCTGCTCCAACAACAACAACAGCTGCTCCAACAACCACTACAGCTGCTCCATCAACAACCACTACAGCTGCTCCGACAACCACTACAGCTGCTCCAACAACAACAACAGCTGCTCCAACAACAACAACTACAGCTGCTCCAACAACCACTACAGCTGCTCCAACAACCACTACAGCTGCTCCCACAACCACTACAGCTGCTCCAACAACAACCACTACAGTTGCTCCAACAACAACTACAGCTGCTCCAACAACAACAACAGCTGCTCCAACAACCACTACAGCTGCTCCATCAACAACCACTACAGCTGCTCCGACAACCACTACAGCTGCTCAAACAACTACTACAGCTAATCCAACAACAACAGCTGCTCCAACAACAACAACTACAGCTGCTCCAACAACCACTACAGCTGCTCCGACAACAACTACAGCTGCTCCAACAACAACAACAGCTGCTCCAACAACTACAGCTGCTCGGACAACCACTACAGCTGCTCCAACAACCACAACAGCTGCTCCGACAACAACTACAACTGCTCCAACAACAACAACAGCTGCTCCAACAACAACAACTACAGTTGCTCCAACAACAACTACAGCTGCTCCAACAACAACAACAGCTGCTCCAACAACCACTACAGCTGCTCCAACAACAACCACTACAGCTGCTCCGACAACCACTACAGCTGCTCAAACAACTACTACAGCTGCTCCAACAACAACAGCTGCTCCAACAACAACAACTACAGCTGCTCCAACAACCACTACAGCTGCTCCGACAACAACTACAGCTGCTCCAACAACAACAACAGCTGCTCCGACAACCACTACAGCTGCTCCGACAACCACTACAGCTGCTCCAACAACAACTACAGCTGCTCCAACAACAACAACAGCTGCTCCAACAACCACTACAGCTGCTCCGACAACCACTACAGCTGCTCCAACAACAACCACTAAAGCTGCTCCAACAACCACTACAGCTGCTCCGACAACCACTACAGCTGCTCCAACAACAACCACTACAGCTGCTCCGACAACTACAGCTGCTTCGACAACCACTACAGCTGCTCCGACAACCCCTACAGCTGCTCAAACAACCACTACAGCTGCTCCGACAACATCTACAGCTGCTCCAACAACAACAACAGCTGCTCTAAAAACAACCACTACAGGTCCTCCAACAACAACGACCGCTGCTCCAACAACAACAGCTGCTCCAACAACCACGACAACTGCTTCGACAACCACTACAGCTGCTCCGACAAAAACTACAGCTGCTCCAACAACAACAACAGCTGCTCCAACAACAACTACAGCTGCTCCAACAACCACTACAGGTGCTCCAACAACTACAGCTGCTCCAACATCTACAGCATCTCCAACAACCACTACAACTGCTCCAACAACAACAACAGCTGCTCCAACAACGACAACTACAGTTGCTCAAACAACAACTACAGCTGCTCGAACAACAACAACAGCTGCTCCAACAAAAACAACAGCTGCTCCAACAACCACTACAGCTGCTCCGACAACCACTACAGCTGCTCCATCAACAACAACAGCTGCTCCAACAACAACAACTACAGCTGCTCCAACAACCACTACAGCTGCTCCAACAACAACAGCTGCTCCAACAACAACAACTACAGCTGCTCCAACAACAACAACAGCTGCTCCAACAACAACAACTACAGCTGCTCCAACAACCACTACAGCTGCTCCGACAACCACTACAGCTGCTCAAACAACTACTACAGCTGCTCCAACAACAACAGCTACTCCAACAACAACAACTACCGCTGCTCCAACAACCACTACAGCTGCTCCAACAACAACAACAGCTGCTCCAACAACAACTACAGCTGCTCCAACAACCACTACAGCTGCTCCAACAACCACTACAGCTGCTCCGACAACAACTACAGCTGCTCCAATAACAACAACTACAGCTGCTCCAACAACCACTACAGCTGCTCTGACAACAACTACAGCTGCTCCAACAACAACAACAGCTGCTCCAACAACTACAGCTGCTCGGACAACCACTACAGCTGCTCCAACAACCACAACAGCTGCTCCGACAACAACTACAACTGCTCCAACAACAACAACAGCTGCTCCAACAACAACAACTACAGTTGCTCCAACAACAACTACAGCTGCTCCAACAACAACAACAGCTGCTCCAACAACCACTACAGCTGCTCCAACAACAACCACTACAGCTGCTCCGACAACCACTACAGCTGCTCAAACAACTACTACAGCTGCTCCAACAACAACAGCTGCTCCAACAACAACAACTACAGCTGCTCCAACAACCACTACAGCTGCTCCGACAACAACTACAGCTGCTCCAACAACAACAACAGCTGCTCCGACAACCACTACAGCTGCTCCAAAAACAACAACAGCTGCTCCAACAACAACAACTACAGCTGCTCCAACAACCACTACAGCTGCTCCAACAACCACTACAGCTGCTCCCACAACCACTACAGCTGCTCCAACAACAACCACTACAGCTGCTCCAACAACAACAACAGCTGCTCCAACAACAACAACTACAGTTGCTCCAACAACAACTACAGCTGCTCCAACAACAACAACAGCTGCTCCAACAACCACTACAGCTGCTCCATCAACAACCACTACAGCTGCTCCGACAACCACTACAGCTGCTCAAACAACAACTACAGCTGCTCCAACAACAACAACAGCTGCTCCAATAACAACTACAGCTGCTCCAACAACAACCACTACAGCTGCTCCGACAACCACTACAGCTGCTCAAACAACTACTACAGCTGCTCCAACAACAACAACAGCTGCTCCAACAACCACTACAGCTGCTCCGACAACCACTACAGCTGCTCCAACAACAACTACAGCTGCTCCAACAACAACAACAGCTGCTCCAACAACCACTACAGCTGCTCCGACAACAACAACAGCTGCTCCAACAACATCTACAGCATATCCAACAACTACAACTGCTCCAACAACAACAACAGCTGCTCCAACAACAACTACAGCTGCTCAAACAACCACTACAGCTGCTCCATCAACAACCACTACAGCTGCTCCGACAACCACTACAGCTGCTCAAACAACAACTACAGCTGCTCCAACAACAACAACAGCTGCTCCAACAACAACTACAGCTGCTCCAACAACAACCACTACAGCTGCTCCGACAACCACTACAGCTGCTCAAACAACTACTACAGCTGCTCCAACAACAACAACAGCTGCTCCAACAACAGCTACAGCTGCTCCGACAACCACTACAGCTGCTCCAACAACAACTACAGCTGCTCCAACAACAACAACAGCTGCTCCAACAACCACTACAGCTGCTCCGACAACAACAACAGCTGCTCCAACAACTACTACAGCTGCTCCTACAACATCTACAGCATATCCAACAACTACAACTGCTCCAACAACAACAACAGCTGCTCCAACAACAACTACAGCTGCTCAAACAACCACTACAGTTGCTCCAACAACAACAACAGCTGCTCCAACAACTACAGCTGCTCCAACAACTACAGCTGCTCCGACAACCACTACAGCTGCTCCGACAACCACTACAGCCGCTCCAAGAACCACTACAGCTGCTCCAACAACCACTACAGGTGCTCCAACAACAACAACAGCTGCTCCAACAACTACAGCTGCTCCGACAACCACTACAGCTGCTCCGACAACCACTACAGCTGCTCCGACAACAACTACAACTGCTCCAACAACAACAACAGCTGCTCCAACAACAACAACTACAGTTGCTCCAACAACAACTACAGCTGCTCCAACAACAACAACAGCTGCTCCAACAACCACTACAGCTGCTCCATCAACAACCACTACAGCTGCTCCGACAACCACTACAGCTGCTCAAACAACTACTACAGTTGCTCCAACAACAACAGCTGCTCCAACAACAACAACTACAGCTGCTCCAACAACAACAACAGCTGCTCCAACAACAACAACTACAGCTGCTCCAACAACCACTACAGCTGCTCCAACAACCACTACAGCTGCTCCGACAACCACTACAGCTGCTCCAACAACCACTACAGCTGCTCCGACAACAACTACAACTGCTCCAACAACAACTACAGCTGCTCCAACAACCACTACAGCTGCTCCGACAACAACTACAACTGCTCCAACAACCACTACAGCTGCTCCAACAACAACAACAGCTGCTCCAACAACAACAACTACAGCTGCTGCAACAACCACTACAGCTGCTCCGACAACAACTACAGCTGCGCCAACAACAACCACTACAGCTGCTCCGACAACCACTACAGCTGCTCAAACAACTACTACAGCTAATCCAACAACAACAACAGCTGCTCAAACAACTACAGCTGCTCGGACAACCACTACAGCTGCTCCAACAACCACTACAGCTGCTCCGACAACAACTACAACTGCTCCAACAACAACAACAGCTGCTCCAACAACAACAACTACAGTTGCTCCAACAACAACTACAGCTGCTCCAACAACAACAACAGCTGCTCCAACAACCACTACAGCTGCTCCAACAACAACCACTACAGCTACTCCGACAACCACTACAGCTGCTCAAACAACTACTACAGCTGCTCCAACAACAACAGCTGCTCCAAAAACAACTACAGCTGCTCCAACAACCACTACAGCTGCTCCGACAACAACTACAGCTGCTCCAACAACAACTACAGCTGCTCCAACAACAACAACAGCTGCTCCAACAACATCTACAGCTGCTCCAACAACCACTACAGCTGCTCCGACAACCACTACAGCTGCTCCAACAACAACAACAGCTGCTCCAACAACAACAACTACAGCTGCTCCAACAACCACTACAGCTGCTCCAACAACCACTATGGGTGCTCCAACAACAAAAACAGCTGCTCCAACAACTACAGCTGCTCCGACATCCACTACAGCTGCTCCGACAACCACTACAGCTGCTCCGACAACAACTACAACTGCTCCAACAACAACAACAGCTGCTCCAACAACAACTACAGTTGCTCCAACAACAACTACAGCTGCTCCAACAACAACAACAGCTGCTCCAACAACCACTACAGCTGCTCCATCAACAACCACTACAGCTGCTCCGACAACCACTACAGCTGCTCAAACAACTACTACAGCTGCTCCAACAACAACAGCTACTCCAACAACAACAACTACAGCTGCTCCAACAACCACTACAGCTGCTCCGACAACCACTACAGCTGCTCCAACAACCACTACAGCTGCTCCAACAACAACAACAGCTGCTCCAACAACAACAACTACAGCTGCTCCAACAACCACTACAGCTGCTCCGACAACAACTACAGCTGCGCCAACAACAACCACTACAGCTGCTCCGACAACCACTACAGCTGCTCAAACAACTACTACAGCTAATCCAACAACAACAGCTGCTCCAACAACAACAACTACAGCTGCTCCAACAACCACTACAGCTGCTCCGACAACAACTACAGCTGCTCCAACAACAACAACAGCTGCTCCAACAACTACAGCTGCTCGGACAACCACTACAGCTGCTCCAACAACCACAACAGCTGCTCCGACAACAACTACAACTGCTCCAACAACAACAACACCTGCTCCAACAACAACAACTACAGTTGCTCCAACAACAACTACAGCTGCTCCAACAACAACAACAGCTGCTCCAACAACCACTACAGCTGCTCCAACAACAACCACTACAGCTGCTCCGACAACCACTACAGCTGCTCAAACAACTACTACAGCTGCTCCAACAACAACAGCTGCTCCAACAACAACAACTACAGCTGCTCCAACAACCACTACAGCTGCTCCGACAACAACTACAGCTGCTCCAACAACAACAACAGCTGCTTCAACAACAACAACTACAGCTGCTCCAACAACCACTACAGCTGCTCCAACAACCACTACAGCTGCTCCCACAACCACTACAGCTGCTCCAACAACAACCACTACAGCTGCTCCAACAACAACAACAGCTGCTCCAACAACAACAACTACAGTTGCTCCAACAACAACTACAGCTGCTCCAACAACAACAACAGCTGCTCCAACAACCACTACAGCTGCTCCATCAACAACCACTACAGCTGCTCCGACAACCACTACAGCTGCTCCAACAACAACAACAGCTGCTCCAACAACAACAACTACAGCTGCTCCAACAACCACTACAGCTGCTCCAACAACCACTACAGCTGCTCCCACAACCACTACAGCTGATCCAACAACAACCACTACAGTTGCTCCAACAACAACAACAGCTGCTCCAACAACAACAACAGCTGCTCCAACAACCACTACAGCTGCTCCATCAACAACCACTACAGCTGCTCCGACAACCACTACAGCTGCTCAAACAACTACTACAGCTAATCCAACAACAACAGCTGCTCCAACAACAACAACTACAGCTGCTCCAACAACCACTACAGCTGCTCCGACAACAACTACAGCTGCTCCAACAACAACAACAGCTGCTCCAACAACTACAGCTGCTCGGACAACCACTACAGCTGCTCCAACAACCACAACAGCTGCTCCGACAACAACTACAACTGCTCCAACAACAACAGCTGCTCCAACAACAACAACTACAGTTGCTCCAACAACAACTACAGCTGCTCCAACAACAACAACAGCTGCTCCAACAACCACTACAGCTGCTCCAACAACAACCACTACAGCTGCTCCGACAACCACTACAGCTGCTCAAACAACTACTACAGCTGCTCCAACAACAACAGCTGCTCCAACAACAACAACTACAGCTGCTCCAACAACCACTACAGCTGCTCAGACAACAACTACAGCTGCTCCAACAACAACAACAGCTGCTCCGACAACCACTACAGCTGCTCCAACAACAACAACAGCTGCTCCAACAACAACTACAGCTGCTCCAACAACCACTACAGCTGCTCCAACAACCACTACAGCTGCTCCCACAACCACTACAGCTGCTCCAACAACAACCACTACAGCTGCTCCAACAACAACAACAGCTGCTCCAACAACAACAACTACAGTTGCTCCAACAACAACTACAGCTGCTCCAACAACAACAACAGCTGCTCCAACAACCACTACAGCTGCTCCATCAACAACCACTACAGCTGCTCCGACAACCACTACAGCTGCTCAAACAACAACTACAGCTGCTCCAACAACAACAACAGCTGCTCCAACAACAACTACAGCTGCTCCAACAACAACCACTACAGCTGCTCCGACAACCACTACAGCTGCTCAAACAACTACTACAGCTGCTCCAACAACAACAACAGCTGCTCCAACAACCACTACAGCTGCTCCGACAACCACTACAGCTGCTCCAACAACAACTACAGCTGCTCCAACAACAACAACAGCTGCTCCAACAACCACTACAGCTGCTCCGACAACAACAACAGCTGCTCCAACAACTACTACAGCTGCTCCAACAACATCTACAGCATATCCAACAACTACAACTGCTCCAACAACAACAACAGCTGCTCCAACAACCACTACAGCTGCTCCAACAACAACCACTACAGCTGCTCCGACAACCACTACAGCTGCTCAAACAACAACTACAGCTGCTCCAACAACAACAACAGCTGCTCCAACAACAACTACAGCTGCTCCAACAACAACCACTACAGCTGCTCCAACAACAACTACAGCTGCTCCAACAACAACAACAGCTGCTCCAACAACATCTACAGCATATCCAACAACTACAACTGCTCCAACAACAACAACAGCTGCTCCAACAACAACAACAGCTGCTCCAACAACTACAGCTGCTCCGACAACCACTACAGCTGCTCCGACAACCACTACAGCTGCTCCGACAACAACTACAACTGCTCCAACAACAACAACAGCTGCTCCAACAACAACAACTACAGTTGCTCCAACAACAACTACAGCTGCTCCAACAACAACAACAGCTGCTCCGACAACAACTACAGCTGCTCCAACAACAACAACAGCTGCTCCAACAACTACAGCTGCTCGGACAACCACTACAGCTGCTCCAACAACCACAACAGCTGCTCCGACAACAACTACAACTGCTCCAACAACAACAACACCTGCTCCAACAACAACAACTACAGCTGCTCCAACAACCACTACAGCTGCTCCAACAACCACTACAGCTGCTCCCACAACCACTACAGCTGCTCCAACAACAACCACTACAGTTGCTCCAACAACAACAACAGCTGCTCCAACAACAACAACAGCTGCTCCAACAACCACTACAGCTGCTCCATCAACAACCACTACAGCTGCTCCGACAACCACTACAGCTGTTCAAACAACTACTACAGCTAATCCAACAACAACAGCTGCTCCAACAACAACAACTACAGCTGCTCCAACAACCACTACAGCTGCTCCGACAACAACTACAGCTGCTCCAACAACAACAACAGCTGCTCCAACAACTACAGCTGCTCGGACAACCACTACAGCTGCTCCAACAACCACAACAGCTGCTCCGACAACAACTACAACTGCTCCAACAACAACAACAGCTGCTCCAACAACAACAACTACAGTTGCTCCAACAACAACTACAGCTGCTCCAACAACAACAACAGCTGCTCCAACAACCACTACAGCTGCTCCAACAACAACCACTACAGCTGCTCCGACAACCACTACAGCTGCTCAAACAACTACTACAGCTGCTCCAACAACAACAGCTGCTCCAACAACAACAACTACAGCTGCTCCAACAACCACTACAGCTGCTCAGACAACAACTACAGCTGCTCCAACAACAACAACAGCTGCTCCGACAACCACTACAGCTGCTCCAACAACAACAACAGCTGCTCCAACAACAACTACAGCTGCTCCAACAACCACTACAGCTGCTCCAACAACCACTACAGCTGCTCCCACAACCACTACAGCTGCTCCAACAACAACCACTACAGCTGCTCCAACAACAACAACAGCTGCTCCAACAACAACAACTACAGTTGCTCCAACAACAACTACAGCTGCTCCAACAACAACAACAGCTGCTCCAACAACCACTACAGCTGCTCCATCAACAACCACTACAGCTGCTCCGACAACCACTACAGCTGCTCAAACAACAACTACAGCTGCTCCAACAACAACAACAGCTGCTCCAACAACAACTACAGCTGCTCCAACAACAACCACTACAGCTGCTCCGACAACCACTACAGCTGCTCAAACAACTACTACAGCTGCTCCAACAACAACAACAGCTGCTCCAACAACCACTACAGCTGCTCCGACAACCACTACAGCTGCTCCAACAACAACTACAGCTGCTCCAACAACAACAACAGCTGCTCCAACAACCACTACAGCTGCTCCGACAACAACAACAGCTGCTCCAACAACTACTACAGCTGCTCCAACAACATCTACAGCATATCCAACAACTACAACTGCTCCAACAACAACAACAGCTGCTCCAACAACCACTACAGCTGCTCCATCAACAACCACTACAGCTGCTCCGACAACCACTACAGCTGCTCAAACAACAACTACAGCTGCTCCAACAACAACAACAGCTGCTCCAACAACAACTACAGCTGCTCCAACAACAACCACTACAGCTGCTCCAACAACAACAACAGCTGCTCCAACAACATCTACAGCATATCCAACAACTACAACTGCTCCAACAACAACAACAGCTGCTCCAACAACAACAACAGCTGCTCCAACAACTACAGCTGCTCCGACAACCACTACAGCTGCTCCGACAACCACTACAGCTGCTCCGACAACAACTACAACTGCTCCAACAACAACAACAGCTGCTCCAACAACAACAACTACAGTTGCTCCAACAACAACTACAGCTGCTCCAACAACAACAACAGCTGCTCCAACAACCACTACAGCTGCTCCATCAACAACCACTACAGCTGCTCCGACAACCACTACAGCTGCTCAAACAACAACTACAGCTGCTCCGACAACAACAACAGCTGCTCCAACAACAACTACAGCTGCTCCAACAACAACCACTACAGCTGCTCCGACAACCACTACAGCTGCTCCAACAACAACAACAGCTGCTCCAACAACCACTACAGCTGCTCCGACAACAACAACAGCTGCTCCAACAACTACTACAGCTGCTCCAACAACATCTACAGCATATCCAACAACTACAACTGCTCCAACAACAACAACAGCTGCTCCAACAACCACTACAGCTGCTCCATCAACAACCACTACAGCTGCTCCGACAACCACTACAGCTGCTCAAACAACAACTACAGCTGCTCCAACAACAACAACAGCTGCTCCAACAACAACTACAGCTGCTCCAACAACAACCACTACAGCTGCTCCGACAACCACTTCAGCTGCTCAAACAACTACTACAGCTGCTCCAACAACAACAATAGCTGCTCCAACAACCACTACAGCTGCTCCGACAACCACTACAGCTGCTCCAACAACAACTACAGCTGCTCCAACAACAACAACAGCTGCTCCAACAACCACTACAGCTGCTCCGACAACAACAACAGCTGCTCCAACAACTACTTCAGCTGCTCCAACAACATCTACAGCATATCCAACAACTACAACTGCTCCAACAACAACAACAGCTGCTCCAACAACAACTACAGCTGCTCAAACAACCACTACAGTTGCTCCAACAACAACAACAGCTGCTCCAACAACTACAGCTGCTCCGACAACCACTACAGCTGCTCCAACAACAACAACAGCTGCTCCAACAACAACTACAGCTGCTCCAACAACAACCACTACAGCTGCTCCGACAACCACTACAGCTGCTCAAACAACTACTACAGCTGCTCCAACAACAACAATAGCTGCTCCAACAACCACTACAGCTGCTCCGACAACCACTACAGCTGCTCCAACAACAACTACAGCTGCTCCAACAACAACAACAGCTGCTCCAACAACCACTACAGCTGCTCCGACAACAACAACAGCTGCTCCAACAACTACTTCAGCTGCTCCAACAACATCTACAGCATATCCAACAACTACAACTGCTCCAACAACAACAACAGCTGCTCCAACAACAACTACAGCTGCTCAAACAACCACTACAGTTGCTCCAACAACAACAACAGCTGCTCCAACAACTACAGCTGCTCCGACAACCACTACAGCTGCTCCGACAACCACTACAGCCGCTCCAACAACCACTACAGCTGCTCCAACAACCACTACAGGTGCTCCAACAACAACAACAGCTGCTCCAACAACTACAGCTGCTCCGACAACCACTACAGCTGCTCCGACAACCACTACAGCTGCTCCGACAACAACTACAACTGCTCCAACAACAACAACAGCTGCTCCAACAACAACAACTACAGTTGCTCCAACAACAACTACAGCTGCTCCAACAACAACAACAGCTGCTCCAACAACCACTACAGCTGCTCCATCAACAACCACTACAGCTGCTCCGACAACCACTACAGCTGCTCCATCAACAACCACTACAGCTGCTCCGACAACCACTACAGCTGCTCCAACAACAACAACAGCTGCTCCAACAACCACTACAGCTGCTCCAACAACAACCACTACAGCTACTCCGACAACCACTACAGCTGCTCAAACAACTACTACAGCTGCTCCAACAACAACAGCTGCTCCAACAACAACTACAGCTGCTCCAACAACCAATACAGCTGCTCCGACAACAACTACAGCTGCTCCAACAACAACAACAGCTGCTCCAACAACCACTACAGCTGCTCCAACAACAACAACAGCTGCTCCAACAACAACAACTACAGCTGCTCCAACAACCACTACAGCTGCTCCAACAACCACTACAGCTGCTCCGACAACCACTACAGCTGCTCCAACAACAACCACTACAGCTGCTCCAACAACCACTACAGCTGCTCCGACAACCACTACAGCTGCTCCAACAACAACCATTACAGCTGCTCCGACAACTACAGCTGCTTCGACAACCACTACAGCTGCTCCGACAACCACTACAGCTGCTCAAACAACCACTACAGCTGCTCCGACAACAACTACAGCTGCTCCAACAACAACAACAGCTGCTCTAAAAACAACCACTACAGGTGCTCCAACAACAACGACCGCTGCTCCAACAACAACGGCTGCTCCAACAACCACGACAACTGCTTCGACAACCACTACAGCTGCTCCGACAAAAACTACAGCTGCTCCAACAACAACAACAGCTGCTCCAACAACAACTACAGCTGCTCCAACAACCACTACAGCTGCTCCAACAACTACAGCTGCTCCAACATCTACAGCATCTCCAACAACCACTACAACTGCTCCAACAACAACAACAGCTGCTCCAACAACAACAACTACAGTTGCTCAAACAACAACTACAGCTGCTCGAACAACAACAACAGCTGCTCCAACAACAACAACAGCTGCTCCAACAACCACTACAGCTGCTCCGACAAACACTACAGCTGCTCCAACAACAACAACAGCTGCTCCAACAACAACAACTACAGCTGCTCCAACAACCACTACAGGTGCTCCAACAACAACAACAGCTGCTCCAACAACTACAGCTGCTCCGACAACCACTACAGCTGCTCCGACAACCACTACAGCTGCTCCGACAACAACTACAACTGCTCCAACAACAACAACAGCTGCTCCAACAACAACAACTACAGTTGCTCCAACAACAACTACAGCTGCTCCAACAACAACAACAGCTGCTCCAACAACCACTACAGCTGCTCCATCAACAACCACTACAGCTGCTCCGACAACCACTACAGCTGCTCAAACAACTACTACAGCTGCTCCAACAACAACAGCTACTCCAACAACAACAACTACAGCTGCTCCAACAACCACTACAGCTGCTCCGACAACCACTACAGCTGCTCCAACAACCACTACAGCTGCTCCAACAACAACAACAGCTGCTCCAACAACAACAACTACAGCTGCTCCAACAACCACTACAGCTGCTCCGACAACAACTACAGCTGCGCCAACAACAACCACTACAGCTGCTCCGACAACCACTACAGCTGCTCAAACAACTACTACAGCTAATCCAACAACAACAGCTGCTCCAACAACAACAACTACAGCTGCTCCAACAACCACTACAGCTGCTCCGACAACAACTACAGCTGCTCCAACAACAACAACAGCTGCTCCAACAACTACAGCTGCTCGGACAACCACTACAGCTGCTCCAACAACCACAACAGCTGCTCCGACAACAACTACAACTGCTCCAACAACAACAACAGCTGCTCCAACAACAACAGCTACAGTTGCTCCAACAACAACTACAGCTGCTCCAACAACAACAACAGCTGCTCCAACAACCCCTACAGCTGCTCCAACAACAACCACTACAGCTGCTCCGACAACCACTACAGCTGCTCAAACAACTACTACAGCTGCTCCAACAACAACAGCTGCTCCAACAACAACAACTACAGCTGCTCCAACAACCACTACAGCTGCTCCGACAACAACTACAGCTGCTCCAACAACAACAACAGCTGCTCCGACAACCACTACAGCTGCTTCAACAACAACAACAGCTGCTCCAACAACAACAACTACAGCTGCTCCAACAACCACTACAGCTGCTCCAACAACCACTACAGCTGCTCCCACAACCACTACAGCTGCTCCAACAACAACCACTGCAGCTGCTCCAACAACAACAACAGCTGCTCCAACAACAACAACTACAGTTGCTCCAACAACAACTACAGCTGCTCCAACAACAACAACAGCTGCTCCAACAACCACTACAGCTGCTCCATCAACAACCACTACAGCTGCTCCGACAACCACTACAGCTGCTCCAACAACAACAACAGCTGCTCCAACAACAACAACTACAGCTGCTCCAACAACCACTACAGCTGCTCCCACAACCACTACAGCTGCTCCAACAACAACCACTACAGTTGCTCCAACAACAACTACAGCTGCTCCAACAACAACAACAGCTGCTCCAACAACCACTACAGCTGCTCCATCAACAACCACTACAGCTGCTCCGACAACCACTACAGCTGCTCAAACAACTACTACAGCTAATCCAACAACAACAGCTGCTCCAACAACAACAACTACAGCTGCTCCAACAACCACTACAGCTGCTCCGACAACAACTACAGCTGCTCCAACAACAACAACAGCTGCTCCAACAACTACAGCTGCTCGGACAACCACTACAGCTGCTCCAACAACCACAACAGCTTCTCCGACAACAACTACAACTGCTCCAACAACAACAACAGCTGCTCCAACAACAACAACTACAGTTGCTCCAACAACAACTACAGCTGCTCCAACAACAACAACAGCTGCTCCAACAACCACTACAGCTGCTCCAACAACAACCACTACAGTTGCTCCGACAACCACTACAGCTGCTCAAACAACCACTACAGCTGCTCCGACAACAACAACAGCTGCTCCAACAACTACTACAGCTGCTCCAACAACATCTACAGCATATCCAACAACTACAGCTGCTCCAACAACCACTACAGCTGCTCCGACAACAACTACAACTGCTCCAACAACCACTACAGCTGCTCCGACAACAACTACAGCTGCTCCAACAACAACAACTACAGCTGCTCCAACAACCACTACAGCTGCTCCGACAACAACTACAGCTGCGCCAACAACAACCACTACAGCTGCTCCGACAACCACTACAGCTGCTCAAACAACTACTACAGCTAATCCAACAACAACAGCTGCTCCAACAACAACAACTACAGCTGCTCCAACAACCACTACAGCTGCTCCGACAACAACTACAGCTGCTCCAACAACAACAACAGCTGCTCCAACAACTACAGCTGCTCGGACAACCACTACAGCTGCTCCAACAACCACTACAGCTGCTCCGACAACAACTACAACTGCTTCAACAACAACAACAGCTGCTCCAACAACAACAACTGCAGTTGCTCCAACAACAACTACAGCTGCTCCAAAAACCACTACAGCTGCTCCAACAACAACCACTACAGCTGCTCCGACAACCACTACAGCTGCTCAAACAACTACTACAGCTGCTCCAACAACAACAGCTGCTCCAACAACAACTACAGCTGCTCCAACAACCACTACAGCTGCTTCGACAACAACTACAGCTGCTCCGACAACAACAACAGCTGCTCCAACAACAACAACAGCTGCTCCAACAACAACAACTACAGCTGCTCCAACAACCACTACAGCTGCTCCAACAACCACTACAGCTGCTCCGACAACCACTACAGCTGCTCCAACAACAACCACTACAGCTGCTCCAACAACCACTACAGCTGCTCCGACAACCACTACAGCTGCTCCAACAACAACCACTACAGCTGCTCCGACAACTACAGCCGCTCCAACAACCACTACAGCTGCTCCAACATCGACTACAGGTGCTCCAACAACAACAACAGCTGCTCCAACAACTACAGCTGCTCCGACAACCACTACAGCTGCTTCGACAACCACTACAGCTGCTCCGACAACAACTACAACTGCTCCAACAACAACAACAGCTGCTCCAACAACAACAACTACAGTTGCTCCAACAACAACTACAGCTGCTCCAACAACAACAACAGCTGCTCCAACAACCACTACAGCTGCTCCATCAACAACCACTACAGCTGCTCCGACAACCACTACAGCTGCTCAAACTACTACTACAGCTGCTCCAACAACCACTACAGGTGCTCCAACAACAACAACTACAGCTGCTCCAACAACAACAACAGCTGCTCCAACAACAACAACTACAGCTGCTCCAACAACCACTACAGCTGCTCCAACAACCACTACAGCTGCTCCGACAACCACTACAGCTGCTCCGACAACAACTACAACTGCTCCAACAACAACAACAGCTGCTCCAACAACAACAACTACAGCTGCTCCAACAACCACTACAGCTGCTCCAACAACAACTACAGCTGCTCCAACAACCACTACAGCTGCTCCGACAACAACTACAACTGCTCCAACAAAAACAACAGCTGCTCCAACAACAACAACTACAGTTGCTCCAACAACAACAACAGCTGCTCCAACAACAACAACAGCTGCTCCAAAAACCACTACAGCTGTTCCGACAACCACTACAGCTGCTCCAACAACCACTACAGCTGCTCCGACAACAACTACAACTGCTCCAACAACCACTACAGCTGCTCCGACAACAACTACAGCTGCTCCAACAACAACAACTACAGCTGCTCCAACAACCACTACAGCTGCTCCGACAACAACTACAGCTGCGCCAACAACAACCACTACAGCTGCTCCGACAACCACTACAGCTGCTCAAACAACTACTACAGCTAATCCAACAACAACAGCTGCTCCAACAACAACAACTACAGCTGCTCCAACAACCACTACAGCTGCTCCGACAACAACTACAGCTGCTCCAACAACAACAACAGCTGCTCCAACAACTACAGCTGCTCGGACAACCACTACAGCTGCTCCAACAACCACTACAGCTGCTCCGACAACAACTACAACTGCTCCAACAACAACAACAGCTGCTCCAACAACAACAACTGCAGTTGCTCCAACAACAACTACAGCTGCTCCAACAACAACAACAGCTGCTCCAAAAACCACTACAGCTGCTCCAACAACAACCACTACAGCTGCTCCGACAACCACTACAGCTGCTCAAACAACTACTACAGCTGCTCCAACAACAACAGCTGCTCCGACAACAACAACAGCTGCTCCGACAACCACTACAGCTGCTCCAACAACAACAACAGCTGCTCCAACAACAACAACTACAGCTGCTCCAACAACCACTACAGCTGCTCCAACAACCACTACAGCTGCTCCGACAACCACTACAGCTGCTCCAACAACAACCACTACAGCTGCTCCAACAACCACTACAGCTGCTCCGACAACCACTACAGCTGCTCCAACAACAACCACTACAGCTGCTCCGACAACTACAGCTGCTTCGACAACCACTACAGCTGCTCAAACAACCACTACAGCTGCTCCGACAACAACTACAGCTGCTCCAACAACAACAACAGCTGCTCTAAAAACAACCACTACAGGTGCTCCAACAACAACGACCGCTGCTCCAACAACAACAGCTGCTCCAACAACCACGACAACTGCTTCGACAACCACTACAGCTGCTCCGACAAAAACTACAGCTGCTCCAACAACAACAACAGCTGATCCAACAACAACTACAGCTGCTCCAACAACCACTACAGGTGCTCCAACAACTACAGCTGCTCCAACATCTACAGCATCTCCAACAACCACTACAACTGCTCCAACAACAACAACAGCTGCTCCAACAACAACAACTACAGTTGCTCAAACAACAACTACAGCTGCTCGAACAACAACAACAGCTGCTCCAACAACAACAACAGCTGCTCCAACAACCACTACAGCTGCTCCGACAACCACTACAGCTGCTCCAACAACAACAACAGCTGCTCCAACAACTACAGCTGCTCCAACAACAACAACAGCTGCTCCAACAACAACAACTACAGTTGCTCCAACAACAACTACAGCTGCTCCAACAACAACAACAGCTGCTCCAACAACCACGACAGCTGCTCCATCAACAACCACTACAGCTGCTCCGACAACCACTACAGCTGCTCAAACAACTACTACAGCTGCTCCAACAACAACAGCTGCTCCAACAACAACAACTGCAGCTGATCCAACAACCACTACAGCTGCTCAAACAACCACTACAGCTGCTCCGACAACAACTACAGCTGCTCCAACAACAACAACAGCTGCTCTAAAAACAACCACTACAGGTGCTCCAACAACAACGACCGCTGCTCCAACAACAACAGCTGCTCCAACAACCACGACAACTGCTTCGACAACCACTACAGCTGCTCCGACAACAACAACAGCTGCTCCAACAACAACAACAGCTGCTCCAAAAACCACTACAGCTGCTCCGACAACCACTACAGCTGCTCCAACAACCACTACAGCTGCTCCGACAACAACTACAACTGCTCCAACAACCACTACAGCTGCTCCAACAACAACAACAGCTGCTCCAACAACAACAACTACAGCTGCTCCAACAACCACTACAGCTGCTCCGACAACAACTACAGCTGCGCCAACAACAACCACTACAGTTGCTCCGACAACCACTACAGCTGCTCAAACAACTACTACAGCTAATCCAACAACAACAGCTGCTCCAACAACAACAACTACAGCTGCTCCAACAACCACTACAGCTGCTCCGACAACAACTACAGCTGCTCCAACAACAACAACAGCTGCTCCAACAACTACAGCTGCTCGGACAACCACTACAGCTGCTCCAACAACCACTACAGCTGCTCCGACAACAACTACAACTGCTCCAACAACAACAACAGCTGCTCCAACAACAACAGCTGCTCCAACAACAACAACTACAGCTGCTCCAACAACAACTACAGCTGCTCCGACAACAACTACAGCTGCTCCAACAACAACAACAGCTGCTCCAACAACCACTACAGCTGCTCCGACAACCACTACAGCTGCTCCAACAACCACTACAGCTGCTCCGACAACAACTACAACTGCTCCAACAACAACAACAGCTGCTCCAACAACAACAACTACAGTTGCTCCAACAACAACTACAGCTGCTCCAACAACAACAACAGCTGCTCCAACAACCACTACAACTGCTCCGACAACCACTACAGCTGCTCCAACAACAACTACAGCTGCTGCGACAACAACTACAACTGCTCCAACAACCACTACAGCTGCTCCAACAACAACAACAGCTGCTCCAACAACAACAACTACAGCTGCTCCAACAACCACTACAGCTGCTCCGACAACAACTACAGCTGCGCCAACAACAACCACTACAGCTGCTCCAACAACCACTACAGCTGCTCAAACAACTACTACAGCTAATCCAACAACAACAGCTGCTCCAACAACAACAACTACAGCTGCTCCAACAACCACTACAGCTGCTCCGACAACAACTACAGCTGCTCCAACAACAACAACAGCTGCTCCAACAACTACAGCTGCTCGGACAACCACTACAGCTGCTCCAACAACCACTACAGCTGCTCCGACAACAACTACAACTGCTCCAACAACAACAACAGCTGCTCCAACAACAACAACTACAGTTGCTCCAACAACCACTACAGCTGCTCCAACAACAACAACAGCTGCTCCAACAACCACTACAGCTGCTCCAACAACCACTACAGCTGCTCCAACAACAACCACTACAGCTGCTCCAACAACCACTACAGCTGCTCAAACAACTACTACAGCTGCTCCAACAACAACAGCTGCTCCAACAACAACAACTACAGCTGCTCCAACAACCACTACAGCTGCTCCGACAACAACTACAGCTGCTCCAACAACAACAACAGCTGCTCCGACAACCACTACAGCTGCTCCAACAACAACAACAGCTGCGCCAACAACAACAACTACAGCTGCTCCAACAACCACTACAACTGCTCCAACAACGACAACAGCTGCTCCAACAACCACTACAGCTGCTCCAACAACAACCACTAAAACTGCTCCAACAACCACTACAGCTGCTCCGACAACCACTACAGCTGCTCCAACAACAACCACTACAGCTGCTCCGACAACTACAGCTGCTTCGACAACCACTACAGCTGCTCCGACAACCACTACAGCTGATCAAACAACCACTACAGCTGCTCCGACAACAACTACAGCTGCTCCAACAACAACAACAGCTGCTCTAAAAACAACCACTACAGGTGCTCCAACAACAACGACCGCTGCTCCAACAACAACAGCTGCTCCAACAACCACGACAACTGCTTCGACAACCACTACAGCTGCTCCAACAACAACAACAGCTGCTCCAACAACAACAACTACAGCTGCTCCAACAACCACTACAGCTGCTCCGACAACAACTACAGCTGCGCCAACAACAACCACTACAGTTGCTCCGACAACCACTACAGCTGCTCAAACAACTACTACAGCTAATCCAACAACAACAGCTGCTCCAACAACAACAACTACAGCTGCTCCAACAACCACTACAGCTGCTCCGACAACAACTACAGCTGCTCCAACAACAACAACAGCTGCTCCAACAACTACAGCTGCTCGGACAACCACTACAGCTGCTCCAACAACCACTACAGCTGCTCCGACAACAACTACAACTGCTCCAACAACAACAACAGCTGCTCCAACAACAACAGCTGCTCCAACAACAACAACTACAGCTGCTCCAACAACCACTACAGCTGCTCCGACAACAACTACAGCTGCTCCACCAACAACAACAGCTGCTCCAACAACCACTACAGCTGCTCCGACAACCACTACAGCTGCTCCAACAACCACTACAGCTGCTCCAACAACAACTACAACTGCTCCAACAACAACAACAGCTGCTCCAACAACAACAACTACAGTTGCTCCAACAACAACTACAGCTGCTCCAACAACAACAACAGCTGCTCCAACAACAACAACAGCTGCTCCGACAACCACTACAACTGCTCCGACAACCACTACAGCTGCTCCAACAACCACTACAGCTGCTCCGACAACAACTACAACTGCTCCAACAACCACTACAGCTGCTCCAACAACAACAACAGCTGCTCCAACAACAACAACGACAGCTGCTCCAACAACCACTACAGCTGCTCCGACAACAACTACAGCTGCGCCAACAACAACCACTACAGCTGCTCCAACAACCACTACAGCTGCTCAAACAACTACTACAGCTAATCCAACAACAACAGCTGCTCCAACAACAACAACTACAGCTGCTCCAACAACCACTACAGCTGCTCCGACAACAACTACAGCTGCTCCAACAACAACAACAGCTGCTCCAACAACTACAGCTGCTCGGACAACCACTACAGCTGCTCCAACAACCACTACAGCTGCTCCGACAACAACTACAACTGCTCCAACAACAACAACAGCTGCTCCAACAACAACAACTACAGTTGCTCCAACAACCACTACAGCTGCTCCAACAACAACAACAGCTGCTCCAACAACCACTACAGCTGCTCCAACAACAACCACTACAGCTGCTCCAACAACCACTACAGCTGCTCAAACAACTACTACAGCTGCTCCAACAACAACAGCTGCTCCAACAACAACAACTACAGCTGCTCCAACAACCACTACAGCTGCTCCGACAACAACTACAGCTGCTCCAACAACAACTACAGCTGCTCCGACAACCACTACAGCTGCTCCAACAACAACAACAGCTGCTCCAACAACAACAGCTGCTCCAACAACTACAGCTGCTCCAACAACCACTACAGCTGCTCCGACAACAACTACAGCTGCTCCACCAACAACAACAGCTGCTCCAACAATCACTACAGCTGCTCCGACAACAACTACAACTGCTCCAACAACAACAACAGCTGCTCCAACAACAACAACAGCTGCTCCAACAACCACTACAGCTGCTCCAACAACAACTACAACTGCTCCAACAACAACAACAGCTGCTCCAACAACAACAACTACAGTTGCTCCAACAACAACTACAGCTGCTCCAACAACAACAACAGCTGCTCCAACAACAACAACAGCTGCTCCGACAACCACTACAACTGCTCCGACAACCACTACAGCTGCTCCAACAACCACTACAGCTGCTCCGACAACAACTACAACTGCTCCAACAACCACTACAGCTGCTCCAACAACAACAACAGCTGCTCCAACAACAACAACTACAGCTGCTCCAACAACCACTACAGCTGCTCCGACAACAACTACAGCTGCGCCGACAACAACCACTACAGCTGCTCCAACAACGACTACAGCTGCTCAAACAACTACTACAGCTAATCCAACAACAACAGCTGCTCCAACAACAACAACTACAGCTGCTCCAACAACCACTACAGCTGCTCCGACAACAACTACAGCTGCTCCAACAACAACAACAGCTGCTCCAACAACTACAGCTGCTCGGACAACCACTACAGCTGCTCCAACAACCACTACAGCTGCTCCGACAACAACTACAACTGCTCCAACAACAACAACAGCTGCTCCAACAACAACAGCTGCTCCAACAACAACAACTACAGCTGCTCCAACAACCACTACAGCTGCTCCGACAACAACTACTGCTGCTCCAACAACAACAACAGCTGCTCCAACAACCACTACAGCTGCTCCGACAACCACTACAGCTGCTCCAACAACCACTACAGCTGCTCCAACAACAACTACAACTGCTCCAACAACAACAACAGCTGCTCCAACAACAACAACTACAGTTGCTCCAACAACAACTACAGCTGCTCCAACAACAACAACAGCTGCTCCAACAACCACTACAGCTGCTCAAACAACCACTACAGCTGCTCCGACAACAACTACAGCTGCTCCAACAACAACAACAGCTGCTCTAAAAACAACCACTACAGGTGCTCCAACAACAACGACTGCTGCTCCAACAACAACAGCTGCTCCAACAACCACGACAACTGCTTCGACAACCACTACAGCTGCTCCAACAACAACAACAGCTGCTCCAACAACAACAACTACAGCTGCTCCAACAACCACTACAGCTGCTCCGACAACAACTACAGCTGCTCCAACAACAACAACAGCTGCTCCAACAACTACAGCTGCTCGGACAACCACTACAGCTGCTCCGACAACAACTACAGCTGCTCCAACAACAACAACAGCTGCTCCGACAACCACTACAGCTTCTCCAACAACAACAACAGCTGCTCCAACACCAACAACTACAGCTGCTCCAACAACCACTACAGCTGCTCCAACAACCACTACAGCTGCTCCGACAACCACTACAGCTGCGCCAACAACAACCACTACAGCTGCTCCAACAACCACTACAGCTGCTCAAACAACTACTACAGCTAATCCAAAAACAACAGCTGCTCCAACAACAACAACTACAGCTGCTCCAACAACCACTACAGCTGCTCCAACAACCACTACAGCTGCTCAAACAACTACTACAGCTGCTCCAACAACAACAGCTGCTCCAACAACAACAACTACAGCTGCTCCAACAACCACTACAGCTGCTCCAACAACAACAACAGCTGCTCTAAAAACAACCACTACAGGTGCTCCAACAACAACGACCGCTGCTCCAACAACAACAGCTGTTCCAACAACCACGACAACTGCTTCGACAACCACTACAGCTGCTCCAACAACAACAACAGCTGCTCCAACAACAACAACTACAGCTGCTCCAACAACCACTACAGCTGCTCCGACAAAAACTACAGCTGCGCCAACAACAACCACTACAGTTGCTCCGACAACCACTACAGCTGCTCAAACAACTACTACAGCTAATCCAACAACAACAGCTGCTCCAACAACAACAACTACAGCTGCTCCAACAACAACTACAGCTGCTCCGACAACAACTACAGCTGCTCCAACAACAACAACAGCTGCTCCAACAACTACAGCTGCTCGGACAACCACTACAGCTGCTCAAACAACTACTACAGCTAATCCAACAACAACAGCTGCTCCAACAACAACAACTACAGCTGCTCCAACAACCACTACAGCTGCTCCGACAACAACTACAGCTGCTCCAACAACAACAACAGCTGCTCCAACAACTACAGCTGCTCGGACAACCACTACAGCTGCTCCAACAACCACTACAGCTGCTCCGACAACAACTACAACTGCTCCAACAACAACAACAGCTGCTCCAACAACAACAGCTGCTCCAACAACAACAACTACAGCTGCTCCAACAACCACTACAGCTGCTCCGACAACAACTACAGCTGCTCCAACAACAACAACAGCTGCTCCAACAACCACTACAGCTGCTCCGACAACCACTACAGCTGCTCCAACAACAACTACAGCTGCTCCAACAACAACAACAGCTGCTCCAACAACCACTACAGCTGCTCCGACAACCACTACAGCTCCTCCAAAAACCACTACAGCTGCTCCAACAACAACTACAACTGCTCCAACAACAACAACAGCTGCTCCAACAACAACAACTACAGTTGCTCCAACAACAACTACAGCTGCTCCAACAACAACAACAGCTGCTCCAACAACAACAACAGCTGCTCCGACAACCACTACAACTGCTCCGACAACCACTACAGCTGCTCCAACAACCACTACAGCTGCTCCGACAACAACTACAACTGCTCCAACAACCACTACAGCTGCTCCAACAACAACAACAGCTGCTCCAACAACAACAACTACAGCTGCTCCAACAACCACTACAGCTGCTCAGACAACAACTACAGCTGCGCCAACAACAACCACTACAGCTGCTCCAACAACCACTACAGCTGCTCAAACAACTACTACAGCTAATCCAACAACAACAGCTGCTCCAACAACAACAACTACAGCTGCTCCAACAACCACTACAGCTGCTCCGACAACAACAACAGCTGCTCCAACAACAACACCAGCTGCTCCAACAACTACAGCTGCTCGGACAACCACTACAGCTGCTCCAACAACCACTACAGCTGCTCCGACAACAACTACAACTGCTCCAACAACAACAACAGCTGCTCCAACAACAACAACTACAGTTGCTCCAACAACCACTACAGCTGCTCCAACAACAACAACAACAGCTGCTCCAACAACCACTACAGCTGCTCCAACAACAACCACTACAGCTGCTCCAACAACCACTACAGCTGCTCAAACAACTACTACAGCTGCTCCAACAACAACAGCTGCTCCAACAACAACAACTACAGCTGCTCCAACAACCACTACAGCTGCTCCGACAACTACTACAGCTGCTCCAACAACAACAACAGCTGCTCCGACAACCACTACAGCTGCTCCAACAACAACAACAGCTGCTCCAACAACAACAACTACAGCTGCTCCAACAACCACTACAGCTGCTCCAACAACCACTACAGCTGCTCCGACAACCACTACAGCTGCTCCAACAACAACCACTACAGCTGCTCCAACAACCACTACAGCTGCTCCGACAACCACTACAGCTTCTCCAACAACAACCACTACAGCTGCTCCGACAACTACAGCTGCTTCGACAACCACTACAGCTGCTCCGACAACCACTACAGCTGCTCAAACAACCACTACAGCTGCTCCGACAACAACTACAGCTGCTCCAACAACAACAACAGCTGCTCTAAAAACAACCACTACAGGTGCTCCAACAACAACGACCGCTGCTCCAACAACAACAGCTGCTCCAACAACCACGACAACTGCTTCGACAACCACTACAGCTGCTCCGACAAAAACTACAGCTGCTCCAACAACAACAACAGCTGCTCCAACAACAACTACAGCTGCTCCAACAACCACTACAGGTGCTCCAACAACTACAGCTGCTCCAACATCTACAGCATCTCCAACAACCACTACAACTGCTCCAACAACAACAACAGCTGCTCCAAAAACAACAACTACAGTTGCTCAAACAACAACTACAGCTGCTCGAACAACAACAACAGCTGCTCCAACAACAACAACAGCTGCTCCAACAACCACTACAGCTGCTCCGACAACCACAACAGCTGCTCCAACAACAACAAAAGCTGCTCCAACAACAACAACTACAGCTGCTCCAACAACCACTACAGCTGCTCCAACAACCACTACAGCTGCTCCGACAACCACTACAGCTGCTCCAACAACAACCACTACAGCTGCTCCAACAACCACTACAGCTGCTCCGACAACCACTACAGCTGCTCCAACAACAACCACTACAGCTGCTCCGACAACTACAGCTGCTTCGACAACCACTACAGATGCTCCGACAACCACTACAGCTGCTCAAACAACCACTACAGCTGCTCCGACAACAACTACAGCTGCTCCAACAACAACAACAGCTGCTCTAAAAACAACCACTACAGGTGCTCCAACAACAACGACCGCTGCTCCGACAAAAACTACAGCTGCTCCAACAACAACAACAGCTGCTCCAACAACAACTACAGCTGCTCCAACAACCACTACAGCTGCTCCAACAACCACTACAACTGCTTCAACAACGACAACAGCTGCTCCAACAACCACTACAGCTGCTCCAACAACTCCAGCTTCTCCAACAACCACTACAGGTGCTCCAACAACTACAGCTGCTCCAACATCTACACCATCTCCAACAACCACTACAACTGCTCCAACAACAACAACAGCTGCTCCAACAACAACAACTACAGTTGCTCCAACAACAACTACAGCTGCTCCAACAACAACAACAGCTGCTCCAACAACCACTACAGCTGCTCCGACAACCACTACAGCTGCTCAAACAACTACTACAGCTGCTCCAACAACAACAGCTGCTCCAACAACAACAACTACAGCTGCTCCAACAACCACTACAGCTGCTCCGACAACAACTACAGCTGCTCCAACAACAACAACAGCTGCTCCAACAACCACTACAGCTGCTGCGACAACCACTACAGCTGCTCCAACAACCACTACAGCTGCTCCGACAACAACTACAACTGCTCCAACAACCACTACAGCTGCTCCGACAACCACTACAGCTGCTCAAACAACTACTACAGCTGCTCCAACAACAACAGCTGCTCCAACAACAACAACTACAGCTGCTCCAACAACCACTACAGCTGCTCCGACAACAACTACAGCTGCTCCAACAACAACAACAGCTGCTCTAAAAACAACCACTACAACTGCTCCAACAACAACGACCGCTGCTCCAACAACAACAGCTGCTCCAACAACCACGACAACTGCTTCGACAACCACTACAGCTGCTCCGACAAAAACTACAGCTGCTCCAACAACAACAACAGCTGCTCCAACAACAACTACAGCTGCTCCAACAACCACTACAGCTGCTCCAACAACAACAACAGCTGCTCTAAAAACAACCACTACAGGTGCTCCAACAACAACGACCGCTGCTCTAACAACAACAGCTGCTCAAACAACCACGACAACTGCTTCGACAACCACTACAGCTGCTCCGACAAAAACTACAGCTGCTCCAACAACAACAACAGCTGCTCTGACAACAACTACAGCTGCTCCAACAACAACAACAGCTGCTCTAAAAACAACCACTACAGGTGCTCCAACAACAACGACCGCTGCTCCAACAACAACAGCTGCTCCAACAACCACGACAACTGCTTCGACAACCACTACAGCTGCTCCGACAAAAACTACAGCTGCTCCAACAACAACAACAGCTGCTCCAACAACAACTACAGCTGCTCCAACAACCACTACAGGTGCTCCAACAACTACAGCTGCTCCAACATCTTCAGCATCTCCAACAACCACTACAACTGCTCCAACAACAACAACAGCTGCTCCAACAACATCAACTACAGTTGCTCAAACAACAACTACAGCTGCTCGAACAACAACAACAGCTGCTCCAACAACCACTACAGCTGCTCCAACAACAACCACTACAGCTGCTCCGACAACCACTACAGCTGCTCAAACAACTACTACAGCTGCTCCAACAACAACAGCTGCTCCAACAACAACAACTAAAGCTGCTCCAACAACCACTACAGCTGCTCCGACAACAACTACAGCTGCTCCAACAACAACAACAGCTGCCCCAACAACCACTACAGCTGCTCCAACAACCACTACAGCTGCTCCGACAACCACTACAGCCGCTCCAACAACCACTACAGCTGCTCCAACAACCACTACAGCTGCTCCAACGACAACAACAGCTGCTCCAACAACAACAACTACAGCTGCTCCAACAACCACTACAGCTGCTCCAACAACCACTACAGCTGCTCCGACAACCACTACAGCTGCTCCAACAACAACCACTACAGCTGCTCCAACAACCACTACAGCTGCTCCGACAACCACTACAGCTGCTCCAACAACAACCACTACAGCTGCTCCTACAACTACAGCTGCTTCGACAACCACTACAGCTGCTCCGACAACCACTACAGCTGCTCAAACAACCACTACAGCTGCTCCGACAACAACTACAGCTGCTCCAACAACAACAACAGCTGCTCTAAAAACAACCACTACAGGTGCTCCAACAACAACGACCGCTGCTCTAACAATAACAGCTGCTCAAACAACCACGACAACTGCTTCGACAACCACTACAGCTGCTCCGACAAAAACTACAGCTGCTCCAACAACAACAACAGCTGCTCTGACAACAACTACAGCTGCTCCAACAACAACAACAGCTGCTCTAAAAACAACCACTACAGGTGCTCCAACAACAACGACCGCTGCTCCAACAACAACAGCTGCTCCAACAACCACGACAACTGCTTCGACAACCACTACAGCTGCTCCGACAAAAACTACAGCTGCTCCAACAACAACAACAGCTGCTCCAACAACAACTACAGCTGCTCCAACAACCACTACAGGTGCTCCAACAACTACAGCTGCTCCAACATCTTCAGCATCTCCAACAACCACTACAACTGCTCCAACAACAACAACAGCTGCTCCAACAACAACAACTACAGTTGCTCAAACAACAACTACAGCTGCTCGAACAACAACAACAGCTGCTCCAACAACCACTACAGCTGCTCCAACAACAACCACTACAGCTGCTCCGACAACCACTACAGCTGCTCAAACAACTACTACAGCTGCTCCAACAACAACAGCTGCTCCAACAACAACAACTAAAGCTGCTCCAACAACCACTACAGCTGCTCCGACAACAACTACAGCTGCTCCAACAACAACAACAGCTGCCCCAACAACCACTACAGCTGCTCCAACAACCACTACAGCTGCTCCGACAACCACTACAGCCGCTCCAACAACCACTACAGCTGCTCCAACAACCACTACAGCTGCTCCAACGACAACAACAGCTGCTCCAACAACAACAACTACAGCTGCTCCAACAACCACTACAGCTGCTCCAACAACCACTACAGCTGCTCCGACAACCACTACAGCTGCTCCAACAACAACCACTACAGCTGCTCCAACAACCACTACAGCTGCTCCGACAACCACTACAGCTGCTCCAACAACAACCACTACAGCTGCTCCTACAACTACAGCTGCTTCGACAACCACTACAGCTGCTCCGACAACCACTACAGCTGCTCAAACAACCACTACAGCTGCTCCGACAACAACTACAGCTGCTCCAACAACAACAACAGCTGCTCTAAAAACAACCACTACAGGTGCTCCAACAACAACGACCGCTGCTCCAACAACAACAGCTGCTCCAACAACCACGACAACTGCTTCGACAACCACTACAGCTGCTCCGACAAAAACTACAGCTGCTCCAACAACAACAACAGCTGCTCCAACAACAACTACAGCTGCTCCAACAACCACTACAGCTGCTCCAACAACCACTACAACTGCTCCAACAACGACAAAAACTGCTCCAACAACCACTACAGCTGCTCCAACAACTCCAGCTTCTCCAACAACCACTTCAGGTGCTCCAACAACTACAGCTGCTCCAACATCTACACCATCTCCAACAACCACTACAACTACTCCAACAACAACAACAGCTGCTCCAACAACAACAACTACAGTTGCTCCAACAACAACTACAGCTGCTCCAACAACAACAACAGCTGCTCCAACAACCACTACAGCTGCTCCAACAACAACAGCTGCTCCAACAACAACAACTAAAGCTGCTCCAACAACCACTACAGCTGCTCCGACAACAACTACAGCTGCTCTAACAACAACAACAGCTGCCCCAACAACCACTACAGCTGCTCCAACAACCACTACAGCTGCTCCGACAACCACTACAGCTGCTCCAACAACCACTACAGCCGCTCCAACAACAACAACAGCTGCTCCAACAACTACAGCTGCTCCGACAACCACTACAGCTGCTCCAACAACTACAACTGCTCCAAGAACAACAACAGCTGCTCCAACAACAACAACTACAGTTGCTCCAAAAACAACTACAGTTGCTCCAACAACAACTACAGCTGCTCCAACAACAACAACAGCTGCTCCAACAACCACTACAGCTGCTCCAACAACAACCACTACAGCTGCTCCGACAACCACTACAGCTGCTCCAACAACAACCACTACAGCTGCTCCGACAACCACTACAGCTGCTCAAACAACTACTACAGCTGCTCCAACAACAACAGCTGCTCCAACAACAACCACTAAAGCTGCTCAAACAACTACTACAGCTGCTCCAACAACAACAGCTGCTCCGACAACCACTACAGCCGCTCCAAAAACCACTACAGCTGCTCCAACAACCACTACAGCTGCTCCAACAACCACTCCAGCTGCTTCACCAACCACTACAGCTGCTCCGACAACAACTACAACTGCTCCAACAACAACAGCTACTCCAACAACAACAACTACAGTTGCTCCAACAACCACTACAGGTGCTCCAACAACAACAACAGCTGCTCCAACAACAACTACAGCTGCTCCAACAACAGCTGCTCCAACAACCACTACAGCTGCTCCATCAACAACCACTACAGCTGCTCCAACAACCACTACAGCTGCTCAAACAACTACTACAGCTGCTCCAACAACAACAGCTGCTCCAACAACAACAACTACAGCTGCTCCAACAACCACTACAGCTTCTCCGACAACAACTACAGCTGCTCCAACAACAACAACAGCTGCTCCAACAACCACTACAGCTGCTGCGACAACCACTACAGCTGCTCCAACAACCACTACAGCTGCTCCAACAACAACTACAACTGCTCCAACAACCACTACAGCTGCTCCGACAACCACTACAGCTGCTTCACCAACCACTACAGCTGCTCCGACAACAACTACAACTGCTCCAACAACAACAACAGCTACTCCAACAACAACAACTACAGTTGCTCCAACAACAACAACTAAAGTTGCTCCAACAACAACAACAGCTGTTCCAACAACAACAACAGCTGCCCCAACAACCACTACAGCTGCTCCAACAACCACTACAGCTGCTCCGACAACCACTACAGCCGCTCCAACAACCACTACAGCTGCTCCAACAACCACTACAGGTGCTCCAACAACAACAACAGCTGCTCCAACAACTACAGCTGCTCCAACAACAACAACAGCTGCTCCAACAACCACTACAGCTGCTCCGACAACCACTACAGCTGCTCCAACAACAACTACAGCTGCTCCAACAACAACAACAGCTGCTCCAACAACCACTACAGCTGCTCCAACAACTACTACAGCTGCTCCAACAACATCTACAGCATATCCAAGTACTACAACTGCTCCAACAACAACAACAGCTGCTCCAACAACAACTACAGCTGCTCAAACAACCACTACAGTTGCTCCAACAACAACAACAGCGGCTCCAACAACTACAGCTGCTCCGACAACCACTACAGCTGCTCCGACAACCACTACAGCCGCTCCAACAACCACTACAGCTGCTCCAACAACCACTACAGGTGCTCCAACAACAACAACAGCTGCTCCAACAACAACAACAGCTGCTCCGACAACCACTACAGCTGCTCCGACAACCACTACAGCTGCTCCGACAACAACTACAGCTGCTCCAACAACAACAGCTGCTCCAACAACAACCACTAAAGCTGCTCAAACAACTACTACAGCTGCTCCAACAACAACAGCTGCTCCGACAACCACTACAGCCGCTCCAACAACCACTACAGCTGCTCCAACAACCACTACAGCTGCTCCAACAACCACTCCAGCTGCTTCACCAACCACTACAGCTGCTCCGACAACAACTACAACTGCTCCAACAACAACAACAGCTACTCCAACAACAACAACTACAGTTGCTCCAACAACCACTACAGGTGCTCCAACAACCACTACAGCTGCTCCGACAACCACTACAGCCGCTCCAACAACCACTACAGCTGCTCCAACAACCACTACAGGTGCTCCAACAACAACAACAGCTGCCCCAACAACCACTACAGCTGCTCCAACAACCACTACAGCTGCTCCGACAACCACTACAGCCGCTCCAACAACCACTACAGCTGCTCCAACAACCACTACAGGTGCTCCAACAACAACAACAGCTGCTCCAACAACTACAGATGCTCCGACAACCACTACAGCTGCTCCAACAACTACTACAGCTGCTCCGACAACAACTACAACTGCTCAAACAACTACTACAGCTGCTCCAACAACAACAACAGCTGCTCCAACAACCACTACAGCTGCTCCGACAACCACTACAGCTGCTCCAACAACAACTACAGCTGCTCCAACAACAACAACAGCTGCTCCAACAACCACTACAGCTGCTCCGACAACAACTACAGCTGCTCCAACAACTACTACAGCTGCTCCAACAACATCTACAGCATATCCAACTTCTACAACTGCTCCAACAACAACAACAGCTGCTCCAACAACAACTACAGCTGCTCAAACAACCACTACAGTTGCTCTAACAACAACAACAGCTGCTCCAACAACTACAGCTGCTCCGACAACCACTACAGCTGCTCCGACAACCACTACAGCCGCTCCAACAACCACTACAGCTGCTCCAACAACCACTACAGGTGCTCCAACAACAACAACAGCTGCTCCAACAACTACAGCTGCTCCGACAACCACTACAGCTACTCCGACAACCACTACAGCTGCTCCGACAACAACTACAACTGCTCCAACAACACAAACAGCTGCTCCAACAACAACAACTACAGTTGCTCCAACAACAACTACAGCTGCTCCAACAACAGCTGCTCCAACAACCACTACAGCTGCTCCATCAACAACCACTACAGCTGCTCCAACAACCACTACAGCTGCTCAAACAACTACTACAGCTGCTCCAACAACAACAGCTGCTCCAACAACAACAACTACAGCTGCTCCAACAACCACTACAGCTTCTCCGACAACAACTACAGCTGCTCCAACAACAACAACAGCTGCTCCAACAACCACTACAGCTGCTGCGACAACCACTACAGCTGCTCCAACAACCACTACAGCTGCTCCAACAACAACTACAACTGCTCCAACAACCACTACAGCTGCTCCGACAACCACTACAGCTGCTTCACCAACCACTACAGCTGCTCCGACAACAACTACAACTGCTCCAACAACAACAACAGCTACTCCAACAACAACAACTACAGTTGCTCCAACAACAACAACTAAAGTTGCTCCAACAACAACAACAGCATTTCCAACAACAACAACAGCTGCCCCAACAACCACTACAGCTGCTCCAACAACCACTACAGCTGCTCCGACAACCACTACAGCCGCTCCAACAACCACTACAGCTGCTCCAACAACCACTACAGGTGCTCCAACAACAACAACAGCTGCTCCAACAACTACAGCTGCTCCGACAACCACTACAGCTGCTCCAACAACTACTACAGCTGCTCCGACAACAACTACAACTGCTCAAACAACTACTACAGCTGCTCCAACAACAACAACAGCTGCTCCAACAACCACTACAGCTGCTCCGACAACCACTACAGCTGCTCCAACAACAACTACAGCTGCTCCAACAACAACAACAGCTGCTCCAACAACCACTACAGCTGCTCCAACAACTACTACAGCTGCTCCAACAACATCTACAGCATATCCAACTACTACAACTGCTCCAACAACAACAACAGCTGCTCCAACAACAACTACAGCTGCTCAAACAACCACTACAGTTGCTCCAACAACAACAACAGCGGCTCCAACAACTACAGCTGCTCCGACAACCACTACAGCTGCTCCGACAACCACTACAGCCGCTCCAACAACCACTACAGCTGCTCCAACAACCACTACAGGTGCTCCAACAACAACAACAGCTGCTCCAACAACTACAGCTGCTCCGACAACCACTACAGCTGCTCCGACAACCACTACAGCTGCTCCGACAACAACTACAGCTGCTCCAACAACAACAGCTGCTCCAACAACAACCACTAAAGCTGCTCAAACAACTACTACAGCTGCTCCAACAACAACAGCTGCTCCGACAACCACTACAGCCGCTCCAACAACCACTACAGCTGCTCCAACAACCACTACAGCTGCTCCAACAACCACTCCAGCTGCTTCACCAACCACTACAGCTGCTCCGACAACAACTACAACTGCTCCAACAACAACAACAGCTACTCCAACAACAACAACTACAGTTGCTCCAACAACCACTACAGGTGCTCCAACAACCACTACAGCTGCTCCGACAACCACTACAGCCGCTCCAACAACCACTACAGCTGCTCCAACAACCACTACAGGTGCTCCAACAACAACAACAGCTGCCCCAACAACCACTACAGCTGCTCCAACAACCACTACAGCTGCTCCGACAACCACTACAGCCGCTCCAACAACCACTACAGCTGCTCCAACAACCACTACAGGTGCTCCAATAACAACAACAGCTGCTCCAACAACTACAGATGCTCCGACAACCACTACAGCTGCTCCAACAACTACTACAGCTGCTCCGACAACAACTACAACTGCTCAAACAACTACTACAGCTGCTCCAACAACAACAACAGCTGCTCCAACAACCACTACAGCTGCTCCGACAACCACTACAGCTGCTCCAACAACAACTACAGCTGCTCCAACAACAACAACAGCTGCTCCAACAACCACTACAGCTGCTCCGACAACAACTACAGCTGCTCCAACAACTACTACAGCTGCTCCAACAACATCTACAGCATATCCAACTACTACAACTGCTCCAACAACAACAACAGCTGCTCCAACAACAACTACAGCTGCTCAAACAACCACTACAGTTGCTCTAACAACAACAACAGCTGCTCCAACAACTACAGCTGCTCCGACAACCACTACAGCTGCTCCGACAACCACTACAGCCGCTCCAACAACCACTACAGCTGCTCCAACAACCACTACAGGTGCTCCAACAACAACAACAGCTGCTCCAACAACTACAGCTGCTCCGACAACCACTACAGCTACTCCGACAACCACTACAGCTGCTCCGACAACAACTACAACTGCTCCAACAACACAATCAGCTGCTCCAACAACAACAACTACAGTTGCTCCAACAACAACTACAGCTGCTCCAACAACAGCTGCTCCAACAACCACTACAGCTGCTCCATCAACAACCACTACAGCTGCTCCAACAACCACTACAGCTGCTCAAACAACTACTACAGCTGCTCCAACAACAACAGCTGCTCCAACAACAACAACTACAGCTGCTCCAACAACCACTACAGCTTCTCCTACAACAACTACAGCTGCTCCAACAACAACAACAGCTGCTCCAACAACCACTACAGCTGCTGCGACAACCACTACAGCTGCTCCAACAACCACTACAGCTGCTCCAACAACAACTACAACTGCTCCAACAACCACTACAGCTGCTCCGACAACCACTACAGCTGCTTCACCAACCACTACAGCTGCTCCGACAACAACTACAACTGTTCCAACAACAACAACAGCTACTCCAACAACAACAACTACAGTTGCTCCAACAACAACAACTAAAGTTGCTCCAACAACAACTACAGCTGCTCCAAAAACAGCTGCTCCAACAACCACTACAGCTGCTCCATCAACAACCACTACAGCTGCTCCGACAACCACTACAGCTGCTCAAACAACTACTACAGCTGCTCCAACAACAACAGCTGCTCCAACAACAACAACTACAGCTGCTCCAACAACCACTACAGCTGCTCCGACAACAACTACAGCTGCTCCAACAACAACAACAGCTGCTCCAACAACCACTACAGCTGCTGCCACAACCACTACAGCTGCTCCAACAACCACTACAGCTGCTCCGACAACAACTACAACTGCTCCAACAACCACTACAGCTGCTCCATCAACAACCACTACAGCTGCTCCGACAACCACTACAGCTGCTCAAACAACTACTACAGCTGCTCCAACAACAACAGCTGCTCCAACAACAACAACTACAGCTGCTCCAACAACCACTACAGCTGCTCCGACAACAACTACAGCTGCTCCAACAACAACAACAGCTGCTCCAACAACCACTACAGCTGCTCCGACAACAACTACAACTGCTCCAACAACAACAACAGCTGCTCCAACATCAACAACTACAGTTGCTCCAACAACAACTACAGCTGCTCCAACAACAGCTGCTCCAACAACCACTACAGCTGCTCCATCAACAACCACTACAGCTGCTCCGACAACCACTACAGCTGCTCAAACAACTACTACAGCTGCTCCAACAACAACAGCTGCTCCAACAACAACAACTACAGCTGCTCCAACAACAACTACAGCTGCTCCAACAACAACAACAGCTGCTCCAACAACCACTATAGCTGCTGCGACAACCACTACAGCTGCTCCAACAACCACTACAGCTGCTTCGACAACAACTACAACTATTCCAACAACAACAACAGCTGCTCCAACAACAACAACTACAGTTGCTCCAACAACAACAACAGCTGCTCCAACAACAAAAACAGCTGCTCCAACAACAACAACAGCTGCTCCAAAAACCACTACAGCTGCTCCGACAACCACTACAGCTGCTCCAACAACCACTACAGCTGCTCCGACAACAACTACAACTGCTCCAACAACCACTACAGCTGCTCCAACAACAACAACAGCTGCTCCAACAACAACAACTACAGCTGCTCCAACAACCACTACAGCTGCTCCGACAACAACTACAGCTGCGCCAACAACAACCACTACAGCTGCTCCGACAACCACTACAGCTGCTCAAACAACTACTACAGCTGCTCCAACAACAACAGCTGCTCCAACAACAACAACTACAGCTGCTCCAACAACCACTACAGCTGCTCCGACAACAACTACAGCTGCTCCAACAACAACAACAGCTGCTCCAACAACCACTACAGCTGCTCGGACAACCACTACAGCTGCTCCAACAACAACTACAACTGCTCCAACAACAACTACAGCTGCTCCAACAACAACAACAGCTGCTCCAACAACCACTACAGCTGCTCCAACAACAACCACTACAGCTGCTCCGACAACCACTACAGCTGCTCAAACAACTACTACAGCTGCTCCAACAACAACAGCTGCTCCAACAACAACAACTACAGCTGCTCCGACAACCACTACAGCTGCTCCAACAACAACAACAGCTGCTCCAACAACAACTACTACAGCTGCTCCAACAACGACTACAGCTGCTCCAACAACCACTACAGCTGCTTCGACAACCACTACAGCTGCTCCAACAACAACCACTACAGCTACTCCAACAACCACTACAGCTGCCCCGACAACCCCTACAGCTGCTCGGACAACCACTACAGCTGCTCCAACAACCACTACAGCTGCTCCGACAACAACTACAACTGCTCCAACAAGAACAACAGCTGCTCCAACAACAACAACTACAGTTGCTCCAACAACAACTACAGCTGCTCCAACAACAACAACAGCTGCTCCAACAACCACTACAGCTGCTCAAACAACAACCACTACAGCTGCTCCGACAACCACTACAGCTGCTCAAACAACTACTACAGCTGCTCCAACAACAACCACTACAGCTTCTCCGACAGCCACTACAGCTGCTCAAACAACTACTACAGCTGCTCCAACAACAACAGCTGCTCCAACAACAACCACTAAAGCTGCTCAAACAACTACTACAGCTGCTCCAACAACAACAGCTGCTCCGACAACCACTACAGCTGCTCCGACAACCACTACAGCTGCTCCAACAACAACCACTGCAGCTGCTCCAACAACCACTACAGCTGCTCCGACAACCACTACAGCTGCTCGGACAACCACTACAGCTGCTCCAACAACCACTACAGCTGCTCCGACAACAACTACAACTGCTCCAACAAGAACAACAGCTGCTCCAACAACAACAACTACAGTTGCTCCAACAACAACTACAGCTGCTCCAACAACAACAACAGCTGCTCCAACAACCACTACAGCTGCTCAAACAACAACCACTACAGCTGCTCCGACAACCACTACAGCTGCTCAAACAACTACTACAGCTGCTCCAACAACAACCACTACAGCTTCTCCGACAACCACTACAGCTGCTCAAACAACTACTACAGCTGCTCCATCAACAACCACTACAGCTGCTGCGACAACCACTACAGCTGCTCCAACAACCACTACAGCTGCTCCATCAACAACCACTACAGCTGCTGCGACAACCACTACAGCTGCTCCAACAACCACTACAGCTGCTTCGACAACAACTACAACTGCTCCAACAACAACAACAGCTGCTCCAACAACAACAACTACAGTTGCTCCAACAACAACTACAGCTGCTCCAACAACAACAACAGCTGCTCCAACAACAACAACAGCTGCTACAAAAACCACTACAGCTGCTCCGACAACCACTACAGCTGCTCCAACAACCACTACAGCTGCTCCGACAACAACTACAGCTGCGCCAACAACAACCACTACAGCTGCTCCGACAACCACTACAGCTGCTCAAACAACTACTACAGCTGCTCCAACAACAACAGCTGCTCCAACAACAACAACTACAGCTGCTCCAACAACCACTACAGCTGCTCCGACAACAACTACAGCTGCTCCAACAACAACAACAGCTGCTCCAACAACCACTACAGCTGCTCGGACAACCACTACAGCTGCTCCAACAACCACTACAGCTGCTCCGCCAACAACTACAACTGCTCCAACAACAACAACAGCTGCTCCAACAACAACAACTACAGTTGCTCCAACAACAACTACAGCTGCTCCAACAACAACAACAGCTGCTCCAACAACCACTACAGCTGCTCCAACAACAACCACTACAGCTGCTCCGACAACCACTACAGCTGCTCAAACAACTACTACAGCTGCTCCAACAACAACAGCTGCTCCAACAACAACAACTACAGCTGCTCCGACAACCACTACAGCTGCTCCAACAACAACAACAGCTGCTCCAACAACAACTACTACAGCTGCTCCAACAACCACTACAGCTGCTCCAACAACCACTACAGCTGCTCCGACAACCACTACAGCTGCTCCAACAACAACCACTACAGCTGCTCCAACAACCACTACAGCTGCTCCGACAACCACTACAGCTGCTCGGACAACCACTACAGCTGCTCCAACAACCACGACAGCTGCTCCGACAACAACTACAACTGCTCCAACAAGAACAACAGCTGCTCCAACAACAACAACTACAGTTGCTCCAACAACAACTACAGCTGCTCCAACAACAACAACAGCTGCTCCAACAACCACTACAGCTGCTCAAACAACAACCACTACAGCTGCTCCGACAACCATTACAGCTGCTCAAACAACTACTACAGCTGCTCCAACAACAACCACTACAGCTTCTCCGACAACCACTACAGCTGCTCAAACAACTACTACAGCTGCTCCAACAACAACAGCTGCTCCAACAACAACCACTAAAGCTGCTCAAACAACTACTACAGCTGCTCCAACAACAACAGCTGCTCCGACAACCACTACAGCCGCTCCAACAACCACTACAGCTGCTTCAACAACCACTACAGCTGCTCCAACAACCACTACAGCTGCTCCGACAACAACTACAACTGCTCCAACAACAACAACAGCTGCTCCAACAACAACTACAGTTGCTCCAACAACAACTACAGCTGCTCTAACAACAACAACAGCTGCTCCAACAACCACTACAGCTGCTCCAACAACAACCACTACAGTTGCTCCGACAACCACTACAGCTGCTCAAACAACTACTACAGCTGCTCCAACAACATCTACAGCATATCCAACAACGACCGCTGCTCCAACAACAACAACAGCTGCTCCAACAACCACTACAGGTGCTCCAACAACAACAACAGCTGCTCCAACAACTACAGCTGCTCCGACAACCACTACAGCTGCTACAACAACCACTACAACTGCTCCGACAACAACTACAACTGCTCCAACAACAACAACAGCTGCTCCAACAACAACAACTACAGTTGCTCCAACAACAACTACAGGTGCTCCAACAACAACAACAGCTGCTCCAACAACAGCTACAGCTGCTCCAACAACAACAGCTGCTCCAACAACCACGACAACTGCTCTGACAACCACTACAGCTGCTCCGACAACAACTACAGCTGCTCCAACAACAACATCAGCTGCTCCAACAACAACTACAGCTGCTTCAACAACCACTACAGCTGCTCCAACAACCACTACAGCTGCTCCAACAACCACTACAGCTGCTCCGACAACCACTACAGCTGCTCCAACAAAAACAACAGCTGCTCAGACAACAACTACAGCTGCTTCAACAACCACTACAACTGCTCCAACAACCACGACAGCTGCTCCAATAACCACTACAGCTGCTCCAACAACAACTACAGCTGCTCCAACAACGACAACAGCTGCTCCAACAACAACGACAGCTGCTCCAACAACTACAGCTTCTCCAACAACCACTACAGGTGCTCCAAAAACAACTACAGCTGCTCCAACAACAACTACAGCTTCTCCAACAACGACAACAGCTGCTCAAACAACAAAAACAGCTGCTCCAACAACCACTACAGCTGTTCCAACAACAACTACAGTTGCTCTGACAACTACAGCTGCTCCGACAAAAACAACAGCTGCTCCAACAACAACAGCTGCTCCAACAACCACTACAACTGCTCCGACAACCACTACAACTGCTCCGACAACAACCAGTACAGCTGCTTCAACAACCACTACAGCTGCTCCAACAACCACTACAGCTGCTCCAACAACCACAACAGCTGCTCCAACAACAACTACAGCTTCTCCAACAACGACAACAGCTGCTCCAACAACAACAACAGCTGCTCCAACAACCACTACAGCTGTTCCAACAACCACTACAGCTGCTCCGACAACCACTACAGCCGCTCCAAAAACCACTACAGCTGCTCCAACAACCACTACAGGTGCTTCAACAACAACAACAGCTGCTCCAACAACTACAGCTGCTCCAACAACAACTACAGCTGCTTCAAAAACCACTACAGCTGCTCCAACAACCACTACAGCTGCTCCAACAACCACTACAGCTGATCCGACAACCACTACAGCTGCTCCAAAAAAAACAACAGCTGCTCAGACAACAACTACAGCTGCTTCAACGACCACTACAGCTGCTCCAACAACCACTACCGCTGCTCCAACAACCACTACAGCTGCTCCAACAACAACTACAGCTGCTACAACAACGACAACAGCAGCTCCAACAACAACTACAGCTGCTCCAACAACTACAGCTTCTCCAACAACCACTACAGGTGCTCCAAAAACAACTACAGCTGCTCCAACAACATCTACAGCATCTCCAACAACCACTACAGCTTCTCCAACAACCACTACAGCTGCTCCAACAACCACTACAGCTGCTCCGACAACAACTACAACTGCTCCAACAACAACAACTACAGTTGCTCCAACAACAACTACAGCTGCTCTAACAACAACAACAGCTGCTCCAACAACCACTACAGCTGCTCCAACAACAACCACTACAGTTGCTCCGACAACCACTACAGCTGCTCAAACAACTACTACAGCTGCTCCAACAACATCTACAGCATATCCAACAACGACCGCTGCTCCAACAACAACAACAGCTGCTCCAACAACCACTACAGGTGCTCCAACAACAACAACAGCTGCTCCGACAACTACAGCTGCTCCGACAACCACTACAGCTGCTCCAACAACCACTACAGCTGCTCCGACAACAACTACAACTGCTCCAACAACAACAACAGCTGCTCCAACAACAATAACTACAGTTGCTCCAACAACAACTACAGCTGCTCCAACAACAACAACAGCTGCTCAAACAACCACTATAGCTGCTCCTACAACAACAGCTGCTCCAACAACCACTACAACTGCTCCGACAACCACTACAGCTGCTCCGACAACAACTACAGCTGCTCCAACAACAACAACAGCTGCTCCAACAACAACTACAGCTGCTTCAACAACCACTACAGCTGCTCCAACAACCACTACAGCTGCTCAAACAACTACTACAGCTGCTCCAACAACATCTACAGCATATCCAACAACGACCGCTGCTCCAACAACAACAACAGCTGCTCCAACAACCACTACAGGTGCTCCAACAACAACAACAGCTGCTCCAACAACAACTACAGCTGCTCCAACAACTACAGCTTCTCCAACAACCACTTCAGGTGCTCCAAAAACAACCACTACAGCTGCTCCGACAACTACAGCTGCTCCGACAACCACTACAGCTGCTCAAACAACTACTACAGCTGCTCCAACAACAACAGCTGCTCCAACAACAACAACTACAGCTGCTCCAACAACCACTACAGCTGCTCCGACAACAACTACAGCTGCTCCAACAACAACAACAGCTGCTCCAACAACCACTACAGCTGCTCCGACAACCACTACAGCTGCTCCAACAACAACAACAGCTGCTCCAACAACAACAACTACAGCTGCTCCAACAACCACTACAGCTGCTCCGACAACCACTACAGCTGCTCCAACAACAACCACTACAGCTGCTCCAACAACCACTACAGCTGCTCCGACAACCACTACAGCTGCTCCAACAACAACCACTACAGCTGCTCCAACAACTACAGCTGCTTCGACAACCACTACAGCTGCTCCGACAACCACTACAGCTGCTCAAACAACAACTACAGCTGCTCCGACAACAACTACAGCTGCTCCAAAAACAACAACAGCTGCTCTAAAAACAACCACTACAGGTGCTCCAACAACAACGACCGTTGCTCCAACAACAACAGCTGCTCCAACAACCACGACAACTGCTTCGACAACCACTACAGCTGCTCCGACAAAAACTACAGCTGCTCCAACAACAACTACAGCTGCTCCAACATCTACAGCATCTCCAACAACCACTACAACTGCTCCAACAACAACAACAGCTGCTCCAACAACAACAACTACAGTGGCTCAAACAACAACTACAGCTGCTCGAACAACAACAACAGCTGCTCCAACAACAACAACAGCTGCTCCAACAACCACTACAGCTGCTCCGACAACCACTACAGCTGCTCCAACAACAACAACAGCTGCTCCAACAACAACAACTACAGCTGCTCCAACAACCACTACAGCTGCTCCGACAACAACTACAGCTGCTCCAACAACAACAGCTGCTCCAACAACCACTACAGCTGCTCCGACAACCACTACAGCTGCTCCAACAACCACTACAGCTGTTCAGACAACAACTACAACTGCTCCAACAACAACAACAGCTGCTCCAACAACAACAACTACAGTTGCTCCAACAACAACTACAGCTGCTCCAACAACAACAACAGCTGCTCCAACAACAATCACAACTGCTCCAAAAACCACTACAGCTGCTCCGACAACCACTACAGCTGTTCCAACAACCACTACAGCTGCTCCGACAACAACTACAACTGCTCCAACAACAACAACAGCTGCTCCAACAACAACAACTACAGTTGCTCCAACAACAACTACAGCTGCTCCAACAACAACAACAGCTGCTCCAACAACCACTACAGCTGCGCCAACAACAACCACTATAGCTGCTCCGACAACCACTACAGCTGCTCAAACAACTACTACAGCTGCTCCAACAACAACAGCTGCTCCAACAACAACAACTACAGCTGCTCCAACAACCACTACAGCTGCTCCGACAACAACTACAGCTGCTCCAACAACCACTAAAGCTGCTCCAACAACCACTACAGCTGCTCCGACAACCACTACAGCTGCTCCAACAACAACCACTACAGCTGCTCCGACAACTACAGCTGCTTCGACAACCACTACAGCTGCTCCGACAACCACTACAGCTGCTCAAACAACCACTACAGCTGCTCCGACAACAACTACAGCTGCTCCAACAACAACAACAGCTGCTCTAAAAACAACCACTACAGGTGCTCCAACAACAACGACCGCTGCTCCGACAACAACTACAGCTGCTCCAACAACCACGACAACTGTTTCGACAACCACTACAGCTGCTCCGACAAAAACTACAGCTGCTCCAACAACAACAACAGCTGCTCCAACAACAACTACAGCTGCTTCAACAACCACTACAGCTGCTCCAACAACCACTACAGCTGCTCCAACAACCACTACAACTGCTCCAACAACGACAACAGCTGCTCCAACAACCACTACAGCTGCTCCAACAACTCCAGCTTCTCCAACAACCACTACAGGTGCTCCAACAACTACAGCTGCTCCAACATCTACACCATCTCCAACAACCACTACAACTGCTCCAACAACAACAACAGCTGTTCCAACAACAACAACTACAGTTGCTCCAACAACAACTAGAGCTGCTCCAACAACAACAACAGCTGCTCCAACAACCACTACAGCTGCTCCAACAACAACCACTACAGCTGCTCCGACAACCACTACAGCTGCTCCAAGAACAACCACTACAGCTGCTCCAACAACCACTACAGCTGCTTCAACAACAACAACAGCTGCTCCAACAACTACAGCTGCTCCAACAACAACTACAGCTGCTTCAAAAACCACTACAGCTGCTCCAACAACCACTACAGCTGCTCCAACAACCACTACAGCTGATCCGACAACCACTACAGCTGCTCCAAAAAAAACAACAGCTGCTCAGACAACAACTACAGCTGCTTCAACGACCACTACAGCTGCTCCAACAACCACTACAGCTGCTCCAACAACCACTACAGCTGCTCCAACAACAACTACAGCTGCTACAACAACGACAACAGCAGCTCCAACAACAACTACAGCTGCTCCAACAACTACAGCTTCTCCAACAACCACTACAGGTGCTCCAAAAACAACTACAGCTGCTCCAACAACATCTACAGCATCTCCAACAACCACTACAGCTTCTCCAACAACCACTACAGCTGCTCCAACAACCACTACAGCTGCTCCGACAACAACTACAACTGCTCCAACAACAACAACTACAGTTGCTCCAACAACAACTACAGCTGCTCTAACAACAACAACAGCTGCTCCAACAACCACTACAGCTGCTCCAACAACAACCACTACAGTTGCTCCGACAACCACTACAGCTGCTCAAACAACTACTACAGCTGCTCCAACAACATCTACAGCATATCCAACAACGACCGCTGCTCCAACAACAACAACAGCTGCTCCAACAACCACTACAGGTGCTCCAACAACAACAACAGCTGCTCCGACAACTACAGCTGCTCCGACAACCACTACAGCTGCTCCAACAACCACTACAGCTGCTCCGACAACAACTACAACTGCTCCAACAACAACAACAGCTGCTCCAACAACAATAACTACAGTTGCTCCAACAACAACTACAGCTGCTCCAACAACAACAACAGCTGCTCAAACAACCACTATAGCTGCTCCTACAACAACAGCTGCTCCAACAACCACTACAACTGCTCCGACAACCACTACAGCTGCTCCGACAACAACTACAGCTGCTCCAACAACAACAACAGCTGCTCCAACAACAACTACAGCTGCTTCAACAACCACTACAGCTGCTCCAACAACCACTACAGCTGCTCAAACAACTACTACAGCTGCTCCAACAACATCTACAGCATATCCAACAACGACCGCTGCTCCAACAACAACAACAGCTGCTCCAACAACCACTACAGGTGCTCCAACAACAACAACAGCTGCTCCAACAACAACTACAGCTGCTCCAACAACTACAGCTTCTCCAACAACCACTTCAGGTGCTCCAAAAACAACCACTACAGCTGCTCCGACAACTACAGCTGCTCCGACAACCACTACAGCTGCTCAAACAACTACTACAGCTGCTCCAACAACAACAGCTGCTCCAACAACAACAACTACAGCTGCTCCAACAACCACTACAGCTGCTCCGACAACAACTACAGCTGCTCCAACAACAACAACAGCTGCTCCAACAACCACTACAGCTGCTCCGACAACCACTACAGCTGCTCCAACAACAACAACAGCTGCTCCAACAACAACAACTACAGCTGCTCCAACAACCACTACAGCTGCTCCGACAACCACTACAGCTGCTCCAACAACAACCACTACAGCTGCTCCAACAACCACTACAGCTGCTCCGACAACCACTACAGCTGCTCCAACAACAACCACTACAGCTGCTCCAACAACTACAGCTGCTTCGACAACCACTACAGCTGCTCCGACAACCACTACAGCTGCTCAAACAACAACTACAGCTGCTCCGACAACAACTACAGCTGCTCCAAAAACAACAACAGCTGCTCTAAAAACAACCACTACAGGTGCTCCAACAACAACGACCGTTGCTCCAACAACAACAGCTGCTCCAACAACCACGACAACTGCTTCGACAACCACTACAGCTGCTCCGACAAAAACTACAGCTGCTCCAACAACAACTACAGCTGCTCCAACATCTACAGCATCTCCAACAACCACTACAACTGCTCCAACAACAACAACAGCTGCTCCAACAACAACAACTACAGTGGCTCAAACAACAACTACAGCTGCTCGAACAACAACAACAGCTGCTCCAACAACAACAACAGCTGCTCCAACAACCACTACAGCTGCTCCGACAACCACTACAGCTGCTCCAACAACAACAACAGCTGCTCCAACAACAACAACTACAGCTGCTCCAACAACCACTACAGCTGCTCCGACAACAACTACAGCTGCTCCAACAACAACAGCTGCTCCAACAACCACTACAGCTGCTCCGACAACCACTACAGCTGCTCCAACAACCACTACAGCTGTTCAGACAACAACTACAACTGCTCCAACAACAACAACAGCTGCTCCAACAACAACAACTACAGTTGCTCCAACAACAACTACAGCTGCTCCAACAACAACAACAGCTGCTCCAACAACAATCACAACTGCTCCAAAAACCACTACAGCTGCTCCGACAACCACTACAGCTGTTCCAACAACCACTACAGCTGCTCCGACAACAACTACAACTGCTCCAACAACAACAACAGCTGCTCCAACAACAACAACTACAGTTGCTCCAACAACAACTACAGCTGCTCCAACAACAACAACAGCTGCTCCAACAACCACTACAGCTGCGCCAACAACAACCACTATAGCTGCTCCGACAACCACTACAGCTGCTCAAACAACTACTACAGCTGCTCCAACAACAACAGCTGCTCCAACAACAACAACTACAGCTGCTCCAACAACCACTACAGCTGCTCCGACAACAACTACAGCTGCTCCAACAACCACTAAAGCTGCTCCAACAACCACTACAGCTGCTCCGACAACCACTACAGCTGCTCCAACAACAACCACTACAGCTGCTCCGACAACTACAGCTGCTTCGACAACCACTACAGCTGCTCCGACAACCACTACAGCTGCTCAAACAACCACTACAGCTGCTCCGACAACAACTACAGCTGCTCCAACAACAACAACAGCTGCTCTAAAAACAACCACTACAGGTGCTCCAACAACAACGACCGCTGCTCCGACAACAACTACAGCTGCTCCAACAACCACGACAACTGTTTCGACAACCACTACAGCTGCTCCGACAAAAACTACAGCTGCTCCAACAACAACAACAGCTGCTCCAACAACAACTACAGCTGCTTCAACAACCACTACAGCTGCTCCAACAACCACTACAGCTGCTCCAACAACCACTACAACTGCTCCAACAACGACAACAGCTGCTCCAACAACCACTACAGCTGCTCCAACAACTCCAGCTTCTCCAACAACCACTACAGGTGCTCCAACAACTACAGCTGCTCCAACATCTACACCATCTCCAACAACCACTACAACTGCTCCAACAACAACAACAGCTGTTCCAACAACAACAACTACAGTTGCTCCAACAACAACTAGAGCTGCTCCAACAACAACAACAGCTGCTCCAACAACCACTACAGCTGCTCCAACAACAACCACTACAGCTGCTCCGACAACCACTACAGCTGCTCCAAGAACAACCACTACAGCTGCTCCAACAACCACTACAGCTGCTCCGACAACCACTACAGCTGCTCCAACAACAACCACTACAGTTGCTCCGACAACTACAGCTGCTCCGACAACCACTACAGCTGCTCCGACAACCACTACAGCTGCTCAAACAACCACTACAGCTGCTCCGACAACAACTACAGCTGCTCCAACAACCACTACAGCATATCCAACAACTACAACTGCTCCAACAACAACAACAGCTGCTCCAACAACAACTACAGCTGCTAAAACAACCACTACAGTTGCTCCAACAACAACAACAGCTGCTCCAACAACTACAGCTGCTCAGACAACCACTACAGCTGCTCCGACAACCACTACAGCCGCTCCAACAACCACTACAGCTGCTCCAACAACCACTACAGGTGCTCCAACAACAACAACAGCTGCTCCAACAACTACAGCTGCTCCGACAACCACTACAGCTGCTCCGACAACCACTACAGCTGCTCCGACAACAACTACAACTGCTCCAACAACAACAACAGCTGCTCCAACAACAACAACTACAGTTGCTCCAACAACAACTACAGCTGCTCCAACAACCACTACAACTGCTCCAACAACCACTACAGCTGCTCCATCAACAACCACTACAGCTGCTCCGACAACCACTACAGCTGCTCAAACAACTACTACAGCTGCTCCGACAACCACTACAGCTGCTCCAACAACAACCACTACAGCTGCTCCAACAACCACTACAGCTGCTCCGACAACCACTACAGCTGCTCCAACAACAACCACTACATCTGCTCCGACAACTACAGCTGCTTCGACAACCACTACAGCTGCTCCGACAACCACTACAGCTGCTCAAACAACCACTACAGCTGCTCCGACAACAACTACAGCTGCTCCAACAACAACAACAGCTGCTCTAAAAACAACCACTACAGGTGCTCCAACAACAACGACCGCTGCTCCAACAACAACAGCTGCTCCAACAACCACGACAACTGCTTCGACAACCACTACAGCTGCTCCAACAAAAACTACAGCTGCTCCAACAACAACAACAGCTGCTCCAACAAAAACTACAGCTGCTCCAACAACCACTACAGGTGCTCCAACAACTACAGCTGCTCCAACATCTACAGCATCTCCAACAACCACTACAACTGCTCCAACAACAACAACAGCTGCTCCAACAACAACAACTACAGTTGCTCAAACAACAACTACAGCTGCTCGAACAACAACAACAGCTGCTCCAACAACAACAACAGCTGCTCCAACAACCACTACAGCTGCTCCAACAACAACTACAGCTGCTCCAACAACCACTACAACTGCTCCAACAACCACTACAGCTGCTCCATCAACAACCACTACAGCTGCTCCGACAACCACTACAGCTGCTCAAACAACTACTACAGCTGCTCCGACAACCACTACAGCTGCTCCAACAACAACCACTACAGCTGCTCCAACAACCACTACAGCTGCTCCGACAACCACTACAGCTGCTCCAACAACAACCACTACATCTGCTCCGACAACTACAGCTGCTTCGACAACCACTACAGCTGCTCCGACAACCACTACAGCTGCTCAAACAACCACTACAGCTGCTCCGACAACAACTACAGCTGCTCCAACAACAACAACAGCTGCTCTAAAAACAACCACTACAGGTGCTCCAACAACAACGACCGCTGCTCCAACAACAACAGCTGCTCCAACAACCACGACAACTGCTTCGACAACCACTACAGCTGCTCCAACAAAAACTACAGCTGCTCCAACAACAACAACAGCTGCTCCAACAAAAACTACAGCTGCTCCAACAACCACTACAGGTGCTCCAACAACTACAGCTGCTCCAACATCTACAGCATCTCCAACAACCACTACAACTGCTCCAACAACAACAACAGCTGCTCCAACAACAACAACTACAGTTGCTCAAACAACAACTACAGCTGCTCGAACAACAACAACAGCTGCTCCAACAACAACAACAGCTGCTCCAACAACCACTACAGCTGCTCCGACAACCACTACAGCTGCTCCAACAACAACAACAGCTGCTCCAACAACAACAACTACAGCTGCTCCAACAACCACTACAGCTGCTCCGACAACAACTACAGCTTCTCCAACAACAACAGCTGCTCCAACAACCACTACAGCTGCTGCGACAACCACTACAGCTGCTCCAACAACCACTACAGCTGCTCCGACAACAACTACAGCTGCTCCAACAACAACAACAGCTGCTCCAACAACAACAACAGCTGCTCCAAAAACCACTACAGCTGCTCCGACAACCACTACAGCTGCTCCAACAACAACTACAGTTGCTCCGACAACAACTACAACTGCTCCAACAACAACAACAGCTGCTCCAACAACAAAAACTACAGTTGCTCCAACAACAACTACAGCTGCTCCAACAACAACAACAGCTGCTCCAACAACCACTACAGCTGCGCCAACAACAACCACTATAGCTGCTCCGACAACCACTACAGCTGCTCAAACAACTACTACAGCTGCTCCAACAACAACAGCTGCTCCAACAACAACAACTACAGCTGCTCCAACAACCACTACAGCTGCTCCGACAACAACTACAGCTGCTCCAACAACCACTAAAGCTGCTCCAACAACCACTACAGCTGCTCCGACAACCACTACAGCTGCTCCAACAACAACCACTACAGCTGCTCCGACAACTACAGCTGCTTTGACAACCACTACAGCTGCTCCGACAACCACTACAGCTGCTCAAACAACCACTACAGCTGCTCCAACAACAACTACAGCTGCTCCAACAACAACAACAGCTGCTCTAAAAACAACCACTACAGGTGCTCCAACAACAACGACCGCTGCTCCGACAACAACTACAGCTGCTCCAACAACCACGACAACTGTTTCGACAACCACTACAGCTGCTCCGACAAAAACTACAGCTGCTCCAACAACAACAACAGCTGCTCCAACAACAACTACAGCTGCTTCAACAACCACTACAGCTGCTCCAACAACCACTACAGCTGCTCCAACAACAACTACAACTGCTCCAACAACGACAACAGCTGCTCCAACAACCACTACAGCTGCTCCAACAACCACTACAGCTGCTCCGACAACCACTACAGCTGCTCAAACAACTACTACAGCTGCTCCAACAACAACAGCTGCTCCAACAACAACAACTACAGCTGCTCCAACAACCACTACAGCTGCTCCGACAACAACTACAGCTGCTCCAACAACCACTACAGCTGCTCCAACAACAACAACAGCTGCTCCAACAACAACAACTACAGCTGCTCCAACAACCACTACAGCTGCTCCGACAACAACTACAGCTGCGCCAACAACAACCACTACAGCTGCTCCGACAACCACTACAGCTGCTCAAACAACTACTACAGCTGCTCCAACAACAACAGCTGCTCCAACAACAACAACTACAGCTGCTCCAACAACCACTACAGCTGCTCCGACAACCACTATTGCTGCTCAAACAACCACTACAGCTGCTCCGACAACAACTACAGCTGCTCCAACAACAACAACAGCTGCTCTAAAAACAACCACTACAGGTGCTCCAACAACAACGACCGCTGCTCCGACAACAACTACAGCTGCTCCAACAACCACGACAACTGTTTCGACAACCACTACAGCTGCTCCAACAAAAACTACAGCTGCTCCAACAACAACAACAGCTGCTCCAAAAACAACTACAGCTGCTTCAACAACCACTACAGCTGCTCCAACAACCACTACAGCTGCTCCAACAACCACTACAACTGCTCGAACAACGACAACCACTACAGCTGCTCAAACAACCACTACAGCTGCTCCGACAACAACTACAGCTGCTCCAACAACAACAACAGCTGCTCTAAAAACAACCACTACAGGTGCTCCAACAACAACGACCGCTGCTCCAACAACGACAACAGCTGCTCCAACAACCACTACAGCTGCTCCAACAACTCCAGCTTCTCCAACAACCACTACAGGTGCTCCAACAACTACAGCTGCTCCAACATCTACACCATCTCCAACAACCACTACAACTGCTCCAACAACAACAACAGCTGCTCCAACAACAACAACTACAGTTGCTCCAACAACAACTACAGCTGCTCCAACAAAAACTACAGCTGCTCCAACAACAACAACAGCTGCTCCAACAACAACTACAGCTGCTTCAACAACCACTACAGCTGCTCCAACAACCACTACAGCTGCTCCAACAACCACTACAACTGCTCCAACAACGACAACAGCTGCTCCAACAACCACTACAGCTGCTCCAACAACTCCAGCTTCTCCAACAACCACTACAGGTGCTCCAACAACTACAGCTGCTCCAACATCTACACCATCTCCAACAACCACTACAACTGCTCCAACAACAACAACAGCTGCTCCAACAACAACAACTACAGTTGCTCCAACAACAACTACAGCTGCTCCAACAACAACAACAGCTGCTCCAACAACCACTACAGCTGCTCCAACAACAACCACTACAGCTGCTCCGACAACCACTACAGCTGCTCCAACAACAACCACTACAGCTGCTCCAACAACCACTACAGCTGCTCCGACAACCACTACAGCCGCTCCAACAACCACTACAGCTGCTCCAACAACCACTACAGGTGCTCCAACAACAACAAAAGCTGCTCCAACAACTACAGCTGCTCCGACAACCACTACAGCTGCTCCGACAACCACTACAGCTGCTCCAACAACCACTACAGCTGCTCCGACAACCACTACAGCTGCTCCAACAACAACCACTACAGCTGCTCCAACAACCACTACAGCTGCTCCGACAACCACTACAGCTGCTCCAACAACAACCACTACAACTGCTCCGACAACTACAGCTGCTCCGACAACCACTACAGCTGCTCCGACAACCACTACAGCTGATCAAACAACCACTACAGCTGCTCCGACAACAACTACAGCTGCTCCAACAACAACAACAGCTGCTCTAAAAACAACCACTACAGGTGCCCCAACAACAATGACCGCTGCTCCAACAACAACAGCTGCTCCAACAACCACTACAACTGCTTCGACAACCACTACAGCTGCTCCGACAAAAACTACAGGTGCTCCAACAACCACGACAACTGCTCCAACAACGACAACAGCTGCTCCAACAACCACTACAGCTGCTCCAACAACTACAGCTTCTCCAACAACCACTACAGGTGCTCCAACAACTACAGCTGCTCCAACATCTACAGCATCTCCAACAACCACTACAACTGCTCCAACAACAACAACAGCTGCTCCAACAACAACAACTACAGTTGCTCACTCAACAACTACAGCTGCTCCAACAACAACAACAGCTGCTCCAACAACCACTACAGCTGCTCCAACAACAACCACTACAGCTGCTCCGACAACCACTACAGCTGCTCAAACAACTACTACAGCTGCTCCAACAACAACAACAGCTGCTCCAACAACCACTACAGCTGCTCCGACAACCACTACAGCTGCTCCAACAACAACTACAGCTGCTCCAACAACAACAACAGCTGCTCCAACAATCACTACAGCTGCTCCGACAACAACTACAGCTGCTCCAACAACCACTACAGCTGCTCCAACAACAACAACTACAGTTGCTCCAACAACAACTACAGCTGCTCCAACAACAACTACAGCTGCTCCAACAACAACAAAAGCTGCTCCAACAACCACTACAGCTGCGCCAACAACAACCACTACAGCTGCTCCGACAACCACTACAGCTGCTCAAACAACAACAACTACAGCTGCTCCAACAACCACTACAGCTGCTCCGACAACAACTACAGCTGCTCCAACAACAACAACAGCTGCTCCAACAACCACTACAGCTGCTCGGACAACCACTACAGCTGCTCCAACAACAACTACAGCTGCTCCGACAACAACTACAACTGCTCCAACAACAACAACAGCTGCTCCAACAACAACAACTACAGTTGCTCCAACAACAACTACAGCTGCTCCAACAACAACAACAGCTGCTCCAACAACCACTACAGCTGCTCCAACAACCACTACAGCTGCTCTAACAACAACCACTACAGCTGCTCCAACAACCACTACAGCTGCTCCGACAACCACTACAGCTGCTCCAACAACAACCACTACAGCTGCTCCGACAACTACAGCTGCTTCGACAACCACTACAGCTGCTCCGACAACCACTACAGCTGCTCAAACAACCACTACAGCTGCTCCGACAACAACTACAGCTGCTCCAACAACAACAACAGCTGCTCTAAAAACAACCACTACAGGTGCTCCAACAACAACGACCGCTGCTCCAACAACAACAGCTGCTCCAACAACCACGACAACTACTTCGACAACCACTACAGCTGCTCCGACAACAACTACAACTGCTCCAACAACAACAACAGCTGCTCCAACAACAACAACTACAGTTGCTCCAACAACAACTACAGCTGCTCCAACAACCACACCAGCTGCTCCGACAACAACTACAGCTGCTCCAACAACAACAACAGCTGCTCCAACAACCACTACAGCTGCTCGGACAACCACTACAGCTGCTCCAACAACAACTACAGCTGCTCCGACAACAACTACAACTGCTCCAACAACAACAACAGCTGCTCCAACAACAACAACTACAGTTGCTCCAGCAACAACTACAGCTGCTCCAACAACAACAACAGCTGCTCCAACAACCACTACAGCTGCTCCAACAACCACTACAGCTGCTCTAACAACAACCACTACAGCTGCTCCAACAACCACTACAGCTGCTCCGACAACCACTACAGCTGCTCCAACAACAACCACTACAGCTGCTCCGACAACTACAGCTGCTTCGACAACCACTACAGCTGCTCCGACAACCACTACAGCTGCTCAAACAACCACTACAGCTGCTCCAACAACAACAACTACAGTTGCTCCAACAACAACTACAGCTGCTCCAACAACAACAACAGCTGCTCCAACAACAACAACAGCTGCTCCAAAAACCACTACAGCTGCTCCGACAACCACTACAGCTGCTCCAACAACCACTACAGCTGCTCTGACAACAACTACAACTGCTCCAACAACAACAACAGCTGCTCCAATAACAACAACTACAGTTGCTCCAAAAACAACTACAGCTGCTCATACAACAACAACAGCTGCTCCAACAACCACTACAGCTGCGCCAACAACAACCACTACAGCTGCTCCGACAACCACTACAGCTGCTCAAACAACTACTACAGCTGCTCCAACAACAACAGCTGCTCAAACAACAACAACTACAGCTGCTCCAACAACCACTACAGCTGCTCCGACAACAACTACAGCTGCTCCAACAACAACAACAGCTGCTCCAACAACCACTACAGCTGCTCGGACAACCACTACAGCTGCTCCAACAACAACTACAGCTGCTCCGACAACAACCACAACTGCTCCAACAACAACAACAGCTGCTCCAACAACAACAACTACAGTTGCTCCAACAACAACTACAGCTGCTCCAACAACAACAACAGCTGCTCCAACAACCACTACAGCTGCTCAAACAACAACCACTACAGCTGCTCCGACAACCACTACAGCTGCTCAAACAACTACTACAGCTGCTCCAACAACAACAGCTGCTCCAACAACAACAACTACAGCTGCTCCAACAACCACTACAGCTGCTCCGACAACAACTACAGCTGCTCCAACAACAACAACAGCTGCTCCAACAACCACTACAGCTGCTCCGACAACCACTACAGCTGCTCCAACAACAACAACAGCTGCTCCAACAACAACAACTACAGCTGCTCCAACAACCACTACAGCTGCTCCAACAACAACAACAGCTGCTCCAACAACCACTACAGCTGCTCCGACAACCACTACAGCTGCTCCAACAACCATTACAGCTGCTCCGACAACAACTACAACTGCTCCAACAAAAAAAACAGCTGCTCCAACAACAACAACTACAGTTGCTCCAACAACAACTACAGCTGCTCCAACAACAACAACAGCTGCTCCAACAACAACAACAGCTCCTCCAAAAACCACTACAGCTGCTCCGACAACCACTACAGCTGCTCCAACAACCACTACAGCTGCTCCGACAACCACTACAGCTGCTCAAACAACTACTACAGCTGCTCCAACAACCACTACAGCTGCTCCGACAACAACTACAGCTGCTCCAACAACAACAACAGCTGCTCCAACAACCACTACAGCTGCTCGGACAACCACTACAGCTGCTCCAACAACCACTACAGCTGCTCCGACAACAACTACAACTGCTCCAACAACAACAACAGCTGCTCCAACAACAACAACTACAGTTGCTCCAACAACAACTACAGCTGCTCCAACAACAGCAACAGCTGCTCCAACAACCACTACAGCTGCTCAAACAACAACCACTACAGCTGCTCCGACAACCACTACAGCTGCTCAAAAAACTACTACAGCTGCTCCAACAACAACAGCTGCTCCAACAACAACAACTACAGCTGCTCCAACAACCACTACAGCTGCTCCGACAACAACTACAGCTGCTCCAACAACAACAACAGCTGCTCCAACAACCACTACAGCTGCTCCGACAACCACTACAGCTGCTCCAACAACAACAACAGCTGCTCCAACAACAACAACTACAGCTGCTCCAACAACCACTACAGCTGCTCTAACAACCACGACATCTGCTCCAACAACCTCTACAGCTTCTCTGACAACTACAGCTGCTCCGACAACCACTACAGCTGCTCAAAAAACCACTACAGCTGCTCCACCAACAACAACAGCTGCTCTAAAAACAACCACTACAGGTGCTCCAACAACAACGACCGCTGCTCCAACAACAACAGCTGCTCCAACAACCACTACAACTGCTTCGACAACCACTACAGCTGCTCGGACAAAAACTACAGCTGCTCCAACAACCACTACAACTGCTCCAACAACGACAACAGCTGCTCCAACAACCACTACAGGTGCTCCAACAACTACAGCTGCTCCAACATCTACAGCATCTCCAACAACCACTACAGCTGCTCCAACATCTACAGCATCTCCAACAACCACTACAGCTGCTCCATCAACAACCACTACAGCTGCTCCGACAACCACTACAGCTGCTCAAACAACTACTACAGCTGCTCCAACAACAACAGCTGCTCCGACAACCACTACAGCTGCTCCAACAACAACAGCTGCTCGAACAACAACAACAGCTGCTCCAACAACAACTACAGCTGCTCCAACAACAACAACTACAGCTGCTCCGACAACTACAGCTGCTTCGACAACCACTACAGCTGCTCTGAAAACCACTACAGCTGCTCCGACAACCACTACAGCTGCTCCAACAACAACCACTACAGCTGCTCCAACAACCACTACAGCTGCTCCAACAACAACAACTACAGCTGCTCCGACAACTACAGCTGCTCCGACAACCACTACAGCTGCTCAAACAACCACTACAGCTGCTCCGACAACAACTACAGCTGCTCCAACAACAACAACAGCTGCTCTAAAAACAACCACTACAGGTGCTCCAACAACAACGACCGCTGCTCCAACAACAACAGCTGCTCCAACAACCACGACAACTGCTTCGACAACCACTACAGCTGCTCCGACAAAAACTACAGCTGCTCCAACAACAACAACAGCTGCTCCAATAACAACTACAGCTGCTCCAACAACCACTACAGGTGCTCCAACAACTACAGCTGCTCCAACATCTACAGCATCTCCAACAACCACTACAACTGCTCCAACAACAACAACAGCTGCTCCAACAACAACAACTACAGTTGCTCAAACAACAACTACAGCTGTTCGAACAACAACAACAGCTGCTCCAACAACAACAGCTGCTCCAACAACCACTACAGCTGCTCCGACAACCACTACAGCTGCTCCAACAACAACAACAGCTGCTCCAACAACAACAACTACAGCTGCTCCAACAACCACTACAGCTGCTCCGACAACAACTACAGCTGCTCCAACAACAACAACAGCTGCTCCAACAACCACTACAGCTGCTCCGACAACCACTACAGCTGCTCCAACAACCACTACAGCTGCTCCGACAACAACTACAACTGCTCCAACAACAACAACAGCTGCTCCAACAACAACAACTACAGTTGCTCCAACAACAACTACAGCTGCTCCAACAACAACTACAGCTGCTCCAACAACAACAACAGCTCCTCCAAAAACCACTACAGCTGCTCCGACAACCACTACAGCTGCTCCAACAACAACCACTACAGCTGCTCCGACAACTACAGCTGCTTCGACAACCACTACAGCTGCTCCGACAACCACTACAGCTGCTCCAACAACAACCACTACAGCTGCTCCGACAACTACAGCTGCTTCGACAACCACTACAGCTGCTCGGACAACCACTACAGCTGCTCCAACAACAACCACTACGGCTGCTCCGACAACCACTACAGCTGCTCCAACAACAACTACTAGAGCTGCTCCAACAACCACTACAGCTTCTCCGACAACCACTACAGCTGCTCCAACAACAACCACTACAGCTGCTCCAACAACAACTACAGCTGCTCCGACAACCACTACAGCTGCTCCGACAACCACTACAGCTGCTCCAACAACCACTACAGCTGCTCCAACAACCACTACAGCTGCTCCAACAACAACCACTACAGTTGCTCCGACAACCACTACAGCTGCTCAAACAACTACTACAGCTGCTCCAACAACATCTACAGCATATCCAACAACGACCGCTGCTCCAACAACAACAACAGCTGCTCCAACAACCACTACAGGTGCTCCAACAACAACAACAGCTGCTCCAACAACTACAGCTGCTCCGACAACCACTACAGCTGCTCCAACAACCACTACAGCTGCTCCGACAACAACTACAACTGCTCCAACAACAATAACTACAGTTGCTCCAACAACAACTACAGCTGCTCCAACAACAACAACAGCTGCTCCAACAACAGCTACAGCTGCTCCAACAACAACAGCTGCTCCAACAACCACGACAACTGCTCCGACAACCACTACAGCTGCTCCGACAACAACTACAGCTGCTCGAACAACAACATCAGCTGCTCCAACAACAACTACAGCTGCTTCAACAACAACTACAGCTGCTCCAACAACCACGACAGCTGCTCCAACAACCACTACAGCTGCTCCAACAACAACTACAGCTGCTCCAACAACGACAACAGCTGCTCCAACAACAACTACAGCTGCTCCAACAACTACAGCTTCTCCAACAACCACTACAGGTGCTCCAAAAACAACTACAGCTGCTCCAACAACATCTACAGCATCTCCAACAACCACTACAGCTTCTCCAACAACCACTACAGCTGCTCCAACAACAACAACTACAGCTGCTCCAACAACAACAAAAACTGCTCCAACAACAACTACAGCTGTTCCAACAACAACTACAGTTGCTCCGACAACTAAAGCTGCTCCGACAACAACAACAGCTGCTCCAACAACAACAGCTGCTCCAACAACCACTACAACTGCTCCGACAACCACTACAACTGCTCCGACAACAACCAGTACAGCTGCTTCAACAACCACTACAGCTGCTCCAACAACCACTACAGCTGCTCCAACAACCACAACAGCTGCTCCAACAACAACTACAGCTTCTCCAACAACGACAACAGCTGCTCCAACAACAACAACAGCTGCTCCAACAACCACTACAGCTGTTCCAACAACCACTACAGCTGCTTCAACAACCACTACAGCTGCTCCAACAACCACTACAGCTGCTCCAACAACCACGACAGCTGCTCCGACAACCACTACAGCTGCTCCAACAAAAACAACAGCTGCTCAGACAACAACTACAGCTGCTTCAACAACCACTACAGCTGCTCCAACAACCACTACAGCTGCTCCAACAACAACCACTACAGCTGCTCCAACAACGACAACAGCTGCTCCAACAACAACTACAGCTGCTCCAACAACTACAGCTTCTCCAACAACCACTACAGGTGCTCCAAAAACAACTACAGCTGCTCCAACAACATCTACAGCATCTCCAACAACCACTACAGCTTCTCCAACAACCACTACGGCTGCTCCAACAACCACTACAGCTGCTCCGACAACAACTACAACTGCTCCAACAACAACAACTACAGTTGCTCCAACAACAACTACAGCTGCTCTAACAACAACAACAGCTGCTCCAACAACCACTACAGCTGCTCCAACAACAACCACTACAGTTGCTCCGACAACCACCACAGCTGCTCAAACAACTACTACAGCTGCTCCAACAACATCTACAGCATATCCAACAACGACCGCTGCTCCAACAACAACAACAGCTGCTCCAACAACCACTACAGGTGCTCCAACAACAACAACAGCTGCTCCAACAACTACAGCTGCTCCGACAACCACTACAGCTGCTCCAACAACCACTACAGCTGCTCCGACAACAACTACAACTGCTCCAACAACAATAACTACAGTTGCTCCAACAACAACAACAGCTGCTCCAACAACAACAACAGCTGCTCCAACAACAGCTACAGCTGCTCCAACAACAACAGCTGCTCCAACAACCACGACAACTGCTCCGACAACCACTACAGCTGCTCCGACAACAACTACAGCTGCTCGAACAACAACATCAGCTGCTCCAACAACAACTACAGCTGCTTCAACAACCACTACAGCTGCTCCAACAACCACTACAGCTGCTCCAACAACCACTACAGCTGCTCCGACAACCACTACAGCTGCTCCAACAAAAACAACAGCTGCTCAGACAACAACTACAGCTGCTTCAACAACCACTACAACTGCTCCAACAACCACGACAGCTGCTCCAACAACCACTACAGCTGCTCCAACAACAACTACAGCTGCTCCAAGAACGACAACAGCTGCTCCTACAACAACTACAGCTGCTCCAAAAACAACTACAGCTTCTCCAACAACCACTACAGGTGCTCCAAAAACAACTACAGCTGCTCCAACAACATCTACAGCATCTCCAACAACCACTACAGCTTCTCCAACAACCACTACAGCTGCTCCAACAACAACAACTACAGCTGCTCCAACAACAACAAAAACTGCTCCAACAACAACTACAGCTGTTCCAACAGCAACTACAGTTGCTCCGACAACTACAGCTGCTCCGACAACAACAACAGCTGCTCCAACAACAACAGCTGCTCCAACAACCACTACAACTGCTCCGACAACCACTACAACTGCTCCGACAACAACCAGTACAGCTGCTTCAACAACCACTACAGCTGCTCCAACAACCACTACAGCTGCTCCAACAACCACAACAGCTGCTCCAACAACAACTACAGCTTCTCCAACAACGACAACAGCTGCTCCAACAACAACAACAGCTGCTCCAACAACAACTACAGCTGCTCCAACAACAACAACAGCTGCTCCAACAACAAAAACTACAATTGCTCCAACAACCACTACAGCTGCTACAACAACCACTGCAGCTGCTCCAACAACAACTACAGCTGCTCCAACAACATCTACAGCATCTCCAACAACCACTACAGGTGCTCCAACAACAACAACAGCTGCTCCAAAAACAACTACAGCTGCTCAAACAACCACTACAGTTTTTCTAACAACCACTACAGCTGCTCCAACAACAACAGCTGCTCCAACAACAACAACAACAGCTGCTCCAACAACAACAACTGCAGCTGCTCAAACAACGACAACAGCTGCTCCAACAACAACTACAGCTGCTCCAACAACCACGACAGCTGCTCCGACAACCACTACAGCTGCTCCAACAACAACAGCTGCTCCAACAACCACGACAACTGCTCCGACAACCACTACAGCTGCTCCGACAACAACTACAGCTGCTCGAACAACAACATCAGCTGCTCCAACAACAACTACAGCTGCTTCAACAACCACTACAGCTGCTCCAACAACCACTACAGCTGCTCCAACAACCACTACAGCTGCTCCGACAACCACTACAGCTGCTCCAACAAAAACAACAGCTGCTCAGACAACAACTACAGCTGCTTCAACAACCACTACAACTGCTCCAACAACCACGACAGCTGCTCCAACAACCACTACAGCTGCTCCAACAACAACTACAGCTGCTCCAAGAACGACAACAGCTGCTCCTACAACAACTACAGCTGCTCCAAAAACAACTACAGCTTCTCCAACAACCACTACAGGTGCTCCAAAAACAACTACAGCTGCTCCAACAACATCTACAGCATCTCCAACAACCACTACAGCTTCTCCAACAACCACTACAGCTGCTCCAACAACAACAACTACAGCTGCTCCAACAACAACAAAAACTGCTCCAACAACAACTACAGCTGTTCCAACAGCAACTACAGTTGCTCCGACAACTACAGCTGCTCCGACAACAACAACAGCTGCTCCAACAACAACAGCTGCTCCAACAACCACTACAACTGCTCCGACAACCACTACAACTGCTCCGACAACAACCAGTACAGCTGCTTCAACAACCACTACAGCTGCTCCAACAACCACTACAGCTGCTCCAACAACCACAACAGCTGCTCCAACAACAACTACAGCTTCTCCAACAACGACAACAGCTGCTCCAACAACAACAACAGCTGCTCCAACAACAACTACAGCTGCTCCAACAACAACAACAGCTGCTCCAACAACAAAAACTACAATTGCTCCAACAACCACTACAGCTGCTACAACAACCACTGCAGCTGCTCCAACAACAACTACAGCTGCTCCAACAACATCTACAGCATCTCCAACAACCACTACAGGTGCTCCAACAACAACAACAGCTGCTCCAAAAACAACTACAGCTGCTCAAACAACCACTACAGTTTTTCTAACAACCACTACAGCTGCTCCAACAACAACAGCTGCTCCAACAACAACAACAACAGCTGCTCCAACAACAACAACTGCAGCTGCTCAAACAACGACAACAGCTGCTCCAACAACAACTACAGCTGCTCCAACAACCACGACAGCTGCTCCGACAACCACTACAGCTGCTCCAACAAAAACAACAGCTGCTCCGACAACAACTACAGCTGCTTCAACAACCACTACAGCTGCTCCAACAACCACTACAGCTGCTCCAACAACCACTACAGCTGCTCCAACAACAACTACAGCTGCTCCAACAACGACAACAGCTGCTCAAACAACAACTACAGCTGCTCCAACAACTACAGCTTCTCCAACAACCACTACAGGTGCTCCAACAACAACAACAGCTGCTCCAACAACTACAGCTGCTCCAACAACCACTACAGCTGCTCCAACAACCACTACAGCTGCTCCGACAACAACTACAGCTGCTCCAACAACAACAACAGCTTCTCCAACAACAACTACAGCTGCTCCAACAACCACTACAGCTGCTCCAACAACCACTACAGCTGCTCCGACATCCACTACAGCTGCTCCGACAACTACAGCTGCTCCGACAACCACTACAGCTGCTCCGACAACCACTACAGCTGCTCGAACAACCACTACAGCTACTCCGACAACAACTACAGCTTCTCCAACAACAACAACAGCTGCTCAAAAAACAACCACTACAGGTGCTCCAACAACAACAACAGCTGCTCCAACAACTACAGCTGCTCCGACAACCACTACAGCTGCTCCGACAACCACTACAGCTGCTCCAACAACCACTAAAGCTTCTCCAACAACAACTACAGCTGCTCCAACAACAACAACAGCTGCTCCAACAACAAAAACTACAATTGCTCCAACAACCACTACAGCTGCTACAACAACCACTGCAGCTGCTCCAACAACAACTACAGCTGCTCCAACAACATCTACAGCATCTCCAACAACCACTACAGGTGCTCCAACAACAACAACAGCTGCTCCAAAAACAACTACAGCTGCTCAAACAACCACTACAGTTTTTCTAACAACCACTACAGCTGCTCCAACAACAACAGCTGCTCCAACAACAACAACAACAGCTGCTCCAACAACAACAACTGCAGCTGCTCAAACAACGACAACAGCTGCTCCAACAACAACTACAGCTGCTCCTACAACCACTACAGCTGCTCCAACAACCACTACAGCTGCTCTGACAACTACAGCTTCTCCAACAACCACTACAGCTGCTCCGAAAACAACTACAGCTGCTCCAACAACAACAACAGCTGCTCCAACAACAACTACAGCTGCTTCAACAACCACTACAGCTGCTCCAACAAGAACTACAGGTGCTCCAACAACGACAACAGCTGCTCCAACAACAACAACAGCTGCACCAACAACATCTACGGCTGTTCCCACAACTACGACAATTGCTTTGACAACTACAGCTGCTCCAACAACAACCACTACAACTGCTCCGACAACTACAGCTGCTCCAACAACCACTTCATCTGCTCCGACAAAAACTACAGCTGCTCCAACAACAACAACAGCTGCTCCAACAACAACTACAGCTGCTTCAACAACCACTACAGCTGCTCCAACAACCACTAAAGTTTCTCCAACAACAACTACAGCTGCTCCAACAACGACAACAGCTGCTCCAACAACAACTACAGCTGCTCCAACAACTACAGCTTCTCCAACAACCACTACAGGTGCTCCAACAACAACTACAGCTGCTTCAACAACCACTACAGCTTCTCCAACAACGACTACAGCTTCTCCAACAACAACAACAGCTGCTCCAACAACTACAGCTGCTCAAACAACCACTACAGTTGCTTTCACAACCACTACAGCTGCTCCAACAACAACAACAGCTGCTCCAACAACAACAACTACAGCTGCTCCAACAACAACAACTACAGCTGCTCCAACAACAACAACAACAGCTGCTCCAAAAACAACTACAGCTGTTCCAACTACAACAACAGCTGCTCCAACAACAACAGCTGCTCCAACAACAACTACAGCTGTTCCAACAACTACGACAGTTGCTCTGACAACTACAGCTGCTCCAACAACAACCACTACAGCATCTCCGACAACCACAGCTGCTCCAACAACCACTACAGCTGCTCCGACAACAACTACAGCTGCTCCAACAACATCAACAGCTGCTCCAACAACAACTACAGCTGCTCCAACAACTTCAGCTTCTCCAACAACCACTACAGGTGCTCCAACAACAACTACAGCTGCTTCAACAACTACAGCTGCTCCGACAACAACAGCTGCTCCAACAACAACAACTACAGCTGCTCCAACAACCACTACAGCTGCTCCGACAACCACTACAGCTGCTCCAACAACCACTAAAGCTTCTCCAACAACAACTACAGCTGCTCCAACAACAACAACAGCTGCTCCAACAACAAAAACTACAATTGCTCCAACAACCACTACAGCTGCTACAACAACCACTGCAGCTGCTCCAACAACAACTACAGCTGCTCCAACAACATCTACAGCATCTCCAACAACCACTACAGGTGCTCCAACAACAACAACAGCTGCTCCAAAAACAACTACAGCTGCTCAAACAACCACTACAGTTTTTCTAACAACCACTACAGCTGCTCCAACAACAACAGCTGCTCCAACAACAACAACAACAGCTGCTCCAACAACAACAACTGCAGCTGCTCAAACAACGACAACAGCTGCTCCAACAACAACTACAGCTGCTCCTACAACCACTACAGCTGCTCCAACAACCACTACAGCTGCTCTGACAACTACAGCTTCTCCAACAACCACTACAGCTGCTCCGAAAACAACTACAGCTGCTCCAACAACAACAACAGCTGCTCCAACAACAACTACAGCTGCTTCAACAACCACTACAGCTGCTCCAACAAGAACTACAGGTGCTCCAACAACGACAACAGCTGCTCCAACAACAACAACAGCTGCACCAACAACATCTACGGCTGTTCCCACAACTACGACAATTGCTTTGACAACTACAGCTGCTCCAACAACAACCACTACAACTGCTCCGACAACTACAGCTGCTCCAACAACCACTTCATCTGCTCCGACAAAAACTACAGCTGCTCCAACAACAACAACAGCTGCTCCAACAACAACTACAGCTGCTTCAACAACCACTACAGCTGCTCCAACAACCACTAAAGTTTCTCCAACAACAACTACAGCTGCTCCAACAACGACAACAGCTGCTCCAACAACAACTACAGCTGCTCCAACAACTACAGCTTCTCTAACAACCACTACAGGTGCTCCAACAACAACTACAGCTGCTTCAACAACCACTACAGCTTCTCCAACAACGACTACAGCTTCTCCAACAACAACAACAGCTGCTCCAACAACTACAGCTGCTCAAACAACCACTACAGTTGCTTTCACAACCACTACAGCTGCTCCAACAACAACAACAGCTGCTCCAACAACAACAACTACAGCTGCTCCAACAACAACAACTACAGCTGCTCCAACAACAACAACAACAGCTGCTCCAAAAACAACTACAGCTGTTCCAACTACAACAACAGCTGCTCCAACAACAACAGCTGCTCCAACAACAACTACAGCTGTTCCAACAACTACGACAGTTGCTCTGACAACTACAGCTGCTCCAACAACAACCACTACAGCATCTCCGACAACCACAGCTGCTCCAACAACCACTACAGCTGCTCCGACAACAACTACAGCTGCTCCAACAACATCAACAGCTGCTCCAACAACAACTACAGCTGCTCCAACAACTTCAGCTTCTCCAACAACCACTACAGGTGCTCCAACAACAACTACAGCTGCTTCAACAACTACAGCTGCTCCGACAACAACAGCTGCTCCAACAACAACAACTACAGCTGCTCCAACAACAACAACAGCTGCTCCAACAACCACTACAGCTGCTCCGACAACAACTACAGCTGCTCCAACAACAACAGCTGCTTCAACAACAACAACTACAGCTGCTCAAACAACGACAACAGCTTCTCCAACAACAACTACAGCTGCTCCTACAATCACTACAGCTGCTCCAACAACCACTACAGCTGCTCTGACAACTACAGCTTCTCCAACAACCACTACAGCTGCTCCGAAAACAACTACAGCTGCTCCAACAACAACAACAGCTGCTCCAACAACAACTACAGCTGCTTCAACAACAACTACAGCTGCTCCAACAAGAACTACAGGTGCTCCAACAACGACAACAGCTGCTCCAACAACAACAACTACAGCTGCTCCAACAACAACAGCTTCTCCAACAACGACTACAGCTGCGACCACAACAACTACAGCTGCTCCAACAACAACTACAGCTGCTCCAACAACAACTACAGCTGCTCCAACAACAACTACTCCAAGTACTTCAACAACAACAGCTGCTCCAACAACCACTACAGCTGCTTCGACAACAACTACAGCTGCTCCAACAACAACAGCTGCTCAAACAACAACAACTACAGCTGCTCCAACAACAACAACAGCTGCTCCAAAAACAACTACAGCTGCTCCAACAACAACCACTACAGCATCTCCGACAATTACAGCTGCTCCAACAACAACAGCAGCTGCTCCAACAACAACTACAGCTGCTTCAACAACCACTACAGCTGCTCCAACAACCACTACAGCTGCTCCAACAACAACAACAGCTGCACCAACAACAACTAAAGCTGTTCCAACAACTACGACAATTGCTTTGACAACTACAGCTGCTCCAACAACAACCACTACAGCTGCTCCGACAACTACAGCTGCTCCAACAACCACTTCATCTGCTCCGACAAAAACTACAGCTGCTCCAACAACAACAACAGCTGCTCCAACAACAACTACAGCTGCTCCAACAACCACTAAAGCTTCTCCAACAACAACTGCAGCTGCTCCAACAACGACAACAGCTGCTCCAACAACAACTACAGCTGCTCCAACAACCACTAAAGCTTCTCCAACAACAACTACAGCTGCTCCAACAACAACAACAGCTGCTCCAACAACAACTACAGCTGCTCCAACAACCACTAAAGCTTCTCCAACAACAACTACAGCTGCTCCAACAACTACAGCTTCTCCAACAACCACTATAGGTGCTCCAACAACAACTACAGCTGCTTCAACAACCACTACAGCTTCTCCAACAACCACTACAGCTTCTCCAACAACAACAACAGCTGCTCCAACAACAACTACAGCTGCTCAAACAACCACTACAGTTGCTCTCACAACCACTACAGCTGCTCCAACAACAACAACTACAGCTGCTCCAACAACAACAACAGCTGCTCCAACAACAACAACAACAGCTGCTCCAAAAACAACTACAGCTGTTCCAACTACAACGACAGTTGCTCTGACAACTACAGCTGCTGCGACAACAACAACAGCTGCTCCAACAACAACAGCTGCTCCAACAACAACTACAGTTGTTCCAACAACTACGACAGTTGCTCTGACAACTACAGCTGCTCCAACAACAACCACTACAGCATCTCCGACAACCACAGCTGCTCCAACAACCACTACAGCTGCTCCGACAACAACTACAGCTGCTCCAACAACAACAACAGCTGCTCCAACAACAACTACAGCTGCTCCAACAACTACAGCTTCTCCAACAACCACTACAGGTGCTCCAACAACAACTACAGCTGCTTCAACAACCACTACAGCTTCTCCAACAACCACTACAGCTTCTCCAACAACAACAACAGCTGCTCCAACAACAACTACAGCTGCTCAAACAACCACTACAGTTGCTCTCACAACCACTACAGCTGCTCCAACAACAACTACAGCTGCTCCAACAACAACAACAGCTGCTCCAACAACAACTACAGCTTTTCCGACAATAACTACAGCTGCTCCAACAACAACTACAACTGCTCTGACTACAACTACAGCTGCTCCAACAACAAGAGCTTTTCCAACAACAACAACTACAGCTGCTCCAACAACAACAAGAGCTGCTCCAAAAACAACTACAGCTGTAGCAACAACAACGACAGTTGCTCTGACAACTACAGCTGCTCTGACAACAACAGCTGCTCCAACAACAACAGCTGCTCCTACAACCACTACAGCTTCTCGGACAACCACTACAGCTGCTCCGACAACAACTACAGCTGCTCCAACAACAACAACAGCTGCTCCAACAACAACTACAGCTGCTTCAACAACCACTACAACTGCTCCAACAACCAGTACAGCTGCTCCAAAAACCACTACAGCTGCTCCAACAACAACTACAGCTGCTCCAACAACCACTACAGCTGCTCCAACAACCACTACAGCTGCTCCGACAACAACTACAGCTGCTCCAACAACAACAGCTGCTCCAACAACAACAACTACAGCTGCTGCTCCAACAACAACAACAGCTGCTCCAACAACAACTACAGCTGCTCCAACAACAACAGCTGCTCCGACAACAAGTACAGCTGCTCCGACAACAACTACAGCTGCTCCAACAACTACAGCTGCTCTGACAACAACAACAGCTGCTCCAACAACAACTACAGATGTTCCAACAACAACTACAGCTGCTCCGACAACCATTACAGCTGTTCCAACAACAACTACAGCTGCTCCAACAACTACAGCTTCTCAAAAAACCACTACAGGTGCTCCAACAACAACTACAGCTGCTCCAACAACATCTACAGCTTCTCCAACAACTACATCTGCTCCAACCACAACAACAGCTGCTCTGACAACCATTCGAGCTGCTGCAACAACCACAATTACAGCTCCAACAACCACAGCAGCTGCTCCAACAACAACAACAACAGCTGCTCCAACCACAAGAGCCACTGCAACAACTCAACTAACCACAACTGTTACTACAGCTGGAGGTGGATTCACAGTTCTTTTAGTCACTTTTCGGTCTGTGACTATTATTTTCTCCACAAATTTAGCGGATCCATCCTCACAAGCTTTTAAAAATCGAGCCTTGATGATTGCTACACAGGTAACCATTTTGAGATCATTGATAACAATATTGCTGGCAGTTGTGTTTTTATTAATCATAGTTTTCTGTGTACATAAAAGCATAAATCAAAAAAAAAGTAATAGTTTTTTTTTTTTTTAAGTACACATCTTTCTTTTCGTTGTCTTTGTTCTTGTATTTTTCTGTAGTATATTTACAATCAAGAAATGGCAAAAAAAATTCCCACTCAGAACCTTCCACTCATTTCTATGCACAGATCATGAAATTTCAGTTGATGTTTTCAGTCATACATTTGCCCTTTACTGTTGTCAACATAATATCTTCCTGCAGAGAATCAGTGTATCACTTTTGAAATTATCCAGTCTTTAGAATTTGGAATAATAGCAGTTCATTTTCATTGTTTTCTAAATACATGCACCTCCACAGGGATTGACCCTGAAGGGATGAATAAAGTTGTCAATATTGAATTAAATTATCTTAAATGTTTATGGTATTGATCATGTGTCACTTGGAGCAATTCATTTGCAAGAGCAGGATATATATGCACAAGGACATGACCAATACTCAAAAAGACATCTTGAAATCTAGATGAACATCAGTAAAGAGACCCAGATCCAGCAAACACAGTTAATTTAATAGTCATCCTAAAATATTTCCCTGAAAGATGAAACAGAGTTCACCATGTTTGAAAAGTTAAGAGTAAGAGAGCTTACAAGATGAGTTTTTTGAATAACTTAAAAGACAAAAAAATGACAGGAGAGTTAAAAAATTGAGATTTTTTTCCCCCTTTCATAAAAAACCTTAACTAGTCCGAAAACACGAATCGAGTCTGTTTGAAAAAGATATAGAGAGCTACTTCTGGGATGAGACACAAAGTAGTTTTCATACCAATGACAGAAAACATTTTAAGTTGTTTTCCCTTGGCTTCTCCAGCTCAGACAACTGTTCCAAAGTGCATTCATGACTTCCTTCAAGGACCTGAAAGTTGTGGCATTTAGGTAATTTTTTGAGTGTTTAACATGTTCTATGATGTTTTTAATTTTTTTAAATTTTCATGACAATATTAACACTGAACCTGCTTTTGCAGAAGGGGATCTGTCATCAACATGATGCACGTTACATTTGTCAGTACATCTGTACCGACAGATGCAGAGATTAGAAATGTGCTGTTGGATGCATCAACAAAAGTAACTGGATTTGACATCAACGGAAACAACATAACTGTGACACTGCAATCAACTACAGCTGCTCCAACAACAACTACAACTGCTCCAACAACCACTACAGCTGCCCAAACAACAACGACAGTTGCTCCAACAACCACTAAAGCAGCTCCAACAACAACAACAGCTGCTCCAACAACAACAACAGCATCTCCAACAACCACTACAGCTGCTCCGACAACCACTACAGCTGCTCCGACAACAACAACAGTTTCTCCGACAACAACTACAACTGCTCCGACAACAACTACAGCTGTACCGACAACCACTACAGCTGCTCCAACAACCACTACAGCTGCTCCAACAACTACAGTTGCTCCAACAACCACAACAACTGTTCAAACTACAAAAACAGCTCCTCCGAACACAAAAGCTGCCCCAACAACCACAGTAACTGCTCCAACCACAACACCTGCTGCTCCAATCTCAACAACAGCTGCTGCAAAAACCACTACAACTGCTCCAACAACAGCTGTGACAACAACAACAGCTGCTCTGACAACCAATACAGCTGCTCCAACAGCTACACCTGCTCCAACCACAACAACAGCTGCTCCAACAACAAAAGGTGATCCAAAAACAGCTGCTCCAACTACAACACCAGTTGCTCCAACCACCACAACAGCTGCTCCGACAACCACAACAGCGTCTCCAACAACAACAGCTGCTCAAACAAAAACAGCTGCTCCAACAACAACACCTCCTCAAACAACAACAACAGCTGTTCCAACAACTACACCTGCTCAAACAACAACTGCTCCAACAACCACTACAGCTTCTCCTAAAACTACGTCTGCTCCAACAACAACAACAGCTTCCCCAACCACACCAACAGCTGCTCCAACAACCACTGCAGCTGCTCCAACAACCACTACATCTGCCCCAAAAACAGCTGCTACAACACCAGTTGCTCCAACCAAAACAACAGCTTCCCAAACCACACCAACAGCTGCTCCAACAACCGAAACAAGTGCTCAGACTACTACAGCTGCTCAAACAACAACAACAGCTGCTCAAACAACAACAGCTTTTCCAACTACACCAACTGCTGCTCCAGCAACCACAACAACTGCTCCAACAACTACATCTGCCCCAACAACAACAACAGCTGCTCCGACAATAACAACAGCTGCTCCGACAACCACTACAGCTGCTCCAACAGCTCCAGCTGCTCCAACCACAGCAACTGCTGCTCCAACAACCACAGAAACTGCTCCAAAAACTACATCTTCCCCAACAACAACTACAACAGGTGCTCCGACAACCACTTCAGCATCTCCAACAACTACGTCTGCTCCAACAACAAGAACAGTGTCTCCAAGAACCACTACAGCTGCTCGAACTACAACACCAGTTGCTCCAACCACACCAACAGCTGCTCCAACAACCACTGCAGCTGCTCCAACAACAGCTGTTCAAACAACAACAGCTTTTCCAACTACACCAACTGCTCCAACAACTACATCTGCCCCAACAGCAACAACAGCTGCTCCGACAATAACAACAGCTGCTCCGACAACCACTACAGCTGCTCCAACAGCTCCAGCTGCTCCAAACACAAGAAGTGCTGCTCCAACAACCACAACAACTGCTCCAACAACAACATCTGCCCCAACAACCACTACAGCTGCTCGAACTACAACACCAGTTGCTCCAACCACACCAACAGCTGCTCCAACAACCAAAACTGCTCTTACAACTACAGCTGCTCAGACAAGATCAACAGCTGCTTTGACAACAACAAGTGCTCAAACAGCCACGACAGCTGCTCCAAAAACAGCTGCTCCAACAACCACTACAGCTGCTCCAACGACAGCTGCTCAAACTACAACAGCTTCTCCAACGACACCAACAGCTGCTCCAACAATCACAAAAACTACTCCAACCACAACAACATCTTCAGCTGCTCCAACAACCACTACAGCTGCTCCAACAACAACTACAGCTGCTCCAACAACAACTACAGCAACTTCAACAACCACTACAGCTGCTCCAACAACTACAGCTGCTCCAACAACCACTACAGCTGCTCTGACAACAACTACAGCTGCTCCGACAACAACAACAGCTGGGCCGACAACAACTACAGCTGCTCTGACAACAACAACAGCTGCTCAAACAACAACAACAGCTGCGCAAACAACAAGTACAGCTGCTCCAACAACTACATCTGCGCTAACAACAACTACAGCTGCTCCAACAACAACAGCTGCTCCAACAACAACAACAACAGCTGCTCCGACAACGACAACAACAGCTGCTCCGACAACAACAGCTGCTCCAACAACAACTACAGCTGCTCCAACAACAACAACAGCTACTACAACAACAACAACAGCTGCTCCAACAACCACTAAAGCTGCTCCAACAACAACAGCTGCTCCGAGAACAACTACCGTTGCTCCGACAACAACAACAGCTGCTCTGTCAACTACAGCTGCTCAAACAACCACTACAGCTGCTCCAACAACAACAACAACAGCTGCTCCGACAACGACAACAACAGCTGCTCCGACAACAACAGCAGCTGCTCCATTAACAACTACAGCTGCTCCAACAACAACAGCTGCTCCAACAACAACTACAGCTGCTCCAACGACAACAACAACAGCTGCTCCGACATCAACAACAACAGCTGCTCCAACAACAACTACAGCTGCTCCAACAACAACTACAGCTGCTCCAACAACAACAGCTGCTCCAACAACAACTACAGCTGCTCCAACAACAACAACAGCTGATACAACAACAACAACAGCTGCTCCAACAACCACTAAAGCTGCTCCAACAACCACTACAGCTGCTCCAACGACAGCTGCTCAAACTACAACAGCTTCTCCAACGACACCAACAGCTGCTCCAACAATCACAAAAACTACTCCAACCACAACAACATCTTCAGCTGCTCCAACAACCACTACAGCTGCTCCAACAACAACTACAGCTGCTCCAACAACAACTACAGCAACTTCAACAACCACTACAGCTGCTCCAACAACTACAGCTGCTCCAACAACCACTACAGCTGCTCTGACAACAACTACAGCTGCTCCGACAACAACAACAGCTGGGCCGACAACAACTACAGCTGCTCTGACAACAACAACAGCTGCTCAAACAACAACAACAGCTGCGCAAACAACAAGTACAGCTGCTCCAACAACTACATCTGCGCTAACAACAACTACAGCTGCTCCAACAACAACAGCTGCTCCAACAACAACAACAACAGCTGCTCCGACAACGACAACAACAGCTGCTCCGACAACAACAGCTGCTCCAACAACAACTACAGCTGCTCCAACAACAACAACAGCTACTACAACAACAACAACAGCTGCTCCAACAACCACTAAAGCTGCTCCAACAACAACAGCTGCTCCGAGAACAACTACCGTTGCTCCGACAACAACAACAGCTGCTCTGTCAACTACAGCTGCTCAAACAACCACTACAGCTGCTCCAACAACAACAACAACAGCTGCTCCGACAACGACAACAACAGCTGCTCCGACAACAACAGCAGCTGCTCCATTAACAACTACAGCTGCTCCAACAACAACAGCTGCTCCAACAACAACTACAGCTGCTCCAACGACAACAACAACAGCTGCTCCGACATCAACAACAACAGCTGCTCCAACAACAACTACAGCTGCTCCAACAACAACTACAGCTGCTCCAACAACAACAGCTGCTCCAACAACAACTACAGCTGCTCCAACAACAACAACAGCTGATACAACAACAACAACAGCTGCTCCAACAACCACTAAAGCTGCTCCAACAACAACAGCTGCTCCGAGAACAACTACCGTTGCTCCGACAACAACTACAGCTGCTCCTACAACAACAACAGCTGCTCCGTCAACTACAGCTGCTCAAACAACCACTACAATTGCTCCAACAACAACAACAACAGCTGCTCCAACAACCACTACAGCTGCTCCAACAACCACAACAGCTGCTCCGACTACAACAGCTGCTACAACAACCACTAAAGCTGCTACAACACCAGTTGCGCCAACCACAACAACTACATCTGCCCCAACAACAACAACAGCTGCTCCAACAACAACTACAGCTGCTCCTAAAACAACTACAGCTGCTCCAACAACAACAGCTGCTCCAACAACAACTACAGCTGCTCCAACAACAACCACTACAGCTGCTCCGACAACCACTACAGCTACTCCGACAACAACTACAGCTGCTCCTACAACAACAACAGCTGCTCTGTCAACTACAGCTGCTCAAACAACCACTACAGCTGCTCCAACAACAACAACAACAACAGCTGCTCCGACAACAACAACAGCTGCTCTGACAACAACAACAGCTGCTCCATTAACAACTACAGCTGCTCCAACAACAACAGCTGCTCCAACAACAACTACAGCTGCTCCAACAACAACAACAACAGCTGCTCCGACAACCACTACAGCTGCTCCAACAACAACAGCTGCTCCAACAACAACAACAGCTGCTCCGACAACGACAACAACAGCTGCTCCGACAACCACTACAGCTGCTCCAACAACAACTACAGCTTCTCCAACAACAACTACAGCTGCTCCAACAACAACAGCTGCTCCAACAACAACTACAGCTGCTCCAACAACAACAACAGCTGCTACAACAACAACAACAGCTGCTCCAACAACCACTACAGCTGCTCCAACAACAACAGCTGCTCCGAGAACAACTACCGTTGCTCCGACAACAACTACAGCTGCTCCTACAACAACAACAGCTGCTCCTACAACAACAACAGCTGCTTCGACAACTACAGCTGCTCCAACAACCACTACAGCTGCTCCGACAACAATAACAGCTGCTCCGACTACCACAGCTGCTACAAAAACCACTAAAGCTGCTACAACACCAGTTGCGCCAACCACAACAACTATATCTGCCCCAACAACAACAACAGCTGCTCCAACAACAACTACAGCTGCTCCAACAACAACCACCACAGCTACTCTGACAACAACAACAGCTGCTCCAACAACAACTACAGCTGCTCTGACAACAACAACAGCTGCTCAAACAACAACAACAGCTGCGCCAACAACAACTAACGCTGCTCCAACAACTACAGCTGCTCCGACAACCACTACAGCTGCTCCAAAAACCACTACAGCTGTGCGAACAACAACTACAGCTGCTCCAAGAACAACAACAGCTGCTCCAACAACAACTACAGCTGCTCCGACAACAACTACAGCTGCTCTGACAACAACAACAGCTGCTCAAACAACAACAACAGCTGCGCCAACAACAACTAACGCTGCTCCAACAACTACAGCTGCGCTAACAACAACTACAGCTTCTCCAACAACAACAACAGCTGCGCCGACAACAACTACAGCTGCTCCAACAACAACAACAGCTGCTCCAACAACAACAACAACTTCTCCGACAACAACTTCAGCTGCTCCGACAACAACTACAGCTACTCCGACAACAACTACAGCTGCTCCGACAACAACAACAGCTGCGCCGACAACAACTACAGCTGCTCCAACAACAACAACAGCTGCTCCAACAACAACAACAACTTCTCCGACAACAACTTCAGCTGCTCCGACAACAACTACAGGTGCTCCAACAACAACAGCTGCTCCAACAACAACTACAGCTGCTCCAACAACAACCACCACAGCTACTCTGACAACAACAACAGCTGCTCCAACAACAACTACAGGTGCTCCAACAACCACTACGGCTGCTCCAACAACAACAACAGCTACTCCGACAACAACTACAGCTGCTCCGACAACAACAACAGCTGCGCCGACAACAACTACAGCTGCTCCAACAACAACTACAGCTGCTCCAACAACAACAACAACAACTTCTCCGACAACAACTTCAGCTGCTCCGACAACGACTACAGCTGCTCCAACAACAACAGCTGCTCCAACAACAACTACAGCTGCTCCAACAACTACAGCTGCTCCAAAAACCACTACAGCTGCTCCAAAAACCACTACAGCTGCGCGAACAACAACTACAGCTGCTCCAACAACAACAACAGCTGCTCCAACAACAACTACAGCTGCTCCAACAACAACAGCTGCTGCAACAACGACTACAGCTGCTCCGACAACAACAACAGCTGCGCCGACAACAACTACAGCTGCTCCAACAACGACTACAGCTGCTCCAACAACAACAGCTGCTCCAACAACAACTACAGCTGCTCCAACAACTACAGCTGCTCCGACAACCACTACAGCTGCTCCAAAAACCACTACAGCTGCGCGAACAACAACTACAGCTGCTCCAACAACAACAAAAGCTGCTCCAACAACAACAACAGCTTCTGCAACAACAACTACAGCTGCTCCAACAACAACAGCTGCTCCAACAACAACTACAGCTGCTCCAACAACCACTACAGCTGCTCCGACAACAACAACAGCTGCTCCGACAACAACAACAGCTGCTCCAACAACAACTACAGCTGCTCCGACTACAACTACAGCTGCTCCGACAACAACAACAGCTGCTCCGACAAAAACTACAGCTGCTCCGACAACAACTACAGCTGCTCTGACAACAACAACAGCTGCTCAAACAACAACAACAGCTGCGCCAACAACAACTAACGCTGCTCCAACAACTACAGCTGCTCCGACAACCACTACAGCTGCTCCAAAAACCACTACAGCTGTGCGAACAACAACTACAGCTGCTCCAACAACAACAACAGCTGCTCCAACAACAACTACAGCTGCTCCAACAACAACAGCTGCTGCAACAACGACTACAGCTGCTCCGACAACAACAACAGCTGCGCCGACAACAACTACAGCTGCTCCAACAACGACTACAGCTGCTCCAACAACAACAGCTGCTCCAACAACAACTACAGCTGCTCCAACAACTACAGCTGCTCCGACAACCACTACAGCTGCTCCAAAAACCACTACAGCTGCGCGAACAACAACTACAGCTGCTCCAACAACAACAAAAGCTGCTCCAACAACAACAACAGCTTCTGCAACAACAACTACAGCTGCTCCAACAACAACAGCTGCTCCAACAACAACTACAGCTGCTCCAACAACCACTACAGCTGCTCCGACAACAACAACAGCTGCTCCGACAACAACAACAGCTGCTCCAACAACAACTACAGCTGCTCCGACTACAACTACAGCTGCTCCGACAACAACAACAGCTGCTCCGACAAAAACTACAGCTGCTCCGACAACAACTACAGCTGCTCTGACAACAACAACAGCTGCTCAAACAACAACAACAGCTGCGCCAACAACAACTAACGCTGCTCCAACAACTACAGCTGCTCCGACAACCACTACAGCTGCTCCAAAAACCACTACAGCTGTGCGAACAACAACAACAGCTGCTCCAACAACAACAACAGCTGCTCCAACAACAACTACAGCTGCTCCGACAACAACTACAGCTGCTCCAACAACAACAGCTGCTCCGACAACAACTACTGTTGCTCCGACGTCTACAGCTGCTCCAACAACCACTACTGCTGCTCCAACAACAACAACAACAGCTGCTCCAACAACAACTACAGCTACTCCAACAACCACTACAGTTGCTCCAACAACTACAGCTGCTTCAACAACCACTACAGTTGCTCCAACAACTACAGCTGCTCCAACAACCACTACAGCTGTTCCGACAACAACAACAGCTGCTCCGACAACAACAACAGCTGCTCCATTAAAAACTACAGCTGCTTCAACAACTACAGCTGCTCCAACAACAACAGCTGCTCCAACAACAACTACAGCTGCTCCGACTACAACTACAGCTGCTCCGACAACAACAACAGCTGCTCCGACAACAACTACAGCTGCTCTGACAACAACAACAGCTGCTCAAACAACAACAACAGCTGCACCAACAACCACTACAGCTGCTCCAACAACAACAACAGCTGCTCCGACAACAACTACAGCTGCTCTGACAACAACAACAGCTGCTCAAACAACAACAACAGCTGCACCAACAACCACTACAGCTGCTCCAACAACAACAGCTGCTCCAACAACAACTACAGCTGCTCCGACAACAACTACAGCTGCTCTGACAACAACAACAGCTGCTCCAACAACAACAACAGCTGCGCCAACAACAACTAACGCTGCTCCAACAACTACAGCTGCTCCGACAACCACTACAGCTGCCCTAACAACAACAGCTGCTCCTACAACAACAACAGCTGCGCCAACAACAACTAACGCTGCTCCAACAACTACAACTGCGCTAACAACAACTACAGCTGCTCCAACAACAACAACAGCTGCTCCAACAACCACTACGGCTGCTCCAACAACAACAACAGCTACTCTGACAACAAATACAGCTGCTCCGACAACAACAACAGCTGCGCCGACAACAACTACAGCTGCTCCAACAACAACAACAGCTGCTCCAACAACAACAACAACTTCTCCGACAACAACTTCAGCTGCTCCAACAACAACAACAGCTGCTCCAACAACGACTACAGCTGCTCCAACAACAACAGCTGCTCCAACAACAACAACAGCTGCTGCAACCACCACAGCTACTCTGACAACAACAACAGCTGCTCCAACAACAACTACAGGTGCTCCAACAACCACTACGGCTGCTCCAACAACAACAACAGCTACTCCGACAACAACTACAGCTGCTCCGACAACAACAACAGCTGCGCCGACAACAACTACAGCTGCTCCAACAACAACAACAGCTGCTCCAACAACAACAACAACTTCTCCGACAACAACTTCAGCTGCTCCGACAACAACAACAGCTGCTCCAACAACGACTACAGCTGCTCCAACAACAACAGCTGCTCCAACAACAACTACAGCTGCTCCAACAACTACAGCTGGCACAAAAACCACTACAGCTGCTCCAAAAACCACTTCAGCTGCGCGAACAACAACTACAGCTGCTCCAACAACAACAACAGCTGCTCCAACAACAACTGCAGCTGCTCCAACAACAACAACAGCTGCTGCAACAACGACTACAGCTGCTCCGACAACAACAACAGCTGCGCCGACAACAACTACAGCTGCTCCAGCAAGAACTACAGCTGCTCCAACAACGACTACAGCTGCTCCGACAACAACAACAGCTGCGCCGACAACAACTACAGCTGCTCCAACAACAACTACAGCTGCTCCAACAACTACAGCTGCTCCGACAACCACTACAGCTGCTCCAAAAACCACTACCGCTGCGCGAACAACAACTACAGCTGCTCCAACAACAACAGCAGCTGCTCCAACAACAACTACAGCTGCTCCAACAACAACAACAGCTGCTGCAACAACAACTAAAGCTGCTCCAACAACAACTAAAGCTGCTCCAACAACAACAGCTGCTCCAACAACAACTACAGCTGCTCCAACAACTACAGCTGCTCCAACAACCACTACAGCTGCTCCGACAACAACAACAGCTGCTCCGACAACAACAACAGCTGCTCCAACAACAACTACAGCTGCTCCGACTACAACAACAGCTGCTCCGACAACAACTACAGCTGCTCCGACAAAAACTACAGCTACTCCGACAACAACTACAGCTGCTCTGACAACAACAACAGCTGCTCAAACAACAACAACAGCTGCGCCAACAACAACTAACGCTGCTCAAACAACTACAGCTGCTCCGACAACAACCACCACAGCTACTCTGACAACAACAACAGCTACTCTGACAACAAATACAGCTGCTCCGACAACAACAACAGCTGCGCCGACAACAACTACAGCTGCTCCAACAACAACAACAGCTGCTCCAACAACAACAACAACTTCTCCGACAACAACTTCAGCTGCTCCAACAACAACAACAGCTGCTCCAACAACGACTACAGCTGCTCCAACAACAACAGCTGCTCCAACAACAACAACAGCTGCTGCAACCACCACAGCTACTCTGACAACAACAACAGCTGCTCCAACAACAACTACAGGTGCTCCAACAACCACTACGGCTGCTCCAACAACAACAACAGCTACTCCGACAACAACTACAGCTGCTCCGACAACAACAACAGCTGCGCCGACAACAACTACAGCTGCTCCAACAACAACAACAGCTGCTCCAACAACAACAACAACTTCTCCGACAACAACTTCAGCTGCTCCGACAACAACAACAGCTGCTCCAACAACGACTACAGCTGCTCCAACAACAACAGCTGCTCCAACAACAACTACAGCTGCTCCAACAACTACAGCTGGCACAAAAACCACTACAGCTGCTCCAAAAACCACTTCAGCTGCGCGAACAACAACTACAGCTGCTCCAACAACAACAACAGCTGCTCCAACAACAACAGCTGCTCCAATAACAACTACAGCTGCTCCAACAACAACAACAGCTGCTACAACAACAACAAAAGCTGCTCCAACAACAACTACAGCTGCTCCAACAACAACAGCTGCTCCGACAACAACTACTGTTGCTCCGACGTCTACAGCTGCTCCAACAACCACTACTGCTGCTCCAACAACAACAACAACAGCTGCTCCAACAACAACTACAGCTACTCCAACAACCACTACAGTTGCTCCAACAACTACAGCTGCTTCAACAACCACTACAGTTGCTCCAACAACTACAGCTGCTCCAACAACCACTACAGCTGTTCCGACAACAAAAACAGCTGCTCTGACAACAACAACAGCTGCTCCATTAAAAACTACAGCTGCTTCAACAACTACAGCTGCTCCAACAACAACAGCTGCTCCAACAACAACAGCTGCTCCGACAACAACTATAGTTGCTCCGACGTCTACAGCTGCTCCAAAAACCACTACTGCTGCTCCAACAACAACAACAACAGCTGCTCCAACAACAACTACAGCTACTCCAACAACAACAACAGCTGCTCCAACAACCACTACGGCTGCTCCAACAACAACAACAGCTGCTCCAACAACAACTACAGCTGCTCCGACAACAACTACAGCTGCTCTGACAACAACAACAGCTGCTCAAACAACAACTACAGCTGCGCTAACAACAACTACAGCTGCTCCAACAACAACAACAGCTGCAACAACAACCACTACGGCTGCTCCAACAACAACAACAGCTACTCCGACAACAACTACAGCTGCTCCGACAACAACAACAGCTGCTCCAACAACAACTACAGCTGCTCCAACAACTATAGCTGCTCCAAAAACCACTACAGCTGCTACAAAAACCACTACAGCTGTGCGAACAACTACAGCTGCTCCAACAACAACAACAGCTGCTCCAACAACAACTACAGCTGCTCCAACAACAACAACAGCTGCTACAACAACAACTACAGCTGCTCCAACAACAACAGCTGCTCCAACAACAACTACAGCTGCTCCAACAACTACAGCTGCTCCAACAACCACTACAGCTGCTCCGACAACAACAACAGCTTCTCCGACAACAACAACAGCTGCTCCAACAACAACTACAGCTGCTCCGACTACAACTACAGCTGCTCCGACAACAACAACAGCTGCTCCGACAACAACTACAGCTGCTCTGACAACAACAACAGCTGCTCAAACAACAACAACAGCTGCGCCAACAACAACTAACGCTGCTCCAACAACTACAGCTGCTCCAAAAACAACAACAGCTGCTCAAACAACCACTACAGCTGCTCCAACAACAACAGCTGCTCCAACAACAACTACAGCTGCTCCAACAACAACACCAGCTGCTCAAAAAACAACAACAGCTGCTCCAACAACAACAACAGCTGCTCCAACAACAACAGCTGCTCCGACAACAAGTACAGCTGCTCCGACAACAACTACAGCTGCTCCTACAACAACAACAGCTGCTCCGACAACTACAGCTGCTCCAACAACCACTACAGCTGCTCCAACAACAACATCAACAGATGCTCCAACAACAACTACAGCTACTCCAACAACCACTACAGTTGCTCCAACAACTACAGCTGCTCCAACAACCACTACAGCTGCTCCATTAACAACTACAGCTGCTTCAACAACCACTACAGCTGCTCCAACAACTACAGCTGCTCCAACAACCACAACAGCTGCTCCGACAACAACTACAGCTGCTCCTACAACAACTACAGTTGCTCCAACAACTACAGCTGCTCCAACAACCACTACAGCTGCTCCAACAACCACAACAGCTGCTCCAACAACAACAACAACAGCTGCTCCAACAACAAATTCAGCTGCTCCGACAACAACAACAGCTGTGCCGACAACAACTACAGCTGTTCCCACTACAACTACAGCTGCGCCAACAACAACAACAGCTGCTCCGACAACAACTTCAGCTGCTCCGACAACAACAACAGCTGTGTTGACAACAACTACAGCTGTTCCCACTACAACTACAGCTGCGCCAACAACAACTACAGCTTCTCCAACAACAACAACAGCTGCTCCATTAAAAACTACAGCTGCTTCAACAACCACTACAGCTGCTCCAACAACTACAGCTGCTCCAACAACCACTACAGCTGTTCCGACAACAACAACAGCTGCTCCGACAACAACTTCAGCTGCTCCGACAACAACAACAGCTGTGCCGACAACAACTACAGCTGTTCCCACTACAACTACAGCTGCGCCAACAACAACTACAGCTTCTCCAACAACAACAACAGCTGCTCCAACAACTACAGCTGCTCCAAAAACCACTACAGCTGCTCCAACAACCACAACAGCTGCTCCAACAACCACAACAGCTGCTCCGACAACAACTTCAGCTGCTCCGACAACAACTACAGTTGCTCCAACAACTACAGCTGCTTCAACAACCACTACAGTTGCTCCAACAACTACAGCTGCTCCAACAACCACTACAGCTGTTCCGACAACAACAACAGCTACAGCTGCTCCAACAACAACAACAGCTGCTCCATTAAAAACTACAGCTGCTTCAACAACTACAGCTGCTCCAACAACAACAGCTGCTCCAACAACAACAGCTGCTCCGACAACAACTATAGTTGCTCCGACGTCTACAGCTGCTCCAACAACCACTACTGCTGCTCCAACAACAACAACAACAGCTGCTCCAACAACAACTACAGCTACTCCAACAACAACAACAGCTGCTCCAACAACCACTACGGCTGCTCCAACAACAACAACAGCTGCTCCGACAACAACTACAGCTGCTCTGACAACAACAACAGCTGCTCAAACAACAACTACAGCTGCGCTAACAACAACTACAGCTGCTCCAACAACAACAACAGCTGCTCCAACAACCACTACGGCTGCTCCAACAACAACAACAGCTACTCCGACAACAACTACAGCTGCTCCAACAACAACAACAGCTGCGCCGACAACGACTACAGCTGCTCCAACAACAACAGCTGCTCCAACAACAACTACAGCTGCTCCAACAACTACAGCTGCTCCAAAAACCACTACAGCTGCTACAAAAACCACTACAGCTGTGCGAACAACTACAGCTGCTCCAACAACAACAACAGCTGCTCCAACAACAACTACAGCTGCTCCAACAACAACAACAGCTGCTGCAACAACAACTACAGCTGCTCCAACAACAACTAACGCTGCTCCAACAACTACAGCTGCTCCAAAAACAACAACAGCTGCTCCAACAACAACTACAGCTGCTCCGACTACAAGTACAGCTGCTCCGACAACAACAACAGCTGCTCCGACAACAACTACAGCTGCTCTGACAACAACAACAGCTGCTCAAACAACAACAACAGCTGCGCCAACAACAACTAACGCTGCTCCAACAACTACAGCTGCTCCAAAAACAACAACAGCTGCTCCAACAACCACTACAGCTGCTCCAACAACAACAGCTGCTCCAACAACAACTACAGCTGCTCCAACAACAACAACAGCTGCTCAAACAACAACAACAGCTGCTCCAACAACAACAGCTGCTCCGACAACAAGTACAGCTGCTCCGACAACAACTGCAGCTGCTCCTACAACAACAACAGCTGCTCCGACAACCACTACAGCTGCTCCAACAACAACAACAACAGATGCTCCAACAACAACTACAGCTACTCCAACAACCACTACAGTTGCTCCAACAACTACAGCTGCTCCAACAACCACTACAGCTGCTCCATTAACAACTACAGCTGCTTCAACAACCACTACAGCTGCTCCAACAACTACAGCTGCTCCAACAACCACAACAGCTGCTCCGACAACAACTACAGCTGCTCCTACAACAACTACAGTTGCTCCAACAACTACAGCTGCTCCAACAACCACAACAGCTGCTCCAACAACAACAAAAACAGCTGCTCCAACAACAACTTCAGCTGCTCCGACAACAACAACAGCTGTGCCGACAACAACTACAGCTGTTCCCACTACAACTACAGCTGCGCCAACAACAACAACAGCTGCTCCGACAACAACTTCAGCTGCTCCGACAACAACAACAGCTGTGCCGACAACAACTACAGCTGTTCCCACTACAACTACAGCTGCTCCAACAACAACAACAGCTACTCCGACAACAACTACAGCTGCTCCAACAACAACAACAGCTGCGCCGACAACGACTACAGCTGCTCCAACAACAACAGCTGCTCCAACAACAACTACAGCTGCTCCAACAACAACAACAGCTGCTCCATTAAAAACTACAGCTGCTTCAACAACCACTACAGCTGCTCCAACAACTACAGCTGCTCCAACAACCACTACAGCTGTTCCGACAACAACAACAGCTGCTCCGACAACAACAACAGCTGCTCCATTAAAAACTACAGCTGCTTCAACAACCACTACAGCTGAACCAACAACTACAGCTGCTCCAACAACCACTACAGCTGCTCTGACAACAACAACAGCTGCTCCAACAACAACTACAGCTGCTTCAACAACCACTACAGCTGCTCCAACAACTACAGCTGCTCCAACAACCACAACAGCTGCTCCAAAAACCACTACAGCTGCTCCAACAACCACAACAGCTGCTCCAACAACCACAACAGCTGCCCCGACAACAACTTCAGCTGCTCCGACAACAACTACAGCTGTTCCCACTACAACTACAGCAGCGCCAAAAACAACTACAGCTGCTCCAACAACAACAACAGCTGCTTCAACAACCACTACAGCTGCTCCAAAAACCACTACAGCTGCACCAACAACAACTACAGCTGCTCCAACAACAACAACAGCTTTTCCAACAACAACTACAGCTGCTCCAACAACAACAACAGCTGCTCCAACAACAACTACAGCTGCTCCAACAACAACAGCTGCTCCAACAATCACTACAGCTGCTCCAACAACAACAACAGCTGCAACAACAATAACAAAAGCTGCTCCGACAACAACAACAGCTGCTCCATTAACAACTACAGCTGCTTCAACAACCACTACAGCTGCTCCAACAACAACTACAGTTGCTCCAGAAACCACAACAGCTGCTCCAACAACAACTTCAGCTGCTCCAACAACAACAGCTGCTCGGACAACAACTACAGTTGCTCCGACGTCTACAGCTGCTCCAACAACCACTACTGCTGCTCCAACAACAACAACAACAACAGCTGCTCCAACAACAACTACAGCTACTCCAACAACCACTACAGCTGCGCCAACAACAACTAAAGCTGCTCCAACACCAACAACAGCTGTTCCAACAACAACGACAGCTGCTCAAACAACCACTACAGCTGCTCCAACAACAAGAACAGCTGCTCCAACAACAACTGCAGCTGCTCCAACAACAACAGCTTCTCCAACAACAAAAACAGCTACTCCGACAACTACAACAGCTGCTCCGACAACAACTACAGCTGCTCCAACAACCACTACAGCTGCTCCAAAAACCACTACAGCTGCGCCAACAACAACTACAGCTGCTCCAACAATAACAGCAGCTGTTCCAACAACAACTACAGCTGCTCCAACAACAACAACAGCTGCTCCAACAACAACTACAGCTGCTCCAACAACAACAGCTGCTCCAACAACAACTACAGCTGCTCCAACAACAAGAACAGCTGCTCCAACAACAACTGCAGCTGCTCCAACAACAACAGCTTCTCCAACAACAAAAACAGCTACTCCGACAACTACAACAGCTGCTCCGACAACAACTACAGGTGCTCCAACAACCAGTACAGCTGCTCCAAAAACAACAACAGCTACTCCGACAACAACTACAGCTGCTCCGACAACAACAACAGCTGCGCCGACAACAACTACAGCTGCTCAGACAACGATTACAGCTGCGCCGACAACAACTACAGCTGCTCCAACAACAACAACAGCTGCTCCGACAACAACTACAGCTGCTCCAACAACAACAACAGCTTCTCTGACAACAACTTCAGCTGCTCCGACAACAACAACAGCTGCGCCGACAACAACTACAGCTGCTCCCACAACAACTACAGCTGCGCCAACAACAACTACAGCTGCTCCAACAACAACGACAGCTGCTCCAACAACAACTACAGCTGCTCCAAAAACCACTACAGCTGCGCCAACAACAACTACAGCTGCTCCAACAACAACAACAGCTGTTCCAACAACAACTACAGCTGCTCCAACAACAACGACAGCTGCTCAAACAACCACTACAGCTGCTCCAAAAACCACTACAGCTGCGCCAAAAACAACTACAGCTGCTCCAACAACAACTACAGCTGCTCCAACAACAACTAGACCTGCTCCAACAACAACAGCTGCTCCAACAACAAAAACAGCTACTCCGACAACAACTACAGCTGCGCCAACAACAACTACAGCTGCTCCAACAACAACAACAGCTGTTAAAAGAACAACTACAGCTGCTCCAACAACAACAACAGCTGCTCCAACAACAACTACAGCTGCTCCAACAACAACAGCTGCTCCAACAACAACTACAGCTGCTCCAACAACAACAACAGCTGCTACAACAACAACAACAGCTGCTCCAACAACTACAGCTGCTCCAACAACCACTACTGCTGCTCCAACAACAATAACAACAGCTGCTCCAACAACAACTACAGCTACTCCAACAACCACTACAGTTGCTCCAACAAAAACAACAGCTGCTCCGACAACTACAGCTGCTACAACAACAACAACAGCTGCTACAACAACAACAACAGCTGCTCCGACAACAACTACAGCTGCTCCAACAACAACAGCTGTTCCAACAACAACTACAGTTGCTCCGACAACAACTACAGCTGCTTTGACAACCACTACACCCTCTCCAACAGCTACAGCTGCTCCAATCACAACAACAGCTTCCCCAACCACACCAAAAGCTGCTCCAACAACCACTACAGCATCTCAAAGAATTACAACTGCTCCAACAACAGCAACAACCTCAACAACAACAACAGCTGCTCCGACAACCACTACAGCTGTTCATACAACCACTACATCTGCCCCAACAACAACAACAGCTGCTCCGACAACCACTACAGCCTCTCTAACAGCTACAGCTGCTCCAATCACAACAACAGCTTCCCCAACCACACCAAAAGCTGCTCCAACAACCACTACAGCATCTCAAAGAATTACATCTGCTCCAACAACAGCAACAACCTCTACAACAACAACAGCTGCTCCAACAACCACTACATCTGCACCAACATCAACTACAGCTGTTACGACAACAACAGCTGTTCCGACAACAACTACATTTGCTCTGACAACAACTACAGCTGCTTCTACAACAACAACAACTGCTCCGACAACTACAGCTGCTCCAACAACCACTACAGCTGCTCCAACAACAACAACTACAGCTGCTCCAACAACTACAGCTACTCCAACAACCACTACAGCTGCTCCGACAACAACAACAGCTGCTCCAGCTGCTCCAACAACAACAACAGCTTCTCTGACAACAACTTCAGCTGCTCCGACAACAACAACAGCTGCGCCGACAACAACTACAGCTGCTCCCACAACAACTACAGCTGCGCCAACAACAACTACAGCTGCTCCAACAACAACGACAGCTGCTCCAACAACAACTACAGCTGCTCCAAAAACCACTACAGCTGCGCCAACAAACACTACAGCTGCTCCAACAACAACAACAGCTGTTCCAACAACAACTACAGCTGCTCCAACAACAACGACAGCTGCTCAAACAACCACTACAGCTGCTCCAAAAACCACGACAGCTGCTCCAACAACAACTAGACCTGCTCCAACAACCACTACAGCTGCGCCAACAACAACGACAGCTGCTCCAACAACAACAACAGCTGTTCCAACAACAACTACAGCTGCTCCAACAACAACGACAGCTGCTCAAACAACCACTACAGCTGCTCCAAAAACCACTACAGCTGCTCCAACAACAACTAGACCTGCTCCAACAACAACAGCTGCTCCAACAACAAAAACAGCTACTCCGACAACAACTACAGCTGCGCCAACAACAACTACAGCTGCTCCAACAACAACAACAGCTGTTCAAAGAACAACTACAGCTGCTCCAACAACAACAACAGCTGCTCCAACAACAACTACAGCTGCTCCAACAACAACAGCTGCTCCAACAACAACTACAGCTGCTCCAACAACAACAACAGCTGCTACAACAACAACAACAGCTGCTCCAACAACTACAGCTGCTCCAACAACCACTACTGCTGCTCCAACAACAATAACAACAGCTGCTCCAACAACAACTACAGCTACTCCAACAACCACTACAGTTGCTCCAACAAAAACAACAGCTGCTCCGACAACTACAGCTGCTACAACAACAACAACAGCTGCTACAACAACAACAACAGCTGCTCCGACAACAACTACAGCTGCTCCAACAACAACAGCTGTTCCAACAACAACTACAGTTGCTCCGACAACAACTACAGCTGCTCTGACAACCACTACACCCTCTCCAACAGCTACAGCTGCTCCAATCACAACAACAGCTTCCCCAACCACACCAAAAGCTGCTCCAACAACCACTACAGCATCTCAAAGAATTACAACTGCTCCAACAACAGCAACAACCTCTACAACAACAACAGCTGCTCCGACAACCACTACAGCTGTTCATACAACCACTACATCTGCCCCAACAACAACAACAGCTGCTCCGACAACCACTACAGCCTCTCTAACAGCTACAGCTGCTCCAATCACAACAACAGCTTCCCCAACCACACCAAAAGCTGCTCCAACAACCACTACAGCATCTCAAAGAATTACATCTGCTCCAACAACAACAACAACCTCTACAACAACAACAGCTGCTCCAACAACCACTACATCTGCACCAACATCAACTACAGCTGTGACGACAACAACAGCTGTTCCGACAACAACTACATTTGCTCTGACAACAACTACAGCTGCTTCTACAACAACAACAGCTGCTCCGACAACTACAGCTGCTCCAACAACCACTACAGCTGCTCCAACAACAACAACTACAGCTGCTCCAACAACTACAGCTACTCCAACAACCACTACAGCTGCTCCGACAACAACAACAGCTGCTCCAGCTGCTCCAACAACAACAACAGCTTCTCTGACAACAACTTCAGCTGCTCCGACAACAACAACAGCTGCGCCGACAACAACTACAGCTGCTCCCACAACAACTACAGCTGCGCCAACAACAACTACAGCTGCTCCAACAACAACGACAGCTGCTCCAACAACAACTACAGCTGCTCCAAAAACCACTACAGCTGCGCCAACAACAACTACAGCTGCTCCAACAACAACAACAGCTGTTCCAACAACAACTACAGCTGCTCCAACAGCAACGACAGCTGCTCAAACAACCACTACAGCTGCTCCAAAAACCACGACAGCTGCTCCAACAACAACTAGACCTGCTCCAACAACCACTACAGCTGCGCCAACAACAACGACAGCTGCTCCAACAACAACAACAGCTGTTCCAACAACAACTACAGCTGCTCCAACAACAACTACAGCTGCTCCAACAACAACAGCTGCTCCAACAACAACTACAGCTGCTCCAACAACAACTACAGCTGCTCCAACAACAACAACAGCTGCTACAACAACAACAACAGCTGCTCCAACAACTACAGCTGCTCCAACAACCACTACTGCTGCTCCAACAACAACAACAACAGCTGCTCCAACAACAACTACAGCTACTCCAACAACCACTACAGTTGCTCCAACAACAACAACAGCTGTTCCAACAACAACTACAGCTGCTCCAACAACAACGACAGCTGCTCAAACAACCACTACAGCTGCTCCAAAAACCACTACAGCTGCTCCAACAACAACGAGACCTGCTCCAACAACCACTACAGCTGCGCCAACAACAACTACAGCTGCTCCAACAACAACAACAGCTGTTCCAACAACAACTACAGCTGCTCCAACAACAACGACAGCTGCTCAAACAACCACTACAGCTGCTCCAAAAACCACTACAGCTGCTCCAACAACAACTAGACCTGCTCCAACAACAACAGCTGCTCCAACAACAAAAACAGCTACTCCGACAACAACTACAGCTGCGCCAACAACAACTACAGCTGCTCCAACAACAACAACAGCTGTTCAAAGAACAACTACAGCTGCTCCAACAACAACTACAGCTGCTCCAACAACAACAGCTGCTCCAACAACTACAGCTGCTCCAACAACAACTACAGCTGCTCCAACAACAACAACAGCTGCTACAACAACAACAACAGCTGCTCCAACAACTACAGCTGCTCCAACAACCACTACTGCTGCTCCAACAACAACAACAACAGCTGCTCCAACAACAACTACAGCTGCTCCAACAACAACTACAGCTGCTCCGACAACCACTACAGCTGCTCCAACAACATCTACAGCTGCTCCAACAACCACTACAGCTGCTCCAAAAACCACTACAGCTGCGCCAACAACAACAACAGCTGCTCCAACAACAACAACAGCTGCTCCAACAACTACAGCTGCTACAATAACAACAACAGCTGCTCCAACAACAACATCTGCTGCTCCAACAACCACTACAGCTGCTCCAAAAACCACTACAGCTGCTCCAACAACAACTAGACCTGCTCCAACAACCACTACAGCTGCGCCAACAACAACTACAGCTGCTCCAACAACAACAACAGCTGTTCCAACAACAACTACAGCTGCTCCAACAACAACGACAGCTGCTCAAACAACCACTACAGCTGCTCCAAAAACCACTACAGCTGCTCCAACAACAACTAGACCTGCTCCAACAACAACAGCTGCTCCAACAACAAAAACAGCTACTCCGACAACAACTACAGCTGCGCCAACAACAACTACAGCTGCTCCAACAACAACAACAGCTGTTCAAAGAACAACTACAGCTGCTCCAACAACAACTACAGCTGCTCCAACAACAACAGCTGCTCCAACAACAACTACAGCTGCTCCAACAACAACTACAGCTGCTCCAACAACAACAACAGCTGCTACAACAACAACAACAGCTGCTCCAACAACTACAGCTGCTCCAACAACCACTACTGCTGCTCCAACAACAACAACAACAGCTGCTCCAACAACAACTACAGCTACTCCAACAACCACTACAGTTGCTCCAACAACAACAACAGCTGTTCCAACAACAACTACAGCTGCTCCAACAACAACGACAGCTGCTCAAACAACCACTACAGCTGCTCCAAAAACCACTACAGCTGCTCCAACAACAACTAGACCTGCTCCAACAACCACTACAGCTGCGCCAACAACAACTACAGCTGCTCCAACAACAACAACAGCTGTTCCAACAACAACTACAGCTGCTCCAACAACAACGACAGCTGCTCAAACAACCACTACAGCTGCTTCAAAAACCACTACAGCTGCTCCAACAACAACTAGACCTGCTCCAACAACAACAGCTGCTCCAACAACAAAAACAGCTACTCCGACAACAACTACAGCTGCGCCAACAACAACTACAGCTGCTCCAACAACAACAACAGCTGTTCAAAGAACAACTACAGCTGCTCCAACAACAACTACAGCTGCTCCAACAACAACAGCTGCTCCAACAACTACAGCTGCTCCAACAACAACTACAGCTGCTCCAACAACAACAACAGCTGCTACAACAACAACAACAGCTGCTCCAACAACTACAGCTGCTCCAACAACCACTAGTGCTGCTCCAACAACAACTACAGCTACTACAACAACCACTACAGTTTCTCCAACAACAACAACAGCTGCTCCGACAACTACAGCTGCTGCAACAACAACAACAACAACAGCTGCTACAACAACAACAACAGCTGCTCCGACAACAACTACAGCTGCTCCAACAACAACAGCTGTTCCAACGACAACTACAGTTGCTCCGACAACAACTACAGCTGCTCTGACAACAACTACAGCTGCGTCTACAACAACAACAGCTGCTCCGACAACTACAGCTGCTCCAACAACAACTACAGCTGCTCCAACAACAACTACAGCTGCTCCAACAACAACAACTACAGCTGCTCCAACAACAACAACAACAGCTACTCCAACAACCACTACAGCTGCTCAGACAACAACAAGAGCTGCTCCGACAACAACAACAGCTGCTCTGACAACAACTACAGCTGCTCCTACTACAACTACAGCTGCTCTGACAACAACAACAGCTACTCCGACAACAACTAAAGCTGCTCTGACAACAACAACAGCTGCGCCGACAACAACTACAGCTGCTCCCACAGCAACTACAGCTGCGCCAACAACAACTACAGCTGCTCCAACAACAACAACAGCTGCTCGAACAACCACTACAGCTGCTCCAAAAACCACTACAGCTGCCCCAAAAACCACTACAGCTGCGCCAACAACAACTACAGCTGCTCCAACAACAACAGCAGCTGTTCCAACAACAACTACAGCTGCTCCAACAACAACAACAGCTGCTCCAACAACAACAACAGCTGCTACAACAACAACAACAGCTGCTCCAACAACTACAGCTGCTCCAACAACCACTACTGCTGCTCCAACAACAACAACAACAGCTGCTCCAACAACAACTACAGTTACTCCAACAACCACTACAGTTGCTCCAACAACAACAACAGCTGTTCCAACAACAACTACAGCTGCTCCAACAACAACGACAGCTGCTCAAACAACCACTACAGCTGCTCCAAAAACCACTACAGCTGCTCCAACAACAACTAGACCTGCTCCAACAACCACTACAGCTGCGCCAACAACAACTACAGCTGCTCCAACAACAACAACAGCTGTTCCAACAACAACTACAGCTGCTCCAACAACAACGACAGCTGCTCAAACAACCACTACAGCTGCTCCAAAAACCACTACAGCTGCTCCAACAACAACTAGACCTGCTCCAACAACAACAGCTGCTCCAACAACAAAAACAGCTACTCCGACAACAACTACAGCTGCGCCAACAACAACTACAGCTGCTCCAACAACAACAACAGCTGTTCAAAGAACAACTACAGCTGCTCCAACAACAACTACAGCTGCTCCAACAACAACAGCTGCTCCAACAACTACAGCTGCTCCAACAACAACTACAGCTGCTCCAACAACAACAACAGCTGCTACAACAACAACAACAGCTGCTCCAACAACTACAGCTGCTCCAACAACCACTAGTGCTGCTCCAACAACAACAACAACAGCTGCTCCAACAACAACTACAGCTACTCCAACAACCACTACAGTTTCTCCAACAACAACAACAGCTGCTCCGACAACTACAGCTGCTGCAACAACAACAACAACAACAGCTGCTACAACAACAACAACAGCTGCTCCGACAACAACTACAGCTGCTCCAACAACAACAGCTGTTCCAACGACAACTACAGCTGCTCTGACAACAACTACAGCTGCGTCTACAACAACAACAGCTGCTCCGACAACTACAGCTGCTCCAACAACAACTACAGCTGCTCCAACAACAACTACAGCTGCTCCAACAACAACAACTACAGCTGCTCCAACAACAACAACAACAGCTACTCCAACAACCACTACAGCTGCTCAGACAACAACAAGAGCTGCTCCGACAACAACAACAGCTGCTCTGACAACAACTACAGCTGCTCCTACTACAACTACAGCTGCTCTGACAACAACAACAGCTACTCCGACAACAACTAAAGCTGCTCTGACAACAACAACAGCTGCGCCGACAACAACTACAGCTGCTCCCACAGCAACTACAGCTGCGCCAACAACAACTACAGCTGCTCCAACAACAACAACAGCTGCTCGAACAACCACTACAGCTGCTCCAAAAACCACTACAGCTGCCCCAAAAACCACTACAGCTGCGCCAACAACAACTACAGCTGCTCCTACAACAACAGCAGCTGCTCCAACAACAACAACAGCTACTCCGACAAAAACTACAGCAACTCCGACAACAACAACAGCTGCGCCGACAAAAACTACAGCTGCTCCGACAACAATTACAGCTGCGTCGACAACAACTACAGCTGCTCCAACAACAACAACAGCTGCTCCAACAACAACAACAGCTGCTCCAACAACAACAACAGCTGCTCCAACAACAACTACAGCTGCTCCAACAACAACAACAGCTGCTCCAACAACAACTACAGCTGCTCCCACAAAAAGTACAGCTGCGCCAACAACAACTACAGCAGCTCCAACAACAACAACAGCTGCTCCAACAACCACTACAGCTGCTCCAAAAACCACTTCAGCTGCGCCAACAACAACTACAGCTGCTCCAACAACAACAGCAGCTGTTCCAACAACAACTACAGCTGCTCCAAAAACCACTACAGCTGCACCAACAACAACTACAGCTGCTCCAACAACAACAGCAGCTGTTCCAACAACAACTACAGCTGCTCCAAAAACCACTACAGCTGCTCCTACAACAACAACAGCTGCTCCGACAACTACAGCTGCTCTTACAACCACTAAAGCTGCTACAACACCAGTTGCTCAAACCACAACAACTACATCTGCCCCAACAACAACAACAGCTTCTCCGACAACTACAGCTGCTCCAACAACCACTAGAGCTGCTACAACACCAGTTGCTCCAACCACAACTACTACATCTGCTCCAATCACAACAACAGCTGCTCCAACAACAACAGCTTCTCGGACAACCACTACAGCTGCTCCAACAACCACTACACCCTCTCCAACCACTACAGTTGCTCCAACAACAACAACAGCTGTTCCAACAACAACTACAGCTGCTCCAACAACAACGACAGCTGCTCAAACAACCACTACAGCTGCTCCAAAAACCACTACAGCTGCTCCAACAACAACTACAGCTGCTCCAACAACAACAACAGCTGCTCAATCAACAACTACAACTGCTCCAACAACAACAGCTTCTCCAACAAAAACTACAGCTGCTCCAAGAACAACATCTGCTCCAACAACAACAACAGCTGCTCCGACAACAACTACAGCTGCTCCTACAACAACAACAGCTGCTCTTACAACAACTACAGCTGCTCCAACAACCACTACAGCTGCTCCAACAACAACAACAACAGCTGCTCCAACAACAACTACAGCAACTCCAACAACCACTACAGCTGCTCCGACAACAACAACAGCTGCTCCGACAACAACAACAGCTGCTCCAACAACAACTACAGCTGCTCCGACTACAACTACAGCTGCTCCGACAACAACAACAGCTGCGCCGACAACAACTACAGCTGCTCTGACAACAACAACAGCTGCTCAAACAACAACAACAGCTGCTCCAACAACATCTACAGCTGCTCCAACAACTACAGCTGCGTTAACAACAACTACAGCTTCTCCAACAACAACAACAGCTGCTCCAACAACCACTACAGCTGCTCCAACAACTACATCTGGCCCAACTACAGCAACAGCTGCTCCGACAACTACTACAGCCTCTTCAACAGCTACAGCTTCTCCAACAACAACTACAGCTTCTCCAAGAACAACAACAGCTGTTCAAAGAACAACTACAGCTGCTCCAACAACAACTACAGCTGCGCCAACAACAACTACAGCTGCTCCAACAACAACAACAGCTGTTCAAAGAACAACTACAGCTGCTCCAACAACAACTACAGCTGCTCCAACAACAACAGCTGCTCCAACAACAACTACAGCTGCTCCAACAACAACTACAGCTGCTCCAACAACAACTACAGCTGCTCCTACAACAACAACAGCTGCTCCGACAACTACAGCTGCTCTTACAACCACTAAAGCTGCTACAACACCAGTTGCTCAAACCTCAACAACTACATCTGCCCCAACAACAACAACAGCTTCTCCGACAACTACAGCTGCTCCAACAACCACTAGAGCTGCTACAACACCAGTTGCTCCAACCACAACTACTACATCTGCTCCAATCACAACAACAGCTGCTCCAACAACAACAGCTTCTCGGACAACCACTACAGCTGCTCCAACAACCACTACACCCTCTCCAACCACTACAGTTGCTCCAACAACAACAACAGCTGTTCCAACAACAACTACAGCTGCTCCAACAACAACGACAGCTGCTCAAACAACCACTACAGCTGCTCCAAAAACCACTACAGCTGCTCCAACAACAACTACAGCTGCTCCAACAACAACAACAGCTGCTCAATCAACAACTACAACTGCTCCAACAACAACAGCTTCTCCAACAAAAACTACAGCTGCTCCAAGAACAACATCTGCTCCAACAACAACAACAGCTGCTCCGACAACAACTACAGCTGCTCCTACAACAACAACAGCTGCTCTTACAACAACTACAGCTGCTCCAACAACCACTACAGCTGCTCCAACAACAACAACAACAGCTGCTCCAACAACAACTACAGCAACTCCAACAACCACTACAGCTGCTCCGACAACAACAACAGCTGCTCCGACAACAACAACAGCTGCTCCAACAACAACTACAGCTGCTCCGACTACAACTACAGCTGCTCCGACAACAACAACAGCTGCGCCGACAACAACTACAGCTGCTCTGACAACAACAACAGCTGCTCAAACAACAACAACAGCTGCTCCAACAACATCTACAGCTGCTCCAACAACTACAGCTGCGTTAACAACAACTACAGCTTCTCCAACAACAACAACAGCTGCTCCAACAACCACTACAGCTGCTCCAACAACTACATCTGGCCCAACTACAGCAACAGCTGCTCCGACAACTACTACAGCCTCTTCAACAGCTACAGCTTCTCCAACAACAACTACAGCTTCTCCAAGAACAACAACAGCTGCTCCAACAACCACTACAGCTGCTCCAACAACTACATCTGGCCCAACTACAGCAACAGCTGCTCCGACAACTACTACAGCTGCTCCAACAACAACAACAGTTGCTCCAACAACAACAACAGCTGCTCCAACAACAACTACAGCTGCTCCAATAACAACTTCAGCTGCACCGACAACAACTACAGCTGCTCCAACAACAACTACAGCTGCTCCAACAACAACAACAGCTGCTCAATCAACAACTACAACTGCTCCAACAACAACAGCTTCTCCAACAAAAACTACAGCTGCTCCAAGAACAACATCTGCTCCAACAACAACAACAGCTGCTCCGACAACAACTACAGCTGCTCCTACAACAACAACAGCTGCTCTTACAACAACTACAGCTGCTCCAACAACCACTACAGCTGCTCCAACAACAACAACAACAGCTGCTCCAACAACAACTACAGCAACTCCAACAACCACTACAGCTGCTCCGACAACAACAACAGCTGCTCCGACAACAACAACAGCTGCTCCAACAACAACTACAGCTGCTCCGACTACAACTACAGCTGCTCCGACAACAACAACAGCTGCGCCGACAACAACTACAGCTGCTCTGACAACAACAACAGCTGCTCAAACAACAACAACAGCTGCTCCAACAATATCTACAGCTGCTCCAACAACTACAGCTGCGTTAACAACAACTACAGCTTCTCCAACAACAACAACAGCTGCTCCAACAACCACTACAGCTGCTCCAACAACTACATCTGGCCCAACTACAGCAACAGCTGCTCCGACAACTACTACAGCCTCTTCAATAGGTACAGCTACTCCAATCACAACAATAGCTGCTCCAACAACAACAGCTACTCCAACAACAGTTGCTACAACAACAGCTGCTACAACAAAAGCTGCTTTAACACCAGTTGCTCCAACCACAACAACAGCTTCCCCAACCACACCAACAGCTGCTCCAACAACCACTACAGCTTCTCAAACAATTACATCTGCTCCAACAACAGCATCAACTTCTACAACAACAACAGCTGCTCCGACAACCACTACAGCTGCTAAAACAACTACATCTGCCCCAACAACAACAACAGCTGCTCCGACAACCACTACAGCCTCTTCAACAGCTACAGCTTCTCCAACAACCACTACAGCGTCTCCAACAACTACATCTGCTCCAACAACAACAGCTGCTCCAACAACTACATCTGCTCCAACAACAACAACAGCTGCTCCGACAACCACTACAGCTGCTCCAACATCAGCTGCTCCAACTACAACACCATCTACAACAGCGAAACCCACCACTGTGAAACCTGCAGCTACAACAGCAAAACCCACCACTGTGAAACCTGCAGCTACAACAGCGAAACCCACCACTGCAAAACCTGCAGCTACAACAGCAAAACCCACCACTGCAAAACCTGCAGCTACAACAGCTGCCGTTACAAATGTTAACGTGACTTTTAGATCTCTTCTACAAGATTTCACAAATGATTTGCTGGATCCATCATCAGCTGCTTTTAAAAATCGGTCTTCAATGATACAGACACAGGTATGTCTCAAACAAAAAATGTATCTACCAGTATTTTTAAAAAAATACATTTTTTATCGTTACACAGTTTGGAAATTTAAAGTATTTTGTGCCTGTTTCTGCAGCTTGAACCGAAGTTCCAGAGTGAATTCCCATCTTCATTCAAGTCTTTAGAAGTGAAATCCTTCAGGTACTTATCAAGAATAATCCAGCTATAATTTAACACTAGTTGCTTGATTTTATTTGATGATTTTATTTGCTTTTTTATCTGCAGGAGTGGATCAATTATCAATTCAATGGCGCTTGGATTTGACAGTGCAAATGTTCCTAATAACACTCAAATTGCAGCAGTTTTGATCAATGCAGCTCCCACAGTCACCGGCTTTGACATTGAAGGAAGCTCTATCACTGTCAATGGCATAGGTAAGCAACATTCAGAGCTGTTTTATCCACATATTTAAACTGCATGTGTTTCTTTAACTAAAGTTTTCTTTTATATTTTCCTCTTTTACAGCTTCAAGTGGAGTAAATCACAAAATCAGTCTCATCACTGCGTTCTGCCTGGTGCTCCTGTCATGGTTCCTGTCGAACCAGCGATAACATCAGTTCTGATTACTTTGATATTTAATGAGTACATGCCTTTTATTACTGGTTTCAAACATATTTCTCTTGGGGAGAGTCCAGGATCTTGGGCTGGGCAGAATGACAGAGCCTACTTTAAAGACCTGGTCTAATGAGTTACAGCTGTATAAGCTGCACTATATGTAATTTTTTTTCTCTGGGATGAAAATAATTGCACCTTGATATACTAACACTGTAATATTTAAACAAGTGACCATTGTCGGGTCTCTCTTAAGTCTTGTTTTGACAAACAGGTTAAACCACCCACATTAAAAAGTTAAATTGTTAGATTTATGTAGCCTTATTTTAAAACAAGCAGATTCAAAACTCAAATGATCTTCTTCTGGAGAACAAAGAGAATTTTGTACTTTGGACAACAAAAACACATTATGTTTTGTAGTTTTACAAATTACATGATCTAAATTTTTAGTTGTGGTATATTAATGTAGGATTAATGGTTTGCTTATAAATTTCACTAAATGAAGGTAACAAGTGCCATTTATTATTTAATGCCTGCATGTTATAGTTAGCTGTTAACCCTGACCTAAAGTTCATATTTTTACTATTAAGAAGAGATTTGCAGAAAATTATGCACTTTTAATTTCTTATATATCAAACTATTTCTATAATCCCACGGCACTGTATTCTGTGAGACTTTTTGTCGTTTGTACAGTACCTAACAAAAAGTTTGCAATGATCAGAATACAAGATCTTTAAAGAATTCAAACTGACTCTCGTGTGATGTTTTCTTCTTCTGGTCTATTAAGAGACAGTAGGAGCCACTGTGGCTCAGTGGTAGAGTTGTCGCCTCTCAATCGGAAGATCGAGGGTTCGATTCCCAGCTCCTGCAGTCTCATGTCCAAGTATCCTTGAGCAAGACACTGAACCCAAAATTGCTCCCACTGTTGTTCAGTGGTGTGTGAATGAGAGTGGTTTAGATAAAACTGATGGCCTTCAATAGGTAGATTGTTCTGCCATCAGTATGTGAATGTGGTGTGGATGGGTGAATGACACCAGCAGTGTAAAGCGCTTTGACTGGTCAGAAAGACTAGAAGAGCGCTATATAAGTACTGGTCCATTTTCAGAAGCATTTGTATGGACAGTTGGGTATGCTGACAAACCCTCTAGCAGTACCTGTGATTTTATTTATTAAGTCTTAACAAGAACGCATTTAACTCACTGAGGTCAGCTACTATGTCAGGAATCCGGTTCCTTCAGAATAAGAGAGCTGAGGAGTGGTGCATTGTTGGCACTGCATGAACAAAATCTGAGATGAGTGTCTCAAAACGAAGAATAGCTCAGTGTATGATCATATGGAGAAAATATTTTCAATAATTACTCTCACATGAAAAGGAATTTTTAATAACATTGTTTGATTATTGGTCGTTGTTTATGTAACCAGAAACATCAGATGAACAACATCAGGAAGCCTGCAGCTGAACAGCCCAAGATGTAATCCCCAATTGGCACCAGTAGTTTTTTTTTTTTTTTTTTTTTTTTTTTTTGGGGGGGGGGGGGTTGTTTTACCAGTTCGAAACCTGGATCACCGGCTTTCTGTGTGGAGTTTGCATGTTCTCCCCATGTATGCATGGGTTCTCTCCAGACTACTCTGACTTCCTCCAACAGCCCAAAAACATGCTCATCAGGTTGATTGGTGATTCTTAATTGCCCGAAGGTGTGAATGTGTGCATGAAAGGTTGTCGGTCTCTATGCATCAGCTCTGTGATTGACGGATGCCCAGTTAAGGGTATACCCTGCCTTTCGTCCAGCTGGGATAGGCTTCAGACACCCGCGATCCTGAACAGGTTAAGGGGTATAGAAGATGAATGAATTTTTTTTTTTCATGCCCTACATCTAAAAATAAAAGGTGCTCTGTAATCAACTGATTGTGTTTATTTTTAGATGATTAATGCATGTCATGTTTAAAACTTGAGAACCTGCAAAGCAGAGAGAAGCAGAAGCAAACCCAAATATTATAAAAAGTGTATTTTTTACATCATAAATGATTGGTCATGCATTCTCTGACGCAGAATATGTATGGATTTTGTTGTAAGCAAAAAAAAAAATTACAAAAATATGCCGTATTATTGCAGTGTTTGATTAACAGATGATCTTAAAATACAACACAGGGGCAAACCACGTAGCTCAAGATGTCGATGAAACTTCAAGAGCTCTATCTTCAGGGAGTTTACAACCGTATCTTAGTGTCTTTTTGTTGTTGTTGTAGCTGTAGTATGCCAGCAGGTTTGTGCAGTATGAGCGTTGTGCAATGTATGGAATTATATATATGTATGTATGGACCAGTGTGTGGATTTGTGCTCTAAAATAATTTATTGCCACCTATAGCCTTAATAGCAAGGGACTAGTTTCACCTGGAGACCTCTGATAATTTGTAATAATGCGGAGGATGTCTGTTTGTTGGTTGTTGTTGTTTTAAATCCCACGTGTGAATCAACCATGTTCTTAATTTGTTCAGTAAAAATTCCAAGGAAAATCACCTACCATATCTCGAAACATACATTGGTCCTCTGATAATGCTAATCCAGTCTGAATCGGCATCTCCGTAATTTCGGGTGGTAATATTTTTAAGATGGTCTCTGCAGCTTCTTTTCTGAACATTTAACGGTCAAAAATGATTTAGGCATTTAAAACATAAGTTTTAACAGCACTGGATAGACATAAGGTGGAATGAAACTCGCAATGTCATTGGTAAATAGGCTATAAATAGTTTAATTTATGGACGTAAATATAACAATGGTAAAAACGCACTTCACTGAGATTAAGGGAATTAAAAATAATTAAAAATAGTAAAAAGCATATTATTTCAGAAGCTTGACTCAGAAAAAACTCTAGTCTTTAGAAGTAGAGCATTCATTCATTCATTCATTCATTCATTCATTCATTCATTCATCTTCTCTTATCCTGTTCAGGGTTGCGGTTGGCTGGAGCATATCCCAGCTGTCTTAGAGCGAGAGGTGGGGTACACCCTGAACTGGTTGCCAGCAGGGGCATTGCCAGGAAGTCTGGAACCCCTGAAAAATATCTCAGTGGGCCCCATTACTACAGCCAACCCTACAAAACTGTTATAACCGCACCTGCATTACCCAGTCACCCATTAAAAGACATAAATAACTATAAGTTGGTTTTACAGCTCTGAAAAATGTTAATAAATAATAACAAGAGCAAATGTAATTTTTTCCCGTGGAAATCTAAATCTGGAAAAGAAAATTGTTTATTTGCATTAAAGTGTTTGTGTTTCTTGTTGTGGAGAACTGGGAGAGAATCAGCCAATGATCATATAGTTAGCAAAACAAACTCAAAAAAGCAACTACAAGCCCGAAAACCTGCAACCAGCGATTGACAAGATTTACAAGCAAAAACAAGCCTAAAGTTGCTTATATTAAGCAGATTTGGCAACTGAAAGATCAGGAACAGGACAGACTAAACCATTCTGTGCAATTGGAAGGGGAGGAGAGGAGCCTTTGAGAGTGACTCACTTTCTTTCCAGAAAGGAATTCTGAATGTTTATTTATTTTAACAATTATGATAATCTTAGTGCAGATATAACACAAAAAAAGAAAGCATAGTAGAAAACACATTTTATTTCAACCCATTACCCCCCCCCCCCCCCCATTTGGGCCCTCTGTAACCACCCCCCCCCCCCCCCCCCACACACACACACACACACACACACACACCACACACACACACATACTATGACACCACTGATCACCAGTCAATCACAGGGCTGACACGCAAAGACAGACAACTTTTCATGCTCACACCTGCAGACAATTTAGAAACACTTATTAACCTGATGAGCATGTTTTTGGACTGTGAGAAGAAGCGGGAATACACAGAGAAGTAGAGGAATTGGCTGTTAAAAAAAAAAAAAATCTATTTTGTCAAAGTAGTGAAAACAAAAATAAATATCTGTAATGTGTAAAGAATGCAAAACATGGCTTAAAATAAAACAAAAGATAAAACAAACCAAAACTCCACCTACTTATTCAATAATAGAGGTAAAGGTCATGAAAATCATGATGGCATTCAGAAAGATGTGAAGAATTAAAAAGTATTCATTTCACATCTTATTTCTAATCTACTCTCCTACATATCAGTAAAATAAGTTTTTCTGATTGTGAGCTGACAGAAGTGAAAGCAGACTGATGAGTTTCACTCAAGGCACAAGCAGACGTGCCAGACACTTGCTATCGTTAGCAGCTCAGAGGCTTGGTAACGTGATGGGCAACTTTTACCTGAAATAGGCTTGTGCTCTGAACTTAATGGTAATAAACCATCAATTTTCATTTTTTTTTTCTTTTCTTTTTTTTCTTTTTTTTTTTTTTTTTTTTTTGGGGGGGGGGGGTACTGAGTCAATTCCACAGTCTTTTAGTTAACCAAACAACCGAAAACTCATAGGTAGAGTTAAAAGGTATAATTTAAAATTTACATGGCTACATCAAGAGAACTAGTAGAATACCTCTTAAATGATTTAAATCCATTTCTGAGCTAAACCGTATGGAAGAATTGCCATTCTTTTCCCAGTCCAAAAACATGCTTATCAGGTTAACTGGAGACTCTAAATTGTCTGTAGGAGTGTGCTCGTGAAAGGTTGTCTTTCTGTTTGTATCAGCCCTGTGATTGACTGGTCACCAGTCCAGGGTGTATTCTGCCAGGCTCCAGCCACTCGTGACCCTGAACAGGAAAAGTGGTGTAGAAGATGAATGAATGAACTTATAACTGAAATTAGGCTAAATTTTAAAATGTTAAATGGTTGATTCATACTATTTAAATCTGAATCAGGTTTGCTAAGCTTCATTTTGATATGCAAATTATGACTTTTTTTTTCTAACAAAGCAGAAAAAATATTCACTCAGGAAATGAGCTACACTCTCAAAAAGGAAAAACTTTGAACCTGGAATTAAAAAAAAATATGTGTAAACCTATGGAATTGAACTTAAAGAATCTAGAATAACAGCAAGAAAAATGATTGACTATGACTGCTGTCAATGATGGTGCCATTTCAAAGCCTTTTCTAAATGGGTTAGGGTTAAACCAATGTTTTCTACCTCTGGGCCACGATGAATGCACCTAATGCAGCCTTTGCTGCCTAACTTTTCTCATTAATTTAACGTGTCCACAGGAAAATTTGCTAAGTAATTTTTCCAGAGTAACCATTATTTTCCTCTGGAGAAGTAATATTAACTAATTTTAGAGTAGAATTGTCAGGTTTAACAGCAAGAGTTGGAGCAAAGTCACTGAATAAATTCTCTTGGAATAAACCACATAACCTGCATATTCTTTTGGGAGCAACTTTACAGTGTTGATGGCTCATAACACCAGGCAGCGTTACTTTAAACATCCGGGCATCCGGCGCCCCATTCCCTCCTCACTCACGGTTGCAGTGATTGTTCTGTTTTTTTCAATAAACTGTTCTTCGATTTACACTGTTCACCCAGAAGTTGGGTATCCCAACTCAAAATTCAGACAAGCCAACTGTGATGGTTAACCAAATCAACTGTTTTAAGTTGGACCCAAAATTCAGGCTGTCTATGCTGCACATGGACCAGACCAGCTGTCTGTGCTCCTCATCGCATTGATTTTTGTACATAAAATGAAATTCAGCTTTTTCATGCGTAAAATACAACTTTATAATTAATAAAATTCAATGCTACATACAATGAAATTCAGCTTTTTATCACGTTAATTGGCCTCAGAATTATTTTTTTTTTTTACTTTTTGGAGTAAAATTTCATCATGTAGAGTTAAATATATCCACTATATGGAATTAAAAAGTACTCAGTGAAAATAACTGCTGCAAGAGTAAATTTTACTCTATATAGACTGGAATCAAATGTTATCTCTTTTAGAGTAATTTTTGTTTCAATGTGAGTAAAATTTCCCCCAACAAATTCACTGTGTACCATTTCAAACAATATGCTGAGCTCTAAAGCCAGTCGGTAAAAAGTAAGTTCGGTATTAATATTCGGTTACAGGCCAGCAGAACAGGTGTTGACTCAAGATGTTGGGAAAAAAGGCTGCTTGACACTTGAATTGTATTTAAATTAAAGGTTTAGTTATGAAATGCTAGCTGTGTTAGCATGTGAACCCAGTTAACTGTTTGCCAGCAGTGGTGGGGTTGCGAGACAGAGACTACATCTTGTTTGTTCAGCATCTCTAAACTGGCTCCCCACTAAAACTAAAACAATGTTTCCAATCTACTTTACAACTAGGCAAACTATGCAAAAGAACATTTTGCTAGGGTTAGTTAATATAGGCTACTGTAAGCAGTGTCATGTTCTGCCGTGACACAAACACGTTTTGCTTTTTTTCTTCATTTTGGTTTGATTACTCATCATTGACTGAATAATACATGGCTGTCACCTCTGTGATGTTACCAGTTTGTTTTAGATATGGAGCGGTGAAGGCCATCGTTAGCAGGGGACATTTTGATAATGCTGAACTTCACCTAGTTTTGTTTTAAATCAGATGAGGTAAAGATGGAGGCCTAAAGTCTCTTTGCAGACAGCTACATGGTGCTAATATTTCAGTCAGTCAGCCATGCCCACGTGGACAGAACTAATCAGTTACATAACTTAACAGAAGTTATATAAATTCATCAGTTACATAACTCAAAAAAAATAAATAAATAAAAATAATATATATATATATATATATATATATATATATATATATATATATATATATATATATATATATATATATACATATATATATATATATATATATATATATATATATATATATATATATATATATATATATGCAATTGTTTGCTCTTCCATGTGGCTTTATTACTCATGACTGGTGCTGGTGTTTGGAAACAAAATCAAGCTTAGCTTTGACTGTTTATTAAATATTACAATTTTTTTGTCATTATTTGTACACAGCCAGAAAGTTATGAGGAAGGAAAACTCCAATGGCTTTATACTCCTTTAGCCTTTTTAAGCTCATTGTTTTGCCCTTCAACTGTAATGAACTGACATTTCACACAAAAAACTCACACTCAAAATATAATGTGCAATAGCCCACCAAAATATTTGAAAATCCAACTCTATGAAAACATTGACATTATTCCCAGATGCAAGACCAGTATATCAGAGCTCTTGTTTGATTTGTTTGACACAAGTTACTGTCACACCGGTTTAGCCTCTTTAAACATTCTCTTAAGTGGAATGCAACAGCAGCTTCACAGGACAAAAGAAGGGATTATGCCACAATATTATGCCAAGAAATACCTTGAATAATAGCATTACAGAAATGTTTGTCACGTAAGTGACACGTAATCAGCCCCCCATTCGTTCCCAATATATAAAGCTGTTTGCACATAAAGGCTGTCAGATAAGGTGAGAGGTCTGATAATCTCTTCTCAGTTGAGAAGATTCGATTAAAACTTTTCTTTGATCATCAAAAACAAAAACAAAATCAGATAGCAAGGGACTAGAAATAACTTTTCCTGTTTCATCTTCTCTCTTCATCAGTTTTTCACAGTAAGTACTTTTTAAAAAAATGTTTTTTCATATTTATAAGATATCATAGTTATAAGAAATGTCAACTCATATTTACCCAACTACAGTTCACAGGGATTTATTACATACAACCAAATGTTAAAAATGATTTGTAGTAATTATAGTTTGCTTTTTGTTTGCATTATAAAATAGCTTCACACCAGCGTCTTGATATTAAATTCTAATCATTTAAACATAGCAAGCATAGGATCAATAAAATACAAATTTAAAAACTACATAAAAACAAAAACTGGTTTGGCACAAATGTTACATGGTAAATGCCAAAGTCAAATATCTGCACCTCCACTCCCTGCTGACGTAAGGACTCAATTAAACTCTGTCAACATAGAGATCATGAGCAGGGAAAGGGCAGAAAGTTTTATAACTTGCTGTCAAAATCAGGTCCTGTGATGCCTTTTCCTGTATTCTTCACAGTATCACACAAGTGGAAATAGTGGGTCAGCATATTTCAAGCCCCGGAATCTTAGGTTTCCAAATGATCCGTCTACTATTTCGTAAACCTGTATTTGCACATAATTCCTTGACACAGGCAGTTACTGAGCAACACGTCCCCGAATGAACTTACCTGTCTCTGTACCTTTATTTTTTATGAAGAGTGTGAATTCATCCATGAATAAAATCTAGAATCTAACACTGGAACTAAGTCATTAAGTTGAAAATAAATTAACAGAAGAGTTAGGAAAGGATTTTTAATAACAGGGGGAAAAAAACGTAATTAAAAATAAAGGGGAAAATGATTGACTCAAAACTTGATGTAGGGGAGACCGGGGTTAGTGATCACACAGGTTGGTTGCCACATTCATTATGTCTCACCACCAGAGGGCGCTGTCTCTTAAATTGTGGTATGGAAATTTAAAGAACTGGGATCAGAGCTCACCTATATAGTCTTCTCTGGAGTAAGACAGCTGAACTTGAAGTCAGAGGACTTTCGTGTTTTTCAAGTCCGATTGTAAATATTAAGCTCCTCAGTATGTTTCTTCAAGGCTTTTATACAATGGGTTTATAACAAAACAATTGTTACCTTTAAAAAGTGATATTTTACAAGACATACATGTTTTGCTTACTACTGTTTGATATTTTCCACAAGGATAATAGTACTATCAACTTTGGGAAATCCCAAAATTCTTCACAGGCAATGAAACAGGAAGAAAGACCATTCTTGTGTCCCAAATCATGTACACCTGCACTTACACTTAGAATTTTGAGTTTATAAGTTCATTCACACAGACAGTATGGAAAAACTCAGTGCACTTTGATTTCTCAGCTGATGCAGTAAAAACGGTCAAAAAGTTTAGTGAGGAAACTGGATGCTTCTCAAACAACAGATTGACTATACGAAGGCTAGAAAAAGGGGCTAGGATCAACAACGGATGATGATTGTAATCAATAAATGGCAGGAGAACACCTGTGAAGGGTTGTGAAATGCAATCATAATTTCCACAATGTGCTAAGCTGCAGTGGTTGATTTGGGACAACACTACCCTGTTAGATTCCGTACACTGTTCGAGGAAGTACATAGTGTATGCAGTGCACTCCTCATGAAAGCGTGCAATTTGGGTCACAACACATGATTCACTTGGCAGAGCAACCTTGTTGCTATTCAATGCTGCCACTTAGTGATCAAAACCTAAATCTGCCTGTGGAGGTCCACTTACAATCTAAAACTCATTTCTGTGATTGAATAGCACATTCATAAAAAAACAATGCAGAACTTGGACATGCAACGTACTAACAATTTGAAAGCATAAAAAATGAAAATGGATACAATATATTGAGATGACGTTTACCACCAGGTTACATTGACATAAACTATTTTGTATCTGTTTATTGAGCACTTGATGGTCAGAACTACAATCTGTGAGAAGAATTAAGCTTTTGGACAAGAATACATACATGCTTGTTTCATTTCTCATTTCCATGACAGATAGTCAAAGAAATTTGTTAAACACTTCATATTAAATTATATTTGAAAGGTTAAATGTTTAAATTCTTTAGTTCATTGAGTTAAAATCATGTAACATTGATTCTTGACATCACAAACCCTTTTAATATTAAATGTGTTTAAAAGAAGGATTGAAGAGTTGAACTGAACACAAGAAGAGATACCTAATATATATATGCTTTATGGAATTAATTTACTGACAGAATAAAAGTTTATTGAAAGGTGTGTTACAAAGAGCTGTTTCACTAAAAATGGAGAGTAAACATACAAAATGAAATTTTATTTCCTGAAATTAATGCATATTTATATTTAACTCATTAATAATGGTTATAATTGTGTTATCTATCCAGAAATTTGTCATTGAGGATAATTTGGAGTGGAGTTATAAATAAGTTAACTAGAAACCATGAAGTGATAAGTTAAAAAAAAAGGTTTTTGCAATTCTCTGCTGTGATGACGTTTTTAAATCGTTTCACTATCTTTTAGACTTTTTGAAAACCACAATGGCTGTGAGAAAAATCATATTCTGTCTTCTGCTGGTTCTGTCAGGTAAGCAATGACATATATTGTAAAGACATTCTAAAAAAGTAGTCCAGGTAAAAGATACATCATTCTTATATGTTTAAGCCATCATTTACAAACAGGGACTAAACTGTCAAAGTGAATGAAGAAAGAACGGTTAAAAGATGTTCAAGAAAAAAAGTTGTTTTTTTTTTTTTTTTTAATATTTCTATTGAAAAATTCTGGATATAAAACCTGAGGCAACAGCAACAGTTTCATTAAAAGCACCTGGTAAAACAATACCTGCTCGACACCGAAAAAAAATCATAATGCATCTCTGGTATTGTTCAGGGGGCCGGGCCAAATGTGGAGGCAGGCCGTATCCGGCCCGAGGGCCATAGTTTGGGGACCACTGAGCTAAACTATGAAAAATGCAACTTAGAGTCAGAAAAATACTGGACCCATCGGTCTGCGTGCGGAGGGCCCTGTACCGAAACAGTCCAGTCCGAGTACATGTACCGTTACACCCCTATCTACTTCCATTTATGACTTCTGTTATGGCCCCTCATCTAAGCCTCAACAAATAAAACTAATATACATTAACAAATACATCATGGATATTTTGAACATGTCTTAAGATTAAAAAAAAAAAAAAAAGCTTAATGTCATTGACAGGTTTATCTCTGATTATTGTTTTCTCTAGAAATAAATATACAGTGATTAATGACTGAAAAAATGAATATATTATGTTTGTTAATTATGTTATATTATGTTGTTTAATTATTTTTACGTTACTATACTGAAAGGCTTAATTGGTAGCCTCTTTCTACTTTAGCTACTTAACCACTGTAACGGTTAAAAAATATAAACACCAAAGTTCTACCACATTTTCTTTCTGAAATTGACCTTAAAATCCTGTTGGTATCAGGATAATGCCGTTTTTCTGGATCAAAGTTGTCCATATCCTGCTGAAAAGTTTTGAACAAGACAAGCTGAAGGTCTGAGTCAGATTAAAACTAGGATTGGGTTACGTATTTTAATCTGAATTCAGAATCCTTCTGTAGCTTCTGAACAACCCATTATAAAAATTTGCATTCAAACAGATAACCAGAGTCAATCAGATCTTAGGAATTGAGACTTTTATTGGGTAAACTTATGATCCTCATATCTTCTTAACCCCTAAATTATGAAAAAACAAAAAACAAACAAAAAAAGATCACCATCTGTACTGTGTTTGTTGATAGACAGATGAAGTACTTAGACCCAAGTCATTTTTTTTACCAGGCTATAAAGATATTTAATAAAGCTAGAAATCTTGCCTTTTTTGCTTGCTGTATATTTGGTTTCCGGTCTTTCTGCTGCCAGCCTCAAGTGGAGTTGTTTTCATTTCCATGTGGCTTCACTGCTTACAGCCAGAGCTTGTCACTTGGTTTTCAGCGGTATTTCATCATGAAAACAAAATCAAGGTTAGATCTGACAGTTTATGAAATGTTACTTTTTTATGTGATCATAATGTCGGCCAGAAAGTTATGAGGAAGTGAAACTCAGATGGCTTTATGCTCGTTCAGCCTGTTTAATCTCATTGTTTTGCACTTTTACTGTAATGAACATGTAATGTCATTTCACACCAAAAATTCCAAATATAATTTGCAATATACCATCGAAATGTTTGAATATCCAACTCTATGCAAATATATTGATCTTTCTTCTACTTACATGAGTGATATATCAGAGCTCTTATTTGAATTGTTTGTCACAACTTACTGTCACACCGGTTTAGCCTCTTTCAACATAAGTGGAATGCATCAGCAGCTTCATAGGACAAAAGAAGGGAGTATGCCACAATATTGTGCCAAGAAATAGCCCGTATAACAGCATTGCAGAAATGTTCATCATGTAGATGACACGTAATCAGCGCCCCATTTCTTTCCAGGATATAAAGCTGTGAGCAGATAAAGGCTGTCAGATAAGGTGAGAGGTCTGATAATCACTTCGTATTTGGAGAGGATTCGATTAAATTTTTCTACAATCATCAAAACCAAAATCAGATAACAAGGGACTGGAAAGAACTTGTCCCATTTCATCTTTTCTTTTCATCAATTATTTTAAAGTAAGTACTTTTTGTTCTTATGTTTTTGCACATTTATGAAATATCTTTGTTTCAAGAAATGTTAAATCATTTTTACCCAGCTACAGTTCACAGGTGTTTATCACATACAACCATATGTTAAAACGGATTTGTAGTAATTATACTTTGCCTTTTGCCTGCATTATAAAATAGCTTCACACCAGCGTCTTTATATTAAATTCGGTCTAATCACTAAAGACTATAGCAAACATAGGATCAATAAATACAAATTGTAAAACTACATAAAAACAAGACCTGTTTTAGAACAAATCTTTCTGAAAGATGTTAGAGGCAAGCTAGTAGCAACTCTCTGCTGTTGGGGATAAATGCTTTGTTCAATGATATTGTCCTTTAATTGTTTGTCGCTTTTAAGTGTGTACTAAACTACACCAAAAGGATTGTAGACTGATAGCAATTTGTCCTGTGAAGCACTTTCCATGGGAATCAACCCTCCAGTTAATAGAATAGAATAGAATAGAATAGAATAGAATAGAATAGAATAGAATAGAATTACTTTATTAATCCCTGAAGGGAAATTCAGGAATAGAATCAGAATAGAATCATTTTTACTGATCCTCTGTGAGGGAAAATTTTGGTGTTGCAGCAGCAGCTCTGTCTGCTGCTTCTTCTTGTTCTTTTGTGTTACTGTCAAATGTCTGCACCTCCACTCCCTGCTGCTGTAAGGACTCAGTTAATTTCTATTAACATAGAAATCATGAGCAGGGACACGGCAGAACATTTTAAAAATTTGCTGTCAAAACAAGCTGCTGTAATGCCTCTTCAAGTATTACCAGCTTTATCTTCATACAGTCTCACACAACTGGAAATAGTGGGCCAGTATGTTTCAAGTCCCGGCGTCTTAGGGTTCCAGACGATCTATTATTTCATAAACTTGCATCGGTGCACAATTCTTTGACACAGGCGGTCACTGTGCAGCACATCGTTTGAGTGAAGTAACCAGACTCTGTACCTTTAATCCTTTATGCAGAGAGTGAATTTGCTATTGAACCAAATCTAAAATCTAACATTGGAACTAAGTTATGAAGTAAAAAAGGGAATTCACACAGAATTAGGTAGAAAAAAGTTTTTAAAAGGTCATTGAAAGAAATTCTTTATTACAGATGAAGAGAAAATGTGATAGACTTAAAACTTGAAACTAAATATTTTTGTTTCTGTGTTCATTTGGCTCTTGGTGAGCAGAATTAAATCCTATTTAGAGAATTGAACACCTGGGCAAAAATACATGAAAACTTGTTTCATTTTTTGTTTCCATAACAGGAAGTCAATTTAATTTGTTAAACACTGCATATTAAATAATATTTGATTGGTAAAATGTTTAAACACAATAATTTATTAATTTTTAAAACCTGTTACATTGATTTTAATGTCATTAACCCTTTTAATATTAAACATGTTGGAGATGAGGATTAAAGAGATGAACAAAGTGACAAGTAAGGATACACGATGCCTCAAAATATATCAGTGCTTTATTAAATTGATTAACTGACAGAATAAAGTGATGTTTCAATAAAATATCAAAAAAAGTAAAGATAAGATAAAAATGTATTTATTGAAGTAAATGAATATATATTTTACTTGTCAATAATGGTATTAATTGTGTTCTCTATCTGAAAATTTTCATTAAAGTTTATTCACAGAAGTGTTATCAATAAATTGGAAGGAAACCATGAAGGGTTTTTGTAATACTCTGCTGTGATAAAGTTTATAAATTATTTATACTATCTTTTGAATAGACCTGATGGAAACCATAATGGCTGTGAGAAAAAGCATATCCCTTCTACTGATTCTGTCAGGTAAGCAATGATAAATATTTCAAAAAGAAAGGTTCTAAAATAGGAGCTCAGGTTTAAGACATGGCATTCTTAAACATTGAATAAAAATCATTGATAAAAAGAAAGTAAACTGTCAAAGCAAGTGAAAAAAACAAGTGTTGAAAGCTGTAAAAGAAGACTTACACTTTTTCTATTATTTCTCTTAAAAAATTATGATTAAAAAACTGATGTAAAAATAAAAGTTGCCTCAACAACATCTGCTGCAACGACAAGTGCTCCAACAACAACTACAGCTGCTCCGACAACTACAGCTGCTCCAACAACAACAGCTGCTCCAACAACTACAGCTGCTCCGACAACTAAAGCTGCTCCGAAAACTACAGCTGCTCCGAAAACTACAGCTGCTCCAACAACTACTGCTGCTCCGACAACCACTAAAGCTGCTCCAACAACTACAGCTGCTCCGACAACTACAGCTGCTCCGAAAACTAAAGCTGCTCTGACAACCACTAAAGCTGATCCAACAACAACAGCTTCTCCAAAAACAACAACTGCTCCAAAAACTACAGCTGCTCCGACAACTACTACAGCTTCTCAAAAAACAACAGCTGCTCTGAAAACTACAGCTGCTCCGAAAACTACAGCTGATCCGACAACCACTACAGCTGCTCCGACAACCACTAATGCTGCTCCAACAACAACAGCTGCTCCGAAAACTACAGCTGCTCCGACAACCACTACAGCTGCTTCAACAACAACAAAAACTGCTCTGACAACCACTAAAGCTGCTCCGAAAACTACAGCTGCTCCGACAACTACAGCTGCTCCAACAACTACAGCTGCTCCGACAACCACTAAAGCTGCTCCGACAACAACAGCTGCTCCGACAACCACTACAGCTGCTCCGACAACCACTACAGCTTCTCCAAAAGCAACAGCTGCTCCGAAAACTACAGCTGCTCGGACAACAACAACAGCTGCTCCGACAACCACTACAGCTGCTCCAACAACAACAACAGCTGCTCCAACAACTACAGCTGCTCCAACAACAACAACTGCTGCTCCCACAACAACAACAGCTGCTCCAACAACATCTACAGCTGCTTCAACATCTACAGCTGCTCCAACAACCACTACAGCTGCTCCAACAACAACTACAACTGCTCCAACAACCACTACAGCTGCCCAAACAACAACGACAGTTGCTCCAACAACCACTAAAGCAGCTCCAACAACAACAACATCTGCTCCAACAACAACAACAGCTGCTCCAACAACCACTACAGCTGCTCCGACAACCACTACAGCTGCTCCGACAACAACAACCGTTTCTCCGACAACAACTACAGCTGCTCCGACAACAACTACAGCTGCACCGACAACCACTACAGCTGCTCCAACAACCACTACAGCTGCTCCAACAACTACAGCTGCTACAACAACCACTACAGCTGCTCCAACAACAACTACAGCTGCTCCAACAACCACTACAGCTGCTCCAACAACAACTACAGCTGCTCCAACAACCACTACAGCTGCTCCAACGACATCTACAGCTGCTACAACAACAACTACAGCTGCTCCAACAACAACAACTGCTGCTCCAACAACAACTACAGCTGCTCCAACAACCACAACAGCTGCTCCAACAACATCTACAGCTGCTCCAAAAACCACTACAGCTGCTCCAACAACATCTACAGCTGCTCCGACAACAACTACAGCTGCACCGACAACCAGTACAGCTGCTCCAACAACCACTACAGCTGCTCCAACAACCACTACAGCTGCTCCAACAACAACTACAGCTGCTCCAACAACCACTACAGCTGCTCCAACAACATCTACAGCTGCTACAACAACAACTACAGCTGCTCCAACAACAACAACTGCTGCTCCAACAACAACTACAGCTGCTCCAACAACCACTACAGCTGCTCCAACATCAACAGCTGCCCCAACAACCACTACAGCTGCTCCAACAACCACTACAGCTGCTCCAACAACAACTACAGCTGCTAGATCAACCACTACTGCTACTCCAACAACAACTACAGCTGCTCGAACAACCACTACAGCTGCTCCAACAACAACAACAGCTGCTCCAACAACAACAACAACAGCTGCTCCAACAACAACTACAGCTGCTCCAACAACCACTACAGCTGCTCCAACAACCACTACAGCTGCTCCAACAAAAACTACAGCTGCACCGACAACCACTACAGCTGCTCCAACTACCACTACAGCTGCTACAACAACTACAGCTGCTACAACAACAACTACAGCTGCTCCAACAACAACAACTGCTGCTCCCACAACAACTACAGCTGCTCCAACAACAACAACAACAACAGCTGCTCCAACAACATCTACAGCTGCTCAAACAACAACAACTACAGCTGCTCCAACAACAACTACAACTGCTCCAACAACAACAACAGCTGCTCCAACAACCACTACAGCTGCTCCAACAACTACAGCTGCTCCAACAACCACTACAGCTGCTCCAACAACATCTACAGCTGCTACAACAACAACTACAGCTGCTCCAACAACAACAACTGCTGCTCCAACAACAACTACAGCTGCTCCAACAACCACTACAGCTGCTCCAACATCTACAGCTGTTTCAACAACCACTACAGCTGCTCCAACAACCACTACAGCTGCTCCAACAACCACTACAGCTGCTCCAACAACATCTACAGCTGCTACAACAACAACTACAGCTGCTCCAACAACAACAACTGCTGCTCCAACAACAACTACAGCTGCTCCAACAACAACTACAGCTGCTCCAACAACCCCTACAGCTGCTCCAACAACATCTACAGCTGCTACAACAACAACTACAGCTGCTCCAACAAAATCTACAGCTGCTCCAACAACCACTACAGCTGCTCCAACAACCACTACAGCTGCTCCAACATCAACAGCTGCTCCAACAACCACTACTGCTGCTCCAACAACAACTACAGCTGCTCGAACAACCACTACAGCTGCTCAAACAACAACAACAGCTGCTCCAACAACAACAACAACAGCTGCTCCAACAACAACTACAGCTGCTCCAACAACCACTACAGCTGCTCCAACAACATCTACAGCTGCTCCAACAAAAACTACAGCTGCACCGACAACCACTACAGCTGCTCCAACTACCACTACAGCTGCTACAACAACTACAGCTGCTACAACAACAACTACAGCTGCTCCAACAACAACAACTGCTGCTCCCACAACAACTACAGCTGCTCCAACAACAACAACAACAGCTGCTCCAACAACATCTACAGCTGCTCAAACAACAACAACTACAGCTGCTCCAACAACAACTACAACTGCTCCAACAACAACAACAGCTGCTCCAACAACCACTACAGCTGCTCCAACAACTACAGCTGCTCCAACAACATCTAAAGCTGCTACAACAACAACTACAGCTGCTCCAACAACAACTACAACTGCTCCAACAACAACAACAGCTGCTCCAACAACCACTACAGCTGCTCCAACAACTACAGCTGCTCCAACAACATCTAAAGCTGCTCCAACAACAACTACAGCTGCTCCAACAACCACTACAGCTGCTCCAACATCTACAGCTGTTTCAACAACCACTACAGCTGCTCCAACAACAACTACAGCTGCTCCAACAACTACAGCTGCTACAACAACAACTACAGCTGCTCCAACAACAACAACAACAGCTGCTCCAACAACAACAACAACAACAACAGCTGCTCCAACAACCACTACAGCTGCCCGAACAACAACAACAGTTGCTCCAACAACCACTACAGAAGGTCCAACAACAACAACAGCTGCTCCAACAACAACAACAACAGCTGCTCCAACAACATCTACAGCTGCTACAACAACCACTACAGCTGCTCCAACAACATCTACAGCTTTTCCAACAACCACTACAGCTGCTCCAACAACAACTACCGCTGCTCCAACAACTAGAGCTGCTACAACAACAACAACTGCTGCTCCCGCAACAACTACAGCTGCTCCAACAACAACAACAACAGCTGCTCCAACAACATCTACAGCTGCTCCAACAACCACTACAGCTGCTCCAACAACAACTACAGCTGCTCCAACAACAACTACAACTGCTCCAACAACCACTACAGCTGCCCAAACAACAACGACAGTTGCTCCAACAACCACTACAGCTGCCCAAACAACAACTACAGCTGCTCCGACAACTACAGCTGCTACAACAACAACTACAGCTGCTCCAACAACAACAACAACACCTGCTCCAACAACAACTACAGCTTCTCGAACAACCACTACAGCTTCCCGAACAACAACAACAATTGCTCAGACAACCACTACAGAAGCTCCAACAACAACAACAGCTGCTCCAACAACTACAGCTGCTCAAACAACAACTACAGCTGCTCCAACAACAACAACAACAGTTTCTCCAACAACTACAGCTGCTCCAACAACAACTACAGCTGCACCGACAACCACTACAGCTGCTCCAACTACCACTACAGCTGCTACAACAACTACAACTGCTACAACAACAACTACAGCTGCTCCAACAACAACAACTGCTGCTCCCACAACAACTACAGCTGCTCCAACAACAACAACAACAGCTGCTCCAACAACTACAGCTGCTCCAACAACATCTACAGCTGCTCAAACAACAACTACAGCTGCTCCAACAACAACTACAACTGCTCCAACAACAACAACAGCTGCTCCAACAACCACTACAGCTGCTCCAACAACTACAGCTGCTCCAACAACCACTACAGCTGCTCCAACAACATCTACAGCTGCTACAACAACAACTACAGCTGCTCCAACAACAACTACAGCTGCTCCAACAACCACTACAGCTGCTACAACAACCACTACAGCTGCTCCAACAACATCTACAGCTGCTCCAACAACTAGAGCTGCTACAACAACAACTGCTGCTTCCACAAAAACTACAGCTGCTCCAACAACTACAGCTGCTCCAACAACATCTACAGCTGCTCCAACAACCACTACAGCTGCTCCAACAACAACTACAACTGCTCCAACAACCACTACAGCTGCCCAAACAACAACAACAACACCTGCTCCAACAACAACTACAGCTGCTCCAACAACAACTACAACTGCTCCAACAACAACAACAGCTGCTCCAACAACCTCTACAGCTGCTCCGACAACCACTACAGCTGCTCCGACAACAACAACAGTTTCTCCAACAACAACGAACGCTGCTCCGACAACAACTACAGCTGCACCGACAACCACTACAACTGCTCCAACAACCACTATAGCTGCTTCAACAACCACTACAGCTGCTCCAACAACAACTACAGCTGCTCTAACAACCACTACAGCTGCTCCAACAACATCTACAGCTGCTACAACAACAACTACAGCTGCTCCAACAACAACAACTGCTGCTCCATCAACAACTACAGCTGCTCCAACAACCACTACAGCTGCTCCACAATCTACAGTTGCTCCAACAACCACTACAGCTGCTCCAACAACAACTACAGCTGCTCCAACAACAACAACAACAGCTGCTCCAACAACAACTACAGCTGCTCCAACAACCACTACAGCTGCCCGAACAACAACAACAGCTGCTCCAACAACAACTACAGCTGCTCCAACAACCACTACAGCTGCTCCAACAACATCTAAAGCTGCTCCAACAACCACTACAGCTAATCCAACAACAACTACAGCTGCTCCAACAACTACAGCTGCTACAACAACAACAACTGCTGCTCCAACAACTACAGCTGCTACAACAACCACGACAGCTGCTCCAACAACAACTACAGCTGCTCCAACAACCACTACAGCTGCTCCAACAACCACTACAGGTGCTCCAACAACATCTACAGCTGCTCCAACAACAACTACAGCTGCTCCAACAACAACAACAACAGCTGCTCCAACAACAACTACAGCTGCTCCAACAACCACTACAGCTGCCCGAACAACAACAACAGCTGCTCCAACAACAACTACAGCTGCTCCAACAACCACTACAGCTGCTCCAACAACATCTAAAGCTGCTCCAACAACCACTACAGCTATTCCAACAACAACTACAGCTGCTCAAACAACTACAGCTGCTACAACAACAACAACTGCTGCTCCAACAACTACAGCTGCTACAACAACCACGACAGCTGCTCCAACAACAACTACAGCTGCTCCAACAACTACAGCTGCTCCAACAACAACAACTGCTGCTCCCACAACAACTACAGCTGCTCTGACAACAACAACAAAAGCTGCTCCAACAAAATCTACAGCTGCTCCAACAACCACTACAGCTGCTCCAACAACAACTACAGCTGTTCCAACAACAACTACAACTGCTCCAACAACCACGACAGCTGCTCCAACAACCACTACAGCTGCTCCAACAACATCTACAGCTGCTCCAACAACAACTACAGCTGCTCCAACAACAACAACAACAGCTGCTCCAACAACAACTACAGCTGCTCCAACAACTACAGCTGCTTCAACAACAACAACAGCTGCTCCAACAACAACCACTACAGCTGCTCCAACAACAACAACTGCTGCTTCCACAACAACTACAGCTGCTCCGACAACAACTACAGCTGCTCCAACAACTACAGCTGCTACAACAACAACAACTGCTGCTTCCACAGCAACTACAGCTGCTCCAACAACAACAACAACAGCTGCTCCAACAACATCTACAGCTGCTCCAACAACCACTACAGCTGCTCCAACAACAACTACACCTGCTCCAACAACAACTACAACTGCTCCAACAACCACTACAGCTGCCCAAACAACAACAACAACAGCTGCTCCATCAACATCTGCAGCTGCTCCAACAACCACTACAGCTGCTCCAACAACAACTACAGCTGCTCCAACAACAACTACAACTGCTCCAACAACAACTACAGCTCCTCCAACAACAACAACTGCTGCTCCAATAACAACTACAGCTGCTCCAACAACCACAACAGCTGCTCCAACAACATCTACAGCTGCTCCAAAAACCACTACAGCTGCTCCAACAACAACTACAGCTGCTCCAACAACTACAGCTGCTACAACAACAACAACAGCTGCTCCAACAACAACCACTACATCTGCTCCAACAACAACAACTACAGCTGCTTCCACAACAACTACAGCTGCTCCAACAACCACTACAGCTGCTCCGACAACCACTACAGCTGCTCCGACAACAACAACAGTTTCTCCAACAACAACTACAGCTGCTCCGACAACAACTACAGCTGCACCGACAACATCTACAGCTGCGCCAACAACCACTACAGCTGCTCCAACAACAACTACAGCTGCTCCAACAACCACTACAGCTGCTCCAACAACATCTACAGCTGCTACAACAACCACTACAGCTGCTCCAACAACAACAACTGCTGCTCCAACAACAACTACAGCTGCTCCAACAACCACTACAGCTGCTCCAACATCTACAGCTGCTCCAACAACATCTACAGCTGCTCCAACAACAACTACAGCTGCTCCAACAACAACAACAACAGCTGCTCCAACAACAACTACAGCTGCTCCAACAACTACAGCTGCTACAACAACAACAACAGCTGCTCCAACAACAACCACGACAGCTGCTCCAACAACAACAACTGCTGCTTCCACAACAACTACAGCTGCTCCAACAACAACTACAGCTGCTCCAACAACTACAGCTGCTCCAACAACAACAACAACAGCTGCTCCAACAACATCTAAAGCTGCTCCAACAACCACTACAGCTGCTCCAACAACAACTACAGCTGCTCCAACAACTACAGCTGCTACAACAACAACTACAGCTGCTCCAACAACAACAACAACAGCTGCTCCAACAACAACAACAACAACAACAGCTGCTCCAACAACCACTACAGCTGCCCGAACAACAACAACAGTTGCTCCAACAACCACTACAGAAGGTCCAACAACAACCACTACAGCTGCTCCAACAACTACAGCTGCTCCGACAACAACTACAGCTGCTCCAACAACTACAGCTGCTACAACAACAACAACAGCTGCTCCAACAACAACAACAACAGCTGCTCCAACAACATCTACAGCTGCTCCAACAACCACTACAGCTGCTCCAACAACAACTACACCTGCTCCAACAACAACTACAACTGCTCCAACAACCACTACAGCTGCCCAAACAACAACAACAACAGCTGCTCCATCAACATCTGCAGCTGCTCCAACAACCACTACAGCTGCTCCAACAACAACTACAGCTGCTCCAACAACAACTACAACTGCTCCAACAACAACTACAGCTCCTCCAACAACAACAACTGCTGCTCCAATAACAACTACAGCTGCTCCAACAACCACAACAGCTGCTCCAACAACATCTACAGCTGCTCCAAAAACCACTACAGCTGCTCCAACAACAACTACAGCTGCTCCAACAACTACAGCTGCTACAACAACAACAACAGCTGCTCCAACAACAACCACTACATCTGCTCCAACAACAACAACTACAGCTGCTTCCACAACAACTACAGCTGCTCCAACAACCACTACAGCTGCTCCGACAACCACTACAGCTGCTCCGACAACAACAACAGTTTCTCCAACAACAACTACAGCTGCTCCGACAACAACTACAGCTGCACCGACAACATCTACAGCTGCGCCAACAACCACTACAGCTGCTCCAACAACAACTACAGCTGCTCCAACAACCACTACAGCTGCTCCAACAACATCTACAGCTGCTACAACAACCACTACAGCTGCTCCAACAACAACAACTGCTGCTCCAACAACAACTACAGCTGCTCCAACAACCACTACAGCTGCTCCAACATCTACAGCTGCTCCAACAACATCTACAGCTGCTCCAACAACAACTACAGCTGCTCCAACAACAACAACAACAGCTGCTCCAACAACAACTACAGCTGCTCCAACAACTACAGCTGCTACAACAACAACAACAGCTGCTCCAACAACAACCACGACAGCTGCTCCAACAACAACAACTGCTGCTTCCACAACAACTACAGCTGCTCCAACAACAACTACAGCTGCTCCAACAACTACAGCTGCTCCAACAACAACAACAACAGCTGCTCCAACAACATCTAAAGCTGCTCCAACAACCACTACAGCTGCTCCAACAACAACTACAGCTGCTCCAACAACTACAGCTGCTACAACAACAACTACAGCTGCTCCAACAACAACAACAACAGCTGCTCCAACAACAACAACAACAACAACAGCTGCTCCAACAACCACTACAGCTGCCCGAACAACAACAACAGTTGCTCCAACAACCACTACAGAAGGTCCAACAACAACAACAGCTGCTCCAACAACAACAACAACAGCTGCTCCAACAACATCTACAGCTGCTACAACAACCACTACAGCTGCTCCAACAACATCTACAGCTTTTCCAACAACCACTACAGCTGCTCCAACAACAACTACCGCTGCTCCAACAACTAGAGCTGCTACAACAACAACAACTGCTGCTCCCGCAACAACTACAGCTGCTCCAACAACAACAACAACAGCTGCTCCAACAACATCTACAGCTGCTCCAACAACCACTACAGCTGCTCCAACAACAACTACAGCTGCTCCAACAACAACTACAACTGCTCCAACAACCACTACAGCTGCCCAAACAACAACGACAGTTGCTCCAACAACCACTACAGCTGCCCAAACAACAACTACAGCTGCTCCGACAACTACAGCTGCTACAACAACAACTACAGCTGCTCCAACAACAACAACAACACCTGCTCCAACAACAACTACAGCTTCTCGAACAACCACTACAGCTTCCCGAACAACAACAACAATTGCTCAGACAACCACTACAGAAGCTCCAACAACAACAACAGCTGCTCCAACAACTACAGCTGCTCAAACAACAACTACAGCTGCTCCAACAACAACAACAACAGTTTCTCCAACAACTACAGCTGCTCCAACAACAACTACAGCTGCACCGACAACCACTACAGCTGCTCCAACTACCACTACAGCTGCTACAACAACTACAACTGCTACAACAACAACTACAGCTGCTCCAACAACAACAACTGCTGCTCCCACAACAACTACAGCTGCTCCAACAACAACTACAACTGCTCCAACAACCACTACAGCTGCCCAAACAACAACAACAACACCTGCTCCAACAACAACTACAGCTGCTCCAACAACAACTACAACTGCTCCAACAACAACAACAGCTGCTCCAACAACCTCTACAGCTGCTCCGACAACCACTACAGCTGCTCCGACAACAACAACAGTTTCTCCAACAACAACGAACGCTGCTCCGACAACAACTACAGCTGCACCGACAACCACTACAACTGCTCCAACAACCACTATAGCTGCTCCAACAACCACTACAGCTGCTCCAACAACAACTACAGCTGCTCTAACAACCACTACAGCTGCTCCAACAACATCTACAGCTGCTACAACAACAACTACAGCTGCTCCAACAACAACAACTGCTGCTCCATCAACAACTACAGCTGCTCCAACAACCACTACAGCTGCTCCACAATCTACAGTTGCTCCAACAACCACTACAGCTGCTCCAACAACAACTACAGCTGCTCCAACAACAACAACAACAGCTGCTCCAACAACAACTACAGCTGCTCCAACAACCACTACAGCTGCCCGAACAACAACAACAGCTGCTCCAACAACAACTACAGCTGCTCCAACAACCACTACAGCTGCTCCAACAACATCTAAAGCTGCTCCAACAACCACTACAGCTAATCCAACAACAACTACAGCTGCTCCAACAACTACAGCTGCTACAACAACAACAACTGCTGCTCCAACAACTACAGCTGCTACAACAACCACGACAGCTGCTCCAACAACAACTACAGCTGCTCCAACAACCACTACAGCTGCTCCAACAACCACTACAGCTGCTCCAACAACATCTACAGCTGCTCCAACAACAACTACAGCTGCTCCAACAACAACTACAGCTGCTCCAACAACCACAACAGCTGCCCGAACAACAACAACAGCTGCTCCAACAACAACTACAGCTGCTCCAACAACCACTACAGCTGCTCCAACAACATCTAAAGCTGCTCCAACAACCACTACAGCTATTCCAACAACAACTACAGCTGCTCAAACAACTACAGCTGCTACAACAACAACAACTGCTGCTCCAACAACTACAGCTGCTACAACAACCACGACAGCTGCTCCAACAACAACTACAGCTGCTCCAACAACCACTACAGCTGCTCCAACAACAACTACAGCTGCTCCAACAACATCTACAGCTGCTCCAACAACCACTACAGCTGCTCCAACAACAACTACAGCTGCTCCAACAACTACAGCTGCTCCAACAACAACAACTGCTGCTCCCACAACAACTACAGCTGCTCTGACAACAACAACAAAAGCTGCTCCAACAAAATCTACAGCTGCTCCAACAACCACTACAGCTGCTCCAACAACAACTACAGCTGTTCCAACAACAACTACAACTGCTCCAACAACCACGACAGCTGCTCCAACAACCACTACAGCTGCTCCAACAACATCTACAGCTGCTCCAACAACAACTACAGCTGCTCCAACAACAACAACAACAGCTGCTCCAACAACAACTACAGCTGCTCCAACAACTACAGCTGCTTCAACAACAACAACAGCTGCTCCAACAACAACAACTACAGCTGCTCCAACAACAACAACTGCTGCTTCCACAACAACTACAGCTGCTCCAACAACAACTACAGCTGCTCCAACAACTACAGCTGCTACAACAACAACAACTGCTGCTTCCACAACAACTACAGCTGCTCCAACAACAACAACAACAGCTGCTCCAACAACATCTACAGCTGCTCCAACAACTACAGCTGCTACAACAACAACAACTGCTGCTCCAACAACTACAGCTGCTACAACAACCACGACAGCTGCTCCAACAACAACTACAGCTGCTCCAACAACCACTACAGCTGCTCCAACAACAACTACAGCTGCTCCAACAACATCTACAGCTGCTCCAACAACCACTACAGCTGCTCCAACAACAACTACAGCTGCTCCAACAACTACAGCTGCTCCAACAACAACAACTGCTGCTCCCACAACAACTACAGCTGCTCTGACAACAACAACAAAAGCTGCTCCAACAAAATCTACAGCTGCTCCAACAACCACTACAGCTGCTCCAACAACAACTACAGCTGTTCCAACAACAACTACAACTGCTCCAACAACCACGACAGCTGCTCCAACAACCACTACAGCTGCTCCAACAACATCTACAGCTGCTCCAACAACAACTACAGCTGCTCCAACAACAACAACAACAGCTGCTCCAACAACAACTACAGCTGCTCCAACAACTACAGCTGCTTCAACAACAACAACAGCTGCTCCAACAACAACAACTACAGCTGCTCCAACAACAACAACTGCTGCTTCCACAACAACTACAGCTGCTCCAACAACAACTACAGCTGCTCCAACAACTACAGCTGCTACAACAACAACAACTGCTGCTTCCACAACAACTACAGCTGCTCCAACAACAACAACAACAGCTGCTCCAACAACATCTACAGCTGCTCCAACAACCACTACAGCTGCTCCAACAACAACTACACCTGCTCCAACAACAACTACAACTGCTCCAACAACCACTACAGCTGCCCAAACAACAACAACAACAGCTGCTCCATCAACATCTGCAGCTGCTCCAACAACCACTACAGCTGCTCCAACAACAACTACAGCTGCTCCAACAACAACTACAACTGCTCCAACAACTACAGCTCCTCCAACAACAACAACTGCTGCTCCAATAACAACTACAGCTGCTCCAACAACCACAACAGCTGCTCCAACAACATCTACAGCTGCTCCAAAAACCACTACAGCTGCTCCAACAACAACTACAGCTGCTCCAACAACTACAGCTGCTCCAACAACAACCACTACATCTGCTCCAACAACAACAACTACAGCTGCTTCCACAACAACTACAGCTGCTCCAACAACCACTACAGCTGCTCCGACAACCACTACAGCTGCTCCGACAACAACAACAGTTTCTCCAACAACAACTACAGCTGCTCCGACAACAACTACAGCTGCACCGACAACATCTACAGCTGCGCCAACAACCACTACAGCTGCTCCAACAACAACTACAGCTGCTCCAACAACCACTACAGCTGCTCCAACAACAACTACAGCTGCTCCAACAACTACAGCTGCTCCAACAACAACAACTGCTGCTCCCACAACAACTACAGCTGCTCTGACAACAACAACAAAAGCTGCTCCAACAAAATCTACAGCTGCTCCAACAACCACTACAGCTGCTCCAACAACAACTACAGCTGTTCCAACAACAACTACAACTGCTCCAACAACCACGACAGCTGCTCCAACAACCACTACAGCTGCTCCAACAACATCTACAGCTGCTCCAACAACAACTACAGCTGCTCCAACAACAACAACAACAGCTGCTCCAACAACAACTACAGCTGCTCCAACAACTACAGCTGCTTCAACAACAACAACAGCTGCTCCAACAACAACCACTACAGCTGCTCCAACAACAACAACTGCTGCTTCCACAACAACTACAGCTGCTCCGACAACAACTACAGCTGCTCCAACAACTACAGCTGCTACAACAACAACAACTGCTGCTTCCACAGCAACTACAGCTGCTCCAACAACAACAACAACAGCTGCTCCAACAACATCTACAGCTGCTCCAACAACCACTACAGCTGCTCCAACAACAACTACACCTGCTCCAACAACAACTACAACTGCTCCAACAACCACTACAGCTGCCCAAACAACAACAACAACAGCTGCTCCATCAACATCTGCAGCTGCTCCAACAACCACTACAGCTGCTCCAACAACAACTACAGCTGCTCCAACAACAACTACAACTGCTCCAACAACAACTACAGCTCCTCCAACAACAACAACTGCTGCTCCAATAACAACTACAGCTGCTCCAACAACCACAACAGCTGCTCCAACAACATCTACAGCTGCTCCAAAAACGACTACAGCTGCTCCAACAACAACTACAGCTGCTCCAACAACTACAGCTGCTACAACAACAACAACAGCTGCTCCAACAACAACCACTACATCTGCTACAACAACAACAACTACAGCTGCTTCCACAACAACTACAGCTGCTCCAACAACCACTACAGCTGCTCCGACAACCACTACAGCTGCTCCGACAACAACAACAGTTTCTCCAACAACAACTACAGCTGCTCCGACAACAACTACAGCTGCACCGACAACATCTACAGCTGCGCCAACAACCACTACAGCTGCTCCAACAACAACTACAGCTGCTCCAACAACCACTACAGCTGCTCCAACAACATCTACAGCTGCTCCAACAACCACTACAGCTGCTCCAACAACAACAACAACTGCTCCAACAACAACTACAGCTGCTCCAACAACCACTACAGCTGCTCCAACATCTACAGCTGCTCCAACAACATCTACAGCTGCTCCAACAACAACTACAGCTGCTCCAACAACAACAACAACAGCTGCTCCAACAACAACCACTACAGCTGCTCCAACAACAACAACTGCTGCTTCCACAACAACTACAGCTGCTCCGACAACAACTACAGCTGCTCCAACAACTACAGCTGCTACAACAACAACAACTGCTGCTTCCACAGCAACTACAGCTGCTCCAACAACAACAACAACAGCTGCTCCAACAACATCTACAGCTGCTCCAACAACCACTACAGCTGCTCCAACAACAACTACACCTGCTCCAACAACAACTACAACTGCTCCAACAACCACTACAGCTGCCCAAACAACAACAACAACAGCTGCTCCATCAACATCTGCAGCTGCTCCAACAACCACTACAGCTGCTCCAACAACAACTACAGCTGCTCCAACAACAACTACAACTGCTCCAACAACAACTACAGCTCCTCCAACAACAACAACTGCTGCTCCAATAACAACTACAGCTGCTCCAACAACCACAACAGCTGCTCCAACAACATCTACAGCTGCTCCAAAAACCACTACAGCTGCTCCAACAACAACTACAGCTGCTCCAACAACTACAGCTGCTACAACAACAACAACAGCTGCTCCAACAACAACCACTACATCTGCTCCAACAACAACAACTACAGCTGCTTCCACAACAACTACAGCTGCTCCAACAACCACTACAGCTGCTCCGACAACCACTACAGCTGCTCCGACAACAACAACAGTTTCTCCAACAACAACTACAGCTGCTCCGACAACAACTACAGCTGCACCGACAACATCTACAGCTGCGCCAACAACCACTACAGCTGCTCCAACAACAACTACAGCTGCTCCAACAACCACTACAGCTGCTCCAACAACATCTACAGCTGCTACAACAACCACTACAGCTGCTCCAACAACAACAACTGCTGCTCCTACAACAACTACAGCTGCTCCAACATCTACAGCTGCTCCAACAACATCTACAGCTGCTCCAACAACAACTACAGCTGCTCCAACAACAACAACTACAGCTGCTCCAACAACTACAGCTGCTACAACAACAACAACAGCTGCTCCAACAACAACAACTGCTGCTCCTACAACAACTACAGCTGCTCCAACAACCACTACAGCTGCTCCAACATCTACAGCTGCTCCAACAACATCTACAGCTGCTCCAACAACAACTACAGCTGCTCCAACAACAACAACTACAGCTGCTCCAACAACTACAGCTGCTACAACAACAACAACAGCTGCTCCAACAACAACCACGACAGCTGCTCCAACAACAACAACTGCTGCTTCCACAACAACTACAGCTGCTCCAACAACAACTACAGCTGCTCCAACAACTACAGCTGCTCCAACAACAACAACAACAGCTGCTCCAACAACATCTAAAGCTGCTCCAACAACCACTACAGCTGCTCCAACTACAACTACAGCTGCTCCAACAACAACAACAACAGCTGCTCCAACAACAACCACGACAGCTGCTCCAACAACAACAACTGCTGCTTCCACAACAACTACAGCTGCTCCAACAACAACTACAGCTGCTCCAACAACTAGAGCTGCTACAACAACAACAACTGCTGCTTCCACATCAACTACAGCTGCTCCAACAACAACAAAAACAGCTGCTCCAACAACATCTAAAGCTGCTCCAACAACCACTACAGCTGCTCCAACTACAACTACAGCTGCTCCAACAACAACTACAACTGCTCCAACAACCACTACAGCTGCCCAAACAACAACAACAACACCTGCTCCAACAACATCTACAGCTGCTCCAACAACCACTACAGCGGCTCCAACAACAACTACAGCTGCTCCAACAACAACTACAACTGCTCCAACAACAACAACAGCTGCTCCAACAACAACTACAGCTGCTACAACAACCACTACAGCTTCTCCAACAACAACCACTACAGCTGCTCCAACAACCACTACAGCTGCTCCAACAACAACTACAGCTGCTCCAACAACTACAGCTGCTACAAAAACCACTACAGCTGCTCCAACAACAACTACAGCTGCTCCAACAACCACTACAGCTGCTCCAATAACAACTACAGCTGCTCCAACAACCACTACAGCTGCTCCAACAACATCTACAGCTGCTACAACAACAACTACAGCTCTTCCAACAACAACAACTGCTGCTCCAACAACAACTACAGCTGCTCCAACAACCACAACAGCTGCTCCAACAACATCTACAGCTGCTCCAACAACCACTACAGCTGCTCCAACAACAACTACAGCTGCTCCAACAACCACTACAGCTGCTACAACAACAACAACAGCTGCTCCAACAAAAACCACTACAGCTGCTCCAACAACCACTACAGCTGCTCCAACAACCACTACAGCTGCTCCAATAACAACTACAGCTGCTCCAACAACCACTACAGCTGCTCCAACAACCACTACAGCTGCTCCAACAACAACTACAGCTGCTCCAACAACAACAACTGCTGCTCCAACAACAACTACAGCTGCTCCAACAACCACAACAGCTGCTCCAACAACCACTACAGCTGCTCCAACAACCACTACAGCTGCTCCAATAACAACTACAGCTGCTACAACAACAACTACAGCTCTTCCAACAACAACAACTGCTGCTCCAACAACAACTACAGCTGCTCCAACAACCACAACAGCTGCTCCAACAACATCTACAGCTGCTCCAACAACCACTACAGCTGCTCCAACAACAACTACAGCTGCTCCAACAAGCACTACAGCTGCTACAACAACAACAACAGCTGCTCCAACAAAAACCACTACAGCTGCTCCAACAACAACAACTGCTGCTTCCACAACAACTACAGCTGCTCCAACAACAACAACAACAGCTGCTCCAACATCTACAGCTGCTCCAACAACCACTACAGCGGCTCCAACAACAACTACAGCTGCTCCAACAACAACTACAACTGCTCCAACAACAACAACAGCTGCTCCAACAACCACTACAGCTGCTCCGACAACCACTTCAGCTGCTCCGACAACAACAACAGTTTCTCCAACAACAACTAACGCTGCTCCGACAACAACTACAGCTGCACCGACAACCACTACAACTGCTCCAACAACCACTATAGCTGCTCCAACAACCACTACAGCTGCTCCAACAACAACTACAGCTGCTCCAACAACCACTACAGCTGCTCCAACAACATCTACAGCTGCTCCAACAAAAACTACAGCTGCACCAACAACAACAACTGCTGCTCCAACAACAACTACAGCTGCTCCAAGAACCACTACAGCTGCTCCAACATCTACAGCTGCTCCAACAACCACTACAGCTGCTCCAACAACAACTACAGCTGCTCCAGCAACTACAGCTCCTCCAACAACAACTACAGCTGCTCCAACAACAACAACAGCTGCTCCAACAACAACTACAGCTGCTCCAACAACCACTACAGCTGCCCGAACAACAACAACAGTTGCTCCAACAACCACTACAGAAGCTCCAACAACAACAACAGCTGCTCCAACAACAACAACAACAGCTGCTCCAACAACAACTACAGCTGCTCCAACAACCACTACAGCTGCTGCAACAACATCTAAAGCTGCTCCAACAACCACTACAGCTAATCCAACAACAACTACAGCTGCTCCAACAACTACAGCTGCTACAACAACAACAACTGCTGCTACAACAACTACAGCTGCTACAACAACCACGACAGCTGCTCCAACAACAACTACAGCTGCTCAAACAACCACTACAGCTGCTCCAACAACATCTACAGCTGCTCCAACAACCACTACAGCTGCCCAAACAACAACGACAGTTGCTCCAACAACCACTTCAGCTGCCAAAACAACAACAACAGCTGCTCCGACAACTACAGCTGCTACAACAACAACTACAGCTGCTCCAACAACAACAACAACAGCTGCTCCAACAACTACAACTGCTCCAACAACATCTACAGCTGCTCAAACAACAACTACAGCTGCTCCAACAACAACAACAACAGTTTCTCCAACAACTACAGCTGCTCCAACAACAACTACAGCTGCACCGACAACCACTACAGCTGCTCCAACTACCACTACAGCTGCTACAACAACTACAGCTGCTACAACAACAACAACAACAGCTGCTCCAACAACAACCACGACAGCTGCTCCAACAACAACAACTGCTGCTTCCACAACAACTACAGCTGCTCCAACAACAACTACAGCTGCTCCAACAACTAGAGCTGCTACAACAACAACAACTGCTGCTTCCACATCAACTACAGCTGCTCCAACAACAACAAAAACAGCTGCTCCAACAACATCTAAAGCTGCTCCAACAACCACTACAGCTGCTCCAACTACAACTACAGCTGCTCCAACAACAACTACAACTGCTCCAACAACCACTACAGCTGCCCAAACAACAACAACAACACCTGCTCCAACAACATCTACAGCTGCTCCAACAACCACTACAGCGGCTCCAACAACAACTACAGCTGCTCCAACAACAACTACAACTGCTCCAACAACAACAACAGCTGCTCCAACAACAACTACAGCTGCTACAACAACCACTACAGCTTCTCCAACAACAACCACTACAGCTGCTCCAACAACCACTACAGCTGCTCCAACAACAACTACAGCTGCTCCAACAACTACAGCTGCTACAAAAACCACTACAGCTGCTCCAACAACAACTACAGCTGCTCCAACAACCACTACAGCTGCTCCAATAACAACTACAGCTGCTCCAACAACCACTACAGCTGCTCCAACAACATCTACAGCTGCTACAACAACAACTACAGCTCTTCCAACAACAACAACTGCTGCTCCAACAACAACTACAGCTGCTCCAACAACCACAACAGCTGCTCCAACAACATCTACAGCTGCTCCAACAACCACTACAGCTGCTCCAACAACAACTACAGCTGCTCCAACAACCACTACAGCTGCTACAACAACAACAACAGCTGCTCCAACAAAAACCACTACAGCTGCTCCAACAACCACTACAGCTGCTCCAACAACCACTACAGCTGCTCCAATAACAACTACAGCTGCTCCAACAACCACTACAGCTGCTCCAACAACCACTACAGCTGCTCCAACAACAACTACAGCTGCTCCAACAACATCTACAGCTGCTCCAACAACCACTACAGCTGCTCCAACAACAACTACAGCTGCTCCAACAACCACTACAGCTGCTACAACAACAACAACAGCTGCTCCAACAAAAACCACTACAGCTGCTCCAACAACAACAACTGCTGCTTCCACAACAACTACAGCTGCTCCAACAACAACAACAACAGCTGCTCCAACATCTACAGCTGCTCCAACAACCACTACAGCGGCTCCAACAACAACTACAGCTGCTCCAACAACAACTACAACTGCTCCAACAACAACAACAGCTGCTCCAACAACCACTACAGCTGCTCCGACAACCACTTCAGCTGCTCCGACAACAACAACAGTTTCTCCAACAACAACTAACGCTGCTCCGACAACAACTACAGCTGCACCGACAACCACTACAACTGCTCCAACAACCACTATAGCTGCTCCAACAACCACTACAGCTGCTCCAACAACAACTACAGCTGCTCCAACAACCACTACAGCTGCTCCAACAACATCTACAGCTGCTCCAACAAAAACTACAGCTGCACCAACAACAACAACTGCTGCTCCAACAACAACTACAGCTGCTCCAAGAACCACTACAGCTGCTCCAACATCTACAGCTGCTCCAACAACCACTACAGCTGCTCCAACAACAACTACAGCTGCTCCAGCAACTACAGCTCCTCCAACAACAACTACAGCTGCTCCAACAACAACAACAGCTGCTCCAACAACAACTACAGCTGCTCCAACAACCACTACAGCTGCCCGAACAACAACAACAGTTGCTCCAACAACCACTACAGAAGCTCCAACAACAACAACAGCTGCTCCAACAACAACAACAACAGCTGCTCCAACAACAACTACAGCTGCTCCAACAACCACTACAGCTGCTGCAACAACATCTAAAGCTGCTCCAACAACCACTACAGCTAATCCAACAACAACTACAGCTGCTCCAACAACTACAGCTGCTACAACAACAACAACTGCTGCTACAACAACTACAGCTGCTACAACAACCACGACAGCTGCTCCAACAACAACTACAGCTGCTCAAACAACCACTACAGCTGCTCCAACAACATCTACAGCTGCTCCAACAACCACTACAGCTGCCCAAACAACAACGACAGTTGCTCCAACAACCACTTCAGCTGCCAAAACAACAACAACAGCTGCTCCGACAACTACAGCTGCTACAACAACAACTACAGCTGCTCCAACAACAACAACAACAGCTGCTCCAACAACTACAACTGCTCCAACAACATCTACAGCTGCTCAAACAACAACTACAGCTGCTCCAACAACAACAACAACAGTTTCTCCAACAACTACAGCTGCTCCAACAACAACTACAGCTGCACCGACAACCACTACAGCTGCTCCAACTACCACTACAGCTGCTACAACAACTACAGCTGCTACAACAACAACTACAGCTGCTCCAACAACAACAACTGCTGCTCCCACAACAACTACAGCTGCTCCAACAACAACAACAACAGCTGCTCCAACAACATCTAAACCTGCTCCAACAACCACTACAGCTGCTCCAACAACATCTAAAGCTGCTCCAACAACCACTACAGCTGCTCCAACAACATCTAAAGCTGCTCCAACAACAACTACAACTGCTCCAACAACAACAACAACTGCTCCAACAACCACTACAGCTGCTCCAACAACCACTACAGCTGCTCCAACAACAACTACAGCTGCTCCAACAGCAACTACAACTGCTCCAACAACCACTACAGCTGCCCAAACAACAACAACAAAAGCTGCTCCAACAACAACTACAGCTGCTCCCACAACTACAGCTGCTACAACAACAACTACAGCTGCTCCAACAACCACTACAGCTGCCCGAACAACAACAACAGCTGCTCCAACAACAACTACAGCTGCTCCAACAACCACTACAGCTGCTCCAACAACATCTAAAGCTGCTCCAACAACCACTACAGCTAATCCAACAACAACTACAGCTGCTCCAACAACTACAGCTGCTACAACAACAACAACTGCTGCTCCAACAACTACAGCTGCTACAACAACCACGACAGCTGCTCCAACAACAACTACAGCTGCTCCAACAACCACTACAGCTGCTCCAACAACCACTACAGCTGCTCCAACAACATCTACAGCTGCTCCAACAACAACTACAGCTGCTCCAACAACAACAACAACAGCTGCTCCAACAACAACTACAGCTGCTCCAACAACCACTACAGCTGCCCGAACAACAACAACAGCTGCTCCAACAACAACTACAGCTGCTCCAACAACCACTACAGCTGCTCCAACAACATCTAAAGCTGCTCCAACAACCACTACAGCTATTCCAACAACAACTACAGCTGCTCCAACAACTACAGCTGCTACAACAACAACAACTGCTGCTCCAACAACTACAGCTGCTACAACAACCACGACAGCTGCTCCAACAACAACTACAGCTGCTCCAACAACCACTACAGCTGCTCCAACAACAACTACAGCTGCTCCAACAACATCTACAGCTGCTCCAACAACCACTACAGGTGCTCCAACAACAACAACTGCTGCTCCCACAACAACTACAGCTGCTCTGACAACAACAACAAAAGCTGCTCCAACAAAATCTACAGCTGCTCCAACAACCACTACAGCTGCTCCAACAACAACTACAGCTGTTCCAACAACAACTACAACTGCTCCAACAACCACGACAGCTGCTCCAACAACCACTACAGCTACTCCAACAACATCTACAGCTGCTCCAACAACAACTACAGCTGCTCCAACAACAACAACAACAGCTGCTCCAACAACAACTACAGCTGCTCCAACAACTACAGCTGCTCCAACAACAACAACTGCTGCTCCCACAACAACTACAGCTGCTCTGACAACAACAACAAAAGCTGCTCCAACAAAATCTACAGCTGCTCCAACAACCACTACAGCTGCTCCAACAACAACTACAGCTGTTCCAACAACAACTACAACTGCTCCAACAACCACGACAGCTGCTCCAACAACCACTACAGCTACTCCAACAACATCTACAGCTGCTCCAACAACAACTACAGCTGCTCCAACAACAACAACAACAGCTGCTCCAACAACAACTACAGCTGCTCCAACAACTACAGCTGCTTCAACAACAACAACAGCTGCTCCAACAACAACCACTACAGCTGCTCCAACAACAACAACTGCTGCTTCCACAACAACTACAGCTGCTCCAACAACAACTACAGCTGCTCCAACAACTACAGCTGCTACAACAACAACAACTGCTGCTTCCACAACAACTACAGCTGCTCCAACAACAACAACAACAGCTGCTCCAACAACATCTACAGCTGCTCCAACAACCACTACAGCTGCTCCAACAACAACTACACCTGCTCCAACAACAACTACAACCGCTCCAACAACCACTACAGCTGCCCAAACAACAACAACAACAGCTGTTCCATCAACATCTGCAGCTGCTCCAACAACCACTACAGCTGCTCCAACAACAACTACAGCTGCTCCAACAACAACTACAACTGCTCCAACAACAACTACAGCTCCTCCAACAACAACAACTGCTGCTCCAATAACAACTACAGCTGCTCCAACAACCACAACAGCTGCTCCAACAACATCTACAGCTGCTCCAAAAACCACTACAGCTGCTCCAACAACAACTACAGCTGCTCCAACAACTACAGCTGCTACAACAACAACAACAGTTGCTCCAACAACAACCACTACAGCTGCTCCAACAACAACTACAGCTGCTTCCACAACAACGACAGCTGCTCCAACAACCACTACAGCTGCTCCGACAACCACTACAGCTGCTCCGACAACAACAACAGTTTCTCCAACAACAACTACAGCTGCTCCGACAACAACTACAGCTGCACCGACAACATCTACAGCTGCTCCAACAACCACTACAGCTGCTCCAACAACAACTACAGCTGCTCCAACAACCACTACAGCTGCTCCAACAACATCTACAGCTGCTACAACAACCACTACAGCTGCTCCAACAACAACAACTGCTGCTCCAACAACAACTACAGCTGCTCCAACAACCACTACAGCTGCTCCAACATCTACAGCTGCTCCAACAACATCTACAGCTGCTCCAACAACAACTACAGCTGCTCCAACAACAACAACAACAGCTGCTCCAACAACAACTACAGCTGCTCCAACAACTACAGCTGCTACAACAACAACAACAGCTGCTCCAACAACAACCACGACAGCTGCTCCAACAACAACAACTGCTGCTTCCACAACAACTACAGCTGCTCCAACAACAACTACAGCTGCTCCAACAACTAGAGCTGCTACAACAACAACAACTGCTGCTTCCACAACAACTACAGCTGCTCCAACAACAACAACAACAGCTGCTCCAACAACATCTAAAGCTGCTCCAACAACCACTACAGCTGCTCCAACTACAACTACAGCTGCTCCAACAACAACTACAACTGCTCCAACAACCACTACAGCTGCCCAAACAACAACAACAACACCTGCTCCAACAAAATCTACAGCTGCTCCAACAACCACTACAGCGGCTCCAACAACAACTACAGCTGCTCCAACAACAACTACAACTGCTCCAACAACAACAACAGCTGCTCCAACAACAACTACAGCTGCTACAACAACCACTACAGCTTCTGCAACAACAACCACTACAGCTGCTCCAACAACCACTACAGCTGCTCCAACAACAACTACAGCTGCTCCAACAACCACTACAGCTGCTCCAATAACAACTACAGCTGCTCCAACAACCACTACAGCTGCTCCAAAAACATCTACAGCTGCTACAACAACAACTACAGCTCTTCCAACAACAACAACTGCTGCTCCAACAACAACTACAGCTGCTCCAACAACCACAACAGCTGCTCCAACAACATCTACAGCTGCTCCGACAACAACTACAGCTGCACCGACAACATCTACAGCTGCTCCAACAACCACTACAGCTGCTACAACAACAACTACAGCTGCTCCAACAACCACTACAGCTGCTCCAACAACATCTACAGCTGCTACAACAACCACTACAGCTGCTCCAACAACAACAACTGCTGCTCCAACAACAACTACAGCTGCTCCAACAACCACTACAGCTGCTCCAACATCTACAGCTGCTCCAACAACATCTACAGCTGCTCCAACAACAACTACAGCTGCTCCAACAACAACAACAACAGCTGCTCCAACAACAACTACAGCTGCTCCAACAACTACAGCTGCTACAACAACAACAACAGCTGCTCCAACAACAACCACGACAGCTGCTCCAACAACAACAACTGCTGCTTCCACAACAACTACAGCTGCTCCAACAACAACTACAGCTGCTCCAACAACTAGAGCTGCTACAACAACAACAACTGCTGCTTCCACAACAACTACAGCTGCTCCAACAACAACAACAACAGCTGCTCCAACAACATCTAAAGCTGCTCCAACAACCACTACAGCTGCTCCAACTACAACTACAGCTGCTCCAACAACAACTACAACTGCTCCAACAACCACTACAGCTGCCCAAACAACAACAACAACACCTGCTCCAACAACATCTACAGCTGCTCCAACAACCACTACAGCGGCTCCAACAACAACTACAGCTGCTCCAACAACAACTACAACTGCTCCAACAACAACAACAGCTGCTCCAACAACAACTACAGCTGCTACAACAACCACTACAGCTTCTGCAACAACAACCACTACAGCTGCTCCAACAACCACTACAGCTGCTCCAACAACAACTACAGCTGCTCCAACAACCACTACAGCTGCTCCAATAACAACTACAGCTGCTCCAACAACCACTACAGCTGCTCCAAAAACATCTACAGCTGCTACAACAACAACTACAGCTCTTCCAACAACAACAACTGCTGCTCCAACAACAACTACAGCTGCTCCAACAACCACAACAGCTGCTCCAACAACATCTACAGCTGCTCCAACAACCACTACAGCTGCTCCAACAACAACTACAGCTGCTCCAACAACCACTACAGCTGCTACAACAACAACAACAGCTGCTCCAACAAAAACCACTACAGCTGCTCCAACAACAACAACTGCTGCTTCCACAACAACTACAGCTGCTCCAACAACAACAACAACAGCTGCTCCAACAACATCTAAAGCTGCTCCAACAACCACTACAGCTGCTCCAACAACAACTACAGCTGCTCCAACAACAACTACAACTGCTCCAACAACCACTACATCTGCCCAAACAACAACAACAACACCTGCTCCAACACCTACAGCTGCTCCAACAACCACTACAGCGGCTCCAACAACAACTACAGCTGCTCCAACAACAACTACAACTGCTCCAACAACAACAACAGCTGCTCCAACAACCACTACAGCTGCTGCTTCCACAACAACTACAGCTGCTCCAACAACAACAACAGTTTCTCCAACAACAACTAACGCTGCTCCGACAACAACTACAGCTGCACCGACAACCACTACAACTGCTCCAACAACCACTATAGCTGCTCCAACAACCACTACAGCTGCTCCAACAACAACTACAGCTGCTCCAACAACCACTACAGCTGCTCCAACAACATCTACAGCTGCTCCAACAAAAACTACAGCTGCTCCAACAACAACAACTGCTGCTCCAACAACAACTACAGCTGCTCCAAGAACCACTACAGCTGCTCCAACATCTATAGCTGCTCCAACAACCACTACAGCTGCTCCAACAACAACTACAGCTGCTCCAGCAACTACAGCTCCTACAACAACAACTACAGCTGCTCCAACAACAACAACAGCTGCTCCAACAACAACTACAGCTGCTCCAACAACCACTACAGCTGCCCGAACAACAACAACAGTTGCTCCAACAACCACTACAGAAGCTCCAACAACATCTACAGCTGCTACAACAACAACAACTGCTGCTACAACAACTACAGCTGCTACAAAAACCACGACAGCTGCTCCAACAACCACTACAGCTGCTCCAACAACATCTAAAGCTGCTCCAACAACCACTACAGCTGCTCCAACAACAACTACAGCTGCTCCAGCAACTACAGCTCCTACAACAACAACTACAGCTGCTCCAACAACAACTACAGCTGCTCCAACAACCACTACAGCTGCTCCAACAACATCTAAAGCTGCTCCAACAACCACTACAGCTAATCCAACAACAACTACAGCTGCTCCAACAACATCTACAGCTGCTACAACAACAACAACTGCTGCTACAACAACTACAGCTGCTACAAAAACCACGACAGCTGCTCCAACAACCACTACAGCTGCTCCAACAACATCTAAAGCTGCTCCAACAACCATTACAGCTGCTCCAACAACATCTACAGCTGCTCCAACAACCACTACAGCTGCCCAAACAACAACGACAGTTGCTCCAACAACCACTTCAGCTGCCCAAACAACAACAAAAGCTGCTCCGACAACTACAGCTGCTACAACAACAACTACAGCTGCTCCAACAACAACAACAACAGCTGCTCCAACAACAACAACAGTTGCTCAGACAACCACAACAGAAGCTCCAACAACAACAACAGCTGCTCCAACAACTACAGCTGCTCCAACAACATCTACAGCTGCTCAAACAACAACTACAGCTGCTCCAACAACAACAGTTTCTCCAACAACTACAGCTGCTCCAACAACAACTACAGCTGCACCGACAACCACTACAGCTGCTCCAACTACCACTACAGCTGCTCCAACAACTACAGCTGCTACAACAACAACTACAGCTGCTCCAACAACAACAACTGCTGCTCCCACAACAACTACAGCTGCTTCAACAACAACAACAACAGCTGCTCCAACAACATCTACAGCTGCTCCAACAACCACTACAGCTGCTCCAACAACTACAGCTGCTCCAACAACAACTACAACTGCTCCAACAACAACAACAGCTGCTCCAACAACCACTACAGCTGCTCCAACAACCACTACAGCTGCTCCAACAACAACTACAGCTGCTCCAACAGCAACTACAACTGCTCCAACAACCACTACAGCTGCCCAAACAACAACAACAAAAGCTGCTCCAACAACAACTACAGCTGCTCCCACAACTACAGCTGCTACAACAACAACAACAGCTGCTCCAACAACAACCACTACAGCTGCTCCAACACCAACAACTGCTGCTTCCACAACAACTACAGCTGCTCCAACAACCACTACAGCTGCTCCGACAACCACTACAGCTGCTCCGACAACAACAACAGTTTCACCAACAACAACTACAGCTGCTCCGACAACAACTACAGCTGCACCGACAACATCTACAGCTGCTCCAACAACCACTACAGCTGCTCCAACAACAACTACAGCTGCTCCAACAACAACTACAACTGCTCCAACAACCACTACAGCTGCTCCAACAACAACTACAGCTGCTCCAACAACCACTACAGAAGCTCCAACAACAACAACAGCTGCTCCAACAACAACAACAACAGCTGCTACAACAACAACAACTGCTGCTTCCACAACAACTACAGCTGCTCCAACAACAACAACAACAGCTGCTCAAACAACATCTACAGCTGCTCCAACAACCACTACAGCTGCTCCAACAACAACTACAACTGCTCCAACAACCACTACAGCTGCCCAAACAACAACAACAACAGCTGCTCCATCAACATCTACAGCTGCTCCAACAACCACTACAGCTACTCCAACAACTACAGCTACTACAACAACAACTACAGCTGCTCCAACAACAACTACAGCTGCTCCAACAACAACAACTGCTGCTCCCACAACAACTACAGCTGCTCCAACAACAACAACAACAGCTGCTCCAACAACATCTACAGCTGCTCCAACAACCACTACAGCTGCTCCAACAACAACTACAGCTGCTCCAACAACAACTACAACTGCTCCAACAACCACTACAGCTGCCCAAACAACAACGACAGTTGCTCCAACAACCACTACAGCTGCCCAAACAACAACTACAGCTGCTCCGACAACTACAGCTGCTACAACAACAACTACAGCTGCTCCAACAACAACAACAACAGCTGCTCCAACAACAACTACAGCTGCTCCAACAACCACTACAGCTGCCCGGAAAACAACAACAGTTGCTCACACAACCACTACAGAAGCTCCAACAACAACAGCTGCTCCAACAACTACAGCTGCTCCAACATCATCTACAGCTGCTCAAACAACAACTACAGCTGCTCCAACAACAACAACAACAGTTTCTCCAACAACTACAGCTGCTCCAACAAGAACTACAGCTGCACCGACAACCACTACAGCTGCTCCAACTACCACTACAGCTGCTACAACAACTACAGCTGCTACAACAACAACTACAGCTGCTCCAACAACAACAACTACTGCTCCCACAACAACTACAGCTGCTCCAACAACAACAACAACAGCTGCTCCAACAACATCTACAGCTGCTCCAACAACCACTACAGCTGCTCCAACAACTACAGCTACTCCAACAACAACTACAACTGCTCGAACAACAACAACAGCTGCTCCAACAACCACTACAGCTGCTCCAACAACCACTACAGCTGCTCCAACAACCACTACAGCTGCTCCAAAAACAACTACAGTTGCTCCAACAACCACTACAGAAGCTCCAACAACAACAACAGCTGCTCCAACAACAACTACAGCTGCTCCCACAACAACTACAGCTGCTCCAACAACAACAACAACAGCTGCTCAAACAACATCTACAGCTGCTCCAAAAACCACTACAGCTGCTCCAACAACCACTACAGAAGCTCCAACAACAACAACAGCTGCTACAACAACAACAACTGCTGCTTCCACAACAACTACAGCTGCTCCAACAACAACAACAACAGCTGCTCAAACAACATCTACAGCTGCTCCAAAAACCACTACAGCTGCTCCAACAACAACTACAGCTGCTCCAACAACAACTACAACTGCTCCAACAACCACTACAGCTGCCCAAACAACAACAACAACAGCTGCTCCATCAACATCTACAGCTCCTCCAACAACAACAACTGCTGCTCCAATAACAACCACAGCTGCTCCAACAACCACAACAGCTGCTCCAACAACATCTACAGCTGCTCCAACAACCACTACAGCTGCTCCAACAACAGCTACAGCTGCTCCCACAACTACAGCTGCTACAACAACAACAACAGCTGCTCCAACAACAACCACTACAGCTGCTCCAACAACAACAACTGCTGCTTCCACAACAACTACAGCTGCTCCAACAACAACAACAGCTGCTCAAACAACATCTACAGCTGCTCCAACAACCACTACAGCTGCTCCAACAACAACTACAACTGCTCCAACAACCACTACAGCTGCCCAAACAACAACAACAACAGCTGCTCCATCAACATCTACAGCTGCTCCAACAACCACTACAGCTACTCCAACAACTACAGCTGCTACAACAACAACTACAGCTGCTCCAACAACAACAACTGCTGCTCCCACAACAACTACAGCTGCTCCAACAACAACAACAACAGCTGCTCAAACAACATCTACAGCTGCTCCAACAACCACTACAGCTGCCCAAACAACAACGACAGTTGCTCCAACAACCACTACAGCTGCCCAAACAACAACTACAGCTGCTCCGACAACTACAGCTGCTACAACAACCACTACAGCTGCTCCAAAAACAACTACAGTTGCTCCAACAACCACTACAGAAGCTCCAACAACAACAACAGCTGCTACAACAACAACAACTGCTGCTTCCACAACAACTACAGCTGCTCCAACAACAACAACAACAGCTGCTCAAACAACATCTACAGCTGCTCCAAAAACCACTACAGCTGCTCCAACAACAACTACAGCTGCTCCAACAACAACTACAACTGCTCCAACAACCACTACAGCTGTCCAAACAACAACAACAACAGCTGCTCCATCAACATCTACAGCTCCTCCAACAACAACAACTGCTGCTCCAATAACAACCACAGCTGCTCCAACAACCACAACAGCTGCTCCAACAACATCTACAGCTGCTCCAACAACCACTACAGCTGCTCCAACAACAGCTACAGCTGCTCCCACAACTACAGCTGCTACAACAACAACAACAGCTGCTCCAACAACAACCACTACAGCTGCTCCAACAACAACAACTGCTGCTTCCACAACAACTACAGCTGCTCCAACAACAACAACAACAGCTGCTCAAACAACATCTACAGCTGCTCCAACAACCACTACAGCTGCTCCAACAACAACTACAACTGCTCCAACAACCACTACAGCTGCCCAAACAACAACAACAACAGCTGCTCCATCAACATCTACAGCTGCTCCAACAACCACTACAGCTACTCCAACAACTACAGCTGCTACAACAACAACTACAGCTGCTCCAACAACAACAACTGCTGCTCCCACAACAACTACAGCTGCTCCAACAACAACAACAGCTGCTCCAACAACATCTACAGCTGCTCCAACAACCACTACAGCTGCTCCAACAACAACTACAGCTGCTCCAACAACAACTACAACTGCTCCAACAACCACTACAGCTGCCAAAACAACAACGACAGTTGCTCCAACAACCACTACAGCTGCCCAAACAACAACTACAGCTGCTCCGACAACTACAGCTGCTACAACAACAACTACAGCTGCTCCAACAACAACAACAACAGCTGCTCCAACAACAACAACAACAGCTGCTACAACAACAACAACTGCTGCTTCCACAACAACTAAAGCTGCTCCAACAACAACAACAACAGCTGCTCAAACAACATCTACAGCTGCTCCAACAACCACTACAGCTGCTCCAACAACAACTACAACTGCTCCAACAACCACTACAGCTGCCCAAACAACAACAACAACAGCTGCTCCATCAACATCTACAGCTGCTCCAACAACCACTACAGCTACTCCAACAACTACAGCTGCTACAACAACAACTACAGCTGCTCCAACAACAACAACTGCTGCTCCCACAACAACTACAGCTGCTCCAACAACAACAACAACAGCTGCTCCAACAACATCTACAGCTGCTCCAACAACCACTACAGCTGCTCCAACAAAAACTACAGCTGCTCCAACAACAACTACAACTGCTCCAACAACCACTACAGCTGCCCAAACAACAACGACAGTTGCTCCAACAACCACTACAGCTGCCCAAACAACAACTACAGCTGCTCCGACAACTACAGCTGCTACAACAACAACTACAGCTGCTCCAACAACAACAACAACAGCTGCTCCAACAACAACTACAGCTGCTCCAACAACCACTACAGCTGCCCGGACAACAACAACAGCTGCTACAACAACAACTACAGCTGCTCCAACAACAACAACTGCTGCTCCCACAACAACTACAGCTGCTCCAACAACAACAACAACAGCTGCTCCAACAACAACTACAGCTGCTCCAACAACAACAACAACAGTTTCTCCAACAACTACAGCTGCTCCAACAACAACTACAGCTGCACCGACAACCACTACAGCTGCTCCAACTACCACTACAGCTGCTACAACAACTACAGCTGCTACAACAACAACTACAGCTTCTCCAACAACAACAACTGCTGCTCCTGCAACAACTACAGCTGCTCCAACAACAACAACAACAGCTGCTCCAACAACATCTACAGCTGCTCCAACAACCACTACAGCTGCTCCAACAACTACAGCTGCTCCAACAACAACTACAACTGCTCCAACAACAACAACAGCTGCTCTAACAACCACTACAGCTGCTCCAACAACAACAACAGCTGCTCCAACAACTACAGCTGCTCCGACAACAACAACAGTTTCTCCGACAACAACTACAGCTGCTCCGACAACAACTACAGTTGCTCCAACAACAACTACAGCTGCTCCAACAACCACTACAGCTGCTCCAACAACTACAGCTGCTACAACAACCACTACAGCTGCTCCAACAACAACTACAGCTGCTCCAACAACCACTACAGCTGCTCCAACAACAACTACAGCTGCTCCAAAAACCACTACAGCTGCTCCAAAAACATCTACAGCTGCTACAACAACATCTACAGCTGCTCCGACAACAACTACAGCTGCACCGACAACCACTACAGCTGCTCCAACAACTACAGCTGCTCCAACAACAACTACAACTGCTCCAACAACCACTACAGCTGCCCAAACAACAACGACAGGTGCTCCAACAACAACAACTGCTGCTCCAACAACTACAGCTGCTTCAACACCATCTACAGCTGCTCAAACAACAACTACAGCTGCTCCAACAACAACAACAACAGTTTCTCCAACAACAACTACAGCTGCTCCAACAACAACTACAGCTGCACCGACAACCACTACAGCTGCTCCAACTACCGCTACAGCTGCTACAACAACTACAGCTGCTACAACAACCACGACAGCTGCTCCAACAACAACTATAGCTGCTCCAACAATCACTACAGCTGCTCCAACAACAACTACAGCTGCTCCAACATCCACTACAGCTGCTCCAACAACATCTACAGCTGCTCCAACAACCACTACAGCTGCTCCAACAACAACTACAGCTGCTCCCACAACAACTACAGCTGCTCCAACAACAACAACTGCTGCTCCCACAACAACAACAGCTGCTCCAACAACAACAACAACATCTGCTCCAACAACATCTACAGCTGCTTCAACAACTACAGCTGCTCCAACAACCACTACAGCTGCTCCAACAACAACTACAACTGCTCCAACAACCACTACAGCTGCCCGAACAACAACATCTACAGCTGCTACAACAACAACTACAGCTTCTCCAACAACAAATACTGCTGCTCCAACAACAACTACAGCTGCTCCAACATCTACAGCTGCTCCAACAACCACTACAGCTGCTCCAACAACAACTACAGCTGCTCCAACAACTACAGCTGCTACAACAACAACTACAGCTGCTCCAACAACAACAACAACAGCTGCTCCAACAACAACTACAGCTGCTCCCACAACAACTACAGCTGCTCCAACAACAACAACAACAGCTGCTCCAACAACATCTACAGCTGCTCCAACAACCACTACAGCTGCTCCAACAACAACTACAGCTGCTCCAACAACAACTACAACTGCTCCAACAACCACTACAGCTGCCAAAACAACAACGACAGTTGCTCCAACAACCACTACAGCTGCCCAAACAACAACTACAGCTGCTCCGACAACTACAGCTGCTACAACAACAACTACAGCTGCTCCAACAACAACAACAACAGCTGCTCCAACAACAACAACAACAGCTGCTACAACAACAACAACTGCTGCTTCCACAACAACTACAGCTGCTCCAACAACAACAACAACAGCTGCTCAAACAACATCTACAGCTGCTCCAACAACCACTACAGCTGCTCCAACAACAACTACAACTGCTCCAACAACCACTACAGCTGCCCAAACAACAACAACAACAGCTGCTCCATCAACATCTACAGCTGCTCCAACAACCACTACAGCTACTCCAACAACTACAGCTGCTACAACAACAACTACAGCTGCTCCAACAACAACAACTGCTGCTCCCACAACAACTACAGCTGCTCCAACAACAACAACAACAGCTGCTCCAACAACATCTACAGCTGCTCCAACAACCACTACAGCTGCTCCAACAAAAACTACAGCTGCTCCAACAACAACTACAACTGCTCCAACAACCACTACAGCTGCCCAAACAACAACGACAGTTGCTCCAACAACCACTACAGCTGCCCAAACAACAACTACAGCTGCTCCGACAACTACAGCTGCTACAACAACAACTACAGCTGCTCCAACAACAACAACAACAGCTGCTCCAACAACAACTACAGCTGCTCCAACAACCACTACAGCTGCCCGGACAACAACAACAGCTGCTACAACAACAACTACAGCTGCTCCAACAACAACAACTGCTGCTCCCACAACAACTACAGCTGCTCCAACAACAACAACAACAGCTGCTCCAACAACAACTACAGCTGCTCCAACAACAACAACAACAGTTTCTCCAACAACTACAGCTGCTCCAACAACAACTACAGCTGCACCGACAACCACTACAGCTGCTCCAACTACCACTACAGCTGCTACAACAACTACAGCTGCTACAACAACAACTACAGCTTCTCCAACAACAACAACTGCTGCTCCTGCAACAACTACAGCTGCTCCAACAACAACAACAACAGCTGCTCCAACAACATCTACAGCTGCTCCAACAACCACTACAGCTGCTCCAACAACTACAGCTGCTCCAACAACAACTACAACTGCTCCAACAACAACAACAGCTGCTCCAACAACCACTACAGCTGCTCCAACAACAACAACAGCTGCTCCAACAACTACAGCTGCTCCGACAACAACAACAGTTTCTCCGACAACAACTACAGCTGCTCCGACAACAACTACAGCTGCTCCAACAACAACTACAGCTGCTCCAACAACCACTACAGCTGCTCCAACAACTACAGCTGCTACAACAACCACTACAGCTGCTCCAACAACAACTACAGCTGCTCCAACAACCACTACAGCTGCTCCAACAACAACTACAGCTGCTCCAAAAACCACTACAGCTGCTCCAAAAACATCTACAGCTGCTACAACAACATCTACAGCTGCTCCGACAACAACTACAGCTGCACCGACAACCACTACAGCTGCTCCAACAACTACAGCTGCTCCAACAACAACTACAACTGCTCCAACAACCACTACAGCTGCCCAAACAACAACGACAGGTGCTCCAACAACAACAACTGCTGCTCCAACAACTACAGCTGCTTCAACACCATCTACAGCTGCTCAAACAACAACTACAGCTGCTCCAACAACAACAACAACAGTTTCTCCAACAACAACTACAGCTGCTCCAACAACAACTACAGCTGCACCGACAACCACTACAGCTGCTCCAACTACCGCTACAGCTGCTACAACAACTACAGCTGCTACAACAACCACGACAGCTGCTCCAACAACAACTACAGCTGCTCCAACAATCACTACAGCTGCTCCAACAACAACTACAGCTGCTCCAACATCCACTACAGCTGCTCCAACAACATCTACAGCTGCTCCAACAACCACTACAGCTGCTCCAACAACAACTACAGCTGCTCCCACAACAACTACAGCTGCTCCAACAACAACAACTGCTGCTCCCACAACAACAACAGCTGCTCCAACAACAACAACAACAGCTGCTCCAACAACATCTACAGCTGCTTCAACAACTACAGCTGCTCCAACAACCACTACAGCTGCTCCAACAACAACTACAACTGCTCCAACAACCACTACAGCTGCCCGAACAACAACATCTACAGCTGCTACAACAACAACTACAGCTTCTCCAACAACAAATACTGCTGCTCCAACAACAACTACAGCTGCTCCAACATCTACAGCTGCTCCAACAACCACTACAGCTGCTCCAACAACAACTACAGCTGCTCCAACAACTACAGCTGCTACAACAACAACTACAGCTGCTCCAACAACAACAACAACAGCTGCTCCAACAACAACTACAGCTGCTCCCACAACAACTACAGCTGCTCCAACAACAACAACAACAGCTGCTCCAACAACATCTACAGCTGCTCCAACAACCACTACAGCTGCTCCAACAACAACTACAGCTGCTCCAACAACAACTACAACTGCTCCAACAACCACTACAGCTGCCAAAACAACAACGACAGTTGCTCCAACAACCACTACAGCTGCCCAAACAACAACTACAGCTGCTCCGACAACTACAGCTGCTACAACAACAACTACAGCTGCTCCAACAACAACAACAACAGCTGCTCCAACAACAACAACAACAGCTGCTACAACAACAACAACTGCTGCTTCCACAACAACTACAGCTGCTCCAACAACAACAACAACAGCTGCTCAAACAACATTTACAGCTGCTCCAACAACCACTACAGCTGCTCCAACAACAACTACAACTGCTCCAACAACCACTACAGCTGCCCAAACAACAACAACAACAGCTGCTCCATCAACATCTACAGCTGCTCCAACAACCACTACAGCTACTCCAACAACTACAGCTGCTACAACAACAACTACAGCTGCTCCAACAACAACAACTGCTGCTCCCACAACAACTACAGCTGCTCCAACAACAACAACAACAGCTGCTCCAACAACATCTACAGCTGCTCCAACAACCACTACAGCTGCTCCAACAAAAACTACAGCTGCTCCAACAACAACTACAACTGCTCCAACAACCACTACAGCTGCCCAAACAACAACGACAGTTGCTCCAACAACCACTACAGCTGCCCAAACAACAACTACAGCTGCTCCGACAACTACAGCTGCTACAACAACAACTACAGCTGCTCCAACAACAACAACTACAGCTGCTCCAACAACCACTACAGCTGCCCGGACAACAACAACAGCTGCTCCAACAACAACAACTGCTGCTCCCACAACAACTACAGCTGCTCCAACAACAACAACAACAGCTGCTCCAACAACAACTACAGCTGCTCCAACAACAACAACAACAGTTTCTCCAACAACTACAGCTGCTCCAACAACAACTACAGCTGCACCGACAACCACTACAGCTGCTCCAACTACCACTACAGCTGCTACAACAACTACAGCTGCTACAACAACAACTACAGCTGCTCCAACAACAACAACTGCTGCTCCTGCAACAACTACAGCTGCTCCAACAACAACAACAACAGCTGCTCCAACAACATCTACAGCTGCTCCAACAACCACTACAGCTGCTCCAACAACTACAGCTGCTCCAACAACAACTACAACTGCTCCAACAACAACAACAGCTGCTCCAACAACCACTACAGCTGCTCCAACAACAACAACAGCTGCTCCAACAACTACAGCTGCTCCGACAACAACAACAGTTTCTCCGACAACAACTACAGCTGCTCCGACAACAACTACAGCTGCTCCAACAACAACTACAGCTGCTCCAACAACCACTACAGCTGCTCCAACAACTACAGCTGCTACAACAACCACTACAGCTGCTCCAACAACAACTACAGCTGCTCCAACAACCACTACAGCTGCTCCAACAACAACTACAGCTGCTCCAAAAACCACTACAGCTGCTCCAAAAACATCTACAGCTGCTACAACAACATCTACAGCTGCTCCGACAACAACTACAGCTGCACCGACAACCACTACAGCTGCTCCAACAACTACAGCTGCTACAACAACCACTACAGCTGCTCCAACAACAACTACAACTGCTCCAACAACCACTACAGCTGCCCAAACAACAACGACAGGTGCTCCAACAACAACAACTGCTGCTCCAACAACTACAGCTGCTTCAACACCATCTACAGCTGCTCAAACAACAACTACAGCTGCTCCAACAACAACAACAACAGTTTCTCCAACAACAACTAAAGCTGCTCCAACAACAACTACAGCTGCACCGACAACCACTACAGCTGCTCCAACTACCGCTACAGCTGCTACAACAACTACAGCTGCTACAACAACCACGACAGCTGCTCCAACAACAACTACAGCTGCTCCAACAATCACTACAGCTGCTCCAACAACAACTACAGCTGCTCCAACATCCACTACAGCTGCTCCAACAACATCTACAGCTGCTCCAACAACCACTACAGCTGCTCCAACAACAACTACAGCTGCTCCCACAACAACTACAGCTGCTCCAACAACAACAACTGCTGCTCCCACAACAACAACAGCTGCTCCAACAACAACAACAACAGCTGCTCCAACAACATCTACAGCTGCTCCAACAACTACAGCTGCTCCAACAACCACTACAGCTGCTCCAACAACAACTACAACTGCTCCAACAACCACTACAGCTGCCCGAACAACAACATCTACAGCTGCTACAACAACAACTACAGCTTCTCCAACAACAAATACTGCTGCTCCAACAACAACTACAGCTGCTCCAACATCTACAGCTGCTCCAACAACCACTACAGCTGCTCCAACAACAACTACAGCTGCTCCAACAACTACAGCTGCTACAACAACAACTACAGCTGCTCCAACAACAACAACAACAGCTGCTCCAACAACAACTACAGCTTCTCCAACAACCACTACAGCTGCCCGAACAACAACAACAGTTGCTCCAACAACCACTACAGAAGCTCCAACAACAACAACAGCTGCTCCAACAACAACAACAACAGCTGCTCCAACAACAACTACAGCTGCTACGACAACCACTACAGCTGCTCCAACAACAACAACAACTGCTCCAACAACTACAGCTGCTACAACAACAACAACTGCTGCTTCCACAACAACTACAGCTGCTCCAACAACAACAACAACAGCTGCTCCAACAACATCTACAGCTGCTCCAACAACCACTACAGCTGCTCCAACAACAACTACAGCTGCTCCAACAACAACTACAACTGCTCCAACAACCACTACAGCTGCCCAAACAACAACAACAACAGCTGCTCCAGCAACCACTACAGCTGCCCAAATAACAACTACAGCTGCTCCGACAACTACAACTGCTACAACAACAACTACAGCTGCTCCAACAACAACAACAACACCTGCTCCAACAACAACTACAGCTGCTCCAACAACCACTACAGCTGCCCGAACAACAACTACAGCAGCTCCGACAACTACAACTGCTACAACAACAACTACAGCTGCTCCAACAACAACAACAACAGCTGCTCCAACAACAACTACAGCTGCTCCAACAACCACTACAGCTGCCCGAACAACAACGACAGTTGCTCAGACAACCACTACAGAAGCTCCAACAACAACAACAGCTGCTCCAACAACTACAGCTGCTCCAACAACATCTACAGCTGCTCAAACAACAACCACAGCTGCTCCAACAACAACAACAACAGTTTCTCCAACAACTACAGCTGCTCCAACAACAACTACAGCTTCACCGACAACCACTACAGCTGCTCCAACTACCACTACAGCTGCTACAACAACTACAGCTGCTACAACAACAACTACAGCTGCTCCAACAACAACAACTGCTGCTCCCACAACAACTACAGCTGCTCCAACAACAACAACAACAGCTGCTCCAACAACATCTACAGCTGCTCCAACAACCACTACAGCTTCTCCAACAACAACTTCAGCTGCTCCAACAACAACTACAACTGCTCCAACAACAACAGCTGCTCCAACAACCACTACAGCTGCTCCAACAACTACAGCTGCTCCAACAACCACTACAGCTGCTACAACAACAAATACAGCTGCTCCAACAACAACAACTGCTGCTCCAACAACAACTACATCTGCTCCAACAACCACTACAGCTGCTCCAACATCTACAGCTGCTCCAAAAACCACTACAGATGCTCCAACAACAACTCCAGCTGCTACAACAACTACAGCTGCTACAACAACAACTACAGCTGCACCAACAACAACAACAACAGCTGCTCCAACAACAACTACAGCTGCTCCAACAACCACTACAGCTGCCCGAACAACAACAACAGTTGCTCCAACAACCACTACAGAAGCTCCAACAACAACAACAGCTGCTCCAACAACAACTACAGCTGCTCCAACAACAACTGCAACTGCTCCAACAACCACTACAGCTGCCCAAACAACAACGACAGTTGCTCCAACAACCACTACAGCTGCCCAAACAACAACTACAGCTGCTCCGACAACTACAGCTGCTACAACAACAACTACAGCTGCTCCAACAACAACAACTACAGCTGCTCCAACAACCACTACAGCTGCTCCAACAACAACTACAGCTGCTCCAACAACAACGACAGTTGCTCCAACAACAACAACAACAGCTGCTCCAACAACTACAGCTGCTTCAACAACATCTACAGCTGCTCAAACAACAACTACAGCTGCTCCAACAACAACAACAACAACAGTTTCTCCAACAACAACTACAGCTGCTCCAACAACAACTACAGCTGCACCGACAACCACTACAGCTGCTCCAACTACCGCTACAGCTGCTACAACAACTACAGCTGCTCCAACAACCACGACAGCTGCTCCAACAACAACTACATTTGCTCCAACAATCACTACAGCTGCTCCAACAACAACTACAGCTGCTCCAACAACCACCACAGCTGCTCCAACAACATCTACAGCTGCTCCAACAACCACTACAGCTGCTCCAACAACAACTACAGCTGCTCCCACAACAAATACAGCTGCTCCAACAACAACAACTGCTGCTCCCACAACAACAACAACAGCTGCTCCAACAACAACAACAACAGCTGCTCCAACAACATCTACAGCTGCTCCAACAACTACAGCTGCTCCAACAACCACTACAGCTGCTCCAACAACAACTACAACTGCTCCAACAACCACTACAGCTGCCCAAACAACAACGACAGTTGCTCCAACAACCACTAAAGCAGCTCCAACAACAACAACAGCTGCTCCAACAACAACAACAGCTGCTCCAACAACCACTACAGCTGCTCCGACAACCACTACAGCTGCTCCGACAACAACAACAGTTTCTCCGACAACAACTACAGCTGCTCCGACAACAACTACAGCTGCACCGACAACCACTACAGCTGCTCCAACAACCACTACAGCTGCTCCAACAACTACAGCTGCTACAACAACCACTACAGCTGCTCCAACAACAACTACAGCTGCTCCAACAACAACTACAGCTGCTCCCACAACAACTACAGCTGCTCCAACAACAACTGCTGCTCCCACAACAACAACAGCTGCTCCAACAACAACAACAACAGCTGCTCCAACAACATCTACAGCTGCTCCAACAACTACAGCTGCTCCAACAACCACTACAGCTGCTCCAACAACAACTACAACTGCTCCAACAACCACTACAGCTGCCCAAACAACAACGACAGTTAATCCAACAACCACTAAAGCAGCTCCAACAACAACAACAGATGCTCCAACAACAACAACAGCTGCTCCAACAACCACTACAGCTGCTCCGACAACCACTACAGCTGCTCCGACAACAACAACAGTTTCTCCGACAACAACTACAGCTGCTCCGACAACAACTACAGCTGCACCGACAACCACTACAGCTGCTCCAACAACCACTACAGCTGCTCCAACAACTACAGCTGCTACAACAACCACTACAGCTGCTCCAACAACAACTACAGCTGCTCCAACAATCACTACAGCTGCTCCATCAACAACTACAGCTGCTCCAAAAACCACTACAGCTGCTCCAAAAACATCTACAGCTGCTACAACAACATCTACAGCTGCTCCGACAACAACTACAGCTGCACCGACAACCACTACAGCTGCTCCAACAACCACTACAGCTGCTCCAACAACTACAGCTGCTACAACAACCACTACAGCTGCTCCAACAACAACTACAACTGCTCCAACAACCACTACAGCTGCCCAAACAACATCGACAGTTGCTCCAACAACAACAACTGCTGCTCCAACAACTACAGCTGCTTCAACAACATCTACAGCTGCTCAAACAACAACTACAGCTGCACCGACAACCACTACAGCTGCTCCAACTACCGCTACAGCTGCTACAACAACTACAGCTGCTACAACAACCACGACAGCTGCTCCAACAACCACTAAAGCAGCTCCAAAAACAACAACAGCTGCTCCAACAACAACAACAGCTGCTCCAACAACCACTACAGCTGCTCCGACAACCACTACAGCTGCTCCGACAACAACAACAGCTTTTCCGACAACAACTACAACTGCTCCGAAAACAACTACAGCTGCACCGACAACCACTACAGCTGCTCCAACAACCACTACAGCTGCTCCAAAAACTACAGCTGCTCCAACAACCACTACAGCTGCTCCAACAACAACTACAGCTGCTCCAACAACCACTACAGCTGCTCCAACAACTAGAGCTGCTACAACAACAACAACTGCTGCTTCCACAACAACTACAGCTGCTCCAACAACAACTACAGCTGCTACAACAACCACTACAGCTGCTCCAACAACATCTACAGCTGCTCCAACAACCACTACAGCTGCTCCAACAACAACTACAGCTGCTCCAACAACTAGAGCTGCTACAACAACAACAACTGCTGCTTCCACAACAACTACAGCTGCTCCAACAACAACTACAACTGCTCCAACAACAACAACAGCTGCTCCAACAACCACTACAGCTGCCCAAACAACAACAACAACAGCTGCTCCAACAACTACAGCTGCTACAACAACATCTACAGCTGCTCCAACATCTACAGCTGCTCCAACAACCACTACAGCTGCTCCAACAACAACTACAGCTGCTCCAACAACTACAGCTGCTACAACAACTACAGCTGCTCCAACAACAACAACAACAGCTGCTCCAACAACAACTACAGCTTCTCCAACAACCACTACAGCTGCCCGAACAACAACAACAGTTGCTCCAACAACCACTACAGAAGCTCCAACAACAACAACAGCTGCTCCAACAACTACAGCTGCTACAACAACAACTACAGCTGCTCCAACAACTACAGCTGCTACAACAACAACAACTGCTGCTTCCACAACAACTACAGCTGCTCCAACAACAACATCTACAGCTGCTACAACAACTACAGCTGCTCCAACAACAACAACTGCTGCTCCAACAACAACTACAGCTGCTCCAACAACAACTACAACTGCTCCAACAACCACTACAGCTGCCCAAACAACAACAACAACAGCTGCTCCAACAACCACTACAGCTGCCCAAACAACAACTACAGCTGCTCCGACAACTACAACTGCTACAACAACAACTACAGCTGCTCCAACAACAACAACAACACCTGCTCCAACAACAACTACAGCTGCTCCAACAACCACTACAGCTGCCCGAACAACAACAACAGTTGCTCAGACAACCACTACAGAAGCTCCAACAACAACAACAGCTGCTCCAACAACTACAGCTGCTCCAACATCTACAGCTGCTCAAACAAAAACTACAGCTGCTCCAACAACAAAAACGCCAGTTTCTCTAACAACTACAGCTGCTCCAACAACAACTACAGCTGCACCGACAACCACTACAGCTGCTCCAACTACCACTACAGCTGCTACAACAACTACAGCTGCTACAACAACAACTACAGCTGCTCCAACAACAACAACTGCTGCTCCCACAACAACTACAGCTGCTCCAACAACAACAACAACAGCTGCTCCAACAACATCTACAGCTGCTCCAACAACCACTACAGCTGCTCCAACAACAACTACAGCTGCTCCAACAACAACTACAACTGCTCCAACAACAACAGCTGCTCCAACAACCACTACAGCTGCTCCAACAACTACAGCTGCTCCAACAACCACTACAGCTGCTCCAACAACATCTACAGCTGCTACAACAACAACTACAGCTGCTCCAACAACAACAACTGCTGCTCCAACAACAACTACAGCTGCTCCAACAACAACGACAGTTGCTCCAACATCTACAGCTGCTCCAACATCTACAGCTGCTCCAACAACCACTACAGCTGCTCCAACAACAACTACAGCTGCTACAACAACTACAGCTGCTCCAACAACAACAACAACAACAACAACAACAGCTGCTCCAACAACAACTACAGCTGCTCCAACAACCACTACAGCTGCCCGAACAACAACAACAGTTGCTCCAACAACCACGACAACTGCTCCAACAACCACTACAGCTGCCCAAACAACAACAACAACAGCTGCTCCAACAACAACTACAGCTGCTACAACAACAACAACTGCTGCTCCCACAACAACTACAGCTGCTCCAACAACATCTACAGGTGCTACAACAACAACTACAGCTTCTCCAACAACAACAACTGCTGCTCCAACAACAACTACAGCTGCTCCAACAACAACGACAGTTGCTCCAACATCTACAGCTGCTCCAACATCTACAGCTGCTCCAACAACCACTACAGCTGCTCCAACAACAACTACAGCTGCTACAACAACTACAGCTGCTCCAACAACAACAACAACAACAACAGCTGCTCCAACAACAACTACAGCTGCTCCAACAACCACTACAGCTGCCCGAACAACAACAACAGTTGCTCCAACAACCACGACAACTGCTCCAACAACCACTACAGCTGCCCAAACAACAACAACAACAGCTGCTCCAACAACAACTACAGCTGCTACAACAACAACAACTGCTGCTCCCACAACAACTACAGCTGCTCCAACAACAACAACAACAGCTGCTCCAACAACATCTACAGCTGCTCCAACAACCACTACAGCTGCTCCAACAACAACTACAGCTGCTCCAACCACAACTACAACTGCTCCAACAACAACAGCTGCTCCAACAACCACTACAGCTGCTCCAACAACTACAGCTGCTCCAACAACCACTACAGCTGCTCCAACAACATCTACAGCTGCTACAACAACTACAGCTGCTCCAACAACAACAACTGCTGCTCCAACAACAACTACAGCTGCTCCAACAACAACGACAGTTGCTCCAACATCTACAGCTGCTCCAACATCTACAGCTGCTCCAACAACCACTACAGCTGCTCCAACAACAACTACAGCTGCTACAACAACTACAGCTGCTCCAACAACAACAACAACAGCTGCTCCAACAACAACTACAGCTGCTCCAACAACCACTACAGCTGCCCGAACAACAACAACAGTTGCTCCAACAACCACGACAACTGCTCCAACAACCACTACAGCTGCCCAAACAACAACAACAACAGCTGCTCCAACAACAACTACAGCTGCTACAACAACCACTACAGCTGCTCCAACAACATCTACAGCTGCTCCAACAACCACTACAGCTGCTCCAACATCTAGAGCTGCTACAACAACAACAACTGCTGCTTCCAAAACAACTACAGCTGCTCCAACAACAACTACAGCTGTTACAACAACCACTACAGCTGCTCCAACAACATCTACAGCTGCTCCAACAACCACTACAGCTGCTCCAACAACAACTACAGCTGCTCCAACAACTAGAGCTGCTACAACAACAACAACTGCTGCTTCCACAACAACTACAGCTGCTCCAACAACAACAACAACAGCTGCTCTAACAACATCTACAGCTGCTCCAACAACAACAACAGCTGCTCCAACAACCACTACAGCTGCTCCAACAACAACTACAGCTGCTCCAACAACAACTACAACTGCTCCAACAACCACTACAGCTGCCCAAACAACAACAACAACAGCTGCTCCAACAACATCTACAGCTGCTCCAACAACCACTACAGCTGCTCCGACAACCACTACAGCTGCTCCGACAACAACAACAGTTTCTCCAACAACAACTACAGCTGCTCCGACAACAACTACAGCTGCACCGACATCTACAGCTGCTCCAACAACCACTACAGCTGCTCCAACAACCACTACAGCTGCTCCAACAACAACTACAGCTGCTCCAACAACCACTACAGCTGCTCCAACAACATCTCCAGCTGCTACAACAACAACTACAGCTGCTCCAACAACAACCACTGCTGCTCCAACAACAACCACTACAGCTGCTCCAACAACCACTACAGCTGCTCCAACATCTACAGCTGTTCCAACAACAACTACAGCTGCTCCAACAACCACTACAGCTGCTCCAACAACATCTACAGCTGCTACAACAACAACTACAGCTGCTCCAACAACCACTACAGCTGCTCCAACATCTACAGCTGTTCCAACAACCACTACAGCTGCTCCAACAACAACTACAGCTGCTCCAACAACTACAGCTGCTACAACAACAACTACAGCTGCTCCAACAACAACAACAACAGCTGCCCCAACAACAACTACAGCTGCTCCAACAACAACAACTGCTGCTCCCGCAACAACTACAGCTGCTCCAACAACAACAACAACAGCTGCTCCAACAACATCTACAGCTGCTCCAACAACCACTACAGCTGCTCCAACAACTACAGCTGCTCCAACAACAACTACAACTGCTCCAACAACAACAACAGCTGCTCCAACAACCACTACAGCTGCTCCAACAACTACAGCTGCTCCAACAACCACTACAGCTGCTCCAACAACATCTACAGCTGCTACAACAACAACTACAGCTGCTCCAACAACAACAACTGCTGCTCCAACAACAACTACAGCTGCTCCAACAACAACTACAGCTGCTCCAACATCTACAGCTGCTCCAACAACCACTACAGCTGCTCCAACAACAACTACAGCTGCTCCAACAACTACAGCTGCTACAACAACAACTACAGCTGCTCCAACAACAACAACAACAGCTGCTCCAACAACAACTACAGCTGCTCCAACAACAACAACAACAGCTGCTCCAACAACAACTACAGCTGCTCCAACAACCACTACAGCTGCTCCAACAACATCTACAGCTGCTCCAACAACCACTACAGCTGCTCCAACAACAACTACAGCTGCTCCAACAACTACAGCTGCTACAACAACAACAACTGCTGCTTCCACAACAACTACAGCTGCTCCAACAACAACAACAACAACAGCTGCTCCAACAACATCTACAGCTGCTCCAACAACCACTACAGCTGCTCCAACAACAACTCCAGCTGCTCCAACAACAACTACAACTGCTCCAACAACCACTACAGCTGCCCAAACAACAACAACAACAGCTGCTCCAACAACCACTACAGCTGCCCAAACAACAACTACAGCAGCTCCGACAACTACAACTGCTACAACAACAACTACAGCTGCTCCAACATCTACAGCTGCTCCAACAACCACTACAGCTGCTCCAACAACAACTACAGCTGCTCCAACAACTACAGCTGCTACAACAACAACTACAGCTGCTCCAACATCAACAACAACAGCTGCTCCAACAACAACTACAGCTGCTCCAACAACAACTACAGCTGCTCCAACAACCACTACAGCTGCCCGTACAACAACAACAGTTGCTCCAACAATCACTACAGAAGCTCCAACAACAACCACTACAGCTGCTCCAACAACAACAACAACAGCTGCTCCAACAACAACTACAGCTGCTCCAACAACCACTACGGCTGCTCCAACAACATCTACAGCTGCTCCAACAACCACTACAGCTGCTCCAACAACAACTACAGCTGCTCCAACAACTACAGCTGCTACAACAACAACAACTGCTGCTTCCACAACAACTACAGCTGCTCCAACAACAACAACAACAAGAGCTGCTCCAACAACATCTACAGCTGCTCCAACAACCACTACAGCTGCTCCAACAACAACTCCAGCTGCTCCAACAACAACTACAACTGCTCCAACAACCACTACAGCTGCCCAAACAACAACAACAACAGCTGCTCCAACAACCACTACAGCTGCCCAAACAACAACTACAGCAGCTCCGACAACTACAACTGCTACAACAACAACTACAGCTGCTCCAACAACAACAACAACACCTGCTCCAACAACAACTACAGTGGCTCCAACAACCACTACAGCTGCCCGAACAACAACAACAGTTGCTCAGACAACCACTACAGCTGCTCCAACAACAACAACAGCTGCTCCAACAACTACAGCTGCTCCAACAACATCTACAGCTGCTCAAACAACAACCACAGCTGCTCCAACAACAACAACAACAGTTTCTCCAACAACTACAGCTGCTCCAACAACAACTACAGCTTCACCGACAACCACTACAGCTGCTCCAACTACCACTACAGCTGCTACAACAACTACAGCTGCTACAACAACAACTACAGCTGCTCCAACAACAACAACTGCTGCTCCCACAACAACTACAGCTGCTCCAACAACAACAACAACAGCTGCTCAAACAAGATCTACAGCTGCTCCAACAACCACTACAGCTGCTCCAACAACAACTACAGCTGCTCCAACAACAACTACAACTGCTCCAACAACAACAGCTGCTCCAACAACCACTACAGCTGCTCCAACAACTACAGCTGCTCCAACAACAACAACTGCTGCTCCAACAACAACTACAGCTGCTCCAACAACCACTACAGCTGCTCCAACATCTACAGCTGCTCCAAAAACCACTACAGCTGCTCCAACAACAACTCCAGCTGCTACAACAACTACAGCTGCTACAACAAAAACTACAGCTGCTCCAACAACAACAACAACAACAGCTGCTCCAACAACAACTACAGCTGCTCCAACGACCACTACAGCTGCCCGAACAACAACAACAGTTGCTCCAACAACCACTACAGAAGCTCCAACAACAACAACAGCTGCTCCAACAACAACTACAGCTGCTCCAACAACAACTGCAACTGCTCCAACAACCACTACAGCTGCCCAAACAACAACGACAGTTGCTCCAACAACCACTACAGCTGCCCAAACAACAACTACAGCTGCTCCGACAACTACAGCTGCTACAACAACTACAGCTGCTCCAACAACAACAACTACAGCTGCTCCAACAACCACTACAGCTGCTCCAACAACAACTACAGCTGCTCCAACAACAACGACAGTTGCTCCAACAACAACAACAACAGCTGCTCCAACAACTACAGCTGCTTCAACAACATCTACAGCTGCTCAAACAACAACTACAGCTGCTCCAACAACAACAACAACAGTTTCTCCAACAACAACTACAGCTGCTCCAACAACAATTACAGCTGCACCGACAACCACTACAGCTGCTCCAACTACCGCTACAGCTGCTACAACAACTACAGCTGCTCCAACAACCACGACAGCTGCTCCAACAACAACTACATTTGCTCCAACAATCACTACAGCTGCTCCAACAACAACTACAGCTGCTCCAACAACCACTACAGCTGCTCCAACAACATCTACAGCTGCTCCAACAACCACTACAGCTGCTCCAACAACAACTACAGCTGCTCCCACAACAACTACAGCTGCACCGACAACCATTACAGCTTCTCCAACAACCACTACAGGTGCTCCAACAACAACTACAGCTGCTTCAACAACCACTACAGCTTCTCCAACAACCACTACAGCTTCTCCAACAACAACAACAGCTGCTCCAACAACAACTACAGCTGCTCAAACAACCACTACAGTTGCTCTCACAACCACTACAGCTGCTCCAACAACAACTACAGCTGCTCCAACAACAACAACAGCTGCTCCAACAACAACAGCTGCTCCAACAACAACTACAGCTTTTCCGACAACAACTACAGCTGCTCCAACAACAACTACAACTGCTCTGACTAAAACTACAGCTGCTCCAACAACAAGAGCTTTTCCAACAACAACAACTACAGCTGCTCCAACAACAACAAGAGCTGCTCCAAAAACAACTACAGCTGTAGCAACAACAACGACAGTTGCTCTGACAACTACAGCTGCTCTGACAACAACAGCTGCTCCAACAACAACAACAGCTGCTCCAACAACAACTACAGCTGCTTCAACAACCACTACAACTGCTCCAACAACCAGTACAGCTGCTCCAAAAACCACTACAGCTGCTCCAACAACAACTACAGCTGCTCCAACAACCACTACAGCTGCTCCAACAACCACTACAGCTGCTCCGACAACAACTACAGCTGCTCCAACAACAACAGCTGCTCCAACAACAACAACTACAGCTGCTGCTCCAACAACAACAGCTGCTCCAACAACAACTACAGCTGCTCCAACAACAACAGCTGCTCCGACAACAAGTACAGCTGCTCCGACAACAACTACAGCTGCTCCAACAACTACAGCTGCTCTGACAACAACAACAGCTGCTCCAACAACAACTACAGATGTTCCAACAACAACTACAGCTGCTCCGACAACCACTACAGCTGTTCCAACAACAACTACAGCTGCTCCAACAACTACAGCTTCTCAAAAAACCACTACAGGTGCTCCAACAACAACTACAGCTGCTCCAACAACATCTACAGCTTCTCCAACAACTACATCTGCTCCAACCACAACAACAGCAGCTCTGACAACCATTCGAGCTGCTGCAACAACCAAAATTACAGCTCCAACAACCACAGCAGCTGCTCCAACAACAACAACAACAGCTGCTCCAACCACAAGAGCCACTGCAACAACTCAACTAACCACAACTGTTACTACAGCTGGAAGTGGATTCACAGTTCTTTTAGTCACTTTTCGGTCTGTGACTATTATTTTCTCCACAAATTTAGCGGATCCATCCTCACAAGCTTTTAAAAATCGAGCCTTGATGATTGCTACACAGGTAACTATTTTGAGATCATTGATAACAATATTGCTGGCAGTTGTGTTTTTATTAATCATAGTTTTCTGTGTACATAAAAGCATAAATCAAAAAAAAAGTAATAGTTTTTTTTTTTTTAAGTACACATCTTTCTTTTCGTTGTCTTTGTTCTTGTATTTTTCTGTAGTATATTTACAATCAAGAAATGGCAAAAAAAATTCCCACTCAGAACCTTCCACTCATTTCTATGCACAGATCATGAAATTTCAGTTGATGTTTTCAGTCATACATTTGCCCTTTACTGTTGTCAACATAATATCTTCCTGCAGAGAATCAGTGTATCACTTTTGAAATTATCCAGTCTTTAGAATTTGGAATAATAGCAGTTCATTTTCATTGTTTTCTAAATACATGCACCTCCACAGGGATTGACCCTGAAGGGATGAATAAAGTTGTCAATATTGAATTAAATTATCTTAAATGTTTATGGTATTGATCATGTGTCACTTGGAGTAATTCATTTGCAAGAGCAGGATATATATGCACAAGGACATGACCAATACTCAAAAAGACATCTTGAAATCTAGATGAACATCAGTAAAGAGACCCAGATCCAGCAAACACAGTTAATTTAATAGTCATCCTAAAATATTTCCCTGAAAGATGAAACAGAGTTCACCATGTTTGAAAAGTTAAGAGTAAGAGAGCTTACAAGATGAGTTTTTTGAATAACTTAAAAGACAAAAAAATGACAGGAGAGTTAAAAAATTGAGATTTTTTTCCCCCTTTCATAAAAAACCTTAACTAGTCCGAAAACACGAATCGAGTCTGTTTGAAAAAGATATAGAGAGCTACTTCTGGGATGAGACACAAAGTAGTTTTCATACCAATGACAGAAAACATTTTAAATTGTTTTCCCTTGGCTTCTCCAGCTCAGACAACTGTTCCAAAGTGCATTCATGACTTCCTTCAAGGACCTGAAAGTTGTGGCATTTAGGTAATTTTTTGAGTGTTTAACATGTTCTATGATGTTTTTAATTTTTTAAAATTTTCATGACAATATTAACACTGAACCTGCTTTTGCAGAAGGGGATCTGTCATCAACATGATGCACGTTACATTTGTCAGTACATCTGTACCGACAGATGCAGAGATTAGAAATGTGCTGTTGGATGCATCAACAAAAGTAACTGGATTTGACATCAACGGAAACAACATAACTGTGACACTGCAATCAACTACAGTTGCTCCAACAACCACAACAACTGTTCAAACTACAAAAACAGCTCCTCCGAACACAAAAGCTGCCCCAACAACCACAGTAACTGCTCCAACCACAACACCTGCTGCTCCAATCTCAACAACAGCTGCTGCAAAAACCACTACAACTGCTCCAACAACAGCTGCTCCAACAATGACAACAGCTGCGACAACAACAACAGCTGCTCTGACAACCAATACAGCTGCTCCAACAGCTACACCTGCTCCAACCACAACAACAGCTGCTCCAACAACAAAAGGTGCTCCAAAAACAGCTGCTCCAACTACAACACCAGTTGCTCCAACCACCACAACAGCTGCTCCGACAACCACAACAGCGTCTCCAACAACAACAGCTGCTCAAACAAAAACAGCTGCTCCAACAACAACACCTCCTCAAACAACAACAACAGCTGTTCCAACAACTACACCTGCTCAAACAACAACTGCTCCAACAACCACTACAGCTTCTCCTAAAACTACGTCTGCTCCAACAACAACAACAGCTTCCCCAACCACACCAACAGCTGCTCCAACAACCACTGCAGCTGCTCCAACAACCACTACATCTGCCCCAAAAACAGCTGCTACAACACCAGTTGCTCCAACCAAAACAACAGCTTCCCAAACCACACCAACAGCTGCTCCAACAACCGAAACAAGTGCTCAGACTACTACAGCTGCTCAGACAACAACAACAGCTGCTCAAACAACAACAGCTTTTCCAACTACACCAACTGCTGCTCCAGCAACCACAACAACTGCTCCAACAACTACATCTGCCCCAACAACAGCTGCTCCGACAATAACAACAGCTGCTCCGACAACCACTACAGCTGCTCCAACAGCTCCAGCTGCTCCAACCACAGCAACTGCTGCTCCAACAACCACAGAAACTGCTCCAAAAACTACATCTTCCCCAACAACAACTACAACAGGTGCTCCGACAACCACTTCAGCATCTCCAACAACTACGTCTGCTCCAACAACAAGAACAGTGTCTCCAAGAACCACTACAGCTGCTCGAACTACAACACCAGTTGCTCCAACAACAACAACTGCTGCTCCCACAACAACAACAACAGCTGCTCCAACAACAACAACAACAGCTGCTCCAACAACAACTACAGCTGCTCCCACAACAACTACAGCTGCTCCAACAACAACTGCTGCTCCCACAACAACAACAGCTGCTCCAACAACAACAACAACAGCTGCTCCAACAACATCTACAGCTGCTCCAACAACTACAGCTGCTCCAACAACCACTACAGCTGCTCCAACAACAACTACAACTGCTCCAACAACCACTACAGCTGCCCAAACAACAACGACAGTTGCTCCAACAACCACTAAAGCAGCTCCAACAACAACAACAGCTGCTACAACAACAACAACAGTTTCTCCGACAACAACTACAGCTGCTCCGACAACAACTACAGCTGCACCGACAACCACTACAGCTACTCCAACAACCACGACAGCTGCTCCAACAACTACAGCTGCTACAACAACCACTACAGCTGCTCCAACAACAACTACAGCTGCTCCAACAACCACTACAGCTGCTCCAACAACAACTACAGCTGCTCCAAAAACATCTACAGCTGCTACAACAACATCTACAGCTGCTCCGACAACAACTACAGCTGCACCGACAACCACTACAGCTGCTCCAACAACCACTACAGCTGCTCCAACAACTACAGCTGCTTCAACAACATCTACAGCTGCTCAAACAACAACTACAGCTGCTCCAACAACAACAACAACAGTTTCTCCAACAACAACTACAGCTGCTCCAACAACAACTACAGCTGCACCGACAACCACTACAGCTGCTCAAACTACCGCTACAGCTGCTACAACAACTACAGCTGCTACAACAACCACGACAGCTGCTCCAACAACAACTACAGCTGCTCCAACAATCACTACAGCTGCTCCAACAACAACTAAAGCTGCTCCAACAACCACTACAGCTGCTCCAACAACATCTACAGCTGCTCCAACAACCACTACAGCTGCTCCAACAACAACTACAGCTGCTCCCACAACAACTACAGCTGCTCCAACAACAACAACTGCTGCTCCCACAACAACAACAGCTGCTCCAACAACAACAACAACAGCTGCTCCAACAACATCTACAGCTGCTCCAACAACTACAGCTGCTCCAACAACCACTACAGCTGCTCCAACAACAACTACAACTGCTCCAACAACCACTACAGCTGCCCAAACAACAACGACAGTTGCTCCAACAACCACTAAAGCAGCTCCAACAACAACAACTGCTGCTCCAACAACAACAACAGCTGCTCCGACAACCACTACAGCTGCTCCGACAACAACAACAGTTTTTCCGACAACAACTACAACTGCTCCGAAAACAACTACAGCTGCACCGACAACCACTACAGCTGCTCCAACAACCACTACAGCTGCTCCAACAACTACAGCTGCTACAACAACCACTACAGCTGCTCCAACAACAACTACAGCTGCTCCAACAACAACTACAGCTGCTCCCACAACAACTACAGCTGCTCCAACAACAACAACTGCTGCTCCCACAACAACAACAGCTGCTCAAACAACAACAACAACAGCTGCTCCAAATACATCTACAGCTGCTCCAACAACTACAGCTGCTCCAACAACCACTACAGCTGCTCCAACAACAACTACAACTGCTCCAACAACCACTACAGCTGCCCAAACAACAACGACAGTTGCTCCAACAACCACTAAAGCAGCTCCAACAACAACAACAGCTGCTCCAACAAACACAACAGCATCTCCAACAACCACTACAGCTGCTCCGACAACAACTACAGCTGCTCCGACAACAACAACAGTTTCTCCGACAACAACTACAACTGCTCCGACAACAACTACAGCTGTACCGACAACCACTACAGCTGCTCCAACAACCACTACAGCTGCTCCAACAACTACAGCTGCTCCGACAACCACTACAGCTGCTCCAACAACAACTACAGCTGCTCCAACAACTACAGCTGCTCCCACAACTACTACAGCTGCTCCAACAACAACAACTGCTGCTCCCACAACAGCAACAGCTGCTCCAACAACAACAACAACAGCTGCTCCAACAACATCTACAGCTGCTCGAACAACTACAGCTGCTCCAACAACCACTACAGCTGCTCCAACAACAACTACAACTGCTCCAACAACCACTACAGCTGCCCAAACAACAACGACAGTTGCTCCAACAACCACTAAAGCAGCTCCAACAACAACAACAGCTGCTCCAACAACAACAACAGCTGCTCCAACAACCACTACAGCTGCTCTGACAACCACTACAGCTGCTCCGACAACAACAACAGTTTCTCCGACAACAACTACAGCTGCTCCGACAACAACTACAGCTGCTCCAACAACATCTACAGCTGCTCGAACAACTACAGCTGCTCCAACAACCACTACAGCTGCTCCAACAACAACTACAGCTGCACCGACAACCACTACAGCTGCTCAAACAACCACTACAGCTACTCCAACCACTACAGCTACTACAACAACAACTACAGCTGCTCCAACAACAACAACTGCTGCTCCCACAACAACTACAGCTGCTCCAACAACAACAACAACAGCTGCTCCAACAACATCTACAGCTGCTCCAACAACCACTACAGCTGCTCCAACAACAACTACAGCTGCTCCAACAACAACTACAACTGCTCCAACAACCACTACAGCTGCCCAAACAACAACGACAGTTGCTCCAACAACCACAACAGCTGCCCAAACAACAACTACAGCTTCTCCGACAACTACAGCTGCTACAACAACAACTACAGCTGCTCCAACAACAACAACAACAGCTGCTCCAACAACAACTACAGCTGCTCCAACAACCACTACAGCTGCCCGGACAACAACAACAGTTGCTCAGACAACCACTACAGAAGCTCCAACAACAACAACTACAGCTGCTCCAACAACTACAGCTGCTCCAACATCATCAACAGCTGCTCAAACAACAACAACAGCTGCTCCAACAACAACTACAGCTGCACCGACAACCACTACAGCTGCTCCAACTACCACTACAGCTGCTACAACAACTACAGCTGCTACAACAACAACTACAGCTGCTCCAACAACAACAACTGCTGCTCCCACAACAACTACAGCTGCTCCAACAACAACAACAACAGCTGCTTCAACAACATCTACAGCTGCTCCAACAACCACTACAGCTACTCCAACAACAACTACAGCTGCTCCAACAACAACTACAACTGCTCCAACAACAACAACAGCTGCTCCAACAACCACTACAGCTGCTCCAACAACTACAGCTGCTCCAACAACCACTACAGCTGCCCGAACAACAACATCTACAGCTGCTACAACAACAACTACAGCTTCTCCAACAACAACAACTGCTGCTCCAACAACAACTACAGCTGCTCCAACAACAACTACAGCTGCTCCAACAACTACAGCTGCTACAACAACAACTACAGCTGCTCCAACAACAACAACAACAGCTGCTCCAACAACAACTACAGCTTCTCCAACAACCACTACAGCTGCCCGAACAACAACAACAGTTGCTCCAACAACCAATACAGAAGCTCCAACAACAACAACAGCTGCTCCAACAACAACAACAACAGCTGCTCCAACAACAACTACAGCTGCTACAACAACCACTACAGCTGCTCCAACAACAACTACAACTGCTCCAACAACTACAGCTGCTACAACAACAACAACTGCTGCTTCCACAACAACTACAGCTGCTCCAACAACAACAACAACAGCTGCTCCAACAACATCTACAGCTGCTCCAACAACCACTACAGCTGCTCCAACAACAACTACAGCTGCTCCAACAACAACTACAACTGCTCCAACAACAGCTACAGCTGCCCAAACAACAACAACAACAGCTGCTCCAACAACCACTACAGCTGCCCAAACAACAACTACAGCTGCTCCAACAACTACAACTGCTACAACAACAACTACAGCTGCTCCAACAACAACAACAACACCTGCTCCAACAACAACTACAGCTGCTCCAACAACCACTACAGCTGCCCGAACAACAACAACAGTTGCTCAGACAACCACTACAGAAGCTCCAACAACAACAACAGCTGCTCCAACAACTACAGCTGCTCCAACAACATCTACAGCTGCTCAAACAACAACTACAGCTGCTCCAACAACAACAACAACAGTTTCTCCAACAACTACAGCTGCTCCAACAACAACTACAGCTGCACCGACAACCACTACAGCTGCTCCAACTACCACTTCAGCTGCTACAACAACTACAGCTGCTCCAACAACAACAACTGCTGCTCCCACAACAACTACAGCTGCTCCAACAACAACAGCTGCTCCAACAACATCTACAGCTGCTCCAACAACCACTACAGCTGCTCCAACAACAACTACAGCTGCTCCAACAACAACTACAACTGCTCTAACAACAACAGCTGCTCCAACAACCACTACAGCTGCTCCAACAACTACAGCTGCTCCAACAACCACTACAGCTGCTCCAACAACATCTACAGCTGCTCCAACAACAACAACTGCTGCTCCAACAACAGCTACAGCTGCTCCAACAACAACGACAGTTGCTCCAACATCTACAGCTGCTCCAACAACCACTACCGCTGCTCCAACAACAACTACAGCTGCTACAACAACTACAGCTGCTCCAACAACAACAACAACAGCTGCTCCAACAACAACTACAGCTGCTCCAACAACCACTACAGCTGCCCGAACAACAACAACAGTTGCTCCAACAACCACGACAACTGCTCCAACAACCACTACAGCTGCCCAAACAACAACAACAACAGCTGCTCCAACAACAACTACAGCTGCTACAACAACCACTACAGCTGCTCCAAAAACATCTACAGCTGCTCCAACAACCACTACAGCTGCTCCAACAACAACTACAGCTGCTCCAACAACTAGAGCTGCTACAACAACAACAACTGCTGCTTCCACAACAACTACAGCTGCTCCAACAACAACTACAGCTGCTACAACAACCACTACAGCTGCTCCAACAACATCTACAGCTGCTCCAACAACCACTACAGCTGCTCCAACAACAACTACAGCTGCTTCAACAACTAGAGCTGCTACAACAACAACAACTGCTGCCTCCACAACAACTACAGCTGCTCCAACAACAACTACAACTGCTCCAACAACAACAACAGCTGCTCCAACAACCACTACAGCTGCCCAAACAACAACAACAACAGCTGCTCCAACAACTACAGCTGCTACAACAACATCTACAGCTGCTCCAACAACAACAACTGCTGCTCCAACAACAACTACAGCTGCTCCAAAAACCACTACAGCTGCTCCAACATCTACAGCTGCTCCAACAACCACTACAGCTGCTCCAACAACAACTACAGCTGCTCCAACAACTACAGCTGCTACAACAACAACTACAGCTGCTCCAACAACAACAACAACAGCTGCTCCAACAACAACTACAGCTTCTCCAACAACCACTACAGCTGCCCGAACAACAACAACAGTTGCTCCAACAACCACTACAGAAGCTCCAACAACAACAACAGCCGCTCCAACAACTACAGCTGCTACAACAGCAACTACAGCTGCTCCAACAACAACAACAACAGCTGCTCCAACAACAACTACAGCTGCTACAACAACCACTACAGCTGCTCCAACAACAACTACAACTGCTCCAACAACTACAGCTGCTACAACAACAACAACTGCTGCTTCCACAACAACTACAGCTGCTCCAACAACAACAACAACAGCTGCTCCAACAACATCTACAGCTGCTCCAACAACCACTACAGCTGCTCCAACAACAACTACAGCTGCTCCAACAACAACTACAACTGCTCCAACAACCACTACAGCTGCCCAAACAACAACCACTACAGCTGCTCCAACAACAACTACAGCTGCTCCAACAACAACTACAACTGCTCCAACAACCACTACAGCTGCCCAAACAACAACAACAACAGCTGCTCCAACAACCACTACAGCTGCCCAGACAACAACTACAGCTGCTCCGACAACTACAACTGCTACAACAACAACTATAGCTGCTCCAACAACAACAACAACACCTGCACCGACAACCACTACAGCTGCTCCAACTACCACTACAGCTGCTACAACAACTACAGCTGCTACAACAACAACTACAGCTGCTCCAACAACAACAACTGCTGCTCCCACAACAACTACAGCTGCTCCAACAACAACAGCTGCTCCAACAACATCTACAGCTGCTCCAACAACCACTACAGCTGCTCCAAAAACAACTACAGCTGCTCCAACAACAACTACAACTACTCTAACAACAACAGCTGCTCCAACAACCACTACAGCTGCTCCAACAACTACAGCTGCTCCAACAACCACTACAGCTGCTCCAACAACATCTACAGCTGCTCCAACAACAACAACTGCTGCTCCAACAACAACTACAGCTGCTCCAACAACAACGACAGTTGCTCCAACATCTACAGCTGCTCCAACAACCACTACCGCTGCTCCAACAACAACTACAGCTGCTACAACAACTACAGCTGCTCCAACAACAACAACAACAGCTGCTCCAACAACAACTACAGCTGCTCAAAAAACCACTACAGCTGCCCGAACAACAACAACAGTTGCTCCAACAACCACGACAACTGCTCCAACAACCACTACAGCTGCCCAAACAACAACAACAACAGCTGCTCCAACAACAACTACAGCTGCTACAACAACCACTACAGCTGCTCCAACAACATCTACAGCTGCTCCAACAACCACTACAGCTGCTCCAACAACAACTACAGCTGCTCCAAAAACTAGAGCTGCTACAACAACAACAACTGCTGCTTCCACAACAACTACAGCTGCTCCAACAACAACTACAGCTGCTACAACAACCACTACAGCTGCTCCAACAACATCTACAGCTGCTCCAACAACCACTACAGCTGCTCCAACAACAACTACAGCTGCTCCAACAACTAGAGCTGCTACAACAACAACAACTGCTGCTTCCACAACAACTACAGCTGCTCCAACAACAACTACAACTGCTCCAACAACAACAACAGCTGCTCCAACAACCACTACAGCTGCCCAAACAACAACAACAACAGCTGCTCCAACAACTACAGCTGCTACAACAACATCTACAGCTGCTCCAACAACAACAACTGCTGCTCCAACAACAACTACAGCTGCTCCAAAAACCACTACAGCTGCTCCAACATCTACAGCTGCTCCAACAACCACTACAGCTGCTCCAACAACAACTACAGCTGCTCCAACAACTACAGCTGCTACAACAACAACTACAGCTGCTCCAACAACAACAACAACAGCTGCTCCAACAACAACTACAGCTTCTCCAACAACCACTACAGCTGCCCGAACAACAACAACAGTTGCTCCAACAACCACTACAGAAGCTCCAACAACAACAACAGCCGCTCCAACAACTACAGCTGCTACAACAACAACTACAGCTGCTCCAACAACAACAACAACAGCTGCTCCAACAACAACTACAGCTGCTACAACAACCACTAAAGCTTCTCCAACAACAACTACAACTGCTCCAACAACTACAGCTGCTACAACAACAACAACTGCTGCTTCCACAACAACTACAGCTGCTCCAACAACAACAACAACAGCTGCTCCAACAACATCTACAGCTGCTCCAACAACCACTACAGCTGCTCCAACAACAACTACAGCTGCTCCAACAACAACTACAACTGCTCCAACAACCACTACAGCTGCCCAAACAACAACAACAACAGCTGCTCCAACAACCACTACAGCTGCCCAAACAACAACTACAGCTGCTCCGACAACTACAACTGCTACAACAACAACTACAGCTGCTCCAACAACAACAACAACACCTGCTCCAACAACAACTACAGCTGCTCCAACAACCACTACAGCTGCCCGAACAACAACAACAGTTGCTCAGACAACCACTACAGAAGCTCCAACAACAACAACAGCTGCTCCAACAACTACAGCTGCACCGACATCTACAGCTGCTCAAACAACAACTACAGCTGCTCCAACAACAACAACAACAGTTTCTCCAACAACTACAGCTGCTCCAACAACAACTACAGCTGCACCGACAACCACTACAGCTGCTCCAACTACCACTACAGCTGCTACAACAACTACAGCTGCTACAACAACAACTACAGCTGCTCCAACAACAACAACTGCTGCTCCCACAACAACTACAGCTGCTCCAACAACAACAACAACAGCTGCTCCAACAACATCTACAGCTGCTCCAACAACCACTACAGCTGCTCCAACAACAACTACAGCTGCTCCAACAACAACTACAACTGCTCCAACAACAACAGCTGCTCCAACAACCACTACAGCTGCTCCAACAACTACAGCTGCTCCAACAACCACTACAGCTGCTCCAACAACATCTACAGCTGCTACAACAACAACTACAGCTGCTCCAACAACAACTACAGCTGCTACAACAACCACTACAGCTGCTCCAACAACATCTACAGCTGCTCCAACAACCACTACAGCTGCTCCGACAACAACTACAGCTGCTCCAACAACTAGAGCTGCTACAACAACAACAACTGCTGCTTCCACAACAACTACAGCAGCTCCAACAACAACTACAGCTGTTACAACAACCACTACAGCTGCTCCAACAACATCTACAGCTGCTCCAACAACCACTACAGCTGCTCCAACAACAACTACAGCTGCTACAACAACCACTACAGCTGCTCCAACAACATCTACAGCTGCTCCAACAACCACTACAGCTGCTCCGACAACAACTACAGCTGCTCCAACAACTAGAGCTGCTACAACAACAACAACTGTTGCTTCCACAACAACTACAGCTGCTCCAACAACAACAACAACAGCTGCTCTACTAACATCTACAGCTGCTCCAACAACAACAACAGCTGCTCCAACAACCACTACAGCTGCTCCAACAACAACTACAGCTGCTCCAACAACAACTACAACTGCTCCAACAACCACTACAGCTGCCCAAACAACAACAACAACAGCTGCTCCAACAACATCTACAGCTGCTCCAACAACCACTACAGCTGCTCCGACAACCACTACAGCTGCTCTGACAACAACAACAGTTTCTCCAACAACAACTACAGCTGCTCCGACAACAACTATAGCTGCACAGACATCTACAGCTGCTCCAACAACCACTACAGCTGCTCCAACAACCACTACAGCTGCTCCAACAACAACTACAGCTGCTCCAACAACCACTACAGCTGCTCCAACAACATCTACAGCTGCTACAACAACAACTACAGCTGCTCCAACAACAACCACTGCTGCTCCAACAACAACTACAGCTGCTCCAACAACCACTACAGCTGCTCCAACATCTACAGCTGTTCCAACAACCACTACAGCTGCTCCAACAACAACTACAGCTGCTCCAACAACTACAGCTGCTACAACAACAACTACAGCTGCTCCAACAACAACAACAACAGCTGCCCTAACAACAACTACAGCTGCTCCAACAACCACTACAGCTGCCCGAACAACAACAACAGTTGCTCCAACAACCACTACAGAAGCTCCAACAACAACAACAGCTGCTCCAACAACAACAACAACAGCTGCTCCAACAACCACTACAGCTGCTCCAACAACCACTACAGCTGTTCTGACATCAACAACAGTTTCTCCAACAACATCTACAGCTGCTCCAACAACCACTACAGCTGCTCCAACAACAACCACAGCTGCTCCAACAACTACAGCTGCTACAACAACTACAGCTGCTCCAAAAACATCTACAGCTGCTCAAACAACAACAACAGCTGCTCCGACAACAACCACTACAGCTGCTCCAACAACAACAACAGCTGCTCCAACAACAACTACAGCTGCTCCAACAACCACTACAGCTGCCCGAACAACAACAACAGTTGCTCCAACAACCACTAAAGCAGCTCCAACAACAACAACAACAGCTCCAACAACAACAACAGCTGCTCCAACAACATCTACAGCTGCTCAAACAACATCTACAGCTGCTCCAACAACCACTACAGCTGCTCCAACAACCACTACAGCTGCTCCGACAACATCAACAGCTGCTCCAACAACAACAACAGCTGCTCCGACAACAACCACTACAGCTGCTCCAACAACATCTACAGCTGCTCCAACAACCACTACAGCTGCTCCAACAACTACAGCTGCTCCAACAACTACAACTGCTGCTCCCACAACAACAACAGCTGCTCCAACAACAACAACAACAGCTGCTCCAACAACCACTACAGCTGCTCCAACAACAACTACAGCTGCTCCAACAACAACTACAACTGCTCCAACAACTACTACAGCTGCCCGAACAACAACAACAGTTGCTCCAACAACCACTACAGAAGCTCCAACAACAACAACAGCTGCTCCAACAACAACAACAACAGCTACTTCCACAACATCTACAGCTGCTCAAACAACAACTACAGCTGCTCCAACAACAACAACAACAGTTTCTCCAACAACAACTACAGCTGCTCCAACAACAACTACAGCTGCTCCAACAACAACTACAGCTGCACCGACAACCACTACAGCTGCTCAAACAACCACTACAGCTGCTCCAACAACTACAGCTGCTACAACAACCACTACAGCTGCTCCAACAACAACTACAGCTGCTCCAAAAACAACTACAGCTGCTCCAACAACAACTACAACTGCTCCAACAACCACTACATCTGCTCCAACAACAACTACAGCTGCTCCAACAACTACAGCTGCTACAACAACAACTACAGCTGCTCCAACAACAACTACAACTGCTCAAACAACAACCACTACAGCTGCCCCAACAACAACAACAGTTGCTCCAACAACCACTACAGAAGCTCCAACAACAACAACAGCTGCTCCAACAACAACAACAACAGCTGCTCCAACAACAACTACAGCTGCTACAACAACCACTACAGCTGCTCCAACAACAACAACAGCTGCTCCAACAACCACTACAGCTGCTCCAACAACAACTACCGCTGCTCCAACAACAACTACAACTGCTCCAACAACCACTACAGCTGCCCAAACAACAACAACAACAGCTGCTCCAACAACATCTACAGCTGCTCCAACAACCACTACAGCTGCTCCGACAACCACTACAGATGCTCCGACAACAACAACAGTTTCTCCAACAACAACTACAGCTGCTCCGACAACAACTACAGCTGCACCGACATCTACAGCTGCTCCAACAACCACTACAGCTGCTCAAACAACAACTACAGCTGCTACAACAACTACAGCTGCTCCAACAACAACAACAACAGCTGCTCCAACAACAACTACAGCTGCTCCAACAACCACTACAGCTGCCCGAACAACAACAACAGTTGCTCCAACAACCACGACAACTGCTCCAACAACCACTACAGCTGCCCAAACAACAACAACAACAGCTGCTCCAACAACAACTACAGCTGCTACAACAACCACTACAGCTGCTCCAACAACATCTACAGCTGCTCCAACAACCACTACAGCTGCTCCAACAACAACTACAGCTGCTCCAACAACTAGAGCTGCTACAACAACAACAACTGCTGCTTCCACAACAACTACAGCTGCTCCAACACCAACTACAGCTGTTACAACAACCACTACAGCTGCTCCAACAACATCTACAGCTGCTCCAACAACCACTACAGCTGCTCCAACAACAACTACAGCTGCTCCAACAACTAGAGCTGCTACAACAACAACAATTGCTGCTTCCACAACAACTACAGCTGCTCCAACAACAACAACAAAAGCTGCTCTAACAACATCTACAGCTGCTCCAACAACAACAACAGCTGCTCCAACAACCACTACAGCTGCTCCAACAACAACTACAGCTGCTCCAACAACAACTACAACTGCTCCAACAACCACTACAGCTGCCCAAACAACAACAACAACAACAGCTGCTCCAACAACATCTACAGCTGCTCCAACAACCACTACAGCTGCTCCGACAACCACTACAGCTGCTCCGACAACAACAACAGTTTCTCCAACAACAACTACAGCTGCTCCGACAACAACTACAGCTGCACCGACATCTACAGCTGCTCCAACAACCACTACAGCTGCTCCAACAACCACTACAGCTGCTCCAACAACAACTACAGCTGCTCCAACAACCACTACAGCTGCTCCAACAACATCTACAGCTGCTACAACAACAACTACAGCTGCTCCAACAACAACCACTGCTGCTCCAACAACAACTACAGCTGCTCCAACAACCACTACAGCTGCTCCAAAATCTACAGCTGTTCCAACAACCACTACAGCTGCTCCAACAACAACTACAGCTGCTCCAACAACTACAGCTGCTACAACAACAACTACAGCTGCTCCAACAACAACAACAACAGCTGCCCCAACAACAACTACAGCTGCTCCAACAACCACTACAGCTGCCCGAACAACAACAACAGTTGCTCCAACAACCACTACAGAAGCTCCAACAACAACAGCTGCTCCAACAACAACAACAACAGCTGCTCCAACAACAACTACAGCTGCTACAACAACCACTACAGCTGCTCCAACAACAACAACAGCTGCTCCAACAACCACTACAGCTGCTCCAACAACCACTACAGCTGTTCTGACATCAACAACAGTTTCTCCAACAACATCTACAGCTGCTCCAACAACCACTACAGCTGCTCCAACAACAACCACAGCTGCTCCAACAACTACAGCTGCTACAACAACTACAGCTGCTCCAAAAACATCTACAGCTGCTCAAACAACAACAACAGCTGCTCCGACAACAACCACTACAGCTGCTCCAACAACAACAACAGCTGCTCCAACAACAACTACAGCTGCTCTAACAACCACTATAGCTGCCCGAACAACAACAACAGTTGCTCCAACAACCACTAAAGCAGCTCCAACAACAACAACAACAGCTCGAACAACAACAACAGCTGCTCCAACAACATCTACAGCTGCTCAAACAACATCTACAGCTGCTCCAACAACCACTACAGCTGCTCCAACAACCACTACAGCTGCTCCGACAACATCAACAGCTGCTCCAACAACAACAACAGCTGTTCCGACAACAACCATTACAGCTGCTCCAACAACATCTACAGCTGCTCCAACAACCACTACAGCTGCTCCAACAACTAAGGCTGCTCCAACAACTACAACTGCTGCTCCCACAACAACAACAGCTGCTCCAACAACAACAACAACAGCTGCTCCAACAACCACTACAGCTGCTCCAACAACAACTACAGCTGCTCCAACAACAACTACAACTGCTCCAACAACTACTACAGCTGCCCGAACAACAACAACAGTTGCTCCAACAACCACTACAGAAGCTCCAACAACAACAACAGCTGCTCCAACAACAACAACAACAGCTGCTTCCACAACATCTACAGCTGCTCAAACAACAACTACAGCTGCTCCAACAACAACAACAACAGTTTCTCCAACAACAACTACAGCTGCTCCAACCACAACTACAGCTGCTCCAACAACAACTAAAGCTGCACCGACAACCACTACAGCTGCTCAAACAACCACTACAGCTGCTCCAACAACTACAGCTGCTACAACAACCACTACAGCTGCTCCAACAACAACTACAGCTGCTCCAAAAACAACTACAGCTGCTCCAACAACCACTACAGCTGCTCCAACAACAACTACAACTGCTCCAACAACCACTACATCTGCTCCAACAACAACTACAGCTGCTCCAACAACTACAGCTGCTACAACAACAACTACATCTGCTCCAACAACAACTACAACTGCTCCAACAACCACTACAGCTGCCGGAACAACAACAACAGTTGCTCCAACAACCACTACAGAAGCTCCAACAACAACAACAGCTGCTCCAACAACAACAACAACAGCTGCTCCAACAACAACTACAGCTGCTACAACAACCACTACAGCTGCTCCAACAACAACAACAGCTGCTCCAACAACCACTACAGCTGCTCCAACAACAACTACAGCTGCTCCAACAACAACTACAACTGCTCCAACAACCACTACAGCTGCCCAAACAACAACAACAACAGCTGCTCCAACAACATCTACAGCTGCTCCAACAACCACTACAGCTGCTCCGACAACCACTACAGCTGCTCCGACAACAACAACAGTTTCTCCAACAACAACTACAGCTGCTCCGACAACAACTACAGCTGCACCGACATCTACAGCTGCTCCAACAACCACTACAGCTGCTCCAACAACATCTACAGCTGCTACAACAACAACTACAGCTGCTCCAACAACAACAACTGCTGCTCCAACAACAACTACAGCTGCTCCAAAAACCACTACAGCTGCTCCAACATCTACAGCTGTTCCAACAACCACTACAGCTGCTCCAACAACAACTACAGCTGCTCCAACAACTACAGCTGCTACAACAACAACTACAGCTGCTCCAACAACAACAACAACAGCTGCTCCAACAACAACTACAGCTGCTCCAACAACCACTACAGTTGCCCGAACAACAACAACAGTTGCTCCAACAACCACTACAGAAGCTCCAACAACAACAACAGCTGCTCCAACAACAACAACAACAGCTGCTCCAACAACAACTACAGCTGCTACAACAACCACTACAGCTGCTCCAACAACAACAACAGCTGCTCCAACAACCACTACAGCTGCTCCAACAACCACTACAGCTGTTCTGACATCAACAACAGTTTCTCCAACAACATCTACAGCTGCTCCAACAACCACTACAGCTGCTCCAACAACAACCACAGCTGCTCCAACAACTACAGCTGCTACAACAACTACAGCTGCTCGAAAAACATCTACAGCTGCTCAAACAACAACAACAGCTGCTCCGACAACAACCACTACAGCTGCTCCAACAACAACAACAGCTGCTCCAACAACAACTACAGCTGCTCCAACAACAACAACAACAGCTCCAACAACAACAACAGCTGCTCCAACAACATCTACAGCTGCTCAAACAACATCTACAGCTGCTCCAACAACCACTACAGCTGCTCCAACAACCACTACAGCTATTCCGACAACATCAACAGCTGCTCCAACAACAACAACAGCTGCTCCGACAACAACCACTACAGCTGCTCCAACAACATCTACAGCTGCTCCAACAACCACTACAGCTGCTCCAACAACTACAGCTGCTCCAACAACTACAACTGCTGCTCCCACAACAACAACAGCTGCTCCAACAACAACAACAACAGCTGCTCCAACAACCACTACAGCTGCTCCAACAACAACTACAGCTGCTCCAACAACAACTACAACTGCTCCAACAACTACTACAGCTGCCCGAACAACAACAACAGTTGCTCCAACAACCACTACAGAAGCTCCAACAACAACAACAACAGCTGCTTCCACAACATCTACAGCTGCTCAAACAACAACTACAGCTGCTCCAACAACAACAACAACAGTTTCTCCAACAACTACAGCTGCTCCAACAACAACTACAGCTGCTCCAACAACAACTACAGCTGCACCGACAACCACTACAGCTGCTCAAACAACCACTACAGCTGCTCCAACAACTACAGCTGCTACAACAACCACTACAGCTGCTCCAACAACAACTACAGCTGCTCCAAAAACAACTACAGCTGCTCCAACAACCACTACAGCTGCTCCAACAACAACTACAACTGCTCCAACAACCACTACATCTGCTCCAACAACAACTACAGCTGCTCCAACAACTACAGCTGCTACAACAACAACTACAGCTGCTCCAACAACAACAACAACAGCTGCTCCAACAACAACTACAACTGCTCCAACAACCACTATAGCTGCCCGAACAACAACAACAGTTGCTCCAACAACCACTACAGAAGCTCCAACAACAACAACAGCTGCTCCAACAACAACAACAACAGCTGCTCCAACAACAACTACAGCTGCAACAACAACCACTACAGCTGCTCCAACAACAACAACAGCTGCTCCAACAACCACTACAGCTGCTCCAACAACCACTACAGCTGTTCTGAAATCAACAACAGTTTCTCCAACAACCACTACAGCTGCTCCAACAACAACTACAGCTGCTCCAACAACATCTACAGCTGCTCAAACAACAACAACAGCTGCTCCGACAACAACCACTACAGCTGCTCCAACAACAACAACAGCTGCTCCAACAACAACTACAGCTGCTCCAACAACCACTACAGCTGCCCGAAGAACAACAACAGTTGCTCCAACAACCACTAAAGCAGCTCCAACAACAACAACAACAGCTCCAACAACAACAACAGCTGCTCCAACAACATCTACAGCTGCTCAAACAACATCTACAGCTGCTCCAACAACCACTACAGCTGCTCCAACAACCACTACAGCTGCTCCGACAACATCAACAGCTGCTACAACAACCACTACAGCTGCTCCAACAACCACTACAGCTGCTCCAACAACATCTACAGCTGCTCCAACAACCACTACAGCTGCTCCAACAACTACAGCTGCTCCAACAACTACAGCTGCTCCAACAACAACAACTGCTGCTCCCACAACAACAACAGCTGCTCCAACAACAACAACAACAGCTGCTCCAACAACCACTACAGCTGCTCCAACAACAACTACAGCTGCTCCAACAACAACTACAACTGCTCCAACAACTACTACAGCTGCCCGAACAACAACAACAGTTGCTCCAACAACCACTACAGAAGCTCCAACAACAACAACAGCTGCTCCAACAACAACAACAACAGCTGCTCCCACAACATCTACAGCTGCTCAAACAACAACTACAGCTGCTCCAACAACAACAACAACAGCTGCTCCAACAACAACATCTACAGCTGCTCCAACAACCACTACAGCTGCTCCAACAACAACAACAGCTGCTCCAACAACAACTACAGCTGCTCCAACAACAACAACAACAGCTCCAACAACAACAACAGCTGCTCCAACAACATCTACAGCTGCTCAAACAACATCTACAGCTGCTCCAACAACCACTACAGCTGCTCCAACAACCACTACAGCTATTCCGACAACATCAACAGCTGCTCCAACAACAACAACAGCTGCTCCGACAACAACCACTACAGCTGCTCCAACAACATCTACAGCTGCTCCAACAACCACTACAGCTGCTCCAACAACTACAGCTGCTCCAACAACTACAACTGCTGCTCCCACAACAACAACAGCTGCTCCAACAACAACAACAACAGCTGCTCCAACAACCACTACAGCTGCTCCAACAACAACTACAGCTGCTCCAACAACAACTACAACTGCTCCAACAACTACTACAGCTGCCCGAACAACAACAACAGTTGCTCCAACAACCACTACAGAAGCTCCAACAACAACAACAACAGCTGCTTCCACAACATCTACAGCTGCTCAAACAACAACTACAGCTGCTCCAACAACAACAACAACAGTTTCTCCAACAACTACAGCTGCTCCAACAACAACTACAGCTGCTCCAACAACAACTACAGCTGCACCGACAACCACTACAGCTGCTCAAACAACCACTACAGCTGCTCCAACAACTACAGCTGCTACAACAACCACTACAGCTGCTCCAACAACAACTACAGCTGCTCCAAAAACAACTACAGCTGCTCCAACAACCACTACAGCTGCTCCAACAACAACTACAACTGCTCCAACAACCACTACATCTGCTCCAACAACAACTACAGCTGCTCCAACAACTACAGCTGCTACAACAACAACTACAGCTGCTCCAACAACAACAACAACAGCTGCTCCAACAACAACTACAACTGCTCCAACAACCACTATAGCTGCCCGAACAACAACAACAGTTGCTCCAACAACCACTACAGAAGCTCCAACAACAACAACAGCTGCTCCAACAACAACAACAACAGCTGCTCCAACAACAACTACAGCTGCAACAACAACCACTACAGCTGCTCCAACAACAACAACAGCTGCTCCAACAACCACTACAGCTGCTCCAACAACCACTACAGCTGTTCTGAAATCAACAACAGTTTCTCCAACAACCACTACAGCTGCTCCAACAACAACTACAGCTGCTCCAACAACATCTACAGCTGCTCAAACAACAACAACAGCTGCTCCGACAACAACCACTACAGCTGCTCCAACAACAACAACAGCTGCTCCAACAACAACTACAGCTGCTCCAACAACCACTACAGCTGCCCGAAGAACAACAACAGTTGCTCCAACAACCACTAAAGCAGCTCCAACAACAACAACAACAGCTCCAACAACAACAACAGCTGCTCCAACAACATCTACAGCTGCTCAAACAACATCTACAGCTGCTCCAACAACCACTACAGCTGCTCCAACAACCACTACAGCTGCTCCGACAACATCAACAGCTGCTACAACAACCACTACAGCTGCTCCAACAACCACTACAGCTGCTCCAACAACATCTACAGCTGCTCCAACAACCACTACAGCTGCTCCAACAACTACAGCTGCTCCAACAACTACAGCTGCTCCAACAACAACAACTGCTGCTCCCACAACAACAACAGCTGCTCCAACAACAACAACAACAGCTGCTCCAACAACCACTACAGCTGCTCCAACAACAACTACAGCTGCTCCAACAACAACTACAACTGCTCCAACAACTACTACAGCTGCCCGAACAACAACAACAGTTGCTCCAACAACCACTACAGAAGCTCCAACAACAACAACAGCTGCTCCAACAACAACAACAACAGCTGCTCCCACAACATCTACAGCTGCTCAAACAACAACTACAGCTGCTCCAACAACAACAACAACAGCTGCTCCAACAACAACATCTACAGCTGCTCCAACAACCACTACAGCTGCTCCAACAACCACTACAGCTGCTCCAACAACAACTACAGCTGCTCGAACAACTTCTACAGCTGCCCGAACAACAACAACAGTTGCTCCAACAACCACTACAGAAGCTCCAACAACAACAGCTGCTCCAACAACAACAACAACAGCTGCTCCCACAACATCTACAGCTGCTCAAACAACAACTACAGCTGCTCCAACAACAACAACAACAGTTTCTCCAACTACAACTACAGCTGCTCCAACAACAACTACAGCTGCTCCAACAACAACTACAGCTGCACCGACAACCACTACAGCTGCTCAAACAACCACTACAGCTGCTCCAACAACCACTACAGCTGCCCAAACAACAACAACAGTTGCTCCAACAACCACAAAAGCAGCTCCAACAACAACAACAGTTTCTCCAACAACAACTACAGCTGCTCTGACAACAACTACAGCTTCACTGACAATCACTACAGCTGCAACCACAACCACTACAGCTGCTCCAACAACTACAGCTGCTACAACAACCACTACAGCTGCTCCAACAACAACTACAGCTGCTCAAACAACCACTACAGCTGCTCCAACAACAACAACAGCTGCTCTGACAACAACCACTACAGCTGCTCCAACAACACCTACAGCTGCTCCAACATCCACTACAGCTTCTCCAACAACAACAACAGCTGCTCCAACATCCACTACAGCTGCTCCAACAACAACAACAGCTGCTCCAACAACAACTACAGCTGCTCCAACAACAACTACAGCTGCTCCAACAACCACTACAGCTGCTCCAACAACATCTACAGCTGCTACAACAACCACTACAGCTGCTCCGACAACAACAACAGTTTCTCCGACAACAACCACTACAGCTGCTCCAACAACCACTACAGCTGCTCCAACAACCACTACAGCTGCTCCGACAACATCTACAGCTGCTCCAACAACAACAACAGCTGCTCCGACAACAACCACTACAGCTGCTCCAACAACAACTACAGCTGCTCCGACAACAACAACAGCTGCTCCAACATCCACTACAGCTGCTCAAACAACATCTACAGCTGCTCAAACAACTACAGCTGCTACAACAACAACTACAGCTGCTCCAACAACCACTACAGCTGCTCCAACAACTACAGCTGCTCCAACAACAACTACAGCTGCTCCAAAAACAACTACAGCTTCTCCAACAACCACTACAGCTGCTCCAACAACAACTACAGCTGCTCCAACAACTACAGCTGCTACAACAACAACAACAACAGTGTCTCCAAGAACAACTACAGCTTCTCCAACAACGACAGCTGCTCCAACAACAACTACAGCTGCTCCAGCAACAACAGCTGCTCCAACAACATCTACAGCTGCTCCAACAACCACAACAGCTGCTCCAACAACAACAACAGCTGCTCCAACAACCGCTACAGCTGCTCCAACAACAACTACAGCTTCTCCAACAACATCTACAGCTGCTCCAACAACCACTATAGCTGCTCCAACAACAACTACAGCTGCTCCGACAACAACAACAGCTGCTTCAACAACAACAGCTGCTCCAACAACTTCTCCAGCTCCTGTTTATCATGTTAATGTGCGCGTGTTCAATGAAGGTTTTTCCGATGACCTCAAAGATCCCACTAGTGCTGCATACAAAGATCTTGAAAGGAGAATCATTGCAGCAGTGAGTATTCCCTTATTACTTATTGTTGTTGAAATTTTATTTTGATTTTTATTTTATTTACTTAGTTTCAGGGTTTCTAAACTGATGAAGAGAATAATTGAGATTCGAATTTATTAAAAAAAAAGAGTTATATTTATTCATGATTTCTTGCTTTAAAATTTAAATTTAACAAATGCTTTTGGAAGCAAGTGAATAACCAAAACTCCTCACATCCTTTTTCCTTCTTCTTTTCAGTGTGAAATCATATACCGAAAAGCGTATGGTACGAAATTTGTTACATGTTCTGTGACATTTTTTAGGTAAGAACAGTTTCTTACACTGTCCTAATAATCTTCTATTTTTTTTAAAATTGTTATTTAATTTTAAAATGGAAACGTGCTGACATTCTAAATCTTGAATAATATACATCATCCATGTCCCTCTTTTGTGTTTTGCTTATTGTTATTTTTCTTCAGTCCTGTTACAGCACGAGCTGACGGAGTACAAGCAAATTTGGCAATTGCCTTTAACCAGAGCACACCAACTGAAGAGCTCCCAAAAAACTCTGAGGTTGGTCAGACTTTAGCTGAAGCTGCCAATAATGACAACAATAACTTCAACGTTTCGTTTACTCCCAATTCAGTTTCAGTAGAAGGTGAGTCATCATAAAAGTTTTATGTAAGCATGCAATAAGCATTGTTTTGGTTTGTGCAGAAATTATTCTTAAGTTTTTCTCTAATATATCTAAACAGCTGGTCCAGTTCCAGATGCAACATCAACTGCGAAACCTGCAGCTACAACAGCAAAACCCACCACTGCAAAACCTGCAACTACAACAGCAAAACCCACCACTGCAAAACCTGCAGCTACAACAGCAAAACCCACCACTGCAAAACCAGCAGCTACAACAGCAAAACCCACCACTGCAAAACCTGCAGCTTCAACAGCAAAACCCACCACTGCAAAACCTGCAACTACAACAGCAAAACCCACCACTGCAAAACCAGCAGTCACAACAGCAAAACCCACCACTGCAAAACCTGCAGCTACAACAGCAAAACCCACCACTGCAAAACCAGCAGTCACAACAGGAAAACCCACCACTGCGAAACCTGCAGTCACAACAGCAAAACCCACCACTGCAAAACCTGCAGTCACAACAGCAAAACCCACCACTGCAAAACCTGCAGCTACAACAGCTGCAGTTACAAATGTTAACGTGACTTTTAGATCTCTTCTACAAGATTTCACAAATGATTTGCTGGATCCATCATCAGCTGCTTTTAAAAATCGGTCTTCAATGATACAGACACAGGTATGTCTCAAACAAAAAATGTTTCTACCAGTATTTTTAAAAATTACAGATTTTTTTCATTACACAGTTTGGAAATTCAAACAAAATTAAAAAAAAAAATAAAATAAAAAATAAAAAATTGTGCCTGTTTCTGCAGCTTGAACCGAAGTTCCAGAGTGAATTCCCATCCTCATTCAAATCTTTAGAAGTGAAATCCTTCAGGTACTTATCAAGAATAATCCAGCTATAATTTAACACTAGTTGCTTGATTTTATGTGATGATTTTATTTGCTTTTTTATCTGCAGGAGTGGATCAATTATCAATTCAATGGCGCTTGGATTTGACAGTGCAAATGTTCCTAATAACACTCAGATTGCAGCAGTTTTGATCAATGCAGCTCCCACTGTCACCGGCTTTGACATCGAGGGAAGCTCTATCACTGTCAATGGCATAGGTAAGCAACATTCAGAGCTGTTTTATCCAAATATTTAAACTGCACAAGTGTTTCTTTAACTAAAGTTTTCTTTTATTTTTTCCTCTTTTACAGCTTCAAGTGGAGTAAATCACAAAATCAGTCTCATCACTGCGTTCTGCCTGGTGCTCCTGTCATGGTTCCTGTCGAACCAGCAATAACATCAGTTCTGATTACTTTGTGATATTTAATGTCTACATGCCTTCCATTATTGTTTTAAAAAATATGTCTAACCACCTGGTTTGATAAATTATTTTTATATTAGCCACACTATTTCATAATTCTTTCTCTGGGATGTAAAAAAAATAATGCACCTTGATATACTAACACTGTGATATTTAATACCGTTTCCAGGTCTCTCTTAAGTCTTGTCTGACAAACAAGTAAAAGCAGCCACACTAGAAAGTCAAACTGGACAACTATCTCTGTTAAACTGTAGTGGCTTCATTTTGATCAAGCAGACATAAAGCTCTTATCAATCAACATAATGGATTTTTAGAGAGGACCAGTTTTTTCCAAAGAAAGTAGGGAAAATATGATTCAAGGTTTGCTCTTGAGTAATGAAGGAAACATATATGTATACATAGCTGCACACTGATCTTTCTTAATGTACTGTATTAAATACTTTTGAGGGAGTAATATTTTTAAAAAAAACTTCTTATTTATATAAACTGTATTTATGTATTCCTACAGCACTGTATTCTGTGAGACTTTTTGTTGTTTGTACAGTACCTGTTTGAAACTTTGCGATGATCAGAATACAAAATCTTTGAAGAATTGTCTCGTGTGATGTTTTTTTTATTTTTGGTCTGATAAGAGAGAGTAGTATCAGGATAAGAAGCTCAGATGTTATTGTAAGAGAATGCCTTGTTTAATACTGAAAGACCTTTAACCATTGAGAATCTTTGTCATCTTGTCATCCTTGATTTAGCTTGCCTTGTGAAGGATAATTGATTCATGATCTCAAAAAAGGCATCATGTACGATAATTTGACCGTTTCTTCAACATGTGGTTGCAATTTGCCTGCCCCACTCTGCCAGACAGTTTTCTGTGAATGCTAGAGGCGTCTTTTACCATGTGACGTTTCCAGCCAAACATAATTGGCTGAGGCATGAGATACAAGTGACATTGTGAGAACAAACATAATTGACAGCCAATCATGCTCCATGAGAGCTCAGTCAGGAAGTCACACCTGAAGAGGACACGGGTGATGAACAAGAGCCGGATGGCTGAGACCTGTTGCAGGCCCTGAGTCTTAGATTAAAGCCTTCTGTCGGTGTTGCAACACAGAGTTGCTGGCCGAAATTACAGTTCTAAAAAACCACAGCAAATCTAGGTGGCCTTAAGGACTCAGAATCTGGCTCATTAGTTCCCTCTGTCATTTGTTTATGGGGACATATTAGTGTAACACAACTGCGTCAGAGCTGCTGATCATGTGCTGCTGATGTGGAGCGGTGAATGACTATTCTGTACTGAAGCCACAAAGACGTGAGTGGCTGTATGACGCAATTAAACACAGAGTGACTATATTTGAGTATCACACAACAGTAAGCTTCTTACTTTGGTTATGATGGGTGTACTATAATTACTATAATAATTGCCCCCAAAATACAATAAATTTGTGTCTCTGATACAATAAATCAACATTTTTTGTCTGGCAACTCTGTCCTTGATAGTTAAATATCAGTGCAATTGATAATCACCTGTGGTGATGTAAAATGATTAAAGTCATGAAATTATAAGGTTTAAGCTCACTGCATCAGTTTTAAATTTTTGTTACCTTTGAAGTAAACTGTTTGTTTGTAATTTTGTTTTTGGTTTGTGGTACATGACAACACGACACTGCGGCGGCCCTGAAAGCTCACAGCACTGCAGCTTAAGAGAACACATGGAAAAAGACAAAACACAAGCAAATTAAGAAAACAGCTTCATCAATTTGACAACACATGTGCAGCATTTAGAAAACATGCTGCAAAGACTACAACACAACAGAAGAGTTTCCAAAGGACACTTAAAATTGATGCAAACATCCGTTATTAGGCATTATGCTAATATCTGAATCATGTGATCACAATGTTAAAATAAATGAAAAGCACTTTTATCTCATTTTCCAACACCACGGATGGAAAGAGAACCTTAATAGGATGATTCAAAATGTGTGTCAACAACAACATGTTGGGACATGTGCATCATTTTTAAGTGTCCTCTGGAAACACTTCCATCAAGTTGCGGTATACTCACAGTGCAATTTACTAATGTGTTGTGTTGTGGTCTTTGCAGCGCATTTTCTAATTGTAAAATTGATGAAGATGTTTTCTTAATTTGCTTGTGCTTTCTTAAGTTGCAGTGCAGTGAGCTTCAGGGCCACCCTACAACACAACTGACAACTCTTTACAACATTTCTAAATGCAGGAAGTGCAACTTTTATAACTTGAGGTGTGTTTAGGAAGAGAATTTAGGACCAAACTGAGTTTGAGAGCATCACTTTTAACCAAGTCAGATTTGAAGGTATCACTGAGAACTGAGATTAGGCTAAATTTAAAATGTGAAATGGTTAATTCATACCATTTAAACCTGGACCAGGTTTGCTGAGCTTAATTTCAATATGCAAATTATGACTTAATTTCCAAACAAAGCAGAATAAAATAAATTACACTCAAAAAAGGTAACAATTTGAACCTGGAACAAAACAGATAATTGCAGACCCAATGAATTTTATGTAAATCTGGAATAACAGTGTGGCTTTGTAGTAACAATGGAGACCCCAGTGCATCAAGCAAGAATGGTAAAGAATTCCACCTCCAAAGCTTCAACAAATAGTGTCCTCAGTTCACAAACACTTATTGAGTATTAAAAGGAAAAACAAACTCAAATTCAGTGAATATTTGCAAATTAAGAAGAGAAAGAAAGAAAGAAAGAAAGAAAGAAAGAAAGAAAGAAAGAAAGAAAGAAATTAAATAAAGATAACAAGTTTGAACAATAAATTCAAATAAGTTAAACAGGATTAGAAAATCATTGTATTCTGTTTTATTTATGTTTTACACAACATCCCAGCTTCATTGGAATTGGGGTTGTATTATCTTTGTTTATCTCTCAAACTGTGTTATGCTGAATTATGTAGAAAGGCCTAAGCAATACTGAGTGATCTCCTAATGTTAATCAGCAGATCAGATTTATTTACATATCAGAGGAGAGTACATATGCATTCCTCAAACAAACTAATGTAAGATGAGACAATTTATTTTTGTCTAACTTATTTAAAGTGCCACTAAATATTCCTTATTTATTTATTTATTTATTTAAAGTGCTTTTATTATTGTAAATATGTTGCACTGCCACTTTAAGGTTGCTCAGGGTGATACTGTTTTGACAGTAGTGTCACGTAAGTTCGTTATGCTTTTTCCTACGTTGATGAATGGTCATTAAAGGCATCACGACGCACAGCAGATGTTGCCCGTGATTTTTTTCCCACAGCCCTCAAGTGTGATAAATATCAGTTTTTAGTTAATGCCGTTGAGGTTTAACAGTCCAGAACAGATAGTGAACAATTTACGGCGTTACACCACCTTATCTGTGCAATGCTCCAATTACTTGTCTGCTTATGTCGGCATTGATCGGTAGATTTGGGATTTGGCAAAAGATGAATTTATTATCTGCATCGTGTCCCTGCCAACGCCAGCAGTCTTGCCAGTGACTAACATTTTGAGCGACCTTGTTAAATCTGGCGTTTTTAACGCAATGGAGTTTCCCTCCAGGGAAGAGAAACAGCAGCAGACTCTTTCAACCTTTACGCGCGCACCAACGCGCACAGAGGAACAGACATGGAACGTTACATGATCTCAAACTGATCACTGACAAAACAACAGTAAGCTATCATAAGAAAACGATGTGGTCATATGTTCATTTTTAAAGGCATTACTTTAACTGGCCTGTGGAGTGGGCAGTCAGCTGACCCAGGGTTTCAGTTGCGCATTCGGCCAAGCGGGACAGTTATTATGTGAAGCACTGGAGGCACGCTGACGTTCGGGGTTGGGGAGAAAACATTCGGGGCTACAGCCCAGGAAGCCCATGCCCAACGACGCCTATGGTGTATTTGTTGTCATTAAAGTTTCATATCGAGTGGTATGTCGACACGGAACATGCAGGCACGTCCGTTTAGGGACCGTTACCATTTTCTCAGGCTCTGTCTGCATGTGTGTGTGTGTATGTGTGAAAGAGGCAATGATTGTCAGGGGCAGTATTTTGTTAACACTCCCTAAGTACCCGAGAGCGTTTTCTGCAGCTTTCCGACAGTTTTGGAGTTCAGCGTTGTATCGGTTGTTTACCTGTATTTGTATCTTTCTTGTTGTGTATCATATATTTCAGGTTTATATTTTAAAGTGACTTATCAGTGTTTGCATTCATGATTATATATCTGTATTTATACACTTTTCTGTTCTTCCTTTGTAAAAACCACTGGTCCGTGTATGTTTTGGTCATTGAATTTTCCGTTCGGAAAAGGATATTAAAAAACGAAAAATGAGTGGTTATTTGATTTTCATTCTAAAATTCAAAAAAGTAAAATTGAAATCGAGGCATTTTTCTTTAATAGGGTCAAGGAGGGATAAATAACACTTTAAAAAGGAATTAAATTTAATTTTCTGAGTTAAAAAAAAAATAAATAAAAAGTTGGAAGACAGAAACAAACAAAAAAAGGCCAGTTTTTCATATTTTACAGCCGTTTCAAAGTAAGAGGACGTTGCTGTGAAGGAGTGACAAAGTTTTGGCGCTCCTGTGTAACAGAAGTTGATGGACATGGATCAGTACGTAGACTTTTGAAACAATAAAAGAGTGTGTCTCAGGCAGGAAGACATGTTTGCAGAAAAACTAAGCCGAATATTTCAGGTAAAATCTGAAATTAACTTCAAATAATCAGGCAATTCCGCTAATAACATTACTCCGTTCTAATGGTGTAGCTTAGCCTATTTGTTGTAATGGCGTTAGTATCCTTGATGTCTGCCTTTCTGTGGTTTCTCACTTTAATACGTTGCATTTTTCACTACTGTAATTTGAGGGGTTAATTTACTTATAATTTTCTTTACAGGTCTCAAGTCAAAGTGTGTACATGACTGATGAGGCAAACGTGGCTTTGTTTCCTGGGGCATCAGGTGTTTTCAGCTCATTAGACCTTACTGCCAGAGCTCACTATGAGGTTCATGGTGAGGACGTGGTCACCCCATCAGCTCCAAATATCACGAGGCATAGTTTTTCGTTTATGCAATCACCTGCGACTAGCACTGCTAGTTCTCCTGCACACCGTAATCCAGCCCCCTTCAGAGCCACTGTCTCCAAAACATTTCAAAGGTAGTCTTAAAGGAACGTGTTAAGTTACTGTGAAACGATTTATATGATTCCAAAATGTATTAATTGCGATATAAGACATGAGTTATAATTTGATTTTGTTGCACAAGAGCTAGATACGAATTGAGCTTATAATTTTCATTCTGGTTACTAGTCTTCATATCATTCATGATTATTGTATCATAGTGGTTCTACAATTCTGCAATTTCATTTAGCAGTTGTTTTTGTCTGAAGCAACGTTCGACATAAGCAAGAATACCACTGTACCACAATTAATGCTGCTTTAAAGATGTTTTAAACATTGTTCCCTAGAAAATGTGTTCTATTGTCTACTTTTTGTTAATATATAAATGCTTGATGGTACTAACTAGAAAGCCTTGTGTGCTTTAACACTTATTTGGATGATTTTCTCACAGATCAGTGTACCTTGCTGAGCTGGTTGGTGGAAGACTGAGTCCCAGCAGAATGGTGGTTGTCTGGTTTCGGAAGTCTTAGGCTTCCCTTCAGGGGATTATTTAAAAAGTGCAAGATGCCATTGGAAGTCATGACCCTATAATGTTGACTGATGCGCAGGGGAATGCAATTTTGGAGTCAGAGGGAACAACAGGTGGATAGTATTAATTTATTTTGTACATACACACACACACACACACACACACACACACACACACACACACACACACACACACACAAACATTTACTGCTGCTTCAAGCGAATGAGGCAGCAGCTCTTGTGGGATTTTTCTGGGACAGCCACTGCCAGCCAAGTCGTTTGGTATGCCTTTACCTAGAAAATAAAGAACATATGGTTAATCATGAAACTTATGACTGCTTGTTGCATTTATTTCAATCTTCTCTACAATGGTTTATTTCACCTGGTATTCGGTGAGCGTTCCATGACTCCACCACCCTGATAAGACCAATCTGGCATAACTGTACAGTCAGGTTGGACACACAGTATCTGACAAGTTTGTTGTCCATGTCCAATTCCTCTTGATCCACCAATTGCAAAAGGGCTGTCTTCAGGGGGTAGTTGACACGATTATTAACCTCTGGCCACATTCGTTCAACTGTATGATTCTGAAATTAGAAACACAGATTTGTCATTTATTCTGGTGGTTGATTTGGAAGACAGTCATGCAGAATTCCCTCTGTAACTTATAAACTCAGCAGTCATAACCTTTCACCAGAGGTTTTTTTTTTTTTTTTTTTTTCGTTTTTTTTTTTTGTTGGTTTGTTTGTTTTAAAGAACTGTTTTTGGCAAAGGTTATTGTTATGTTTGATGGTGTTTTTACTCAGAAAGTTGGAAAGCATAGTAATTGTAAAGGAAATATTTGAAATGTATGCAAGTAGAGACTGCCACTGAAGAAAACAATAAGAATTATTATCCAAATGGGCATACTTAGTGTGTTTCTGGAACAGGTAAACAAACTATTGAACTCTACCCTTGTGGATGAAGACTGTAAGTAAGGCCTTCTCTCCTGATTATGGCGGTGGGATGACAGCAGCTCCTGCATGAAGAGTGTTAAATAAAATTCATTGCCATGATCTGGCAAGATCCCACATTCCATAGGCAAGTACTGCAGGCCTGTTGGATGGGGAAAAAAAGCTTTAATATGTGCAGAACTTCTTAATGTCTTTGGTGTCCACAGCAATACACGGGCTTTTACCTGGAAACATCTTCATAGATGGCTAGGTTTTTTTATGGGCATTGTAGAATGAGCAACAACCTTTTTGCTAAAGCCATCAATGGCTAAAACATGGGTGACCCCAAACATAGACAGCTTTTCATTTTGGTCCATATGAACCTTTTGACCTATGTAGTCTGGTATGCAGCTTGGGTTTTGACTGGGACCAGGTGGAGGGAGCATATCTCTCCAGTGTTAGTGTCTCTACACTTGCTACCTATAAAATCTAGAATAGAATTTAAAATTCTTCGTCTGACTGACTTATAAAGCTCTGAATCACATCAGGCCATCATATCTTAAAGAGCTCATTGTTCCATATTATCCATCTAGATCACTGCGGTCTCAGCATGCAGGCCTGCTCATCGTACCTAGGGTCTCTAAAAGTAGTCTGGGAGGTTGAGCTTGTAGTTATCAGGCTCCTCTTTGGAATCATTTACTGGTTGGGGTTCAGGGGGGCAACACCCTCTCTATTTCTAGGAGTAGACTTAAAACTTTCATTTCTGATAAAGCCTATAGTTACAGCTGGATCAGGTCTGAACCACCTCTTAGTTTTGCTGCTATAAGTTTAGATTGTCAAGGGGGGAATTAACACACAAGGTTCCTGTTTCCCTCTCTCCTCTTTCTGACAGTCTAACTTCTAATCTTAATGTCCCATCAAAGTTATTAGTCATAGATCTCTCTGGGAGTCTCTGAGTTTGTCTGTAAGGTTCCTCTGGACTGTTGCTGTGGACGGCCTGCTGCCATGGACCTGCCAGACTCCAGCTGCTACGGCTTTTCACAGTTTCTCCATGATCATCACGACAACACAGAACTATGGACTCTGTGTGTCTATCTCTCTCGCTCTCTCTGACTACATCTCTCTCCCTCTCTCTCTCTCCCTCTCTACTCAGTCTACTCAGATGTCTGTCTAACATGAGTCTGGTTCTGTCTGAGGTTTCTGCCCATTAAAGGGAAGTTAGTCCTTGCCATTGTAACTTGTTAAACACTGCAAAGTGCTGTACTCATGGTGGGTTAAGATAAAATAAGACTTCTTACCTTGTCTTGATTTTGGGTCTCTGTTAATAAAAAATCGTAAAAAAAAAAAACAAACAATTTTTTTATAAACATTAACAGAGTAGACCCGTTAATATTTTTGGAAACTGTCCTGAAATAACATTTGTTATGATTTGGCGCAACATAAATAAAGACTGATTGACTGACTGATTGAAGAGCTGCAGATTTTTTGCAGTACCATGTGGCCTCATTTGTTAAAAATGAAGCTTGCCGCTTGGTTTGAAGAGATATTTTATTAAACTTTAGCTAGAAAGTTATGAGGAAGTAAAACTATGATGGCTTTATACTTGTTCAGCCTTTTTAAACTCATTGTTTTGCCCTTCAACTGTACTGAACTGTCATTCTACAACAAAAACTCAAAGTATCATATGCAGGAGTCAACCAAAACGTTTGAATATCCAACTCTATGTAAATATTGGTCTTGTTCCCAGCTACATGAGCTATACACCAGAGCTCTGATTTGATTTGTTTGTCACAACTTACTGTCACACCGGTTTTGCCTCTTTCAACATACTCTTAAATGGAATGCATCCGGAGCTTCAAAGGACAAAAGAAGGGAGTATGCCACAATATTGTGCCAAGAAAATGCCACGGTGTAACAGCACTACAGAAATGTTCATCACGTAGGTGACACGTAATCAACGCACCATTCCTTTCCAATATATAAAGCTGTTAGCAGATAGAGGCTGTCAGATAAGGTGAGAGGTTTGATAATCTCATCTCAGTTGGAGAGGATTCGATTAAAACTTTTCTTTGATCATTGAAGACAAAACCAAAATCAGACAAGGGACTGGAAATAACTGCCCATTTCATCTTTTCTTTTCATCAATTATTTTAAAGTAAGTACTTTTTGTTATTATGTTTTTGCACATTTATAAAATATCTTCATTTCAAGAAATGTTAAATCATTTTTACCCAGCTACAGTTCACAGGTGTTTATCACATACAACCAAATGTAAAAAATGATTTGTAGTAATTATAGTTTACTTTTTGTCTGCATTATGAAATAGCTTCACACCAGCGTCTTGATATTAAATTCGGTCTAATTACTAAAGACTATTGCAAACATAGGATCAATAAATACAAATTTTAAAAGTACATAAAAACAAGACCTGTTTGAGAACAAGTGTTGTTGAAAGATGTTAGAGGCAAGCTAGTAGCAGCTTTCTGCTGTTGGGGTTAAATGCTTTGTTCAAAGATATTGTACTTTTATTGTTTGCCGCTTTTAAGCATGCGCTCAACTAAACCAAAGGAATCGTAGACTGATAGCAATTTGTCCTGTGAAGCACTTTCCATGGTAATCAACTCTCCGGTTAGAATAGAATAGAATAGAATAGAATAGAATAGAATAGAATAGAATAGAATAGAATGTACTTTATTAATCCCTGAAGGGAAATTCAGGAATTAGGATTCAGAATAGAATAGAATCATTTTTACTGATCCTCTGTGAGGGGAAATTTTGGTGTTGCAGCAGCAGCTCTGTCTGCTGCTTCTTCTTGTTCTTTTGTGTTACTGTCAAATGTCTGCACCTCCACTCCCTGCTGCTGTAAGGACTCAGTTAATTTCCATTAACATAGAGATCATGAGCTGGGACACAGCAGAACATTTAAAAAATTTGCTGTCAAAACAAGCTGCTGTAATCCCTCTTCAAGTATTACCAGCTTTATCTTCATACAGTCTCACACAACTGGAAATAGTGGGCCAGTATGTTTCAAGTCCCGGCGTCTTAGGGTTCCAGACGATCTTTTATTTCATAAACTTGCATCGGTGCACAATTCTTTGACACAGGCAGTCACTGTGCAGCACATCTCTTGAGTGAAGTAACCAGACTCTGTACCTTTAATTCTTTATGCAGAGAGTGAATTTGCTATTGAACCAAATCTAAAATGTAACATTGGAACTAAGTTATGAAGTAAAAAAGGGAATTCACACAGAATTAGGTAGAAAAAAGTTTTTAAAAGGTCATTGAAAGAAATTCTTTATTACAGATGAAGAGAAAATGTGATAGACTTAAAACTTGAAACTAAATATTTTTGTTTCTGTGTTCATTTGGCTCTTGGTGAGCAGAATTAAATCCTATTTAGAGAATTGAACTTTTGGGCAAAAATACATGAAAACTTGTTTCATTTTTTGTTTCCATAACAGGAAGTCAATTTAATTTGTTAAACACTGCATATTAAATTATATTTGATTGGTAAAATGTTTAAACACAATAATTTATTAATTTTTAAAACCTGTTACATTGATTTTAATGTCATTAACCCTTTTAATATTAAACATGTTGGAGATGAGGATTAAAGAGATGAACAAAGTGACAAGTAAGGATACACGATGCCTCAAAATATATCAGTGCTTTATTAAATTGATTAACTGACAGAATAAAGTGATGTTTCAATAAAATACCAAAAAAGTAAAGATAAGATAAAAATGTATTTATTGAAGTAAATTAATATATAATTTACTTGTCAACAATGGTATTAATTGTGTTCTCTATCTGAAAATTTTCATTAAAGTTTATTCACAGAAGTGTTATCAATAAGTTGGAAGGAAACCATGAAGATTTCACTAAGGGTTTTTGTAATACTCTGCTGTGTCTTTTGAATAGACCTGATGGAAACCATAATGGCTGTGAGAAGAAGCATATCCCTTCTACTGATTCTGTCAGGTAAGCAATGATTAATATTTCAAAAAGAAAGTTTCTAAAATAGGAGCTCAGGTTTAAGACATGGCATTCTTAAACATTGAAAAAAATCATTGATAAAAAGAAAGTAAACTGTCAAAGCAAGTGAAAAAAAACAAGTGTTGAAATCTGTAAAAGAAGACTTACATTTTTTTCTATTATTTCTCTTAAAAAATTATAATTAAAAAACTGATGTAAAAACAAAAGTTGCCTCAACAACATCTGCTGCAACGACAAGTGCTCCAACAACAACAGCTGCTCCAACAACAACAACAGCTCCTGCAACAACAACTACAGCTGCTCCAACAACGACAGCTGCTCCAACAACCTCTACGGCTGCTCCAACAACAACAACACCTGCTCCGACAACAACTACAGCTGCTCCAACAACTACAGCTGCTCCAACGACAACATCAGCTTCTCCAACAACAACAACAGCTGCTCCAACAACATCTACAGCTGCTCAAACGACAACTACAGCTGCTCCAACAACAACGACAGCTGCTCCAACAACAACAGCTGCTCCAACAACAACAACAGCTGCTCCAACAACCACTACAGCTGCTCCAACAACCACCACAGCTGCTCCAACAACTACAGCTGCTCCGACAACAACTACAGCTGCTCCAACAACAACAACAGCTGCTCCAACAACAACAACAGCTGCTCCAACAACAACTACAGCTGCTCAAACGACAACTACAGCTGCTCCAACAACAACGACAGCTGCTCCAACAACAACTACAGCTGCTCCAACAACAACTACAGCTGCTCCAACAACCACTACAGCTGCTCCAACAACTACAGCTGCTCCGACAACCACTACAGCTGCTCCAACAACAACAACAGCTGCTCCAACAACAACTACAACTGCTCCAACAACAACTACAGCCGCTCCGACAACAACTACAGCCGCTCCGACAACAACTACAGCTGCTCTGACAACAACTACAGCTGCTCCGACAACCACTACAGCTGCTCCGACAACAACAACAGCTGCTCCGACAACAACAACAGCTGCTCCAACAACCACTACAGCTTCTCCAAAAACAACTACAGCTGCTCCAACGACAACAACAGCTTCTCCAACAACTACAGCTGCTCCGACAACAACTACAGCTGCTCCGACAACCACTACAGCTGCTCCAACAACAACAACAGCTGCTCCAACAACAACAACAGCTGCTCCAACAACCACTACAGCTGCTCCAACAACCACTACAGCTTCTCCAACAACCACTACAGCTGCTCCAACAACTACAGCTGCTCCAACATCAACTACAGCTGCTCCAACAACAACAACAGCTGCTCCAACAACAACAACTACCGCTGCTCCAACAACAACTACAGCTGCTCCAACAACCACTACAGCTGCTCCAACAACAACAACAGCTGCTCCAACAACAACTACAGCTGCTCCAACAACAACAACAGCTGCTTCAACAACAACTACAGCTGCTCCAACAACAACTACAGCTGCTCCAACAACCACTACAGCTGCTCCAACAACCACTACAGCTGCTCCAACAACTACAGCTGCTCCGACAACCACTACAGCTGCTCCAACAACAACAACAGCTGCTCCAACAACAACAACAGCTGCTCCAACAACAACAACTACAGCTGCTCTAACAACCACTACAGCTGCTCCAACAACAACAACAGCTGCTACAACAACAACAACAGCTGCTCAGACAACAACATCTACAGCTGCTCCAACAACATCTACAGCTGCTCCAACAACCACTACAGCTGCTCCAACAACAACAACTACAGCTGCTCCAACAACAACAACAGCTGCTCCAACAACCACTACAGCTGCTCCGACAACAACTACAGCTGCTACAACAACAACTACAGCTGCTCCAACCACAACAACAACCGTTCCAACCACAACTACAGCTGCTCCAACAACAACAACAGCTGCTCAAACAACAACTACAGCTGCTCCAACAACAACAACTACAGCTGCTCCAACAACAACAACAGCTGCTCCAACAACAACAACAGCTGCTCCAACAACCACTACAGCTGCTCCAACAACCACTACAGCTTCTCCAACAACCACTACAGCTGCTCCAACAACTACAGCTGCTCCAACAACAACTACAGCTGCTCCAACAACAACAACAGCTGCTCCAACAACAACAACTACCGCTGCTCCAACAACAACTACAGCTGCTCCAACAACCACTACAGCTGCTCCAACAACAACAACAGCTTCTCCAACAACAACTACAGCTGCTCCAACAACAACAACAGCTGCTTCAACAACAACTACAGCTGCTCCAACAACAACTACAGCTGCTCCAACAACCACTACAGCTGCTCCAACAACCACTACAGCTGCTCCAACAACTACAGCTGCTCCGACAACCACTACAGCTGCTCCAACAACAACAACAGCTGCTCCAACAACAACAACAGCTGCTCCAACAACAACAACTACAGCTGCTCTAACAACAACTACAACTGCTCCAACAACAACAACAGCTGCTACAACAACAACAACAGCTGCTCAGACAACAACATCTACAGCTGCTCCAACAACATCTACAGCTGCTCCAACAACCACTACAGCTGCTCCAACAACAACAACTACAGCTGCTCCGACAACAACAACAGCTGCTCCAACAACCACTACAGCTGCTCCGACAACAACTACAGCTGCTACAACAACAACTACAGCTGCTCCAACCACAACAACAACCGTTCCAACCACAACTACAGCTGCTCCAACAACAACAACAGCTGCTCAAACAACAACTACAGCTGCTCCAACAACAACAACTACAGCTGCTCCAACAACAACAACAGCTGCTCCAACAACAACTACAGCTGCTCCAACAACCACTACAGCTGCTCCAACAACAACAACAGCTGCTCCAACAACCACTACAGCTGCTCCAACAACAACTACAGCTGCTACAACAACAACAACAGCTGCTCCAACCACAACAACAGCCGCTCCAACCACAACTACAGCTGCTCCAACAACAACAACAGCTGCTCAAACAACAACTACAGCTGCTCCAACAACAACAACTACAGCTGCTCCAACAACAACAACAGCTGCTCCAACAACAACAACAGCTGCTCCAACAACCACTACAGCTGCTCCGACAACAACTACAGCTGCTACAACAACAACTACAGATGCTCCAACCACAACAACAACCGCTCCAACAACAACTACAGCTGCTCCAACAACAACAGCTGCTCAAACAACAACTACAGCTGCTCCAACAACAACAACTACAGCTGCTCCAACAACAACAACTACCGCTGCTCCAACAACAACTACAGCTGCCCCAACAACCACAACAGCTGCTCCAACAACAACAACAGCTGCTCCAACAACAACTACAGCTGCTCCAACAACAACAACAGCTGCTCCAACAACAACTACAGCTGCTCCAACAACAACTACAGCTGCTCTAACAACCACTACAGCTGCTCCAACAACTACAGCTGTTCCGACAACCACTACAGCCGCTCCAACAACAACAACAGCTGCTCCAACAACAACAACAGCTGCTCCAACAACAACAACTACAGCTGCTCTAACAACAACTACAACTGCTCCAACAACAACAACAGCTGCTCCAACAACAACAACAGCTGCTCCAACAACAACATCTACAGCTGCTCCAACAACATCTACAGCTGCTCCAACAACCACTACAGCTGCTCCAACAACAACAACTACAGCTGCTCCAACAACAACAACAGCTGCTCCAACAACCACTACAGCTGCTCCGACAACAACTACAGCTGCTACAACAACAACTACAGCTGCTCCAACCACAACAACAACTGCTCCAACAACCACTACAGCTGCTCTAACAACAACAACAGCTGCTCCAACAACAACTACAGCTGCTACAACAACAACTACAGCTGCTCCAACCACAACAACAGCCGCTCCAACAACAACTACAGCTGCTCCAACAACAACAACAGCTGCTCCAACAACCACTACAGCTGCTCCGACAACAACTACAGCTGCTACAACAACAACTACAGCTGCTCAAACAACAACTACAGCTGCTCCAACAACAACAACTACAGCTGCTCCAACAACAACTACAGCTGCTCCAACAACAACAACAGCTGCTCCAACAACAACAACTACCGCTGCTCCAACAACAACTACAGCTGCTCCAACAACCACTACAGCTGCTCCAACAACAACAACAGCTGCTCCAACAACAACTACAGCTGCTCCAAAAACAACAACAGCTGCTTCAACAACAACTACAGCTGCTCCAACAACAACTACAGCTGCTCCAACAACAACTACAGCTGCTCCAACAACCACTACAGCTGCTCCAACAACAACTACAGCTGCTCCAACAACTACAGCTGCTCCGACAACCACTACAGCTGCTCCAACAACAACAACAGCTGCTCCAACAACAACAAAAGCTGCTCCAACAACAACAACTACAGCTGCTCTAACAACAACTACAACTGCTCCAACAACAACAACAGCTGCTACAACAACAACAACAGCTGCTCAGACAACAACATCTACAGCTGCTCCAACAACATCTACAGCTGCTCCAACAACCACTACAGCTGCTCCAACAACAACAACTACAGCTGCTCCAACAACAACAACAGCTGCTCCAACAACCACTACAGCTGCTCCGACAACAACTACAGCTGCTACAAAAACAACTACAGCTGCTCCAACCACAATAACAACCGTTCCAACCACAACTACAGCTGCTCCAACAACAACAACAGCTGCTCAAACAACAACTACAGCTGCTCCAACAACAACAACTACAGCTGCTCCAACAACAACAACAGCTGCTCCAACAACAACTACAGCTGCTCCAACAACCACTACAGCTGCTCCGACAACAACAACAGCTGCTCCAACAACCACTACAGCTGCTCCGACAACAACTACAGCTGCTACAACAACAACAACAGCTGCTCCAACCACAACAACAGCCGCTCCAACCACAACTACAGCTGCTCCAATAACAACAACAGCTGCTCAAACAACAACTACAGCTGCTCCAACAACAACAACTACAGCTGCTCCAACAACAACAACAGCTGCTCCAACAACAACTACAGCTGCTCCAACAACAACTACAGCTGCTCCAACAACAACAACTACAGCTGCTCCAACAACAACAACAGCTGCTCCAACAACAACAACAGCTGCTCCAACAACCACTACAGCTGCTCCGACAACAACTACAGCTGCTACAACAACAACTACAGATGCTCCAACCACAACAACAGCCGCTCCAACAACAACTACAGCTGCTCCAACAACAACAACAGCTGCTCAAACAACAACTACAGCTGCTCCAACAACAACAACTACAGCTGCTCCAACAACAACAACTACCGCTGCTCCAACAACAACTACAGCTGCCCCAACAACCACAACAGCTGCTCCAACAACAACAACAGCTGCTCCAACAACAACTACAGCTGCTCCAACAACAACAACAGCTGCTCCAACAACAACTACAGTTGCTCCAACAACAACTACAGCTGCTCCAACAACCACTACAGCTGCTCCAACAACCACTACAGCTGCTCCAACAACTACAGCTGCTCCGACAACCACTACAGCTGCTCCAACAACAACAACAGCTGCTCCAACAACAACAACAGCTGCTCCAACAACAACAACTACAGCTGCTCTAACAACAACTACAACTGCTCCAACAACAACAACAGCTGCTCCAACAACAACAACAGCTGCTCCAACAACAACATCTACAGCTGCTCCAACAACATCTACAGCTGCTCCAACAACCACTACAGCTGCTCCAACAACAACAACTACAGCTGCTCCAACAACAACAACAGCTGCTCCAACAACCACTACAGCTGCTCCGACAACAACTACAGCTGCTACAACAACAACTACAGCTGCTCCAACCACAACAACAACTGCTCCAACAACCACTACAGCTGCTCTAACAACAACAACAGCTGCTCCAACAACAACTACAGCTGCTACAACAACAACTACAGCTGCTCCAACCACAACAACAGCCGCTCCAACAACAACTACTGCTGCTCCAACAACAACAACAGCTTCTCCAACAACAACAACAGCTGCTCCAACAACAACAACAGCTGCTCCAACAACAACTACAGCTGCTCAAACAACAACTACAGCTGCTCCAACAACAACAACTACAGCTGCTCCAACAACAACTACAGCTGCTCCAACAACAACAACAGCTGCTCCAACAACAACAACTACCGCTGCTCCAACAACAACTACAGCTGCTCCAACAACCACTACAGCTGCTCCAACAACAACAACAGCTGCTCCAACAACAACAACAGCTGCTCCAACAACAACAACAGCTGCTTCAACAACAACTACAGCTGCTCCAACAACAACTACAGCTGCTCCAACAACAACTACAGCTGCTCCAACAACCACTACAGCTGCTCCAACAACCACTACAGCTGCTCCAACAACTACAGCTGCTCCGACAACCACTACAGCTGCTCCAACAACAACAACAGCTGCTCCAACAACAACAACAGCTGCTCCAACAACAACAACTACAGCTGCTCTAACAACAACTACAACTGCTCCAACAACAACAACAGCTGCTACAACAACAACAACAGCTGCTCAGACAACAACATCTACAGCTGCTCCAACAACAACAACAGCTGCTCCAACAACCACTACAGCTGCTCCGACAACAACTACAGCTGCTACAACAACAACTACAGATGCTCCAACCACAACAACAGCCGCTCCATCAACAACTACAGCTGCTCCAACAACAACAACAGCTGCTCAAACAACAACTACAGCTGCTCCAACAACAACAACTACAGCTGCTCCAACAACAACAACTACCGCTGCTCCAACAACAACTACAGCTGCCCCAACAACCACAACAGCTGCTCCAACAACAACAACAGCTGCTCCAACAACAACTACAGCTGCTCCAACAACAACAACAGCTGCTCCAACAACAACTACAGTTGCTCCAACAACAACTACAGCTGCTCCAACAACCACTACAGCTGCTCCAACAACCACTACAGCTGCTCCAACAACTACAGCTGCTCCGACAACCACTACAGCTGCTCCAACAACAACAACAGCTGCTCCAACAACAACAACAGCTGCTCCAACAACAACAACTACAGCTGCTCTAACAACAACTACAACTGCTCCAACAACAACAACAGTTGCTCCAACAACAACAACAGCTGCTCCAACAACAACATCTACAGCTGCTCCAACAACATCTACAGCTGCTCCAACAACCACTACAGCTGCTCCAACAACAACAACTACAGCTGCTCCAACAACAACAACAGCTGCTCCAACAACCACTACAGCTGCTCCGACAACAACTACAGCTGCTACAACAACAACTACAGCTGCTCCAACCACAACAACAACTGCTCCAACAACCACTACAGCTGCTCTAACAACAACAACAGCTGCTCCAACAACAACTACAGCTGCTACAACAACAACTATAGCTGCTCCAACCACAACAACAGCCGCTCCAACAACAACTACAGCTGCTCCAACAACAACAACAGCTGCTCCAACAACAACAACAGCTGCTCCAACAACAACAACAGCTGCTCCAACAACAACTACAGCTGCTCAAACAACAACTACAGCTGCTCCAACAACAACAACTACAGCTGCTCCAACAACAACTACAGCTGCTCCAACAACAACAACAGCTGCTCCAACAACAACAACTACCGCTGCTCCAACAACAACTACAGCTGCTCCAACAACCACTACAGCTGCTCCAACAACAACAACAGCTGCTCCAACAACAACTACAGCTGCTCCAACAACAACAACAGCTGCTTCAACAACAACTACAGCTGCTCCAACAACAACTACAGCTGCTCCAACAACAACTACAGCTGCTCCAAAAACCACTACAGCTGCTCCAACAACCACTACAGCTGCTCCAACAACTACAGCTGCTCCGACAACCACTACAGCTGCTCCAACAACAACAACAGCTGCTCCAACAACAACAACAGCTGCTCCAACAACAACAACTACAGCTGCTCTAACAACAACTACAACTGCTCCAACAACAACAACAGCTGCTACAACAACAACAACAGCTGCTCAGACAACAACATCTACAGCTGCTCCAACAACATCTACAGCTGCTCCAACAACCACTACAGCTGCTCCAACAACAACAACTACAGCTGCTCCAACAACAACAACAGCTGCTCCAACAACCACTACAGCTGCTCCGACAACAACTACAGCTGCTACAACAACAACTACAGCTGCTCCAACCACAACAACAACCGTTCCAACCACAACTACAGCTGCTCCAACAACAACAACAGCTGCTCAAACAACAACTACAGCTGCTCCAACAACAACAACTACAGCTGCTCCAACAACAACAACAGCTGCTCCAACAACAACTACAGCTGCTCCAAAAACCACTACAGCTGCTCCGACAACAACAACAGCTGCTCCAACAACCACTACAGCTGCTCCGACAACAACTACAGCTGCTACAACAACAACAACAGCTGCTCCAACCACAACAACAGCCGCTCCAACCACAACTACAGCTGCTCCAACAACAACAACAGCTGCTCAAACAACAACTACAGCTGCTCCAACAACAACAACTACAGCTGCTCCAACAACAACAACAGCTGCTCCAACAACAACTACAGCTGCTCCAACAACTACAGCTGCTCCAACAACAACAACAGCTGCTCCAACAACCACTACAGCTGCTCCGACAACAACTACAGCTGCTACAACAACAACTACAGATGCTCCAACCACAACAACAGCCGCTCCAACAACAACTACAGCTGCTCCAACAACAACAACAGCTGCTCAAACAACAACTACAGCTGCTCCAACAACAACAACTACAGCTGCTCCAACAACAACAACTACCGCTGCTCCAACAACAACTACAGCTGCTCCAACAACCACTACAGCTGCTCCAACAACAACAACTACAGCTGCTCCAACAACAACAACTACCGCTGCTCCAACAACAACTACAGCTGCTCCAACAACCACTACAGCTGCTCCAACAACAACAACAGCTGCTCCAACAACAACTACAGCTGCTCCAACAACAACAACAGCTGCTTCAACAACAACTACAGCTGCTCCAACAACAACTACAGCTGCTCCAACAACAACTACAGCTGCTCCAACAACCACTACAGCTGCTCCAACAACTACAGCTGCTCCGACAACCACTACAGCTGCTCCAACAACAACAGCTGCTCCAACAACAACAACAGCTGCTCCAACAACAACAACTACAGCTGCTCTAACAACAACTACAACTGCTCCAACAACAACAACAGCTGCTCCAACAACAACAACAGCTGCTCCAACAACAACATCTACAGCTGCTCCAACAACATCTACAGCTGCTCCAACAACCACTACAGCTGCTCCAACAACAACAACTACAGCTGCTCCAACAACAACAACAGCTGCTCCAACAACCACTACAGCTGCTCCGACAACAACTACAGCTGCTACAACAACAACTACAGCTGCTCCAACCACAACAACAGCTGCTCCAACCACAACTACAGCTGCTCCAACAACAACAACAGCTGCTCAAACAACAACTACAGCTGCTCCAACAACAACAACTACAGCTGCTCCAACAACAACAACAGCTGCTCCAACAACTACAGCTGCTCCAACAACAACAACAGCTACTCCAACAACAACAGCTTCTCCAACAACAACAACTACAGCTGCTCTAACAACAACTACAACTGCTCCAACAACAACAACAGCTGCTCCAACCACAACAACAGCCGCTCCAACAACAACTACAGCTGCTCCAACAACAACAACAGCTGCTCCAACAACAACAACAGCTGCTCCAACAACAACAACAGCTGCTCCAACAACCACTACAGCTGCTCCGACAACAACTACAGCTGCTACAACAACAACTACAGCTGCTCCAACCACAACAACAGCCGCTCCAACCACAACTACAGCTGCTCCAACAACAACAACAGCTGCTCAAACAACAACTACAGCTGCTCCAACAACAACAACTACAGCTGCTCCAACAACAACAACAGCTGCTCCAACAACAACTACAGCTGCTCCAACAACCACTACAGCTGCTCCAACAACAACAACAGCTGCTCCAACAACCACTACAGCTGCTCCGACAACAACTACAGCTGCTACAACAACAACTACAGCTGCTCCAACCACAACAACAGCCGCTCCAACCACAACTACAGCTGCTCCAACAACAACAACAGCTGCTCAAACAACAACTACAGCTGCTCCAACAACAACAACTACAGCTGCTCCAACAACAACAACAGCTGCTCCAACAACAACTACAGCTGCTCCAACAACCACTACAGCTGCTCCAACAACCACTACAGCTGCTCCGACAACAACTACTGCTGCTCCAACAACAACTACAGCTGCTCCAACAACAACTACAGCTGCTCCGACAATAACAACAACTGCTGAGACTACTACAGCTGCTCCAACAACTACTACAGCTGCTCTAACAACAACAACAGCTGCTCCAACAACCACTACGGCTTCTCCAACGACAACTACAGCTGTTCCAACAACCACTACAGCTGTTCCAACAACAACAACAACAGCTGCTCCAACAACCACTACGGCTGCTCCAACAACAACAACAGCTGCTCCAACAACAACTACAGCTGCTCAAACAACAACTACAGCTGCTCCAACAACAACAACAGCTGCTCCAACAACAACAACAGCTGCTCCAACAACCACTACAGCTGCTCCAACAACCACTACAGCTTCTCCGACAACAACTACTGCTGCTCCAACAACAACTACAGCTGCTCCAACAACAACTACAGCTGCTCCGACAATAACAACAACTGCTGAGACAACTACAGCTGCTCCAACAACCACTACAGCTGCTCTAACAACAACAACAGCTGCTCCAACAACCACTACGGCTTCTCCAACGACAACTACAGCTGTTCCAACAACCACTACAGCTGTTCCAACAACAACAACAGCTGCTCCAACAACAACTACGGCTGCTCCAACAACAACAACAGCTGCTCCAACAACAACTACAGCTGCTCAAACAACAACTACAGCTGCTCCAACAAGAACAACTACAGCTGCTCCAACAACAACATTTACTCCAACAACAACTGCTCCAACAACATCTACAGCTGCTCCAACAACATCTACAGCTGCTCCAACAACAACAACTACAGCTGCTCCAACAACAACAACAGCCGCTCCAACAACAACTACAGCTGCTCCAACAACAACAACAGCTGCTCCAACAACAACTACAGCTGCTCCAACAACAACAGACGCTCCAACAACAACAACAGCTGCTCCAACAACAACCACAGCTGCTCAAACTACAACAACAGCTGCTCCAACAACCACTACAGCTGTTCCAACAACCACAACGACAGCTGCTCCAACAACAACTTCAGCTGCTCCAACAACTACAGCTGCTCCAACAACAACTACAGCTGCTCCAACAACAACTACAGCTACTCTAACAACAACAACAGCTGCTCCGACAACAACTACAGCTGCTCCGACAACAACTACAGCTGCTCCGACAACAACTACAGCTGCTCCAACAACAACTACAGCTACTCCGACAACAACAACAGCTGCTGAGACAACTACAGCTGCTCCAACAACAACTACAGCTGCTCAAACAACAACAACAGCTGCTCCAACAACAACAACAGCTGCTCCAACAACCACTACAGCTGCTCCGACAGCAACTACAGCTGCTCCGACAACCACTACAGCTGTTCCAACAACAACTACAGCTGCTCCAACAACCACTACAGCTGCTCCAACAACAACAACAGCTGCTCCAACAACAACTACAGCTGCTCCAACGACAACAACTACAGCTGCTCCAACTACAACCACAGCTGCTCCAACAACAACAACAGCTGCTCCAACAACCACTACGGCTTCTCCAACGACAACTACAGCTGTTCCAACGACAACAACAGCTTCTCCAACAACAACAACCACAACAGCTTCTCCAACAACAACTACAGCTGCTCAAACAACAACAACAGCTGCTCCAACAACAACTACAGCTGCTCCAACAACAACAACAGCTGCTCCAACAACCACTACAGCTGCTCCAACAACTACAGCTGCTCCGACAACAACTACAGCTGCTCCAACAACAACAACGACAGCTGCTCCAACAAGAACTACAGCTGCTCCAACAACTACAGTTGCTCCAACAACAACAACATCTGCTCCGACAACAACTACAGCTGCTCCAACAACAACTACAGCTGCTCCAATAACAACTACAGCTGCTCAAACAACAACAACAGCATCTCCAACAACTACAGCTGCTCCAACAACAACTACAGCTGCTCCAACGACAACTACAGCTGCTCAAACAACAACTACAGCTGCTCCAACAACAACAACTACAGCTGCTCCAACAACAACAACAGCTGCTCCAACAACCACAACAGCTGCTCCAACAACAACTACAGGTGCTCCAACAACCACTACAGCTGCTCCAACAACCACTACAGCTGCTCCAACAACTACAGCTGCTCCGACAACCACTACAGCTGCTCCAACAACAACAACAGCTGCTCCAACAACAACAACTACAGCTGCTCCAACAACAACAACAGCTGCTCCAACAATCACTACAGCTGCTCCAACAACAGCTACTCCAACAACAACAACAGCTGCTCCAACAACAACAACTACAGCTGCTCCAACAACAACAACTACAGCTGCTCCAACAACAACAGCTGCTCCAACAACAACTACAGCTGGTCCAACAACCACTTCAGCTATTCAAAAAACAACAACAGCTGCTCCAACAACAACAGCTACTCCGACAACCACTACCGCTGCTCCAACAACAGCTGCTCCAACAACAACTACAGCTGCTCCAACAACAACAGCTGCTCAAACAACTACAGCTGTTCCGACAACCACTACAGCTGCTCCAACAACAACAACAACAGCTGCTCCAACAACAACTACAGCTGCTCCAACAACAACTACAGCTGCTCCAACAACCACTACAGCTGCTCCAACAACAACAACAACAGCTGCTCCAACAACATCTACAGCTGCTCCAACAACAACCACAGCTGCTCCAACAACATCTACAGCTGCTCCAACAACAACTACAGCTGCTCCAACAACAACAACTACAGCTGCTCCAACAACAACAACAGCTGCTCCAACAACCACTACAGCTGCTCCAACAACAACAGCTGCTCCAATAACAACAGCTGCTCCAATAACAACAACAGCTGCTCCAACAACAACAACAGCTGCTCCAACAACTACAGCTGTTCCGACAACAACTACAGCTGCTCCAACAACTACAGCTGTTCCGACAACCACTACAGCTGCTCCAACAACCACTACAGCTTCTCCAACAACCACTTCAGCTATTCAAAAAACAACAACAGTTGCTCCGACAACAACAACAGCTGCTCCAACAACAACAGCTGCTCCAACAACTTCTCCAGCTCCTGTTTATCATGTTAATGTGCGTGTGTCCAATGAAGGTTTCACTGATGACCTCAAAGATCCCACTAGTGCTGCATACAAAGATCTTGAAAGGAGAATCATTGCGGCAGTGAGTATTCCTTAATTACTTATTGTTTTTGAAATTTTATTTTGATTTTTATTTTATTTACTTAGTTTCAGGATTTCTAAACCGTTGAAGAGAATAATTGAGATTTGAATTTATTAAAAAAAAAAAGAGTTACTTTTATTCATGATGTCTTGCCTTCCAATTTAAATTCAACAAACGCTTTTGGAAGCAAGTGAATAACCAAAACTCCTCACATCCTTTTTCCTTCTTCTTTTCAGTGTGAAATCATATACCGACAAGTGTATGGTATGAAATTTGTTACATGTTCTGTGACATTTTTTAGGTAAGAACATTTTCTTACACTGTCCTAATAATCTTCTAATCTTTTAAATTGTTGTTATTTAATTTTATAATGGAAACTTGCTGACATTGTAAATCTTGAATAATATACATCATCTATATTTCTCTTATGTGTTTTGCTTATTGTCATGTTTCTTCAGTCCTGTTTCAGCACGAGCTGACGGAGTACAAGCAAATTTGGCAATTGCCTTTAACCAGAGCACACCAACTGAAGAGCTCCCAAAAAACTCTGAGGTTGGTCAGACTTTAGCTGAAGCTGCCAATAATGACAACAATAACTTCAACGTATCTTTTACTCCCAATTCAGTTTCAGTAGAAGGTGAGTCATCATAAAATTTTTATGTAAGCATGCAATAAGTATTGTTTTGGTTTGTGCAGAAATTATTCTAAAGTTTTTCTCTAAAATATCTAAATAGCTGGTCCAGTTCCAGAGGCAACATCAACTGCGAAACCTGCAGCTACAACAGCAAAACCCACCACTGCGAAACCTGCAGCTACAACAGCAAAACCCACCACTGCAAAACCTGCAGCTACAACAGCAAAACCCACCACTGCAAAACCTGCAGCTACAACAGCGAAACCCACCACTGCAAAACCTGCAGCTACAACAGCGAAACCCACCACTGCAAAACCTGCAGCTACAACAGCAAAACCCACCACTGCAAAACCTGCAGCTACAACAGCAAAACCCACCACTGCAAAACCTGCAGCTACAACAGCTGCAGTTACAAATGTTAATGTGACTTTTAGATCTCGTCAACAAAATTTCACAAATGATTTGCTGGATCCATCATCAGCTGCTTTTAAAAATCGGTCTTCAATGATACAGACACAGGTATGTCTCAAACAAAAAATGTATGTACCAGTATTTTAAAACTTACATTTTTTTAATCATTACACAGTTTGGAAATTCAGACAAAATTGTTTAAAAAATATTTTGTGCCTGTTTCTGCAGCTTGAACCGAAGTTCCAGAGTGAATTCCCATCCTCATTCAAGTCTTTGGAAGTGAAATCCTTCAGGTACTTATCAAGAATAATCCAGCTATAATTTAACACTAGTTGCTTGATTTTATGTGATGATTTTATTTGCTTTTTTATCTGCAGGAGTGGATCAATTATTAATTCAATGGCGCTTGGATTTGACAGTGCAAATGTTCCTAATAACACTCAAATTGCAGCAGTTTTGATCAATGCAGCTCCCACTGTCACCGGCTTTGACATCGAGGGAAGCTCTATCACTGTCAATGGCATAGGTAAGCAACATTCAGAGCTGTTTTATCCAAATATTTAAACTGCACAAGTGTTTCTTTAACAAAAGTTTTCTTTTATTTTTTCCTCTTTTACAGCTTCGAGTGGAGTAAATCACAAAATCAGTCTCATCACTGCGTTCTGCCTGGTGCTCCTGTCATGGTTCCTGTCGAACCAGCAATAACATCAGTTCCGATTACTTTGTGATATTTAATGAGTACATGCCTTTTATTATTGTTTTCAAAATATGTCTAACCACCTGGTTCAATAAATTATTGCTGTATTAGCTATACTATTTTATTATTCTTTCTCTGGAAAATAACTGCACCTTGATATTCTAACACGGCGATTTTTGATCCCATTTCCAGATCTCTCTTAAGTCTTGTCTGACAAACAAGTAAAAGCAGCCACACTAACAAGTCAAATTGGACAACTATCTCTTTTAAACTGTAGTAGCTTTATTTTGAACAAGCAGACATAAAGCTCTTAGTTAACGGCATGGACTTCAAGAGAGGACCAGATTCTTCCAATAAAGTAGGGAAAATAAGATTCAAGGTTTGCTCTTGAGTAATGAAGGAAACATCATATGTGTATAAATAGTTAGCTGCACACTGATCTTACTTAATGTACTGTATTGAATACTTTAAAGGGAGTAATATTTAAAAAAAAAAACTTCTTATTTATATAAACTGTATTTATGTAATCCTACTGTATTCTGTGAGACTTTTTTGTTGTTTGTACAGTACCTGTTAAAAACTTTACAATGATCAGAATACAAAATCTTTGAGGAACTCAAACTGTCTCTGGTGTGATGTTTTCTGATTTTGGTCTGCTAAGAGAGAGTAGTATCAGAATAGGAAGCTCTGTGAGAGAATGCCTTGTCCTACAGCCACAAAGTCATGAGTGGCTGTAGGACGCGATTAAACACAGAATGACTATATTTGACCATTGCGTAACAGCAAGCTTGTGGGTTTGATTATGACGGGTGCACGATGATTTCCCCCAAAATACAATAATTTTGTGTCGCTGGCACAATAATTCTACATTTCTTATCTGGTAACACTGTCCTTTATAATTAAATATCATTACAAATGATAACCACTTGTGATGCTGTAAGAAAATTAAAGTCTTGAAAAAAATTCCTATATGGTTGCTCATTAAAGAAGGTTGAAGTTAACTGCATCAATTTTAGATTTTTGTTACTTCTGAAATATACAGAGGTTTTTGGTTGTAATTTTGTTTTTATTTTTGTTTTGGGGTACATGACAAGACTACACACTTGATGTGAAATGCAAGATAGCGAGCCAACTCTTCACAATATTTCTAATAACAGGAAGTGTAACTTACTTGAAGTGCTTTTGGGAAGACAATTTAAGACTGAACCGATTTTGAAAGAATCACTTTTTTAACCAGGTCGAAATTAAAAGTATGAGAACTGAAATTAGGATAAATTTTAAAATGTAAAATGGTTAATATTCATATTATTTGAACCTGAATCAGGTTTCCAAAGCTTTATTTTTATTTGCAAATTATGACTTAATTTCTAACTAAGCAGGATAAATGAATCAACTCGGGAATATAACTGCACTCAAAAAAAAGGTAACACTTTGAACCTGGAACAAGCTAGATTATCGCAGACCCATTGAATTTAACTTAAATCTAGAGTAATAGCAAGAAAAGACTAACTATGGCTGCTGTCAATGATGGTACCATTTCAAAGCCTCTTCTAAATAGGTTAAGGTTAAACCAATGTTTTTTTACTTATGGCCAAGAGGAATGCACCTAATGCAGCCTTTGCTGCCAATTTCAAACAAGATGGTGAGCTCTAAAGCCAAGTAATAGGTAGGTTAAACATTAACATTTGGTTTTCAGGCCAGCAGAACAGCTTTTGACTTAAGATGTTGGGGGGAAAGGCAGCTTGACACTTGAACTGTATTTAAACTGAACGGTTTACAATTCTACAATTCTACAACTTCATTTAGTAGATGCTTTTTTCCAAAGCAACATACAACACAAGCAAGAATATCATTCAGCATTCAGCAACATTCAAAATTCAGTGCTTTTATTTGTTAAGAGCTCAGTCTGAGACCTTCTGATTCATTGGACCCCTGAGGACAAAGAGGAGAAGGGTCAGATTAAGTGCCAAAGTGTTCCCTGAACAGGTGAGTCTTCAGACATCTCTTAAAAGTAGAAAGGGACTCCGAGGATCGTATGGAGTTTGGTAATTGATTCCACCATTTGAGAGCAACAGTGGAGATGAATCTGGCTAGAGATTTAGAGCCAGGCTGGGCTAGGAGCACCAGGTGTCTCTCACAGGCAAAGCGTAGCGGGCAAGAAGGAGTGTAGACCTGGATGAGGGACTCTAGGTAGGAAGGAGCTCTTGTCACTGTTTTGTAAGCTAGAAGAGCTTTGAATTTGATTCGAGCTACCACTGGAAGCCAGTGAAGAGAGATTAACAGCGGGGTAATGTGTGCTGTTTTGGGCTGGTTACAGATAAGATGTGCTGCTGCATTCTGGATCATCTGCAGAGGTTTGAATGCAGACACAGGGAGACCTGCTAGAAGTGAGTTGCAGTGGTCAATGTGTGAAATCACAAGAGCCTGTACCAGGAGCTGTGTGGCCTGTTGTGTCAGATATGGTCTGATTCTCCTGATGTTATAGAGGGCATATCAACAGGACGGAGCAACTGAGGCCATATGAACCTTAAAGGTCAGCTGGTCGTCAATCATGACACCCAGATTTCTGGTAGAGTTTGTGGGCACAAGTTGATTTGATTCAAGCATGACACTGATGTGTGGTTGAGCAGAGGGACAAGCTGGAAAAACAATGAGCTCAGTTTTGGACAGATTGAGCTTAAGGTGCCATTCCTTCATCCAAGTGGAGATATTAGCCAGACACACTGATATCTGAGCTGAGACAGTTGTGTCTTCAGATGGAAAAGACATGAAAAGCTGAGTGTTGTTAGCATAGCAGTGGTAAGAAGAAGCCATGTGAGCGGATCACTGCACCAAGTGAGTTGGTGTATAAGGAGAAGAGGAGGGGACCAAGCACTGACCCTGGGGTACCCCTGTCAATAAGCCATGAGATTCAGACACTTCTGGCCATGACACTCTAGTCTAGTTTAGTTATGGAATGCTACTTGTGTTAGCATGTGAACCTAGTTAACGGTTTTCCAGCAGTGGTGGAGTTAAGAGGCAGAGACCACATCTCTTTTGTTCAGCTTCTCTACACTGGCTCCTGAAGGAAATCTTAAGCTGTGTTGACTATATGTTTGTGCATTAATAAATAATTATTGTGCTCATTGCAGTCCTGTATTAATGTGTGTATTTACAGAAGGCTGAAAGCTCCTGGAAGGCTACAGATCATCCAGTATGACGGAAGAATCAACACAACCAATATGAAGGGTTTTGCGTGAAGCTTTAATAAGTGTTTAATCTTGTTTACCCATGTGTGTAACATATAAAGGAGTTATAAAACTGTTGACTTTGCAGCTACAAGGGAAGGAAGTCTGTGTGAGAATGTGTGCAAGTTAATGTGAGAGATAGGAATCCAGCTGCAGACCTTGAGCTGAAGGGTGTAAAACTGTTTGAATTCATGGAGCAGTATGGGCCTGGGACCAGATAACATTCTTGGAGGAGAAAGGATAAACGTGAAATGTTTGAGTTTGCACTAAACACTTCCTTTTAGGTAACAGCGAAAGGCGCTGACAGTGAGGGGAAACATCCTTAGCCCAGTCTGCACCCGTAGACAACACCCAAGAGATAGATGACTATTGTATTAGATAGTACTTACATACTTTTCCCTCGCTTTGGATGAGTCAACTGACGTAAGCCATTTATCCCAGTTCAGCGTGATTGCAAGGTATGTTGCCGGTGACACACTGCGTGAGGAAAGTCTTGCTGTTTTGCCAATGAAAGGGTCAACAAGAGGAGAGGATTTATTCAAGGCTTTCATTTCGCTTTTTGGGAAAAACAGAGGATTTGTAGCGCGTCTTCATCAACATGAAAATAGACCCGTCCTAAGTCTTCACTGCATTCTACATCAGGAGGCGCTTTGTGCTCATATGTGTGGCAAACAGCTTGGTGAGGTGATATCACTGGTCATTCAGGTGGTCAACTTTATTGTTGCCCAAGCTTTAAATGATCGCAAGTTTAAAGCACTGCTGGATGAAGTTGGGAATAATTATCCCGGTCTGCTTTTGCACAGCAATGTGCGTTGGTTATCAAGAGGGAAGGTGCTCAGCCGTTTTGCAGCTTGCCTGAGTGAAATCCGGACTTTTCTTGAAATGAAAGATGTCAAGCATCCTGAGCTAGCTAACACTGAGTGGCTCATGAAGTTTTACTATCTTGTGGACGTGACTGGAAACCTAAACCAGCTCAATGTGAAAATGCAAGGCATTGGAAATACAGTCTTATCCCTTCAACAAGCAGTGTTTGCATTTGAAAACAAGCTGGAACTTTTTATTGTGGATATTGAAACAGGCCGTTTGCCTGAGAGAATTTAAAGATGCCTGCACAGCAAATGACCCTGTTCAACATTTTGTCACATCTAATCTCCTGCAGTCATTTAAAGCACACTTTGGAGAAATTCGTAAGCACACTTGTCTTTTTAAGTTCATCACTCATCCACACGAGTGTGCAGTGGACGAAGCGGACATGAGTTACATCCCTGGTGTCTCCATCAGAGATTTTGAGCGAGAAGTTGCTGACCTGAAGGCTTCAGACATGTGGGTGAATAAATTCAAGTCTGTGAATGGCTTTCCGTTCTTCACTACTCGCATTAATGGTGAGAAGTATTTTTATTTATTATTGGTTAGTTTCTATATAATAACGTTATCTTACTTAAAAATACATGCATTTAGTTGTATTCAGTGTTAAAAAATATTATCTCACAGAAATTTATTTTAAAATGTGTGGCTTTCATGGCTCTCTAAGCCAAAAAGGTTCCCGACCCCTGCCCTATCAGAAGCGCTATGCTGGATCCTATATAAGACTTACAAACTCCTCTTTGTCTTGCATCTTCTGGATGATTTTCTTGTAGTTGACTTTCTCTCTGCCCCTCCATCCCACAGCATCTCCACAGTTAAAACCCTCTTTTACGAGTTAGGTGTGCCCATTTCAGAAGAAAAAACTCTGGGTCCCTCCACTCGCTTGGAATTCTTTGGCATAATTAGCGACTGTGTACTCATGCAGGCATCGCTGCCCCAGGACAAGTTGAGTCGTATTAGAGAAGCTATTAGATCTTTCTCTACCTCTGCTGTACTCTCAAAACGGGATCACTTGTCTCTTTTAGGGCACCTTAACTTTGCTATGTGCATCATCCCTCATGGACGCTCATTCGTATCTTGCTTGCTGGCTTTGGCTAACTCAGTCCAAAATCTAAAAGATATGGTGGTTTTAGATGAAGGCTTTCGTTCAGATCTGCGCTTTTGGTCTTTGCTTTGCGATGAATCGAATGGCATTTCCTTCTTTGATAATGATGTTGCTGAGTCTTCAGATTCTCTCCATTTTAATACTGACACTGCTGCATCCGTTGGTATTGGGGGATTCTATAATAATGAATGGTTCGAAGATGTTTTGCCAGCTGAAATGCAGTCTCTCCAGGATTTTAAATCCACTGCTCTTTACAAGCTTTACCCAACAGCCATTGCTGGCTTACTATGTGGTAGCCACTGGTCCAGGAAGCAAATCACAATGTTTTGCAATAATGCAGCTACCTTTGAAATCAATAAAGACCACTCAAAAATATCAATAACGTCCTGTCCTGTGCCTCTGATTATATTAGACTGTGTCTAGCACAAAGCACAATTAAAGCTTATGATTCAGCTTGGTTTAACTTTTATACCTTTTGTGCCAGTCTTTGCCTTAGCCCTTTACCAATAAATATACTTATCTGTGCATTCATTGTATTTTTATTTAAATCCAGCAATCTACAAATGCAAAGTATCAAGGTCATGCTAGCAGGGATTCAATTTCACATTCAATGCCAAGACCCAGCATCCCAGTGCCGTCTTGGGAATCCTTCTATTCAGTTGCTCCTTAATGGCCTTAAAAAGGCACATCCTGCAAGCAATAATAAAAGAATGCCTCTCAAAATATATCTATAGTACACAAGTTGGTAATGAAATTAAGACAAGGTTGTTTTACACCTTATATTGATTACTTATTAGAAGCAGTTCCCTTGATGGCATTTTTTGGTTTTCTCAGGTGTGGCAAATACACAAACAGGTCTCTCTCTTTTTATCCACAGGCAGACATGACCTCACCTTTTCTGATTTGAACATAGAAGAGCACCCGTATTCCTTATTTGTTGAACACTCTAAAACTGACAGATCTTGCCAGGAAACTCATTTTATTATTGCCAAATCTAATAACACCTTTTGTCCTTTCTTTTCCACGATGAAATATCTGCAATTTCAGCCCCCTACCCTACAAACATTGCCCCTGTACATCATCGAAATCTTGGTTCTCATCAAAGCTGCGTGTTCTCTACCTGTGCTGCAGCCTTCCACCCAGACACTACTCCCCTCACTCCCTGAGAATCAGTGCGGCTACAACCACAGCTCTTCATCTGCCTACCTCTACACTAAAACCCCTGGGTTGCTGGTCGTCTTCTGTATTTCAACGCTATGTCAGTCTTCACAAGAAAGAGATCCCCATGAGTTCCTGCATCTAATGTATTAAAGAATTACTTTGCTGCTAATTCTTGAAGTTATACCTGACAGAAATTGTTTCCCCTGGCCGTGGGAGCGCATATGCATTCGGTGAAGGTGGAGCAACAAAAGTGCACTTGATTTCATCACAGTAAATTTAAACGAACAAATATTACATGATTTAACTCAATGTTTTGCTGTTGTATTTATCTACAAGGTTTTGCGACATGACCCACCTTCAAAATAAACGCTTTGAATCTTTTGTACATCGTAACATCATGCTGAATGGGAAAAAGGCAATATTTTCCTCATGTGATTTCACATATAACACGTTGTAATTCAAGTCCTTTTTGTGGTTTGCTGGATAAAATAAACGTAAAAATCCATTATCAAGATGACTGTGATTGTTGTCTGGCTTTGATTAAGTCTACAACTAAACAAAAATAACCTAAACATCCACTTCTAGGCATGTAATGGTACGGTTCTCAGTTTTGAAGCTTTGGTTGGGTGCATTTTCGGAGCTTCTGTCAGCGCGCAGAGCTGTCTGAGCCACAGAGATATTTCCTCTTCAGTATTCCTTATTATGAATAAGCGGTCTTATAGTATCCAATAATACAGCACCTCATTTATTTGATATATAAGTTGCACCTGACTATAAGTTGCAGGACCAGCTAAACCAGGGGTCCCCAAACTTTTTCTTGTGAGGACCACATAACTTTTCCCTTCTCTAAAGGGGGGCCGGGGTAAGTTTGTGACAGAAAAAGTGTGACGATCGCAGGGGTGCCTAAAGGTAAACATTTATTGTTTTCCAGAAAGCCACACATAAACAAATATTAATAACCCTTTCCGGGATCTTCACAGAAAAAAAGTCAGGAAATAAATAATAACACTGTTAATGAAATAAATAACACTGATAGGGGCACAGACTGCAGAAGGGTGAAATAGAATGTCACGTTCTATGTAGGGCTGGGTATCAATCAAAAATTTTTGATACCTGTAGCGATACTGATACCGTCGCTTTGATACCGGTTCCTGAACCATACTTTTTTCCGATAGCAATTTTTATATCAGTTCTAACAAAAAGAACATTTCATTACATGTTATGGTACAAATCTTGAGTTTTATTTTCCATCTACTTCTAATTTTCTACTCTTAACAGTTTTCCTACATAAAAAAAATGTTTGCCAGTGCAAAATAACAGGTGCAACAAGTGACAGGTCAGTTTATACTGAGTACACTGTAAATGTGTTAATAACTATTAATGAACTTTCTTATGTTGATTCTTGTTTATTTTATGATAAAATAAAAACCCTCCTCCTTTATCCGGGCTTTTGACCGGCACAGGTGACCGCAAAGAAACAAACATTCGCGCAATTCATTTGCACGCAGTCGTCTGCTCTGGCTGCAGCTTGGAGTGTCTGCTGTGAGTGCAGAAGTCTGTGTTTGGAGTGGGGAGGGGCTCAGCGCCCGCTGCTCGTTGAGAAGCAGCGGTTCAAGATCAAAACATACTTTCACTCTGTCCCCAGATGACAGAAAAGTCACTGGATTTATCGCTTTTTAGAAGAAAAAAAAAAGTCGCTAGAGGGGTCTGAAAGTCACTAAATATAGCGACAGAGACGCTAATTTGGCAACACCTTCCTGCATACCACAACCACGTGTAACGTTACAGCAAATCACCGGCGGCATTATTAACCCTTTAGGGACTGAAACTTGACACCAAAAATAAAATCATAATGCATCTCTGGTATTGTTCAGGGGGCCGGGCCAAATGTGGAGGCAGGCCGTATCCGGCCCGAGGGCCATAGTTTGGGGACCACTGAGCTAAACTATGAAAAATGCAACTTAGAGTCAGAAAAATACCGGACCCATCGGTCTGCGTGCGGAGGGCCCTGTACCGAAACAGTCCAGTCCAAGTACATGTACCGTTACACCCCTATCTACTTCCATTTATAAATTCTGTTATGGCCCCTCATCTAAGCCTCAACAAATAAAACTAATATACATTAACAAATACATCATGGATATTTTGAACATGTCTTAAGATTTAAAAAAAAAAAAAAGCTTAATGTCATTGACAGGTTCATCTCTAATTATTGTTTCCTCTAGAAATAAATATACAGTGATGAATGACTGAAAAAATGAATATATTATGTTTGTTAATTATGTTTATGTTGTTTAATTGACCTTAAAATCCTACCCCTGTTGGTATCAGGATAATGCCGTTTTTCTGGATCAAAGTTGTCCAAATCCTGCTGAAAAGTTTTGAACAAGACAAGCTGAAGGTCTGAGTCAGATTAAAACTAGGATTGGGTTACGTATTTTAATCTGAATTCAGAATCCTTCTGTAGCTTCTGAACAACCCATTATAAAAATTTGCATTCAAACAGATAACCAAAGTAAATCAGATCTTAGGAATTGAGACTTTTATTGGGTAAACTTATGATCCTCATATCTTCTTAACCCCTAAGTTATAAAAAAAAACAAAAAACAAACAAAAAAAGATCACCGTCTGTACTGTGTTTGTTGATAGACAGATGAAGTACTTAGACCCAAGTCATTTTTTACCAGGCTATAAAGATATTTAATAAAGCTAGAAATCTTGCCTTTTTTGCTTACGGTATATTTGGTTTCCGGTCTTTCTGCTGCCAGCCTCAAGTGGAGTTGTTTTCATTTCCATGTGGCTTCACTGCTTACAGCCAGAGCTTGTCACTTGGTTTTCAGCGGTATTTCATCATGAAAACAAAATCAAGGTTAGATCTGACAGTTTATGAAATGTTACTTTTTTATGTGATCACAATGTCGGCCAGAAAGTTATGAGGAAGTGAAACTCAGATGGCTTTATACTCGTTCAGCCTGTTTAATCTCATTGTTTTGCACTTTTACTGTAATGAACATGTAATGTCATTTCACACCAAAAATTCCAAATATAATTTGCAATATACCATCGAAATGTTTGAATATCCAACTCTATGCAAATATATTGATCTTTCTTCTACTTACATGAGTGATATATCAGAGCTCTTATTTGAATTGTTTGTCATAACTTACTGTCACACCGGTTTAGCCTCTTTCAACATAAAGTGGAATGCATCAGTAGCTTCATAGGACAAAAGAAGGGAGTATGCCACAATATTGTGCCAAGAAATAGCCCGTATAACAGCATTGCAGAAATGTTCATCATGTAGATGACACGTAATCAGCGCCCCATTTCTTTCCAAGATATAAAGCTGTGAGCAGATAAAGGCTGTCAGATAAGGTGAGAGGTCTGATAATCACTTCGTATTTGGAGAGGATTCGATTAAATTTTTCTACAATCATCAAAACCAAAATCAGATAACAAGGGACTGGAAATAACTTGTCCCATTTCATCTTTTCTTTTCATCAATTATTTTAAAGTAAGTACTTTTTGTTCTTATGTTTTTGCACATTTATGAAATATCTTTGTTTCAAGAAATGTTAAATCATTTTTACCCAGCTACAGTTCACAGGTGTTTATCACATACAACCATATGTTAAAACTGATTTGTAGTAATTATACTTTGCCTTTTGCCTGCATTATAAAATAGCTTCACACCAGCGTCTTTATATTAAATTCGGTCTAATCACTAAAGACTATTGCAAACATAGGATCAATAAATACAAATTGTAAAACTACATAAAAACAAGACCTGTTTTAGAACAAATCTTTCTGAAAGATGTTAGAGGCAAGCTAGTAGCAACTCTCTGCTGTTGGGGATAAATGCTTTGTTCAATGATATTGTCCTTTAATTGTTTGTCGCTTTTAAGTGTGTACTAAACTACACCAAAATGATTGTAGACTGATAGCAATTTGTCCTGTGAAGCACTTTCCATGGGAATCAACCCTCCAGTTAATAGAATAGAATAGAATAGAATAGAATAGAATAGAATAGAATTACTTTATTAATCCCTGAAGGGAAATTCAGGAATAGAATCAGAATAGAATCATTTTTACTGATCCTCTGTGAGGGAAAATTTTGGTGTTGCAGCAGCAGCTCTGTCTGCTGCTTCTTCTTGTTCTTTTGTGTTACTGTCAAATGTCTGCACCTCCACTCCCTGCTGCTGTAAGGACTCAGTTAATTTCTATTAACATAGAAATCATGAGCAGGGACACGGCAGAACATTTTAAAAATTTGCTGTCAAAACAAGCTGCTGTAATGCCTCTTCAAGTATTACCAGCTTTATCTTCATACAGTCTCACACAACTGGAAATAGTGGGCCAGTATGTTTCAAGTCCCGGCGTCTTAGGGTTCCAGACGATCTATTATTTCATAAACTTGCATCGGTGCACAATTCTTTGACACAGGCAGTCACTGTGCAGCACATCGTTTGAGTGAAGTAACCAGACTCTGTACCTTTAATCCTTTATGTAGAGAGTGAATTTGTTATTGAACCAAATCTAAAATCTAACATTGGAACTAAGTTATGAAGTAAAAAAGGGAATTCACACAGAATTAGGTAGAAAAAAAGTTTTTAAAAGGTAATTGAAAGAAATTCTTTATTACAGATGAAGAGAAAATGTGATAGACTTAAAACTTGAAACTAAATATTTTTGTTTCTGTGTTCATTTGGCTCTTGGTGAGCAGAATTAAATCCTATTTAGAGAATTGAACACCTGGGCAAAAATACATAAAAACTTGTTTCATTTTTTGTTTCCATAACAGGAAGTCAATTTAATTTGTTAAACACTGCATATTAAATTATATTTGATTGGTAAAATGTTTAAACACAATAATTTATTAATTTTTAAAACCTGTTACATTGATTTTAATGTCATTAACCCTTTTAATATTAAACATGTTGGAGATGAGGATTAAAGAGATGAACAAAGTGACAAGTAAGGATACACGATGCCTCAAAATATATCAGTGCTTTATTAAATTGATTAACTGACAGAATAAAGTGATGTTTCAATAAAATATCAAAAAAGTAAAGATAAGATAAAAATGTATTGATTGAAGTAAATGAATATATAATTTACTTGTCAATAATGGTATTAATTGTGTTCTCTATCTGAAAATTTTCATTAAAGTTTATTCACAGAAGTGTTATCAATAAATTGGAAGGAAACCATGAAGGGTTTTTGTAATACTCTGCTGTGATAAAGTTTATAAATTATTTATACTATCTTTTGAATAGACCTGATGGAAACCATAATGGCTGTGAGAAAAAGCATATCCCTTCTACTGATTCTGTCAGGTAAGCAATGATAAATATTTCAAAAAGAAAGGTTCTAAAATAAGAGCTCAGGTTTAAGACATGTCATTCTTAAACATTGAATAAAAATCATTGATAAAAAGAAAGTAAACTGTCAAAGCAAGTGAAAAAAACAAGTGTTGAAAGCTGTAAAAGAAGACTTACACTTTTTCTATTATTTCTCTTAAAAAATTATATTTAAAAAACTGATGTAAAAATAAAAGTTGCCTCAACAACATCTGCTGCAACGACAAGTGCTCCAACAACAACAACAGCTGCTCTGACAACTAAAGCTGCACCGACAACTACAGCTGCTCCGACAACAGCTGCTCCAACAACAACAGCTGCTCCGAAAACTACAGCTTCTCCGACAACTACAGCTGCTCTGACAACTAAAGCTGCTCCGACAACTAAAGCTGCACCGACAACTACAGCTGCTCCGACAACCACTACAGCTGCTCCAACAACAGCTGCTCCAACAACAACAGCTGCTCCGAAAACTACAGCTGCTCCGAAAACTACAGCTGCTCTGACAACTAAAGCTGCTCCGACAACTAAAGCTGCTCCGACAACTAAAGCTGCTCCAACAACAACAGCTGCTCCAACAACTACAGCTGCTCCGAAAACTACAGCTGCTCCGACAACTACAGCTGCTCCGACAACCACTACAGCTGCTCCAACAACCACTACAGCTGCTCCGAAAACTACAGCTGCTCCAACAACTACAGCTGCTCCGAAAACTACAGCTGCTCCAACAACTACAGCTGCTCCGAAAACTACAGCTGCTCCGAAAACTACAGCTGCTCCAACAACTACAGCTGCTCCGAAAACTACAGCTGCTCCGACAACCACTACAGCTGCTCCAACAGCTGCTCCAACAACAACAGCTGCTCCAAAAACTACAGCTGCTCCGAAAACTACAGCTGCTCCAACAACTACAGCTGCTCCGAAAACTACAGCTGCTCCGACAACTACAGCTGCTCCGACAACCACTACAGCTGCTCCGACAACCACTACAGCTTCTCCAAAAACTACAGCTGCTCCGACAACTACAGCTGCTCCGAAAACTACAGCTTCTCCGACAACCACTACAGCTGCTCCGACAACCACTACAGCTTCTCCAAAAACTACAGCTGCTCCGACAACTACAGCTGCTCCGACAACCACTAAAGCTGCTCCAACAACTACAGCTTCTCCAAAAACAACAACGGCTCCAAAAACTACAGCTGCTCCGACAACTACAGCTGCTCCAACAACAACAGCTGCTCCGAAAACTAAAGCTGCACCGACAACTACAGCTGCTCCTACAACTACTACAGCTGCTCCAACAACAGCTGCTCCAACAACAACAGCTGCTCCGAAAACTACAGCTGCTCCGAAAACTACAGCTGCTCCGAAAACTACAGCAGCTCCAACAACTACAGCTGCTCCGACAACTAAAGCTGCTCCAACAACAACAGCTGCTCCAACAACTACAGCTGCTCCGAAAACTACAGCTGCTCCGACAACCACTACAGCTGCTCCGACAACCACTACAGCTGCTCCGACAACCACTACAGCTTCTCCAAAAACTACAGCTGCTCCGACAACTACAGCTGCTCCGAAAACTACAGCTTCTCTGACAACTACAGCTGCTCCGAAAACTACAGCTGCTCCGAAAACTACAGCTGCTCCAACAACTACAGCTGCTCCGAAAACTACAGCTGCTCCGACAACCACTACAGCTGCTCCAACAACAGCTGCTCCAACAACAACAGCTGCTCCAAAAACTACAGCTGCTCCGAAAACTACAGCTGCTCCGAAAACTACAGCTGCTCCAACAACTACAGCTGCTCCGAAAACTACAGCTGCTCCGACAACTACAGCTGCTCCGACAACCACTACAGCTGCTCCGACAACCACTACAGCTTCTCCAAAAACTACAGCTGCTCCGACAACTACAGCTGCTCCGAAAACTACAGCTTCTCCGACAACCACTACAGCTGCTCCGACAACCACTACAGCTTCTCCAAAAACTACAGCTGCTCCGACAACTACAGCTGCTCCGAAAACTACAGCTTCTCTGACAACCACTACAGCTTCTCCAACAACAACAGCTGCTCCGAAAACTACAGCTGCTCCGACAACCACTACAGCTGCTCCAACAACAACTACAGCAGCTCCAACAACGACAGCTGCTCCAAAAACAACTACAGCTGTTCCAACAACCACTACAGCTGCTCCAACAACAACTACAGCTGCTCCAACAACGACAGCTGCTCCAAAACCCACAACAGATGCTCCAACAACAACAACAGCTTCTCCAACAACCACTACAGCTTCTCCAAAACCCACAACAGATGCTCCAACAACAAAAACAGCTTCTCCAACAACCACGACAGCTGCTCCCACAACCACTACAGCTGCTCCAACAACAACAACAACTGCTGCTCCAACAACTACAGCTGCTCCCTCAACAACAACAGTTGCTCACACAACAACTACAGCTGCTCCAACAACAACTACAGCTGCTCCAACAACCACTATAGTTGCTCCAACAACAACAACAGCTGCTCCAACAACAACTACAGCTGCTCAATCAACCACTACAGCTGCTCCAACAACAACAACAGCTGCTCGATCAACCACTACAGCTGCTCCAACAACAACAACAGCTGCTCCAAAAAAAACTACAGCTGCTCCAACAACAACAACAGCTGCTCCAACAACCACTACAGCTGCTTCAAAAACCACTACAGATGCTCCAACAACAACAACAGCTGCTCCAAAAACCACTACAGATGCTCCAACAACATCTACAGCTGCTCCAACAACCACTACAGCTGCTCCAACAACCACTACAGCTGCTCCAACAACAACAACAGTTTCTCCAACAACAACTACAGCGGTTCGATCAACCACTACAGCTGCTCCAAAAACCACAACAGCTGCTCCAACAACCACTACAGCTGCTCCAACAACAACAACAGCTTCTCCAACAACAACTGCTGCTCCAACAACCACTACAGCTGCTCCAACAACAACTACAGCAGCTCCAACAACCACTCCTGCTGCTCAAACAACAACAACAGTTTCTCCAACAACAACTACAGCTGCTCCAACAACAGTAGCTGCTCCAACAACAACTACAGCTGTTCCAACAACCACTACAGCTGCTCCAACAACGACAGCTGCTCCAACAACAACAACAGCTGCTCCAACAACATCTACAGCTGCTCCAACAACAACTACAGCTGCTCGATCAACCACTACAGCTGCTCCAACAACAACTACAGCTGCTCCAAAAACCACAACAGCTGCTCCAACAACCACTAGAGCTACTCCAACAACCACTACAGCTGCTCGATCAACCACTACAGCTGCTCCAACAACAACAACAGCTGCTCCAAAAACAACAACTGCTCCATCAACATCTACAGCTGCTCCAACAACCACTACAGCTGCTCCAACAACCACTACAACTGCTCCGACAACAACAACAACAGCTGCTCCGACAACCACTACAGCTGCTCCGACAACCACTGCAGCAGCTCCAACAACTACAGCTGCCATGACAACCACTACAGCTGCTCCAACAACCACTACAGCTGCTCCAACAACAACTACAGCTGCTCCGACAACAACAACAGCTGCTCCGAAAACCACTACAGCTGCTCCAATAACATCTACAACAGCTCCAACAACCACTACAGCTGCTCCGAAAACCACTACAGCTGCTCCAATAACATCTACAACAGCTCCAACAACCACTACAGCTGCTCCAACAACAACGACAGCTGTTCCAACAACCACTACAGCTGCTCCAACAACCACTACAGCAGCTCCAACAACAACTACAGCTGCTCCAACAACCACTACAGCTGCTCCGACAACCACGACAGCTGCTCCAACGACATCTACAGCTGCTCCAACAACCACTACAGCTACTCCGACAACTACATCTGCTCCAACAACCACTACAGCTGCTCCAACAACAACAACAGCTGCTCCAACAACCACTACCACTGCTCCAACAATAACTACAGCTGCTCCAACGACAACAACAGCTGCTCCAACAACATCTACAACTGCTCCAACAACAACAACAGCTGTTCCAACAACCACTACAGCTGCTCCAACAAAAACAACAGCTGCTCCAACAACCACTACAGCTGCTCCAACAACCACTACAGCTGCTCCAACAACAACAACAGCTGCTCCAACAACAACAACAGCTGCTCCAACAACCACTACAGCTGCTCCAACAACAACAACAGCTGCTCCAACAACATCTACAGCTGCTCCAACAACAACTACAGCTGCTCCAACAACAACAACAGCTGCTCCAACAACCACTACAGCAGCTCCAACAACAACTACAGCTGCTCCAACAACAACAACAGCTGCTCCAACAACCACTACAGCTGCTCCAACAACAACAACAGCTGCTCCAACAACCACTACAGCTGCTCCAACAACAAGTACAGCTGCTCCAACAACCACTACAGCTGCTCCAACAACCACTACAGCTGCTCCAACAACCACTACCACTGCTCCAACAACAACTACAACTGCTCCAACGACAACAACAGCTGCTCCAACAACCACTACAGCTGCTCCAACAACAACACCTGCTCCAACAACATCTACAGCTGCTCCAACAACAACAACAGCTGTTCCAACAACCACAACAGCTGCTCCAACAACCACTACAGCTGCTCCAACAACAACAACAGCTGCTCCAACAACCACTACAGCTGCTCCAACAACCACTACAGCAGCTCCAACAACAACTACAGCTGCTCCAACAACAACAACAGCTGCTCCAACAACCACTACAGCTGCTCCAATAACAACTACAGCTGCTCCAACAACCACTACAGCTGCTCCAACAACAACAACAGCTGCTCCAACAATAACAACAGCTGCTCCAACAACCACAACAGCTGCTCCAACAACCACTACAGCTGCTCCAACAACAACAACAGCTGCTCCAACAACCACTACAGCTGCTCCAACAACCACTACAGCAGCTCCAACAACAACTACAGCTGCTCCATCAACAACAACAGCTGCTCCGACAACCACTACAGCAGCTCCGACAACAACAAAAGCTGCTCCAACAACAACTACAGCAGCTCCGACAACAACTACAGCTGCCCTGACAACCACTACAGCTGCTCCAACAACCACTACAGCTGCTCCAACAACATCTACAGCTGCTCCAACAACCACTACAGCTGCTCCGACAACCACTACAGCTGCTCCGACAACCACAACAGCTGCTCCAACAACAACAACAGCTGCTCCAACAACCACTACAGCTGCTCTGACAACCACTACAGCTGCTCAAACAACCACTACAGCTGCTCAAACAACCACTACAGCTTCTCCAACAACAACAACAGCTCCTCCAACAACAACAACTACAGCTGCTCCAACAACAACTGTTGCTCCAACAACAACTACATCTGCAACTACAACAACAACATCTGCTCCAACAACCACTACAGCTGCTCCAACAACAACAAAACCAGCTGCTCCAACAACAACTACAGCTGCTCCAACAACCACTACGGCTGCTCCAACAACCACTACAGCTGCTCCAACAACATCTACAGCTGCTCCAACAACCACAACAATTGCTCCAACAACAACTACAGCTGCTCCAACAACATCTACAGCTGCTCCAACAACCACTACGGCTCCTCCAACAACAACGACAGCTGCTCCAACAACCACAACAGCTGCTCCAAAAACCACTACAGCAGCTCCAACAACAACTACAGCTGCTCCAACAACAACAACAGCTGCTCCAACAACCACTACAGCTGCTCCAACAACCACTACAGCTGCTCCAATAACAACTACAGCTGCTCCAACAACAACAACAGCTGCTCCAACAACAACAACAGCTGCTCCAACAACTTCTACAGCTGCTCCAAAAACCACTTCAGCTGCTTCAACAACAACAACAGCTGCTCCAACAACATCTACAGCTGCTCCAACAACCACTACAGCTGCTCCAACAACAACAACAGCTGCTCCAACAACCACTACAGCTGCTCAAACAACCACTACAGCAGCTCCAACAACAACTACAGCTGCTCCAACAACAACAACATCTGCTCCAACAACCACAACAGTTGCTCCAACAACAACTACAGCTGCTCCAACAACAACTACGGCTGCTCCAACAACCACTACTGCTCCTCCAACAACCACTACATCTGCTCCAACAACATCTACAGCTGCTCCAACAACCACTACAACTGCTCCAACAACCACTACAGCTGCTCCAACAAGAACTACAGCCGCTCCAACAACAACAACAGCTGCTCCAGCAACAACTGCTGCTCCAACAACAACAAAAGCTGCTCCAACAACAACTACAGCAGCTTCGACAACAACTACAGCTCCCCTGACAACCACTAGAGCTGCTCCAACAACCACTACAGCTGCTCAAACAACCACTACAGCTTCTCCAACAACAACAACAGCTCCTCCAACAACAACAACTACAGCTGCTCCAACAACAACTGTTGCTCCAACAACAACTACAGCATCTGCAACTACAACAACAACATCTGCTCCAACAACCACTACAGCTGCTCCAACAACAACAACAACAGCTGCTCCAACAACCACTACAGCAGCTCCAACAACAACTACAGCTGCTCCAACAACCACTACAGCTGCTCCAACAACATCTACAGCTGCTCCAACAACAACAACAGCTGCTCCAACAACCACTACAGTAGCTCCAACAACCACTACAGCTGCTCCAACGACAACTACAACTGCACCAACAACAACAACAGCTGCTCCAACAACCACTACGGCTGCTCCAACAACCACTACAGCTGCTCCAACAACATCTACAGCTGCTCCAACAACCACAACAGTTGCTCCAACAACAACTACAGCTTCTCCAACAACAACGACAACAGCTGCTCCGACAACCACTACAGCTGCTCCGACAACCACTACAGCTCCTCCGACAACAACTACAGCTGCTCCAACAACATCTACAGCTGCTCCAACAACAACAACAGCTCCTCCAACAACAACAACTACAGCTTCTCCAACAACAACTGTTGCTCCAACAACAACTACAGCATCTGCAACTACAACAACAACATCTGCTCCAACAACCACTACAGCTGCTCCAACAACAACAACAACAGCTGCTCCAACAACCACTACAGCATCTCCAACAACAACTACAGCTGCTCCAACAACCACTACAGCTGCTCCAACAACATCTACAGCTGCTCCAACAACAACAACAGCTACTCCAACAACCACTACAGTAGCTCCAACAACCACTACAGCTGCTCCAACGACAACTACAACTGCACCAACAACAACAACAGCTGCTCCAACAACCACTACGGCTGCTCCAACAACCACTACAGCTGCTCCAACAACATCTACAGCTGCTCCAACAACCACAACAGTTGCTCCAACAACAACTACAGCTGCTCCAACAACAACGACAACAGCTGCTCCGACAACCACTACAGCTGCTCCGACAACCACTACAGCTCCTCCGACAACAACTACAGCTGCTCCAACAACATCTACAGCTGCTCCAACAACCACAACAGTTGCTCCAACAACAACTACAGCTGCTCCAACAACATCTACAGCTGCTCCAACAACCACTACGGCTCTTCCAACAACAACGACAGCTGCTCCAACAACCACAACAGCTGCTCCAACAACCACTACAGCAGCTCCAACAACAACAACAGCTCCTCCAACAACAACAACTACAGCTGCTCCAACAACAACTGCTGCTCCAACAACAACTACATCTGCAACTACAACAACAACAGCTGCTCCAACAACCACTACTGCTGCTCCAAAAACCACTACAGCAGCTCCAACAACAGCTACAGCTGCTCCAACAACAACAACAACAGCTGCTCCAACAACCACTACAGCAGCTCCGACAACAACTACAGCTGCTCCAACAACCAATACAGCTGCTCCAACAACAACAACAGCTGCTCCAACAACATCTACAGCTGCTCCAACAACCACTACAGCTGCTCCAACAACAACAACAGCTGCTCTAACAACCACTACAGCTGCTCCAACAACCACTACAGCTGCTCAAACAACCACTACAGCTTCTCCAACAACAACAACAGTTCCTCCAACAACAACAACTACAGCTGCTCCAACAACAACTGTTGCTCCAACAACAACTACATCTGCAACTACAACAACAACATCTGCTCCAACAACCACTAATGCTGCTCCAACAACCACTACAGCAGCTCCCACAACCACTACAGCAGCTCCAACAACAACTACAGCTGCTCCAACAACCACTACAGCTGCTCCAACAACAACAACAGCTGCTCCAACAACATCTGCAGCTTCTCCAACAACCACTACAGCTGCTCCAACAACAACAACAGCTTCTCCAACAACCACTGCAGCTGCTCCAACAACCACTACAGCTGCTCAAACAACCACTACAGCTGCTCAAACAACCACTACAGCTTCTCCAACAACAACAACAGCTCCTCCAACAACAACAACTACAGCTGCTCCAATAACAACTGTTGCTCCAACAACAACTACATCTGCAACTACAACAACAATATCTGCTCCAACAACCACTACAGCTGCTCCAACAACAACAACAACAGCTGCTCCAACAACCACTACAGCAGCTCCAACAACAACTACAGCTGCTCCAACATCCACTACAGCTGCTCCAACAACATCTACAGCTGCTCCAACAACAACAACAGCTGCTCCAACAACAACAACTACAGCTGCTCCAACAACAACAACAACAACAGCTGCTCCAACAACCACTACAGCTGCTCCAACGACAACTACAACTGCACCAACAACAACTACAGCTGCTCCAATAACCACTACGGCTGCTCCAACAACCACTACAGCTGCTCCAACAACATCTACAGCTGCTCCAACAACCACAACAGTTGCTCCAACAACAACTACAGCTGCTCCAACAACATCTACAGCTGCTCCAACAACCACTACGGCTCCTCCAACAACAACGACAGCTGCTCCAACAACAACAACATCTGCTCCAACAACCACAACAGTTGCTCCAACAACAACTACAGCTGCTCCAACAACAACTACGGCTGCTCCAACAACCACTATGGCTCCTCCAACAACCACTACAGCTGCTCCAACAACAACTACAGCCGCTCCAACAACAACAACAGCTGCTCCAGCAACAACTGCTGCTCCAACAACAACAACAGCTGCTCCAACAACCACTACAGCTGCTCAAACAACCACTACAGCTTCTCCAACAACAACAACAGCTCCTCCAACAACAACAACTACAGCTGCTCCAACAACAACTGTTGCTCCAACAACAACTACATCTGCAACTACAACAACAACATCTGCTCCAACAACCACTACAGCTGCTCCAACAACAACAACAACAGCTGCTCCAACAACCACTACAGCAGCTCCAACAACAACTACAGCTGCTCCAACAACAACAACAGCTGCTCCAACAACATCTACAGCTGCTCCAACAACCACTACAGCTGCTCCAACAACCACTACAGCTGCTCCAACAACAACAACAGCTGCTCCAACAACAACAACAGCTGCTCCAACAACTTCTACAGCTGCTCCAACAACCACTACAGCTGCTCCAACAACAACAACAGCTGCTCCAACAACATCTACAGCTGCTCCAACAACCACTACAGCTGCTCCAACAACAACAACAGCTGCTCCAACAACCACTACAGCTGCTCCAACAACCTCTACAGCAGCTCCAACAACAACTACAGCTGCTCCAACAACAACAACATCTGCTCCAACAACCACAACAGTTGCTCCAACAACAACTACAGCTGCTCCAACAACAACTACGGCTGCTCCAACAACCACTACGGCTCCTCCAACAACCACTACATCTGCTCCAACAACATCTACAGCTGCTCCAACAACCACTACAACTGCTCCAACAACCACTACAGCTGCTCCAACAACAACTACAGCCGCTCCAACAACAACAACAGCTATTCCAGCAACAACTGCTGCTCCAACAACAACAAAAGCCGCTCCAACAACAACAACAGCTGCTCCAGCAACAACTGCTGCTCCAACAACAACAACAGCTGCTCCAACAACCACTACAGCTGCTCAAACAACCACTACAGCTTCTCCAACAACAACAACAGCTCCTCCAACAACAACAACTACAGCTGCTCCAACAACAACTGTTGCTCTAACAACAACTACATCTGCAACTACAACAACAACATCTGCTCCAACACCCACTACAGCTGCTCCAACAACAACAACAACAGCTGCTCCAACAACCACTACAGCAGCTCCAACAACAACTACAGCTGCTCCAACAACCACTACAGCTGCTCCAACAACATCTACAGCTGCTCCAACAACAACAACAGCTGCTCCAACAACAACTACAGCTGCTCCAACAACCACTGTTGCTCCAACAACAACTACATCTGCAACTACAACAACAATATCTGCTCCAACAACCACTACTGCTGCTCGAACAACCACTACAGCAGCTCCAACAACATCTACAGCTGCTCCAACAACCACTACGGCTCCTCCAACAACAACGACAGCTGCTCCAACAACTACAACAGCTGCTCCAACAACCACCACAGCAGCTCCAACAACAACTACAGCTGCTCCAACAACAACAACAGCTGCTCCAACAACATCTACAGCTGCTCCAACAACCACTACAACTGCTCCAACAACCACTACAGCTGCTCCAACAACAACAACAGCTGCTCCAACAACTTCTACAGCTGCTCCAACAACCACTACAGCTGCTCCAACAACAACAACAGCTGCTCCAACATCTACAGCTGCTCCAACAACCACTACAGCTGCTCCAACAACAACAACAGCTGCTCCAACAACAACTACACCAGCTCCAACAACAACTACAGCTGCTCCAACAACCACAACAGCTGCTCAAACAACCACCACAGCTGCTCAAACAACCACTACAGCTTCTCCAACAACAACAACAGCTCCTCCAACAACAACAACTACAGCTGCTCCAACAACAACTGCTGCTCCAACAACAACTACATCTGCAACTACAACAACAACAGCTGCTCCAACAACCACTACAGCTGCTCCAACAACAACAACAGCTGCTCCAACAACCACTACAGCTGCTCCAACAACAACAACAGCTATTCCAGCAACAACAGCTGCTCCAACAACAACAAAAGCCGCTCCAACAACAACTACATCTGCAACTACAACAACAACAGCTGCTCCAACAACCACTACAGCTGCTCCAACAACAACAACAGCTGCTCCAACAACCACTACAGCTGCTCCAACAACCTCTACAGCAGCTCCAACAACAACTATAGCTGCTCCAACAACAACAACATCTGCTCCAACAACCACAACAGTTGCTCCAACAACAACTACAGCTGCTCCAACAACAACTACGGCTGCTCCAACAACCACTACGGCTCCTCCAACAACCACTACATCTGCTCCAACAACATCTACAGCTGCTCCAACAACCACTACAACTGCTCCAACAACCACTACAGCTGCTCCAACAACAACTACAGCCGCTCCAACAACAACAACAGCTATTCCAGCAACAACTGCTGCTCCAACAACAACAAAAGCCGCTCCAACAACAACAACAGCTGCTCCAGCAACAACTGCTGCTCCAACAACAACAACAGCTGCTCCAACAACCACTACAGCTGCTCAAACAACCACTACAGCTTCTCCAACAACAACAACAGCTCCTCCAACAACAACAACTACAGCTGCTCCAACAACAACTGTTGCTCCAACAACAACTTCATCTGCAACTACAACAACAACATCTGCTCCAACACCCACTACAGCTGCTCCAACAACAACAACAACAGCTGCTCCAACAACCACTACAGCAGCTCCAACAACAACTACAGCTGCTCCAACAACCACTACAGCTGCTCCAACAACATCTACAGCTGCTCCAACAACAACAACAGCTGCTCCAACAACAACAACTACAGCTGCTCCAACAACCACTGTTGCTCCAACAACAACTACATCTGCAACTACAACAACATCTGCTCCAACAACCACTACTGCTGCTCCAACAACCACTACAGCAGCTCCAACAACATCTACAGCTGCTCCAACAACCACTACGGCTCCTCCAACAACGACAGCTGCTCCAACAACTACAACAGCTGCTCCAACAACCACCACAGCAGCTCCAACAACAACTACAGCTGCTCCAACAACAACAACAGCTGCTCCAACAACATCTACAGCTGCTCCAACAACCACTACAGCTGCTCCAACAACCACTACAGCTGCTCCAACAACAACAACAGCTGCTCCAACAACTTCTACAGCTGCTCCAACAACCACTACAGCTGCTCCAACAACAACAACAGCTGCTCCAACATCTACAGCTGCTCCAACAACCACTACAGCTGCTCCAACAACAACAACAGCTGCTCCAACAACAACAACAGCTGCTCCAACAACCATTACAGCTGCTCCAACAACCACTACAGCTGCTCAAACAACCACTACAGCTGCTCAAACAACCACTACAGCTTCTCCAACAACAACAACAACTCCTCCAACAACAACAACTACAGCTGCTCCAACAACAACTGTTGCTCCAACAACAACTACATCTGCAACTACAACAACAACATCTGCTCCAACAACCACTACAGCTGCTCCAACAACAACAACAACAGCTGCTCCAACAACCACTACAGCAGCTCCAACAACAACTACAGCTGCTCCAACAACCACTACAGCTTCTCCAACAACATCTACAGCTGCTCCAACAACAACTGCTGCTCCAACAACAACTACATCTGCAACTACAACAACAGCAGCTCCAACAACAACTACAGCTGCTCAAACAACCACTACAGCTTCTCCAACAACAAATACAGCTGCTCCAACAACAACAACAGCTGCTCCAACAACATCTACAGCTGCTCCAACAACCACTACAGCTGCTCCAACAACCACTACAGCTGCTCCAACAACAACAACAGCTGCTCCAACAACAACAACAGCTGCTCCAACAACTTCTACAGCTGCTCCAACAACCACTACAGCTGCTCCAACAACAACAACAGCTGCTCCAACATCTACAGCTGCTCCAACAACCACTACAGCTGCTCCAACAACAACAACAGCTGCTCCAACAACAACTACACCAGCTCCAACAACAACTACAGCTGCTCCAACAACCACCACAGCTGCTCAAACAACCACTACAGCTTCTCCAACAACAACAACAGCTGCTCCAACAACCACTACAGCTGCTCCAACAACCACTACTGCTGCTCCAACAACAACTACATCTGCAACTACAACAACAACAGCTGCTCCAACAACCACTACTGCTGCTCCAACAACCACTACAGCAGCTCCAACAACAACTACAGCTGCTCCAACAACAACAACAACAGCTGCTCCAACAACCACTACAGCAGCTCCAACAGCAACTGCTGCTCCAACAACAACTACATCTGCAACTACAACAACAACAGCTGCTCCAACAACCACTACTGCTGCTCCAACAACCACTACAGCAGCTCCAACAACAACTACAGCTGCTCCAACAACAACAACAACAGCTCCTCCAACAACAACTACAGCTGCTCCAACAACAACTGTTGCTCCAACAACAACTACATCTGCAACTACAACAAAAACATCTGCTCCAACAACCACTACTGCTGCTCCAACAACCACTACAGCAGCTCCAACAACCACTACAGCAGCTCCAACAACAACTACAGCTGCTCCAACAACCACTACAGCTGCTCCAACAACAACAACAGCTGCTCCAACAACCACTACAGCTGCTCCAACAACCACTACAGCTGCTCAAACAACCACTACAGCTGCTCAAACAACCACTACAGCTTCTCCAACAACAACAACAGCTCCTCCAACAACAACAACTACAGCTGCTCCAACAACAACTGTTGCTCCAACAACAACTACATCTGCAACTACAACAACAATATCTGCTCCAACAACCACTACTGCTGCTCCAACAACCACTACAGCAGCTCCAACAACCACTACAGCAGCTCCAACAACAACTACAGCTGCTCCAACAACCACTACAGCTGCTCCAACAACAACAACAGCTGCTCCAACAACATCTACAGCTGCTCCAACAACCACTACAGCTGCTCCAACAAAAACAACAGCTGCTCCAACAACCACTACAGCTGCTCCAACAACCACTACAGCTGCTCAAACAACCACTACAGCTGCTCAAACAACCACTACAGCTTCTCCAACAACAACAACAACTCCTCCAACAACAACAACTACAGCTGCTCCAACAACAACTGTTGCTCCAACAACAACTACATCTGCAACTACAACAACAACATCTGCTCCAACAACCACTACAGCTGCTCCAACAACAACAACAACAGCTGCTCCAACAACCACTACAGCAGCTCCAACAACAACTACAGCTGCTCCAACAACCACTACAGCTTCTCCAACAACATCTACAGCTGCTCCAACAACAACTGCTGCTCCAACAACAACTACATCTGCAACTACAACAACAACAGCTGCTCCAACAACCACTACAGCAGCTCCAACAACAACTACAGCTGCTCAAACAACCACTACAGCTTCTCCAACAACAACTACAGCTGCTCCAACAACAACTGTTGCTCCAACAACAACTACATCTGCAACTACAACAACAACATCTGCTCCAACAACCACTACAGCTGCTCCAACAACAACAACAAAAGCTGCTCCAACAACCACTACAGCAGCTCCAACAACAACTACAGCTGCTCCAACAACCACTACAGCTGCTCCAACAACATCTACAGCTGCTCCAACAACAACAACTACAGCTGCTCCAACAACCACTACGGCTGCTCCAACAACCACTACAGCTGCTCCAACAACATCTACAGCTGCTCCAACAACCACAACAGTTGCTCCAACAACAACTACAGCTGCTCCAACAACATCTACAGCTGCTCCTACAACCACTACAGCAGCTCCAACAACATCTACAGCTGCTCCAACAACCACTACGGCTCCTCCAACAACGACAGCTGCTCCAACAACTACAACAGCTGCTCCAACAACCACCACAGCAGCTCCAACAACAACTACAGCTGCTCCAACAACAACAACAGCTGCTCCAACAACATCTACAGCTGCTCCAACAACCACTACAGCTGCTCCAACAACCACTACAGCTGCTCCAACAACAACAACAGCTGCTCCAACAACTTCTACAGCTGCTCCAACAACCACTACAGCTGCTCCAACAACAACAACAGCTGCTCCAACATCTACAGCTGCTCCGACAACCACTACAGCTGCTCCAACAACAACAACAGCTGCTCCAACAACAACAACAGCTGCTCCAACAACCATTACAGCTGCTCCAACAACCACTACAGCTGCTCAAACAACCACTACAGCTGCTCAAACAACCACTACAGCTTCTCCAACAACCACCACAGCTGCTCAAACAACCACTACAGCTTCTCCAACAACAACAGCTCCTCCAACAACAACAACTACAGCTGCTCCAACAACAACTACATCTGCAACTACAACAACAACAGCTGCTCCAACAACCACTACTGCTGCTCCAACAACCACTACAGCAGCTCCAACAACCACTACAGCAGCTCCAACAACAACTACAGCTGCTCCAACAACCACTACAGCTGCTCCAACAACAACAACAGCTGCTTCAACAACCACTACAGCTGCTCCAACAACCACTACAGCTGCTCAAACAACCACTACAGCTGCTCAAACAACCACTACAGCTTCTCCAACAACAACAACAGCTCCTCCAACAACAACAACTACAGCTGCTCCAACAACAACTGTTGCTCCAACAACAACTACATCTGCAACTACAACAACAATATCTGCTCCAACAACCACTACTGCTGCTCCAACAACCACTACAGCAGCTCCAACAACCACTACAGCAGCTCCAACAACAACTACAGCTGCTCCAACAACCACTACAGCTGCTCCAACAACAACAACAGCTGCTCCAACAACATCTACAGCTGCTCCAACAACCACTACAGCTGCTCCAACAAAAACAACAGCTGCTCCAACAACCACTACAGCTGCTCCAACAACCACTACAGCTGCTCAAACAACCACAACAGCTGCTCAAACAACAACAACAACTCCTCCAACAACAACAACTACAGCTGCTCCAACAACAACTGTTGCTCCAACAACAACTACATCTGCAACTACAACAACAACATCTGCTCCAACAACCACTACAGCTGCTCCAACAACAACAACAACAGCTGCTCCAACAACCACTACAGCAGCTCCAACAACAACTACAGCTGCTCCAACAACCACTACAGCTTCTCCAACAACATCTACAGCTGCTCCAACAACAACTGCTGCTCCAACAACAACTACATCTGCAACTACAACAACAACAGCTGCTCCAACAACCACTACAGCAGCTCCAACAACAACTACAGCTGCTCAAACAACCACTACAGCTTCTCCAACAACAACTACAGCTGCTCCAACAACAACTGTTGCTCCAACAACAACTACATCTGCAACTACAACAACAACATCTGCTCCAAAAACCACTACAGCTGCTCCAACAACAACAACAACAGCTGCTCCAACAACCACTACAGCAGCTCCAACAACAACTACAGCTGCTCCAACAACCACTACAGCTGCTCCAACAACATCTACAGCTGCTCCAACAACAACAACTACAGCTGCTCCAACAACCACTACGGCTGCTCAAACAACCACTACAGCTGCTCAAACAACCACTACAGCTTCTCCAACAACAACAACAGCTCCTCCAACAACAACAACTACAGCTGCTCCAACAACAACTGTTGCTCCAACAACAACTACATCTGCAACTACAACAACAATATCTGCTCCAACAACCACTACTGCTGCTCCAACAACCACTACAGCAGCTCCAACAACCACTACAGCAGCTCCAACAACAACTACAGCTGCTCCAACAACCACTACAGCTGCTCCAACAACAACAACAGCTGCTCCAACAACATCTACAGCTGCTCCAACAACCACTACAGCTGCTCCAACAAAAACAACAGCTGCTCCAACAACCACTACAGCTGCTCCAACAACAACAACAACTCCTCCAACAACAACTACAGCTGCTCCAACAACAACTGTTGCTCCAACAACAACTACATCTGCAACTACAACAACAACATCTGCTCCAACAACCACTACAGCTGCTCCAACAACAACAACAACAGCTGCTCCAACAACCACTACAGCAGCTCCAACAACAACTATACCTGCTCCAACAACCACTACAGCTTCTCCAACAACATCTACAGCTGCTCCAACAACAACTGCTGCTCCAACAACAACTACATCTGCAACTACAACAACAACAGCTGCTCCAACAACCACTACAGCAGCTCCAACAACAACTACAGCTGCTCAAACAACCACTACAGCTTCTCCAACAACAACTACAGCTGCTCCAACAACAACTGTTGCTCCAACAACAACTACATCTGCAACTACAACAACAACATCTGCTCCAAAAACCACTACAGCTGCTCCAACAACAACAACAACAGCTGCTCCAACAACAACTACAGCTGCTCCAACAACCACTACAGCTGCTCCAAAAACATCTACAGCTGCTCCAACAACAACAACTACAGCTGCTCCAACAACCACTACGGCTGCTCCAACAACCACTACAGCTGCTCCAACAACATCTACAGCTGCTCCAACAACCACAACAGTTGCTCCAACAACAACTACAGCTGCTCCAACAACATCTACAGCTGCTCCTACAACCACTACGGCTCCTCCAACAACAACGACAGCTGCTCCAACAACCACAACAGCTGCTCCAACAACCACCACAGCAGCTCCAACAACAACTACAGCTGCTCCAACAACAACAACAGCTGCTCCAACAACATCTACAGCTGCTCCAACAACCACTACAGCTGCTCCAACAACCACTACAGCTGCTCCAACAACAACAACAGCTGCTCCAACAACAACAACAGCTGCTCCAACAACTTCTACAGATGCTCCAACAACCACTACAGCTGCTCCAACAACAACAACAGCTGCTCCAACAACTTCTACAGATGCTCCAACAACCACTACAGCTGCTCCAACAACAACAACAGCTGCTCCAACAACCACTACAGCTGCTCCAACAACAACAACAGCTGCTCCAACATCTACAGCTGCTCCAACAACCACTACAGCTGCTCCAACAACAACAACAGCTGCTCCAACAACAACTACACCAGCTCCAACAACAACTACAGCTGCTCCAACAACCACCACAGCTGCTCAAACAACCACTACAGCTTCTCCAACAACAACAGCTCCTCCAACAACAACAACTACAGCTGCTCCAACAACAACTACATCTGCAACTACAACAACAACAGCTGCTCCAACAACCACTACTGCTGCTCCAACAACCACTACAGCAGCTCCAACAACTACAGCTGCTCCAACAACAACAACAACAGCTGCTCCAACAACCACTACAGCAGCTCCAACAGCAACAACAGCTGCTCCAACAACCACTACAGCTGCTCCAACAACAACAACAGCTGCTCCAACAACATCTACAGCTGCTCCAACAACCACTACAGCTGCTCAAACAACCACTACAGCTTCTCCAACAACAACAACAGCTCCTCCAACAACAACTACAGCTGCTCCAACAACAACTGTTGCTCCAACAACAACTACATCTGCAACTACAACAAAAACATCTGCTCCAACAACCACTACTGCTGCTTCAACAACCACTACAGCAGCTCCAACAACCACTACAGCAGCTCCAACAACAACTACAGCTGCTCCAACAACCACTACAGCTGCTCCAACAACAACAACAGCTGCTCCAACAACCACTACAGCTGCTCCAACAACCACTACAGCTGCTCAAACAACCACTACAGCTGCTCAAACAACCACTACAGCTTCTCCAACAACAACAACAGCTCCTCCAACAACAACAACTACAGCTGCTCCAACAACAACTGTTGCTCCAACAACAACTACATCTGCAACTACAACAACAACATCTGCTCCAACAACCACTACAGCTGCTCCAACAACAACAACAACAGCTGCTCCAACAACCACTACAGCAGCTCCAACAACAACTACAGCTGCTCCAACAACCACTACAGCTGCTCCAACAACATCTACAGCTGCTCCAACAACAACAACTACAGCTGCTCCAACAACCACAACAGCTGCTCCAACAACCACCACAGCAGCTCCAACAACAACTACAGCTGCTCCAACAACAACAACAGCTGCTCCAACAACATCTACAGCTGCTCCAACAACCACTACAGCTGCTCCAACAACCACTACAGCTGCTCCAACAACAACAACAGCTGCTCCAACAACAACAACAGCTGCTCCAACAACTTCTACAGCTGCTCCAACAACCACTACAGCTGCTCCAACAACAACAACAGCTGCTCCAACATCTACAGCTGCTCCAACAACCACTACAGCTGCTCCAACAACAACAACAGCTGCTCCAACAACCACTACAGCTGCTCCAACAACCACTACAGCAGCTCCAACAACAACTACAGCTGCTCCAACAACAACAACATCTGCTCCAACAACCACAACAGTTGCTCCAACAACAACTACAGCTGCTCCAACAACAACTACAGCTGCTCAAACAACCACTACAGCTGCTCAAACAACCACTACAGCTTCTCCAACAACAACTACAGCCGCTCCAACAACAACAACAGCTGCTCCAACAACAACAACAGCTGCTCTAACGACAAGTACAGCTGCACCAACAACAACTACAGCTGCTCCGACAACAACTACAGCTGCCCTGACAACAACTACAGCTGCTCCAACAACAACAACAGCTGCTCCAACAACATCTACAGCTGCTCCAACAACCACTACAGCTGCTCCAACAACCACAACAGCTGCTCCAACAACAACAACAGCTGCTCCAACAACAACAACAGCTGCTCCAACAACTTCTACAGCTGCTCCAACAACCACTACAGCTGCTCCAACAACAACAACAGCTGCTCCAACAACATCTACAGCTGCTCCAACAACCACTACAGCTGCTCCAACAACAACAACAGCTGCTCCAACAACCACTACGGCTCCTCCAACAACAACGACAGCTGCTCCAACAACCACAACAGCTGCTCCAACAACCACCACAGCAGCTCCAACAACAACTACAGCTGCTCCAACAACAACAACAGCTGCTCCAACAACATCTACAGCTGCTCCAACAACCACTACAGCTGCTCCAACAACCACTACAGCTGCTCCAACAACAACAACAGCTGCTCCAACAACAACAACAGCTGCTCCATCAACTTCTACAGCTGCTCCAACAACAACAACAGCTGCTCCAACAACAACAACAGCTGCTCCAACAACTTCTACAGCTGCTCCAACAACAACAACAGCTGCTCCAACATCTACAGCTGCTCCAACAACCACTACAGCTGCTCCAACAACAACTACAGCTGCTCCAACAACAACAACAGCTGCTCCAACAACATCTACAGCTGCTCCAACAACCACTACAGCTGCTCCAACAACCACTACATCTGCTCCAACAACAACAACAGCTGCTCCAACAACATCTACAGCTGCTCCAACAACCACTACAGCTGCTCCAACAACAACTACAGCTGCTCCAACAACAACAACAGCTGCTCCAACAACATCTACAGCTGCTCCAACAACCACTACAGCTGCTCCAACAACCACTACAGCTGCTCCAACAACAACAACAGCTGCTCCAACAACCACTACAGCTGCTCCAACAACCACTACAGCAGCTCCAACAACAACTACAGCTGCTCCAACAACAACAACATCTGCTCCAACAACCACAACAGTTGCTCCAACAACAACTACAGCTGCTCCAACAACAACTACAGCTGCTCAAACAACCACTACAGCTGCTCAAACAACCACTACAGCTTCTCCAACAACAACAACAGCTCCTCCAACAACAACAACTACAGCTGCTGCAACAACAACTGTTGCTCCAACAACAACTACATCTGCAACTACAACAACAACATCTGCTCCAACAACCACTACAGCTGCTCCAACAACAACAACAACAGCTGCTCCAACAACCACTACAGCTGCTCCAACAACCACTACAGCTGCTCCAACAACCACTACAGCTGCTCCAACAACCACAACAGCTGCTCCAACAACTTCTACAGCTGCTCCAACAACCACTACAGCTGCTCCAACAACAACAACAGCTGCTCCAACATCTACAGCTGCTCAAACAACCACTACAGCTGCTCCAACAACAACAACAGCTGCTCCAACAACCACTACAGCTGCTCCAACAACAACAACAGCTGCTCCAACAACAACTACAGCTGCTCCAACAACAACAACATCTGCTCCAACAACCACAACAGTTGCTCCAACAACAACTACAGCCGCTCCAACAACAACAACAGCTGCTCCAACAACAACAACAGCTGCTCTAACGACAAGTACAGCTGCACCAACAACAACTACAGCTGCTCCGACAACAACTACAGCTGCCCTGACAACAACTACAGCTGCTCCAACAACAACAACAGCTGCTCCAACAACATCTACAGCTGCTCCAACAACCACTACAGCTGCTCCAACAACCACAACAGCTGCTCCAACAACAACAACAGCTGCTCCAACAACAACAACAGCTGCTCCAACAACTTCTACAGCTGCTCCAACAACCACTACAGCTGCTCCAACAAAAACAACATCTGCTCCAACAACATCTACAGCTGCTCCAACAACCACTACAGCTGCTCCAACAACAACAACAGCTGCTCCAACAACCACTACGGCTCCTCCAACAACAACGACAGCTGCTCCAACAACCACAACAGCTGCTCCAACAACCACCACAGCAGCTCCAACAACAACTACAGCTGCTCCAACAACAACAACAGCTGCTCCAACAACATCTACAGCTGCTCCAACAACCACTACAGCTGCTCCAACAACCACTACAGCTGCTCCAACAACAACAACAGCTGCTCCAACAACAACAACAGCTGCTCCATCAACTTCTACAGCTGCTCCAACAACAACAACAGCTGCTCCAACAACAACAACAGCTGCTCCAACAACTTCTACAGCTGCTCCAACAACAACAACAGCTGCTCCAACATCTACAGCTGCTCCAACAACCACTACAGCTGCTCCAACAACAACTACAGCTGCTCCAACAACAACAACAGCTGCTCCAACAACATCTACAGCTGCTCCAACAACCACTACAGCTGCTCCAACAACCACTACATCTGCTCCAACAACAACAACAGCTGCTCCAACAACATCTACAGCTGCTCCAACAACCACTACAGCTGCTCCAACAACAACTACAGCTGCTCCAACAACAACAACAGCTGCTCCAACAACATCTACAGCTGCTCCAACAACCACTACAGCTGCTCCAACAACCACTACAGCTGCTCCAACAACAACAGCTGCTCCAACAACCACTACAGCTGCTCCAACAACCACTACAGCAGCTCCAACAACAACTACAGCTGCTCCAACAACAACAACATCTGCTCCAACAACCACAACAGTTGCTCCAACAACAACTACAGCTGCTCCAACAACAACTACAGCTGCTCAAACAACCACTACAGCTGCTCAAACAACCACTACAGCTTCTCCAACAACAACAACAGCTCCTCCAACAACAACAACTACACCTGCTGCAACAACAACTGTTGCTCCAACAACAACTACATCTGCAACTACAACAACAACATCTGCTCCAACAACCACTACAGCTGCTCCAACAACAACAACAACAGCTGCTCCAACAACCACTACAGCAGCTCCAACAACAACTACAGCTGCTCCAACAACCACTACAGCTGCTCCAACAACATCTACAGCTGCTCCAACAACAACAACTACAGCTGCTCCAACAACCACTACGGCTGCTCCAACAACCACTACAGCTGCTCCAACAACATCTACAGCTGCTCCAACAACCACAACAGTTGCTCCAACAACAACTTCAGCTGCTCCAACAACATCTACAGCTGCTCCAACAACCACTACGGCTCCTCCAACAACAACGACAGCTGCTCCAACAACCACGACAGCTGCTCCAACAACCACCACAGCAGCTCCAACAACAACTACAGCTGCTCCAACAACAACAACAGCTGCTCCAACAACATCTACAGCTGCTCCAACAACCACTACAGCTGCTCCAACAACCACTACAGCTGCTCCAACAACAACAACAGCTGCTCCAACAACAACAACAGCTGCTCCAACAACCACTACAGCTGCTCCAACAACAACAACAGCTGCTCCAACATCTACAGCTGCTCCAACAACCACTACAGCTGCTCCAACAACAACAACAGCTGCTCCAACAACCACTACAGCTGCTCCAACAACCACTACAGCAGCTCCAACAACAACTACAGCTGCTCCAACAACAACAACATCTGCTCCAACAACCACAACAGTTGCTCCAACAACAACTACAGCTGCTCCAACAACAACTACGGCTGCTCCAACAACCACTACGGCTCCTCCAACAACCACTACATCTGCTCCAACAACTTCTACAGCTGCTCCAACAACCACTACAACTGCTCCAACAACCACTACAGCTGCTCCAACAACAACTACAGCCGCTCCAACAACAACAACAGCTGCTCGAGCAACAACTGCTGCTCCAACAACAACAAAAGCTGCTCCAACAACAACTACAGCAGCTCCGACAACAACTACAGCTCCCCTGACAACCACTACAGCTGCTCCAACAACCACTACAGCTGCTCAAACAACCACTACAGCTTCTCCAACAACAACAACGGCTGCTCCAACAACAACAACTACAGCTGCTCCAACAACAACTGTTGCTCCAACAACAACTACATCTGCAACTACAACAACAAGCTCTGCTCCAACAACCACTACAGCAGCTCCAACAACAACTACAGCTGCTCCAACAACCACTACAGCTGCTCCAACAACATCTACAGCTGCTCCAACAACAACAACAGCTGCTCCAACAACAACAACTACAGCTGCTCCGACAACCACTACAGTAGCTCCAACAACCACTACAGCTGCTCCAACGACAACTACAACTGCACCAACAACAACTACAGCTGCTCCAACAACCACTACGGCTGCTCCAACAACCACTACAGCTGCTCCAACAACATCTACAGCTGCTCCAACAACCACAACAGTTGCTCCAACAACAACTACAGCTGCTCCAACAACATCTACAGCTGCTCCAACAACCACTACGGCTCCTCCAACAACAACGACAGCTGCTCCAACAACCACAACAGCTGCTCCAACAACCACTACAGCAGCTCCAACAACAACTACAGCTGCTCCAACAACAACAACAGCTGCTCCAACAACATCTACAGCTGCTCCAACAACCACTACAGCTGCTCCAACAACCACAACAGCTGCTCCAACAACAACAACAGCTGCTCCAACAACAACAACAGCTGCTCCAACAACATCTACAGCTGCTCCAACAACCACTACAGCTGCTCCAACAACAACAACAGCTGCTCCAACAACCACTACAGCTGCTCCAACAACCACTACAGCAGCTCCAACAACAACTACAGCTGCTCCAACAACAACAACATCTGCTCCAACAACCACAACAGTTGCTCCAACAACAACTACAGCTGCTCCAACAACAACTACGGCTGCTCCAACAACCACTACGGCTCCTCCAACAACCACTACATCTGCTCCAACAACATCTACAGCTGCTCCAACAACCACTACAGCTGCTCCAACAACCACAACAGCTGCTCCAACAACAACTACAGCAGCTCCAACAACAACTACAGCTGCTCCAACAACAACAACAGCTGCTCCAACGACAAGTACAGCTGCACCAACAACAACTACAGCTGCTCCAACAACCACTACAGCTGCTCCAACAACCACTACAGCTGCTCCAACAACAACAGCTGCTCCAACAACCACTACAGCTGCTCCAACAACAACAGCTGCTCCGACAACAACAACAGCTGCTCCAACAACAACAACAGCTGCTCCAACGACATCTACAGCTGCTCCAACAACCACAACAGCTGCTCCAACAACAACTGCTGCTCCGACGACAACTACAGCTGCTCCGACAACATCTACAGCTGCTCCAACAACCACTACAGCTGCTCCGACAACAACAACAACAGCTGCTCCAACAACCACTACCGCTGCTCCAACAACAACAACAGCTGCTCCAACAACAACTACAGCTACTCCGACAACCACTACAGCTGCTCCAACAACAACTTCAGTTGCTCCAACAACAACAACAGCTGCTCCAACAACAACTACAGCTGCACCAACAACAACTACAGCTACTCCGACAACCACTACAGCTGCTCCAACAACAACAACAGCTGCTCCAACAACAACTAAAGCTGCTCCAACAAAAACTACAGCTGCTCCAACAACATCTACAGCTGCTCCAACAACCACTTCAGCGATTCAAAAAACAACAACAGCTGCTCCAACAACAACAACTACAGCTGCTCCAACAACAACAAAAGCTGCTCCAATAACAACTACAGCTGCTCCAACAACAACAACAGCTGCTCCAACAACAACAACAACTGCTCCAACAACTACAGCTGCTCCGACAACCACTACAGCTGCTCCAACAACATCTACAGCTGCTCCAACAACAACAACAGCTGCTCCAACAACAACAACAACTGCTCCAACAACTACAGCTGCTCCGACAACCACTACAGCTGCTCCAACAACATCTACAGCTGCTCCAACAACAACAACAACTGCTCCAACAACTACAGCTGCTCCGACAACCACTACAGCTGCTCCAACAACAACAACAGCTGCTCCAACAACAACAACAACTGCTCCAACAACTACAGCTGCTCCAACAACCACTACAGCTGCTCCAACAACCACTACAGCTGCTCCAATAACAACAACAACAGCTGCTCCAACAACAACAACAGCTGCTCCAACAACCACTTCAGCTATTCAAAAAACAACAACAGTTGCTCCAACAACAACTACAGCTGCTCCGACAACAACAACAGCTGCTCCAACAACAACAGCTGCTCCAACAACTTCTCCAGCTCCTGTTTATCATGTTAATGTGCGTGTGTCCAATGAAGGTTTCACTGATGACCTCAAAGATCCCACTAGTGCTGCATACAAAGATCTTGAAAGGAGAATCATTGAGGCAGTGAGTATTCCTTAATTACTTATTGTTCTTGAAATTTTATTTTGATTTTTATTTTATTTACTTAGTTTCAGCATTTCTAAACTGATGAAGAGAATAATTGAGAGTTTAATTTCTTAAAAAAAAAAAGAGTTACTTTTATTCATGATGTCTTGCCTTCAAATTTAAATTCAACAAACGCTTTTGGAAGCAAGTGAATAACCAAAACTCCTCACATCCTTTTTCCTTCTTCTTTTCAGTGTGAAATCATATACCGAAAAGTGTATGGTATGAAATTTGTTACATGTTCTGTGACATTTTTTAGGTAAGAACAGTTTCTTACACTGTCCTAATAATCTTCTAATCTTTTAAATTGTTGTTATTTAATTTTAAAATGGAAACGTGCTGACATTGTAAATATTGAATAATATACATCATCCATATCCCTCTTTTGTGTTTTGCTTATTGTTATGTTTCTTCAGTCCTGTTTCAGCACGAGCTGACGGAGTACAAGCAAATTTGGCAATTGCCTTTAACCAGAGCACACCAGCTGAAGAGCTCCCAAAAAACTCTGAGGTTGGTCAGACTTTAGCTGAAGCTGCCAATAATGACAACAATAACTTCAACGTATCTTTTACTCCCAATTCAGTTTCAGTAGAAGGTGAGTCATCATAAAAGTTTTATGTAAGAATGCAATAAGCATTGTTTTGGTTTGTGCAGAAATTATTCTTAAGTTTTTCTCTAAAATATCTAAACAGCTGGTCCAGTTCCAGATGCAACATCAACTGCAAAACCTGCAGCTACAACAGCAAAACCCACCACTGCAAAACCTGCAGCTACAACAGCAAAACCCACCACTGCAAAACCAGCAGCTACAACAGCGAAACCCACCACTGCAAAACCTGCAGCTACAACAGCAAAACCCACCACTGCAAAACCTGCAGCTACAACAGCAAAACCCACCACTGCAAAACCTGCAGCTACAACAGCAAAACCCACCACTGCAAAACCTGCAGCTACAACAGCAAAACCCACCACTGCAAAACCTGCAGCTACAACAGCTGCAGTTACAAATGTTAACGTGACTTTTAGATCTCGTCAACAAAATTTCACAAATGATTTGCTGGATCCATCATCAGCTGCTTTTAAAAATCGGTCTTCAATGATACAGACACAGGTATGTCTCAAACAAAAAGTGTATCTACCAGTATTTTTTAAAAAAACATTTTTTTAATCATTACACAGTTTGGAAATTCAAACAAAATTGTTTAAAAAAAAAAAAAAAAAAAAAACATTGTGCCTGTTTCTGCAGCTTGAACCGAAGTTCCAGAGTGAATTCCCATCCTCATTCAAGTCTTTGGAAGTGAAATCCTTCAGGTACTTATCAAGAATAATCCAGCTATAATTTAACACTACTTGCTTGATTTTATGTGATGATTTTATTTGCTTTTTTTATCTGCAGGAGTGGATCAATTATTAATTCAATGGCGCTTGGATTTGACAGTGCAAATGTTCCTAATAACACTCAAATTGCAGCAGTTTTGATCAATGCAGCTCCCACAGTCACCGGCTTTGACATCGAGGGAAGCTCTATCACTGTCAATGGCATAGGTAAGCAACATTCAGAGCTGTTTTATCCACATATTTAAACTGCACAAGTGTTTCTTTAACTAAAGTTTTCTTTTATTTTTTTCTCTTTTACAGCTTCAAGTGGAGTAAATCACAAAATCAGTCTCATCACTGCGTTCTGCCTGGTGCTCCTGTCATGGTTCCTGTCGAACCAGCAATAACATCAGTTCTGATTACTTTGTGATATTTAATGACTATGTGCCTTTTATTATTATTTTCAAAATATGTCTAACCACCTGGTTCAATAAATTATAGCTGTATAAGCTACACTATTTCATAATTCTTTCTCTGGGATGTAAAAAAAATAATTGCACCTTGATATACTAACACTGTGATATTTGATACCGTTTCCAGGTCTCTTTTAAGTCTTGTCTGACAAACAAGTAAAACCAGCCACACTGAAAAGTCAAACTTGATAACCATCTCTGTTAAACTGTAGTGGCTTTATTTTGAACAAGCAGACACAACGCTCTTATCAATTCTCAACATGCACTTTTGGAGAGGACTAAGTTCTTCCAAATAAAGTAGAGAAAATAAGATTCAAGGTTTGCTCTTGAGTAATGAAGGGAACATATGTATACAGTTAGCTGCACACTGATCTTTCTTAATATACTGTATTAAATACTTTTTAGGGAATAAAATAATTAAAAAAATGTATTTATATAAACTATATGTATTCCTACAGCACTGTATTCTGTGAGACTTTTTGTTGTTTGTACAGTACCTGTTTGAAACTTTACAATGATCAGAATAAAAAATCTTTGAAGAATTCAAACTGTCTCTTATGTGATGTTTTCTAATACTGGACAGTTAATGGAGAGTACATAGGAGTCTGTATAAGGTCACAAGCTTTCATCTTAAGTTATGTAATATGTATTACCTTTCAAACAGCGCCTGTGATTTCATATAATAACTCTCATCATAAGCATCTTGCAGTCATTAAGGCTCACTTATCATGTCAGTTAAAGAGTGTAAAGAGAGGGAAATAAAAATCATGTAATCATTGCTTTGTGTATGAGCATATGTAAAATAAGCCTTTCGTAATTACTCACACTAAAAAGGCACTTTTTTCTTAAATGGAAATTTAACAGAATAGCACAGTGGTCTTCAGTGTCTCATGAAGTCATTATGGGTTATGACAACTATTTTTTTTTCTTCTAATAACAACCACTACCACCTGCTTCATACATATGTTCCTTCCAAAAAACATCATCAAAGATTGTGCCGGCTTCTCTGGGCCCAAGCTCATCTGAGACGGACTAATGCAAAGTGAAAAAGTGTGCTGTGGTCTGACGAGTCCCCATTTAAAACTGTTTATGGGAATAATGGACGTGGGGTCCTCTGGGCCGATGAGGAAAAGGACAATCTGGATTGTTATCAGGTCAAAGTCTCAAAGTCAGCATCTGTGATGGTATGGGGGTGTGTTAGTGCCCATGGCATGGCTAACTTGACCATCTGTGAAGGCTCCATTAATGCTGAAAGGTACATACAGGTTTTGGAGCAACATATGCTGCCATCCAAGCCACGTCTTTTTCAGGGACGTCCCTGCTTATTTCAGCAAGACAATGACAAGACACATTCTGCACCTGTTACAACAGCAGTAAAAGAGCGTAGTAAAAGAGTGCAGGTACTAGACTGGCCTGCCTGCAGTCCAGACCTGTCTCCCATTGAAAATGTATGGAGCATTATGAAGAGCTAAATACGACAACAGAGACCCTGGACTGTTGATCAATATAAGTTGTTCATCAATCAAGAATGGTAAAGAATTCCACCTCCAAAGCTTCAATAATTAGTGTCCTCAGTTCACAAACACTTATTGAGTGTTGTTAAAAGGAAAGGTGATGGAACACAGTGGGAAACATGACCCTGTCCCAGCTTTTTTTTAATGTGTTGCAAATCAAATTCAAAATGATTGAATATTTGCAAAAAATAATTAAGTTTATCACTTTGAAAAATAAATATATTTTCCTTGTAGTGTATTCAAGTGAATATAAGTTAAACAGGATTTGCAAATCATTGTATTCGTGTTTTCCATTTAGGTGTTATACAACATCCCAACTTCATTGGAAATGGTGCTGTAAAATGGTGAGCCAAACTTTTACACAATGTTTCTAAATACAAGAAGTGTAAATGTTATGACTTGAGCTGGTTTTAGAAAGAAAACTTTGGACTGAACAGAGTTTCAGAGAATTAAATCAAGAAAATAACTAAACCTCGAGCAAAAGAGACACTTGCAGACCTGTTGGATTTAACAAAAAAAAACAAAAAACAATCCAGAATCATAACAAGAAAAGCAGTTAAATTATCTGCAAATAGATGAGGCTAAACAATGCTTCCTACTTCTTGGCCACCAAGAATGCACCTATTGTAGCCTTTGCAGCCAAACTTGTCCTGTGATTCTTTGTCTGCTAGATTCTGAGCTCTCTAGCCACTAGACAGGTTAAATATTTGCATTAAGTTTCAGTGCAGTGGAACAGCTTTTGACACAGATATAATGCTTTAATACTTTATTTTTTAAAGCACTTTTCAATACAAGTGACAAAGTGCTTCACAATAAGCAGTAAAAACAGGTATAAATAAACAGCAAACAGTAAAAACAGATGAAAACAAATAAGACAAGCAGCAAAAAAGAACAGGAAGAAGAAGATGGGTCTAAAAATAGGTTTTCAGTCGTGAGTTAAAACAGGGGACTGATTTTGCAAGTCTGATCTCCTTTGGCAGGCTGTTCCAAAGTCTCGAGGCTCTCACCAAGAAAGCTCTATCGCACTTGGTCTTGAATCTAGACTTTGGATCAGCCAGTTGAGCACTGCCAGAGGATCTCAGACTGCGCGCAGGTTCATATGGGGTTAAATATGGAATAAAAAAATCAAACAGCTTTAAAATTAAAAGTGGTTGTGGAAAAAAAAAAGGTTTAGTCCTGGGATACTAGCAACGTTGTCTTGTGAGTCCAGTTACCCGCTAACATCAAACCCTTAAAGCAGAGCTCCAGACTAACATTTTGCATTGGTTGCACTGGTGTGCCTAACTTTTTTTATTTTTAGGTTCACCAGCACAAAATTTAGGTGCACCCAAATTTTTCATGAAGTTGCCTATAACAGCACAAGGTCACATTTTTATTGCTCCCCATAACTTTCATATGATGTAAATAATTTTTAAACAAGAATAATGTGTGGAGAAATGCTTGTCTTTATTTTAAGCACAATAATATATTTAAAAAAAAAACTTTAAAGTGCTTCACTGAGCTGAAATTGAACAATTCAAACAAAAACATGAAGCAAAATGAAAAATTTCCAAATAAAAGTGTCTTTGCTTAAAGTGCTTCACTGAACTGAAATGAGATATAATGAGAAGAATTTCTGATTTAATTTTTTTTAACAGCAAATCCTTATTGGCAATGTATGCAACAACCTGTTTCCCCCAAGTTTATAGCTTGGCAGGGGGCCTTGTGTGTTTTTGGTGTAAGTTAAAGGTTCATATTTTTTTATCTGGGCTTTAAATCCGGCTGATGCATATTTATGTATAAAATATTTTTATAGTAAAATCATACACCATATATATATATGTAACTTCTTTGATCACCAGCCAATGTGGCTGGTAAGTTTCTGAAGTTACCAGACAACCAGAATTTCAACTAGCCAAATTTTTCCCAATGCAAAAAAAGACAAGAGACTATTAATAATGAGACTATTAATATTTACAATGTGTATTATTTGTGAAAAATAAATAAATTGATCATACCGTAGCACACTTTTATGTTACAATCTATGTTTGGCATGTTTGCAAACCTGTGGTGAGGACATCGAAGCAGTGGACCAGTGAAGCCATAGAGGCATTAAATGCGTACTTAGACTGTAAAGACTGGAATGTTTCCGAGTCTGGATGAGTACTGTGATGTCATACATCAGCTTTTGCCAGGACTTACGTGTAACGTTACACGCTACGGTAAGTTACAACAATGACAAGCCCTGGTTCACTGCAAAACTCAAATGGTTAAGGCAGAAAAGTAGGATATGCATTCAGGGAGTTTTAAAAATGGTAAATAGACCTTTATTCACATTAAAATGATTTAAGGATGAAAGGCAAAAGTATTGCTGCATTTCGGCCTATCGTTTACACGAAAACAGCGCTTCAGCCAACCTAAAACTTTTTTAAAATGCCCTCCAGAGTGGAATTTTCCCAATAAAAGCCGAGGACCACAGGACTTAAAGACTTCAGACCTGTTGCTCTGGCCTCTGTGGTGATGAAGTCTTTCAAGCTCCTTGTGCTCTCCCATCTTAAAGACATCACAGACCCTCTCCCGGACCCCCTGAAGTTTGTCTACAAACAAAGCCAACAGATCTGTACATGATGCTGTCAACCTGGCCCTCCACCTCATCCCCAGGCATCTGGACTCAGCAGGAATCTGCGCCAGGATCCTGTTTGTGGATTTCAGCTTTCCTTTTAACACAATGATTCCAGCTCTGCTTTAGGACAAGCTCTCCTGGCTGAACATACCTGAGTCCACCTGCAGGTGGATCACGGACTTCCTGTCTGACAGGAGACAGCAGGTGAAGCTGGGGAAGAATGTTTCAGAAGGTAGGATCATGTACCACCAGTCATCAGTCTGTCAAGACTCCTCAAGTTTGCAGATGACACCACCCTCATTGGACTCATCTCTGGTGGGAATGAGTCTGCCTGCAGGTGGAAGATTGACCATCTGGTGACTTGGTATTGCAAAAACAACCTAGCGCTCTAAAGACAGTAGACATGGTTGTGGATTTTAGGAATAATGCAGCAGCCCCCAGACCTATCACCATCAATGATTCCATGGTGCCCACTGCAGAGTCTTTCAGCTTTCTGGGGACTATCATCACCCAGGACCTTAAGTGGGACCTGAACATCACCACCCTCATCAGGAAATTACAGCAGAGGGTGAACGTCCCACAGCAGCTGAAGAACTTTAACCTGCCAAAGACCATGATCCTTAACTTTTACACTGCCATCATAGAGTCCATCATCTCCTCCTCTATCACAGTCTGGTACGCTGCAGCCACAGCAAAGGACAAGCGCAGGCCACATAATCCACTCTGCTGAGAAGATGGTTGGCTGCTACTTACAATCTCTCTGTGACCAAAACTTCCCACCACAAGAAGTGTTTCTTTCCCTCTTCCATCAACCTGATGAAAAATGCCAAAGCAGAGCGGTTGACTATATTTGTACAGAACATAAAACCTGGTTCTAAAACAAAGCACAAGATAGAACAAAAAAAAATCTAATCTTTTAAAGAATTAAATCTGTATTTTACTATAACATAACCACAGTAGTGAAATGTTTATATTTAACCAATAAGCAAACACTTCATTCTTCTGCTCTGTCCGTCAGTGAAGTTATGCAAAGTTTCTGAGCCTAATTAAAAGCTGACCTAAAAATGACTGTGCCCCCAAGGAGGTGCTTCATACTTTTTTATGGTGTCACTTTGCATAATTGTGTGGCAGACGCCTTTGTTATTATTAGCAAGTGCATCTGGCTCAAATATGTACAAGACATTGTTGTTTTTGTATGCAATGGTAAGCTCACAGGCTTATTGATGAGTAATGACCAACTGACAGCATAGCAACCAATTCCAAGGTACAACCAGCATGTACCAAAAAAGTCATGACGACACTATTAGCCTGTGTTTGAAGTGATATTTCATCAAAAACAATTTAGATCTGATCGTTTATTATAATCTTATAATTTTGTTTGGTCATAATGTTTGCATTATTTGCACACAGCCAGAAAGTTGTAAGGAAATAAAACAGATGGATTTATACTGGTTTAGAGATTTTAACCTCATTGTTTTGCACTTTAACTGTGCTGTATTGTCGATCTGTACCAAAAACTCCAAATATTATATGCTATAGACCCCCAAAATGTTTCAATATTCAACTTCATATCAATATAGATTTTTTTTTAAGCTTTATCACCTTTTCACTTAAGCTCTTTCTATGTTGGTTTGTCACGACTTACCATCACACCAGCGATACCTCTTCCAACATTCACGTAAAGGGAATTCATCATCAGCTTTACAGGACAAAAGAAAGGGAGTGGGAAGGAAATGGGATAGGTGTAACAGCATTGCAGAAGTATTCATCATGAAAACAAGACGTAATCATATTATTCTTTTCCAATATATAAAGCTCTGACTGGATGAAGACTGTCAGAAAAAGGTTCGATAGACACAGCTTCACTGGAGGAGATTTGATTAAAACTTTTCTCTGAGCCTGGAAGACAACTAAATCATATACAAAAGGACTGGTGGAAACTTTCCAACTTTCATCTTTTTCGCCCATCACTTTTTCACAGTAAGTACATTTTAAGAAAATCTTAAAGCTTTTGTACCTGTTTATGAAATCAAAGTATATTTGAAAAATTAAATTTTCAGAATCATCAGTTTATTGGATTAAAATCCCTTTAAACTTATTCTTGTGAGTCACCCTTGTTTAAAATGTTTTGGGTTTTTTTTATTTGTTTTTTTTTAGAAGCATAAAAGAGGGAGAAAAGACTGATACAGCAAAAGATTTCTAATGCTTTAATGTATGCTAATGCTTTGAAATTTTCATTCATTGGCTGAATGAAGTTTGTACAAAAAAGTGTGACAAGGAACTGTTTCATTTAAAAAATCCATTGAAAAAGTTATCAGACAAAGTAAACTAATTTACTTAACTCGTTCATAATAGGTACTATTAATGCCTTACAAATGACGTCACACAGCAACTGCTGCGCAGTCTTTAGGACCAACCTAGGACTGAATCATCAACAAGTGCTTTCTAGTACACTATGTACAATAGAGTATTAGAGCCACCAAAGAGGAAAAAATGGGATTTCAAGATTAAGTTGTGGAATTAAAACAAACACTTTCAACAATTTTGATTTACATTGAGTCTGTATGTTATTTCTAAGGGAAAGATCAGAAGAGCAGTCAGCTTTCTGGACTAAAATAAGACCTTTTTCAGTTCAGCTTTACAGGTTACAAAATTAACACAATGCCCAATCTTTAACTCAACATTTTTTGAATATCAAAATTTTAAGTGATTGAACAAAAAATGAGTTTGTTGAGCTAAAGGGTTTGTAGCTGTTACAACTACTGTTTGTGCGAAACTGTTCATTGTGACTTTCCAAAATGATCCACGTTCTTCAGCCAAGACAGATTAACTATCTTAAAATTACAACAATACTCTTTAATTTATGGCTTATTTATCCTTAACAAAGCCAAAATCTTAATAAAGCAAAAAAGAGTGGACTGACATCGTTGTATGTGTCTTTTCAAGCAGACCTCCCCAGAGCTCTTACAGCTGCACTGAGCATGACTGTATCAATTGTAGTTACAGGAGTTCATGTAACATGAAGTTTAAATATCAATTTCACAAAAAGCTATGATCATAATCATTATTCTCAACACTGAGCAAGTTGGTATTGTAAACTCCCAGTAACTTAACTTCCTGGTGATCAAGAAAATTAACCTCAGGATCATTAACCCACTGTGGGTGTCAGAAATGGACACCCTGTTGTGATGAGAGGGACTGTGGGTTTAATAAATAGAGTTGAGCATTCAGCTGATTGTGCGACAGTCGTAGAGATGGCAACAACAACAAAAAAAGATAAGCGACCGAATTGTTTTATCTATTACACACTTTTGTGAAAGAATCAAGCAACGCCTGCGAGCAAGTTCAGGCAGACAAAGCAAGATGATCTACATTCAAATACAAATACAAATTTGCCAAGCCTCAATCTGTAAGATGGTACGGGATCTTATACTGTCCTGATGTTTTGTCTTTGTACAAATAGAATGTAACAGACCTGCTCTTGTATAGGCATCTTGAAATGAAAGACAGGAATTGGCTTTTAAGACTGATTTGTTATAGAGAGTTTAAGATATGTAACCACACCTTTATTTCTGTGACTTAATAAATCTGCAAGGAGTGATGAAGTTCAGAGCCTTGACACAAAAGACAATGTTATGTAGTCAAGAAAAGAAATCATCCATTAAATGTCAGACTGAAATTTTATTCTACATATTATAAATATGACTGGTAAAAGAAAAAAATAGTATTTGACCAAGTGATAGCTGAACACTGGAATCTTTGAAAAAGATTTTCTGTAACTGAATCTGTTAGATGTTCATTCATTCATTCATTCATTCATTTTCATTTTTTAAGGTACCAAAGAGAAGACAAAATGGATGGAAGGAAAATCTGGTACCTTCTGCTGATACTAGGTAAGAAACACTCAAAAGCTTAAAATTTAGATGCCAAGAAATTTAACACCTGTTAGATTGAAAGATAGGGTCTGAATACTTCTTGATCAACGAAAGAAAAAAATTGGATGAAAATTAAACTGTACACAATTTATTATTTATTCTTGTAAAAAGCTGTGGGAAGGACAAAAGGGACAGCAACAACACCTGCTCCAACTCCAACCACAGCTGCTCCAACCACAACAGCTACTCCAACAACAGCTGCTCCAAGTACAGCAACGGCTGCTCCAACTACAACAAAAGCATCTCCAACTACAACATCAGCTGCTCAAACCACAACAGCTACTCCAACCACAGCCTCTCCAACCACAACCACTGCTGCTCCAACTACCACCAAAGCTGGTCCAACTACAACCACATCTTCTCCAACTACAACAACAGCTGCTCCAACAACTACAAAAGCTGCTCAAACTACAACAAAAGCTGCTCCGACTACAACAACAGCTCCTCCAACTACAACAAAAGCTGCTCCAACTACAACAACAGCTGCTCCAACTACAACAGCTGCTCCAACTACAACAAAAGCTGCTCCAACTACAACAACAGCTCCTCCAACTACAACAGCTGCTCAAACTACAACAACAGCTGCTCCAACTACAACAAAAGCTGCTCCAACTACAACAAAAGCCACTCCAACCACAACAGCTACTCCAACAACAGCTCCTCCAATTACAACCAAAGCAGCTCAAGCTACAACCACATCTGCTAAAACTACAACAACAGCTTCTAAAACTACAACAACAGCTGCTCCAGAAACCACAACAGCTGCTCCAACTACAACAACCGCTGCTCCAACAACAACATCTGCTCAAACCACAACAACAACTGCTCCAACCTCAACAACGGCTGCTCCAACAACCACAACAGCTTCTAAAACTACAACAACACCTGCCCCAACTACAGCAACGGCTGCTCTAACAACCACATCTGCTCCAACTACAACAACAGCTGCTCCAACTACAACCAAAGCTACTCAAGCTACAACTACAGCTGCTCCAACTACAACAACAGCTGCTCCAACTACAACAGCTGCTCAAACTACAACAACAGCTGCTCCAACTACAACAAAAGCTGCTCCAACTACAACAAAAGCTGCTCCAACTACAACAACAGCTGCTCCAACAACAGCTCCTCCAATTACAACCAAAGCAGCTCAAGCTACAACCACATCTGCTAAAACTACAACAACAGCTTCTCCAACTACAACAACAGCTGCTCCAAAAACCACAACAGCTGCTCCAACAACAACATCTGCTCAAACCACAACAACTGCTGCTCCAACCTCAACAACCGCTGCTCCAACAACCACATCTGTTCAAACTACAACAACAACTGCTCCAACTACAGCAACGGCTGCTCTAACAACCACATCTGCTCCAACTACAACAACAGCTGCTCCAACTACAACCAAAGCTACTCAAGCTACAACTACAGCTGCTCCAACCACAACAGCTACTCCAACCACATCTGCTCAAACTACAACAACGGCTGCTCCAACAACCACATCTGCTCAAACTACAACAACAGCTGCTCCAACTACAACAAAAACTGCTCCAACTACCACGACAGCTGCTCAAACTACAACAAAAGCTGCTCCAACTACGACAATTGTTGCTCCAACAACCACAACAGCTGCTCAAACTACAACAAAAGTTGCTCCAACTACACCAACAGCTGCTAAAACCACAACAGCTACTCAGACAACAGCTGCTGCAACCACAACCACAGCTGCTCAAACCACAACAGCTACTCAAACTACCACTAAAGTTGCTCCAACAACCACAACAGCTTCTAAAACTACAACAACAGCTGCTCCAAAAACCACAACAGCTGCTCCAACTACAACAACCGCTGCTCCAACAACAACATCTGCTCAAACCACAACAACAACTGCTCCAACCTCAACAACGGCTGCTCCAACAACCACAACAGCTTCTAAAACTACAACAACACCTGCCCCAACTACAGCAACGGCTGCTCTAACAACCACATCTGCTCCAACTACAACAACAGCTGCTCCAACTACAACCAAAGCTACTCAAGCTACAACTACAGCTGCTCCAACCACAACAGCTACTCCAACCACATCTGCTCAAACTACAACAACGGCTGCTCCAACAACCACATCTGCTCAAACTACAACAACAGCTGCTCAAACTACAACAAAAACTGCTCCAACTACAACAACAGCTGCCCAACCAACAACAGCTGCTCAAACTACAACAACAGCTGCTCCAACTACAACAACAGCTGCTCCAACAGCTGCTCAAACTACAACCACAGCTGCTCCAACTACAACCAAAGCTACTCAAGCTACAACTACAGCTGCTCCAACCACAACAGCTACTCCAACCACATCTGCTCAAACTACAACAACGGCTGCTCCAACAACCACATCTGCTCAAACTTCAACAACAGCTGCTCCAACAACAACAAAAACTGCTCCAACTACCACGACAGCTGCTCAAACTACAACAAAAGCTGCTCCAACTACGACAATTGCTGCTCCAACAACCACAACAGCTGCTCAAACTACAACAAAAGTTGCTCCAACTACACCAACAGCTGCTAAAACCACAACAGCTACTCAGACAACAGCTGCTGCAACCACAACCACAGCTGCTCAAACCACAACAGCTACTCAAACTACCACTAAAGCTGGTCCAACTACAACAACAGCTGCCCAACCAACAACAGCTGCTCAAACTACAACAACAGCTGCTCCAACTACAACAACAGCTGCTCCAACAACCACAACAGCTGCTCAAACTACAACCACAGCTGCTCCAACTACAACAACAGCTCCTCCAACTACAACAAAAGCTGCTCCAACTACAAGAACAGCTGCTCCAACAACCACAACAGCTCCTCCAACTACAACAAAAGCTGCTCCAACTACAACAACAGCTGCTCCAACTACAACAAAAGCTGCTCCAACCACAACAGCTAATCCAACAACAATTGCTCCAACTACAACAAAAGCTGCTCCAACCACAACAGCTAATCCAACAACAATTGCTCCAACTACAACAAAAGCTGCTCCAACTACAAAACCAGCTGCTCCGACTACAACAACAAGTGCTCCAACTACAACCATAGCTGCTCAAACCACAAGAGCTACTCAAACTACCACTAAAGCTGGTCCAACTACAACAACAGCTGCTCCAACTACAACAAAAGCTGCTCCAACTACAAGAACAGCTGCTCCAACAATCACAACAGCTCCTCCAACTACAACAAAAGCTGCTCCAACTACAACAACAGCTGCTCCAACTACAACAAAAGCTGCTCCAACAACAACAGCTAATCCAACAACAATTGCTCAAACTACAACAAAAGCTGCTCCAACTACAACAACAGCTGCTCCAACTACCACAAAAGCTGCTCCGACTACAACAAGTGCTCCAACTACAACCATAGCTGCTCCAACCACAACAGCTACTCCAACAACTGCTGCCCCAACTAAAGCAGCGGCTGCTCCAACAACCACATCTGCTCAAACTACATCTACAGCTTCTCCAACTAAAACAACAGCTACTCCAACTACTACAAAAGCTGCTCCAACAACCACAACAGCTGCTCAAACCACAACAACTGCTGCTCCAACTACAGCAACCGCTGCTCCAACAATCACATCCGCTCAAACTACAACAACAGCTGCTCCAACCTCATCAACGGCTGCTCCAACAACAACAACAGCTTCTAAAACTACAACAACACCTGCCCCAACTACAGCAACGGCTGCACCAACAACCACATCTGCTCAAACTACTACAAAAGCTGCTCCAACCACAACCACAACAGCTCAAACCACAACAGCTACTCAGAAAACAGCTGCTCCAACAACAACAACAGCTGCCCAAACAACAACAGCTGCTCAAACTACAACAACATCTGCTCAATCCACAACAGCTACTCCAACAACAGCTGGTCCAACTACAATCACATCCGCTCCAACTACAACAATAGCTGCTCCAACTACAACAATAGCTGCTCCAACTACAACAACTGCTACACTTGTTTACACAGTTCAAGCACAGTTGATGGAAGAAACCTTAGGTGATAAATTGACAGACCCTAACAGTGCTGAATACAAGAATCTTGAATCACGAACTCTTGAAACAGTAAGTATTCCACATTTTTAATGAGTGCATTTGTTTTTAGCAGGACTGGTTAATGAGAATAATGAAGACAAGATCCCTATTTGGGACTTAGTTTTGACTTTGGTTGTTTCTAGACAGATCTTCTCTTCTCTTCATCACGATTTCTTTTGATATATATATATAATCTTGAAGTGTGTGTTTACAGTGTGAAACCATATTCAAACGAAGATTTCCTCGCAACTTTGCCAAGTGCACTGTTAAAGAATTCAGGTACCAATCATGTTTCTGACTTTTTTCAAAGGCCCTGATTAATACAAACAAGTCATCTTAAAGTATGATACTTGCTTACATTATCAATTCAAGAAACATCAGCATAATTTACTCATGGTTCTCCCATTTGGTTTGTATCAAACAGTGCTGTTCCAACACATGCTGATCGAGTTCAAGCAGATTTGGGGATTATCTTCAGCCCGGAAACTCCAAAGGAAGAACTTCCTGAAAATAAGGCTGTTGCTGAAACCTTGATTGAAGCTGCAAGGAATCCCACCAGCGACTTTAAAGTGAAGTTTAATCCAGATGCCATCGTAGCAGTAGGTAAGACATCATAGCAGAGAGTTAAATTCTTAGCATCTTTGTCAAGTCTGTGAATTTCGAACCAAAAATCACTAATGTGGATATTTTTAAATGACCTAAACAGATGGTCCAGTTCCAGATGCAACAACAACAACTGTGCCTCCAACAAAAACCACCACAGCTGCTGGACCTGTCTACACAATTCAAGCACAGTTTTTTAATGAAGTCTTCAGTGACAAATTGACAGACCCCAACAGTGCTGAATACAAGGATCTCGCATCACGAACCCTAGAAGCAGTAAGTTCTATAGATTTTTAATGAGTTTAACAATGTAAAGCAGGAGTTTTTGATCAAAATGATAAGCACATGGTCCCTATTTGGGACTTAATGTAGACTTTTTATTCTTCCTCATATCATGAATTATGTTGATGAATACTTTGTGTTTTTATCCATTTAAATGTTTCTGTCTTTTTTCTTGTTGTTTGCAGTGTAACGCCATATATAGAGCAAGGTTTCCTCGCACTTTTGTCAGGTGTACCGTGAAACAATTCAGGTACCAATCAATTGTCTGACTTTTTCCTTAGTCCATCCTTAATATAAATAAGTCTTCTTAAAGTATGATTCTTGCTGATATTGTTGGTCAAAGAGACAAAAATATGATTTCCTCATGGTTTTTGGTTTTCATCATACAGTGCTGTTCCAACACGTGTGGATCGGGTTCAAGCAGATTTGGAGATTATATTCAGTTCAGCAACTCCAAAGGAAGAACTCCCGAAAAATACAGTTGTTGCACAGACCTTGGCTGAAGCTGCAAATAATGCCAACAATAACTTTAAAGTGGACTTTAATCCCAATGCCATTTCAACAGTAGGTAAGTCATCCTGGAAGAGATCTATTCTTAGCATCCTTTGTAAGTCTGTGAATTTGGGACTGGTAAAAGTTTGATGTCATCTACTAAAAACTATCTTCTTGGTTTGGGAACAAAAAATCATTAAAGTATTTTTTATCTAAACAGATGGTCCAGTTCCAGATTCAACTACCACTGCTGCACCTGCAGCTACAACTGCAGCCCCGACTGCAGCCCCAACCACTGCACCTGCAGCTACAACTGCAGTCCCAACTGCTGCACCTGCAGCTACAACTGCAGCCCCAACCGCTGCACCTGCAACAGCTGCAGTGACAAATGTTGATGTGATCTTTAGATCTGTTCTGCAAGATTTCACAAATGATTTGCTGGATCCATCATCTGCTGCTTTTAAAAATCGGTCTTCAATGATACAGACACAGGTATGTCTCCAACACTATATATATATATATATATATATATATATATATATATATATATATATATATATATATATATATATATATATATATATATATATATATATATATATATATATATCCTCATTTTACACACAGTTTGGTGCTGTTATGCAAAAAATATATAAGCTAAAAAATGTTTCTGTTTCTGCAGCTTCAGCCTAAGTTTCAGAGTGAATTCCCATCCTCATTCAAGTCTTTTGAAGTGATGTCCTTCAGGTACTTATCAAGAATAAGCCAGCTTTAATTAAAGACTAGTTGCTTGATCTTATCTGATGATTTTATTTTCCTTTTCTCTCTGTAGGAGTGGATCAATTATCACTTTACTGAGGCTTGGATTTGCCAGTGCATCTGTTCCTAATAACACTCAGATTGCAGCAGTTTTGATCAATGCAGCTCCCACTGTCACTGGCTTTGACATTGAAGGAAGCTCTATCATTGTCAATGGCATAGGTAAGCAACATTCAGAGCTGTTTTATCCATATATTTAAACTACATAAGTGTTTCTTTAACTAAAGTATTCTTTTATTTTTACCTCTTTTACAGCTTCAAGTGGAGTAAATCACAAAATCAGTCTCATCACTGCGTTCTGCCTGGTGCTCCTGTCATGGTTCCTGTCGAACCAGCAATAACATCAGTTCTGATTACTTTGTGATATTTAATGACTACATGCCTTTTATTACTTGTTTCAAACATATATATCTCTCTGTGTGTGTGTGTGTGTGTGTGTGAGTGTGTGTGTGTGTGTGTGTGTTGGGGATGTCCAGGATCTTGGGCTGGACAGAATGACAAAGCCTACTTTAAACAGCTGGTCTAGTGAATTGAGACTGTAGAAGCAACATTAAGTCTCTCTGCCTGTCAAAAATTACTGCACTATTTATAAATTTATTGTACAAATATTTCATTATGATTTCACCCTTAATAGTTTAACAGAACATAAGATTTATCATATATGTATGCATAGTTTGTGTCACATCCTGATCTTTATTGTTGAGCTGTATTTAATATATATTTGAGGAACTACTATTTATGAAAAACAAATGTCTTATTTATACAAACTATATTTATGCAATCCTACGGCACTGTATTCTGTGAGATTTTTGCTGTTTTTACAGTACCTGTTAGAAACTTTACAATGATCAGAATAAAAAAATCTTTGAAGAATACAAACTGTCTCTCCTGTGATGATTTCTGATACTGATGGTTAAGAGAGTATCAATACAGAAAACACAAATGTGTTTGTACTCCAACGAGATCCCTTTCAGCCTTTAACAACACGTGTTCAATCACGTCTTCAGAATTAAGGTTTTAAAAAATAATGAATGATGATTATTAACATTTCAGATTTTCACTTTTATACGAAGTGACGACTTAAGAAAAGCGCTTTAGCTAACTGCAATCATCTTAAAATGATTTCCTGATTAGCTCTTTGAAATGCATCTTTTGTCCATGGCACATGCACACATTAGCCCATATATTATAAATAAATATATTGTAAAATGCACACTCACACAGAGAGCCTATCCAGTCGACATGTTTCAAACATAACTGTATCTTATTAACATGACAATGTTACAGTTGTAGTGTCCATGCTGGCTGAAACACCTTCACATAAAACTTGACAAAATTACAAAGAGGTTATACAGTTACTCCATAACAATATCCATAAAAAACAAAGTATGCACAAACCTTGAGCCACTGTCAAACAGATGCTTTATCAATGTAAATTCACTTTTATATATTATTTAAAATTATATTAATTATATTTTATATAATATGTATTTATTTCAGCGGCTCGGAAAGGATGAAAACAATCACTTCTTGAATCAGAATCAGAAACCACAAAGTCTTCATTGTCATTGTATGCAAAAAACAAATTAAATTCAGAGTGCAACACCCTTTGGTGATTTGAAATTAACATACTAACTAACTCACATTCAGCAAGACAAGTCACTCACTTACAAATTATATATATATATATATATATATATATATATATATATATATATATATATATATATATATATATATATATATATATATATATAATCAATCTAAGTGCACAGTGCTTCAAAATGCATTGTGATTAGCAGGAGTTCAAATGTCTGTTAAACCTGAAAAACATGATTAACAGGGGTGCAGATGGCCTAGCAGTCTAGGTCCCGCCCCATGTGGTTAGTCCTTTTTGCGGCCGGCCCAGGTTTTGAATCTGGACTGCAACCTCTTTCCCATATGTCATTCCCCACTCACACCCTATCTTATACTCCATACACTGCCTGTCCTTTCTGAGTAAAGGTTTAAAAAAAAGCCCCCCAAAAATTATATCTAAAAATCAAACCTGATCACCAAGTAAGATTTCTTCCAAAGCAGCAAAAGCAAAGGGAATGAATGTGTCAAACAAGTTTGTACAGAACATAAAACCTGATCGAATTATTATTTTGTTTTCTGTTTTTTGCCTTTTTAATGAACTAACTGATACATGGACAATTGATTGGACTAAAGACATAAATAATTTTTTGCACAAAACTATAACCACAGGAGTGAAACTTCATTCTTCTGTCCTGCCTGTTAGTAAAGTTATGTAAGGTTTCTGAACCTGTTCTTTGCTGATTCAAAAGCTGGTGGTTTTGGTTTTTAGTATTTGGTTAAAATTTGGTTTTGATATTTAAAAAAAAAAATCAACTCCTTTGAAATAATTATCATTTTAATTTCTTTACCACCTTTTTTTTGTCACAACTGGCTGTGACACCAGTGCCACCTCTTCCAACATTCTTATAAAGGGAATTCATCATCAGTTCCACAAGACAAAAGAAAGGGAGTGGGAAGAAAATGGGATAGGTGTAACAGCATTGCAGAAGTGTTCATCATTAAAACAACATGTATAATCCTTCTATTCTTTTCCAATATATAAAGCTCTTACTGGATGAAGGCTGTCAGAAAAAGTGAACGGTTTGATATTCACAGCTGAACCAGAGAAGATTACGAGAAAACTTTTCTTCCGGAATTAAAGACATCACTAAAATCAGACACCAAGGGACTGGTGATAACTTTACACCTTTCAACTTGTTTTAACGGTAAGCAAATTTTCAGAACATTAATGATATTTTTTTTTAAGAAATGTGAATTCATATTTATCCTGCTACAGTTCATGGGTATTTACCACGTACTACCACATACTGAAGACTACATTTAGGAGATGTAATGTCAATTTTATTTGAACTATAATAACTGTAATATGTTAATACTATGATAAATTAATTCATATGGTGGGTGAAACATTTGATTTATCGTGTTAATGATAGGAACTGTTGTGTGATCTATTTGACACATGTAACAAAATTCTGAGTGGTATTATGAATGTGTTGAGAAAAATGGGGTTTGGCGGTGATTTTTTATAAAACTTGCTGTGATTAAGTTTTTAAACTGTTTGCTTTTTTTTAATTAAAATAGACCTTGAAGAAGACTTGATGGCAATGAGAAAATTCATATTCCTTATGCTGATTCTATCAGGTAAGAAGTAAACAACAGCTAAAACTTGAGAAGTCAAGACTTACATGGAGTGGTTAATATTTTGAATTTGAAACAGTGTAAAACAGTGATTCAAGACAATGGAAAAAAAATTGAAAACAAGTTGATTTTCTTATTTTGTGGGGAAAAAAAACCCTTACCAAAAAGTAGTAAATTTTTCTTTTTTTTTTTCTTTCCATTGAAATAGCTCTGGATGTAACAACAGTAACAGGTACTACAGCTTCTCCAACAACCACAGCTGCAGCCCCAACCACTGCACCTGCAACAGCTGCAGTTACAGATGCTGATGTGACCTTTAGATCTATCCAGCAAACTTTCACGAATGATTTGAGGGATCCATCATCTGCTGCTTTTAAAACTCGATCTTCAACAATAAAGACACAGGTATGTCTCAAACACTAGCACCAGCACTCAAAACAAACAAAATCCACATTTTTTCTATATATTTATACTTTGTATCTGTTTTTCCAGCTTCAACCCAAGTTTCAGAGTGAATTCCCATCCTCATTCAAGACTTTGAGAGTCATTTCCTTCAGGTACTTATGAAGAGTAACCCAGCTATAATTTAAGACTAGTTGATTGATCCTATCTGATGATTTTATTTGCTTTTCTTTCTGCAGAAATGGATCAATTATCAATTTAATGAGGCTTGGATTTGACAGTGCAAATGTTCCAAATATCACTCAGATTGCAGCAGTTTTGATCAATGCAGCTCCCACTGTCACCGGCTTTGACATTGAAGAAAACTCTATCACTGTCAATGGCATAGGTAAGCAACATTCAGAGCTGTTTTATCCAAATACAACCCCAGTTGCAATGAAGTTGGGAAGTTGTGTAAAAGGTAATAAAGAACAGAATACAACGAATATAATCCTGTTTGACCTATATTCAACAGAAAATACTACAAGGACAAGATATTTATTGTTCAAACTGATCAACTGTACTGTTTGTTTTGATTTGATTTTTTTCATTCATTTTGAATTTTATGCGTGCAACACATTTCAAATAAGCTGGGACAGGGGTAACAATAGACTGGGAAAGTTGAGGAATGTTCAACAAACACCTGTTTGGAACATTCCACAGATGAACAGGTTAATTTGAAAAAGGTGAGTGACGTGACTGGGTATGAAAGGATCATCCCCAAAAGGCTGGGTCATTCACAAGCAAGGAATGGGCAACATTCACCACTTTGTGAACAACTGCGTGAGCAAATAGTCCAACAGTTTAAGAACAATGTTTCTCAACATACAACTGCAGAGAATTTATGGATTTCATCATCTACAGTCCATAATATCATCAAAGATTCAGAGAATCTGGAGAAGTCTCTGCATGTGTTAGTGCCCATGGTATGGCTAACTTGCTGCCATCCAAGCCACGTCTTTTTCAGGGACGTCCCTGCTAATTTCAGCAAGACAATGACGAGACACATTCTGCACGTTACAACAGCGTGGCTTCGTAGAAAAAGAGTGCAGGTACTAGACTGGCCTGCCTGCAGTCCAGACTTGTCTCTAATTAAAAATGTATGGAGCATTATGAAGCATAAAATACGACAAAGGAGACGCTGGACTGCTGAGCAACTGAAGTTGTTCATCAATCAAGAATGGTAAAGAATTCCACCTCCAAACTTTCAACAATTAGGTTCCTCAGTTCACAAACTCTTATTGAGTGTTGTTAAAAGGAAAGGTGATGGAACACAGTGAGAAACATGAGCCTGTCCCAGCTTATTAGGAATGTGTTGCAGCCATCAAATTCAAAATGAGTGAATATTTGCAAAGGAACAATAAAGTTTATCAGTTGGAATGAAAAATATCTTGTCTTTGTAGTGTATTTAATTGAATATAGGTAAAACAGGATTTGCGAATCATTGTATTCTGTTCTTTTTTTTTTTTACATTTTACACAACGTCCCAACTTCATTGGAACTGGAGTTGTAATTAAACTGCACAAGTGTTTCTTTAACTAAAGTTTTCTTTTATTTTATCCTCTTTTACAGCTTCAAGTGGAGTAACTCACAAACTCGGCCTCATCACTGTGTTCTGCCTGGTGCTGCTGTCATGGTTCCTGTCAAACCAGCAATGACATCAGTTCTAATTACTATGTGATATTTAATGACTACATGCCTTCTATTACTGGTTTCAAACATATTTTTGTGGGGGCAGGATCTTGGGTCAGACTGGATAGCTGTATAAACTGCACTACGTTATTATGCTTCCTCTGGGATATAAGAAAATGATTGCACTATTTATTAACATTTGCACCTTGATATACAAGCAGATTAATATTTGAATATTTGAACATGTAACCATTACCAGGTCATTATTATTATTATTATTATTATTATTATTATTATTATTATTATTATTATTATTATTATTATTGACTGAAATTATTGAAATTGTTGATTTTTGGACATGTAAAAGAAAATAATAAAAATGTTGAAAACGTAACAGTTTTGCTTACAACAAAAAAGACTGCTAATCACTGATTCAACTTCTCCTACATATTCAAAATAGAGTGGAAAGAAGTGACACTTATTAAACCAATTGAACTATGATATTATTTATATTGACCTATAGTCATTGCATAGTAATGCAGTATAAAATAAACTAGCCTTTGTAAATAAATTAATTCATTTGTTACATAACTTATCACAAGGGACCATTTACCGTAATACCCTTGTCTATGCACACATACACTCAAAAATATATGTCCTAAATCCATACAGACATTAATACACCCAACATACATACACAAATCCACAATTTATTTATTTTTTTCTGCTTTGTCCAACAAAGCATGCTTGTGTGGAGTCTCACGGTTTCCCCTACAGTGCTTGGGCGGTGCTCACTCACTCTCCTGCACCTGCTCCCGCCTCACCGGCACACCTGTATCTCATCATGCTAATCAGGCTTCTCTCAAGCTCTGCTGAGAGAAGGATCCAATTCAAGAGTATCCCCACTGCAGTCGTGGTACATCGGCCAACTCTACAGTGATAATGAGTATACCTTAAAGTTATTACCGTTACATCTTGTTTGTCTGTTTACCTTGTGAACAGGCGTTAGTGATTAGAAAACAAAAACAAAAAAAAATGGTAATTTATTCCTACAGTTACAGAAAAAAAACATATAATCAAATTACATTTACATTTTGTAAAAATTGGGATTATTTTGCAGGATTACAATTTCAGTGCATTTTATGATATTGAATAAGTATATATTTTTCATTTAAAACGGGAGAGACAGAGAAAGATAGAGAGAGATGGGGCACACATGTCATTTCAGGAGACTCACAGCACCATGACTTGCGCAGTGTTGCCGATGTAGCGACATTGTCACTATATTTATCGATATTTCAGACTATTCCAGTGACTCTTTTTCAAAATAGCAACTAGTGACAAATCTTGTGACTTTTCTGGAGTTTAGAGACTCTGACATAAACGTGACATCTATTGATCTTTCTCTTCCCAACTCTAATATCTCTGCGGCCTAAACTTGGTTTCCTCAATTTCTTTTACAAAGTAACATTGTTCAGTTTTTTTACAGAACACACAAAAATTAGTCATTTTATCAATATTTATTTTCTTTTGTTTTTATAAGCATATTTTGTATTGGAGTGATCCAGAAGTAATTAAAAGTAATCTAGTTAAATTACTTTGATATTATGGTGCTTGGATTACATTACTGATTACATTTTTTTAAAGTTGACTAGTAACTGTATCAGAATAGATTTTTTAGTAAACATTCTAACCCTGCTCATGACTTACCCTCCTTGTCTTCTCCATCTCCTCCTCGTACCTCCTGCACCTCTACCCAATTCCTGCCATGCTCTCACCTGAGCCTCACTTCACACCTGCCTGCTTGGATCATACCTTCACTCTAGACTCTGGATCGGCCACCTTGCACTTCAGTTGTGTCAATAAATCACCAAACTGCTTCCTTGTCTCTATCTGCTTTTTGGTCAAGTTTTGACTACAACTTAATGGAAACTTTAACATGCCCAGTGAAACACTGAGTGCATATATTTTAAAACATGGCATAGTGGCATATTTGAATATTTCATTTACTGTGTGGAGAACATTTTACATATGACACATATTTGATTAGTTTTATCCTGCTCAGTCTTTGTCCTGGTAAAAAGCAGATCAATAAATCTCAAAGACAAATGAAGGATTAAAAAAAGGCTCCTTGAATTTTTTGTGTTCTGGTGCAGAAAACAGATATATTAATTTCAGGGGCCTAAAATTTAAAAACAAACCATTCTTGAATTGAAATAAGAAATCACAAAGAGTTCATTGTCACTGTATTCAAAAACAAAAAACACAAAAATTCAGACTGCAACTCCCTTTGCTGCTTTAAAATGCACACATGCACACCTGCAGGAAATTTAGAATCACCAATTAACCTGATGAGCATGTTTTCGGACTGTGAATTGGGATTCGAACAAGTGACCTTACTGTGAGGCTTCAGCATTTACTATTGTGCCACAGTGCAGCCCCACTGATAAATAATATTCTACAATTCTACAATTTCATTTGGCAGACACTCTTATCCAAAGTAACAACAAAAGCAAGGAACATGAAGGAAAAACCTTATTAAGTGTGAAGAAATGCTTCAAGTTTGTTGAGCCACAGGTGCTCTGCCATCAAGTACTGAAGACCCCCCCACACACACACACACACTATTATTATTGTTATTGTTATTATTCCATCTAAATAATGTAGCCAATATATAACTAAAATCAGTCTAAGTGCACAGTGCTTTAAATGTGTTGTGATTAGCAGTGTGAGTTAAAATGTCTGTTGAACCTGACAAACATGATTAACAGGGGTGCAGATGGCCTAGTGGACTAGGTCCCACCCTATAAGGTTTGCCCTTGCAAAAGGTTTTTAAAAAATGATTACCAAAAAATACTCTTCCAAAGCAGTGGAAGCAAAGAGGATGAATGTGTCAAAGGTATTCGCACAGAACATAAAACCTGGCTGTCAAACAAGGTTTAAGATAAAATTTGCCTTTTGAATGAATAAACTGACCCAAAGACTATTAATTAGACTGAAGACATTAATATTTTTTTGCACAAAACTATAATTACAGGAGTGAAACTTCATTCTTCTGTCCTGCCTGTTAGTAAAGGTTTCTGAACCTGTTTATGAGCTGACACAAAAGCTGGTGGTTTTGTTTTTTTGTTGCAGGTTTACTGTTAACCATTGTTTACCCTTCAGTTGTTTGTACAAAGGATCATTTCAAGATACAACAAGCATATGACAATACTATCAGACTATGTTGGAAGTAAACTTTCATTATCCTTTGAATTGGAAACAAAAACAAGTTTAGATCTGACTATTTATTTAATATTAAAATTTTATATGCGATCATAATGTTGCCATAATTTGCACACAGCCATAAAGTTATAGGGAAATAAAACTGAGATGGTTTTATACTTGTTTAGCTTTTTTAACCTTGTTTTGCACTCTAACTATTGTACTGTCAATTTAGGATAAAAACCCAAAGTGTTATGTGCAATAGCCTACCAAAGTATTTTATCATCCAACTCCATGAATATATTAATCATTTTCATTTTTCCATCTTTATCACCAATTCATCATTTCTAGCTCAATTTCTTTGTCACAACTGGCTGTCACACCTGTGTCACTTCTTCCAACATTCACGTAAAGGGAATGCATCATGAGCGTCACAGGACAAAAGAAAGGGAGTGGGGAGAAAAGGGGATAGGTGTAACAGCATTGCAGAGATATTCATCATGAACACAACACGTAATAATCCTTCTGTTCTTTTCCAATATATAAAGCTCTGACTGCATGGAGGCTGTCAGAAAAAGTGAACAGTTTGATATTCACAGCTTAAACAGAGAAGATTACAAGAAAACTTTTCATACAGTATTAAAGACATCACTGAAATCAGACACCAAGGGACTAGTAATAACTTTTCAACTTCAACTTATTTCACGGTAAGCACATTTCAGAACATTTTTAAGCTTTAAGCTACATTGATGATATTTTTTAAAAGAAATGTGAAGTCATTTATACCTACGTGTCCATTTTGCCTGAACAATAATAGCTGTAATAAGTTAATCTACAACCTTGATTGCATTGAAGTTGGAACGTTTTGTAAAATGTAAATAAAAACAGAATACGATTTGCATATCCTGTTTAACCTATATTCAATTGAATACACTATAAAGACAAGATATTTATTAATTAAAACTGAAAACTTTATTGTTATACTTTTTTCAAATGTTTACTCATTTTGAATTTGATGCCTGCAACACCTTCCAAAAGTAAGCTGGGACAGGGCCAACAAAAGAAAGTTGAGGAATGCTCAACAAACACCTGTTTGGAACATTCCACAGGTGAACAGGTTAATTGGAAACAGGTGAGTGTCATGATTGAGTAAAGTTTAAAAGTAGCATCCCTGAATGGCTCAGTCATTTACAAGCAATTGTTCACCTTGTGAACCACTTTGTGAACAACTGTGGGAGCAAATAGTCCAACAGTTTAAGAACAATATTTCTCAATGTACAATTGCAGAGAATTTAGGGATTTCCTCATCTACAGTCCATACTATCATCAAAAGATTCAGAGAACCTGGAGAAATCCTGCCTGCAGTTCAGACCTGTCTCCCATTAAAAACATGTGGCACATTACGAACTGCAAAATATGACAATGGAGACCCCAAACTTTTAAGCAACTGAAGTTGTATTTCAAGCAAGGATTGGAAAGAATTCCACCTCCAATTAGTGTCCTCAGTTCACAATGAGTGAATATTTGAAAAGAAACAAAGTTTATCAATTTAAAGAATAAATGTCTTGTCTTTGTAGTGTATTTACATTTTGTAGGTTATCCCAACTTCATTGGAATTTGGGCTGTTAAATGAATTAATTGATGTGGGTGAGTGAAACATTTGCCGATAGATTGTGTAAAAACGATTGATTCCAGTGAATAACAGTGCAAAATAAAAATCATTGATTCATCTTATTAATGATGGAAACTATTGTGTGATCTATTTAACATAAAACAAATTCTGAGTTGTATTATGAATGTGGTGGAAATGTGGGGTTTGATAATGATTGTTATACAACAGCTCGTTAGCAAAAAAAATTGCACGGATAAGGTTTTAATCACTAATCTCTTTTTTTATTTAAAAAGACGTGGAAAACAAGATGGCTCGAAGAAAATTCATCTCCCTTATGCTTATTCTATCAGGTAAGAAGATAAAAGCTAAAGCTTAAGAGAATAATTCTGAAAAGTCAAGGTTGAGATGTACTGTAACTGTAATATTTTTTTTTTCCATTCTGTGAAATGGCTCTGATTGCATATACAGTAACAGGAACCATAGCTTCTACAACCACAACAACAGTTGTCCAAACAACAACAAAAGCTACTCCAACAACAACTGCAGCTGCTCCAACAACAACAACAGCTGCTCCGACAACCACTACAGCTCCTCTGACAACAACAACAGCTGCTCCAACAACAACAACAGCTGCTCCAACAACCACTACAGCTGCTCCGACAACCACTACAGCTGCTCCAACAACCACTACGGCTGCTGCAACAACCACTACGGCTGCTCCAACAACCACTACAGCTGCTCCAACAACCACTACAGCTGCTCCAACAACCACTACGGCTGCTGCAACAACCACTACAGCTGCTCCAACAACTACAGCTGCTCCAACAACCACTACAGCTGCTCCAACAACCACTACCACTGCTCCAACAACAACTACAGCTGCTCCAACAACAACAACAGCTGCTCCAACAACCACTACAGCTGCTCCAACAACCACTACAGCTGCTCCAACAACCACTACGGCTGCTCCAACAACAACAACAGCTGCTCCAACAACCACTACAGCTGCTCCAACAACCACTACCACTGCTCCAACAACCACTACAGCTGCTCCAACAACAACAGCTGCTCCAACAACCACTACAGCTGCTCCAACAACAACAACAGCTGCTCCAACAACCACTACAGCTGCTCCACCAACAACAACAGCTGCTCCAACAACCACTACAGCTGCTCCAACAACAACAGCTTCTCCAACAACCACTACAGCTGCTCCAACAACAACTACAGCTGCTCCAACAACAACAGCTGCTCCAACAACAACTACAGCTGCTCCAACAACCACTACAGCTGCTCCAACAACTACAGCTGCTCCAACAACTACAGCTGCTCCAACAACAACAACAGCTGCTCCAACAACCACTACAGCTGCTCAAACAACTACAGCTGCTGCAACAACCACTACAGATGCTCCAACAACTACAACAGCTGCTCCAACAACCACTACAGCTGCTCCAACAACCACTACAGCTGCTCCAACAACTACAATAGCTGGTCCAACAACTACAGCTGCTCCGACAACAACTACAACTGCTCCAACAACTACAGCTGCTCCAACAACCACTACAGCTGCTCCAACAACAACAACAGCTGCTCCAACAACCACTGCAGCTGCTCCAACAACAACAGCTGCTCCAACAACCACTACAGTTGCTCCAACAACAACTACAGGTGCTCCAACAACCACTACAGCTGCTCCAAAAACCACTACAGCTGCTCCAACAACAACTGCAGCTGCTCCAACAACAACAACAGCTGCTCCAACAACCACTACAGCTGCTCCGACAACCACTACAGCTGCTCCGACAACAACAACAGCTGCTCCAACAACACTAACAGCTGCTCCAACAACCACTACAGCTGCTCCGACAACCACTACGGCTGCTCCAACAACCACTACAGCTGCTCCAACAACCACTACCGCTGCTCCAACAACCACTACAGCTGCTCCAACAACCACTACAGCTGCTCCAACAACCACTACGGCTGCTGCAACAACCACTACAGCTGCTCCAACAACCACTACCACTGCTCCAACAACAACTACAGCTGCTCCAACAACAACAACAGCTGCTCCAACAACCACTACGGCTGCTCCAACAACCACTACGGCTGCTCCAACAACCACTACGGCTGCTCCAACAACAACTACAGCTGCTCCAACAACAACAACAGCTGCTCCAACAACCACTACAGCTGCTCCAACAACCACTACCACTGCTCCAACAACCACTACAGTTCCTCCGACAACAACTACAGCTGCTCCAACAACCACTACAGCTGCTCCAACAACCACTACAGCTGCTCCAACAACAACAACAGCTGCTCCGACAACCACTACAGCTGCTCCAACAACAACAACAGCTGCTCCAACAACCACTACAGCTGCTCCGACAACCACTACAGCTGCTCCAACAGCTACAGCTGCTCTGACAACAACTACAACTGCTCCAACAACTACAGCTGCTCCAACAACCACTACAGCTGCTCCAACTACAACAACAACAGCTGCTCCAACAACAACAACAGCTGTTCCAACAACCACTACAGCTGCTCCAACAACCACTACAGCTGCTCCAACAACTACTACAACTGCTCCAACAACCACTACAGCTGCTCCAACAACTACAACAGCTGCTCCAACAACTACAACAGCTGCTCCAACAACTACAGCTGCTCCGACAACCACTACAGCTGCTCCAACAACAACTACAGCTGCTCCAACAACAACAGCTGCTCCAACAACAACTACAGCTGCTCCAACAACCACTACAGCTGCTCCAACAACCACTACAGCTGCTCCGACAACCACGACAGCTGCTCCAACAACTACAGCTGCTCCGACAACAACTACAACTGCTCCAACAACTACAGCTGCTCCAACAACAACAACAGCTGCTCCAACAACAACAACAGCTGCTCCAACAACCACTACAGCTGCTCCAACAACAACAGCTGCTCCACCAACAACAACAACTGCTCCAACAACAACAACAGCTGCTCCAACAACCACTACAGCTGCTCCAACAACAACAACAGCTGCTCCAACAACAACAAGAGCTGCTCCAACAACCACAACAGCTACTCCGACAACCACGACAGCTGCTCCAACAACTACAGCTGCTCCGACAACAACAACAACTGCTCCAATAACTACAGCTGCTCCAACAACCACAACAGCTGCTCCAACAACAACAACAGCTGCTCCAACAACCACTACAGCTGCTCCAACAACAACAACAGCTGCTCCAACAACAACAACAGCTGCTCCAACAACAACAGCTGCTCCACCAACAACAACAGCTGCTCCAACAACAACAACAGCTGCTCCAACAACAACAACAGCTGCTCCAACAACCACTACAGCTGCTCAAACAACCACTACAACTGCTCCAACAACCACTACAGCTGCTCCAACTACAACAACAGCGGCTCCAAAAACCACTACAGCTGCTCCAACAACAACAACAGCTGCTCCACCAACCACTACAGCTGCTCCAACAACCACTACAGCTGCTCCAACAACAACAACAGCTGCTCCAACAACCACTACAGCTGCTCCAACAACTACAGCTGCTCCAACAACCACAACAGCTGCTCCAACAACAACAAGAGCTGCTCCAACAACCACTACAGCTGCTCCGACAACCACGACAGCTGCTCCAACAACTACAGCTGCTCCAACAACCACAACAGCTGCTCCAACAACAACTACAGCTGCTCCAACAACAACAGCTGCTCCAACAACAACAACAGCTGCTCCAACAACAACAACAGCTTCTCCAACAACCACTACAGCTGCTCCAACAACCACTACAGCTGCTCCAACAACAACAACAGCTGCTCCAACAACCACTACAGCTGCTCCAACAACAACCACAGCTGCTCCAACAACAACTACAGCTGCTCCAACAACAACAACAGCTGCTCCAACAACCACTACAGCTGCTCCAACAACAACCACAGCTGCTCCAACAACAACAACAGCTGCTCCAACAACAACTACAGCTGCTCCAACAACCACTACAGCTGCTCCAACAACAACAACAGCTGCTCCAACAACCACTACAGCTACTCCAACAACAACAGCTGCTCCAACAACAACAACAGCTGCTCCAACAACCACTACAGCTGCTCCAACAACCACTACAGCTGCTCCAACAACAACAACAGCTGCTCCAACAACCACTACGGCTGCTCCAACAACCACTACGGCTGCTCCAACAACCACCACAGCTGCTCCAACAACAACAACAACAACAGCTGCTCCAACAACCACTACGGCTGCTCCAACAACCACTACCACTGCTCCAACAACAACTACAGCTGCTCCAACAACAACAACAGCTGCTCCAACAACCACTACAGCTGCTCCAACAACTACAGCTGCTCCGACAACAACTACTACTGCTCCAACAACTACAGCTGCTCCAACAACCACTACAGCTGCTCCAACAACCACTACAGCTGCTCCAACAACAACAGCTGCTCCAACAACATCAACAGCTGCTCCAACAACCACTACAGCTGCTCCAACAACGACCATAGCATCTGCTCCAACAACCACTACAGCTGTTCCAACAACCACTACAGCTGCTCCAACATCAACAAAAGCTGCTCCAACAACAACGACAGCTGCTCCGACAACCACGGCAGCTGCTCCAACAACTACAGCTGCTCCAACAACCACTACGGCTGCTCCAACAACCACTACGGCTACTCCAACAACCACTACAGCTGCTCCAACAACAACAACAGCTGCTCCAACAACAACAACAGCTACTCCCACAACCACTACAGCTGCGCCAACAACAACTACAGCTGCTCCAACAACCACTACAGCTACTCCAACAACCACTACAACTGCTCCAACAACCACTACAGCTGCTACAACAACAACTACAACTGCTCCAACAACTACAACAGCTACTCCAAAGACTACAACAGCTGCTCCAACAACAACGACAGCTGCTCCGACAACAAAAACTACTGCTCCAACAACTACAGCTGCTCCAACAACCACTACAGCTGCTCCAACAACCACTACAGCTGCTCCAACAACAACAGCTGCTCCAACAACATCAACAGCTGCTCCAACAACCACTACAGCTGCTCCAACAACGACCATAGCATCTGCTCCAACAACCACTACAGCTGCTCCAACAACAACAACAGCTGCTCCAACAACAACAACAGCTACACCCACAACAACTACAGCTGCTCCAACAACAACTACAGGTGCTCCAACAACAACAGCTGCTCCAACAACAACAACAGTTGCTCCAACAACAACAACAGCTGCTCCAACAACAACAACAGCTACTCCCACAACAACTACAGCTGCGCCAACAACAACTACAGCTGCTCCAACAACCACTACAGCTGCTCCAACAACCACTACAGCTGCTCCAACAACAACTACAACTGCTCCAACAACCACTACAATTGCTCCAACAACCACTACAGCTGCTCTAACAACAACTACAACTGCTCCAACAACCACTACAGCTGCTCCAACAACTACAGCTGCTCCGACAACAACTACAGCTGCTCCAACAACTACAGCTGCTCCAACAACCACTACAGCTGCTCCGACAACCACTACAGCTGCTCCAACAACAACAGCTGCTCCAACAACATCAACAGCTGCTCCAACAACAACTACAGCTGCTCCAACAACAACTACAGCTGCTCCAACAACTACAGCTGCTCCAACAACCACTACAGCTGCTCCGACAACCACTACAGCTGCTCCAACAACAACAGCTGCTCCAACAACATCAACAGCTGCTCCAACAACAACTACAGCTGCTCCAACAACGACCATAGCATCTGCTCCAACAACCACTACAGCTGCTCCAACAACCACTATAGCTGCTCCAACATCAATTAAAGCTGCTCCAACAACAACAACAGCTGTTCCAACAACCACTACAGCTGCTCCAACAACCACTACAGCTGCTCCAACAACCACTACAGCTGCTCCAACAACAACAACAGCTGCTCCAACAACAACAACAGCTGTTCCAACAACCACTACAGCTGCTCCAACAACCACTACAGCTGCTCCAACAACTACAACAGCTGCTCCAACAACTACAGCTGCTCCAACAACCACTACAGCTGCTCCAACAACCACTACAGCTGCTCCAACAACAACAACAGCTGTTCCAACAACCACTACAGCTGCTCCAACAACAACCACTACAGCTGCTCCAACAACAACAACAGCTGCTCCAACAACCACTACAGCTGCACCAACAACATCAGCTTCTCCAACAACCACTACAGCTGCTCCAACAACCACTACAGCTGCTCCAACAACAACAGCTGCTCCAACAACCACTACAGCTGCTCCAACAACAACAACAGCTGCTCCAACAACCACTACAGCTGCTCCAACAACAACAGCTGCTCCAACAACCACTACAGCTGCTCCAACAACAACAGCTGCTCCAACAACCACTACAGCTGCTCCAACAACAACAACAGCTGCTCCAACAACAACTACAGCTGCTCCAACAACAACAACAGCTGCTCCAACAACCACTACAGCTGCTCCAACAACAACAACAGCTGCTCCAACAACCACTACAGCTGCTCCAACAACAACAGCTGCTCCAACAACAACTACAGCTGCTCCAACAACAACAGCTGCTCCAACAACAACTACAGCTGCTCCAACAACCACTACAGCTGCTCCAACAACAACTACAGCTGCTCCAACAACCACTAAAGCTGCTCCAACAACAACAACAGCTGCTCCAACAACCACTACAGCTGCTCAAACAACTACAGCTGCTGCAACAACCACTACAGCTGCTCCAACAACCACTACAGCTGCTCCAACAACTACAATAGCTGGTCCAACAACTACAGCTGCTCCGACAACAACTACAACTGCTCCAACAACTACAGCTGCTCCAACAACCACAACAGCTGCTCCAACAACCACTACAGCTGCTCCAACAACAACAACAGCTGCTCCAACAACCACTACAGCTGCTCCAACAACAACAGCTGCTCCAACAACCACTACAGTTGCTCCAACAACAACTACAGGTGCTCCAACAACCACTACAGCTGCTCCAAAAACCACTACAGTTGCTCTAACAACAACAACAACAGCTGCTCCAACAACCACAACAGCTGCTCCAACAACAACAACAGCTGCTCCAACAACCACTACAACTGCTCCAACAACCACTACAGCTGCTCTAACAACAACAACAGCTGCTCCAACAACAACTACAGCTGCTCCAACAACAACAACAGCTGCTCCAACAACCACTACAGCTGCTCCAACAACAACAACAGCTGCTCCAACAACAACAACAGCTGCTCCAACAACCACTACAGCTGCTCCAACAACAACAGCTGCTCCAACAACAACTACAGGTGCTCCAACAACAACTACAGCTGCTCCAACAACAACAACAGCTGCTCCAACAACCACTACAGCTGCTGCAACAACCACTACAGCTGCTCTAACAACAACAACAACAGCTGCTCCAACAACAACTACAGCTGCTCCAAGAACAACTAAAGCTGCTCCAACAACTACAAAAGCTGCTCCAATAACTACAGCTGCTCCAACAACTACTACAGCTGCTCCAACAACAACAACAGCTGCTCCAACAACCACTACAGCTGCTCCAACAACCACTACCACTGCTCCAACAACCACTACAGCTGCTCCAACAACAACAGCTGCTCCAACAACCACTACAGCTGCTCCAACAACAACAACAGCTGCTCCAACAACAACAACAGCTGCTCCAACAACCACTACAGCTTCTCCAACAACAACAACAGCTGCTCCAACAACCACTACAGCTTCTCCAACAACTACAACAGCTGCTCCAACAACCACTAAAGCTGCTCCAACAACCACTACAGCTGCTCCAACAACAACTACAGCTGCTCCAACAACAACAGCTGCTCCAACAACCACTACAGCTGCTCCAACAATTACTACAGCTGCTTTATCTACAACAGCTGCTCCAACAACAACAACAGCTGCTTTATCTACAACAGCTGCTCCAACAACAGCTGCTCCAACTATAGTCACTGCTGCTCCAACTACCACCAAAGTTGGTCCAACTACAACCACATCTGCACCAACAACAACAACAGCTGCTCCAACCACAACCAAAACTGTTCCAACTACAACAGCAGCTGTACAAACAACAACAGCTGCTCAAACCACAACCAAAACAGCTGCTCAAACTACAACCACAGCTGTTCCAACTACCACCAAAGCTGGTCCAACTACAACCACATCTGCTCCAACTACAACAAAAGCTGGTCCAACTACAACCACATCTGTTCCAACAACCACAACAGCTACTCCAACAACAGCTGCCCCAACTACAGACACCACTGCTCAAACAACCACATCTGCTCAAACTACTACAGCAGCTGCTCCAACTACAACAACAGCTTCTCAAACCACTACAGCTACTCAAACTACAACAACAATTGCTCCAACTACAACCAAAGCAACTCAAGCTACAACTACAGCTGCTCCGACTACAACAACAGCTCCTCCAACTTCAACCAAAGCTGCTACAACCACAACAGCTAATCCAACAACAGTTGCTCCGACTACAGCAACTGCTGCTCAAACGACCACATCTGCTCCAACTACAACAATAGCTGCTACACTTGTTTACACAGTTCAAGCACAGTTGATGGAAGAAACCTTAGGGGATAAATTGACAGACCCTAACAGTGCTGAATACAAGAATCTTGCATCACGAACTCTTGAAACAGTAAGTATTCCACATTTTTAATGAGTGCATTTGTGTTTAGCAGGACTGGTTAATGAGAATGATGAAGACAAGATCCCAATTTGGGACTTAGCTTTGACTTTGGTTGTTTGTAGACTGAGCTCTTCTCTTTCATAATGATATCTTTTGATATATAATCTTGAAGTGTGTGTTTTTGACCAGTTTTCAGTTTAAAGTTCTCCTGTGTCCTCTTTGTTGTTGTTGTTTACAGTGTGAAACCATATTCAAACGAAGATTTCCTCGCAACTTTGCCAAGTGCACTGTTAAAGAATTCAGGTACCAATCATGTTTCTGACTTTTTTCAAAGGCCCTGATTAATACAAACAAGTCATCTTAAAGTATGATACTTGCTTACATTATCAATTCAAAAAACATAAGCATAATTTACTCATGGTTCTCCCATTTGGTTTGTAACAGTGCTGTTCCAACACATGCTGATCGAGTTCAAGCAGATTTGGGGATTATCTTCAGCCCGGAAACTCCAAAGGAAGAACTTCCAGAAAATAAGGCTGTTGCTGAAACCTTGATTGAAGCTGCAAGGAATCCCACCAGCGACTTTAAAGTGAAGTTTAATCCAGATGCCATCGTAGCAGTAGGTAAGACATCATAGCAGAGAGTTAAATTCTTAGCATCTTTGTCAAGTCTGTGAATTTCGAACCAAAAATCACTAATGTGGATATTTTTAAATGACCTAAACAGATGGTCCAGTTCCAGATGCAACAACAACAACTGTGCCTCCAACAAAAACCACCACAGCTGCTGGACCTGTCTACACAATTCAAGCACAGTTTTTTAATGAAGTCTTCAGTGACAAATTGACAGACCCCAACAGTGCTGAATACAAGGATCTCGCATCACGAACCCTAGAAGCAGTAAGTTCTATAGATTTTTAATGAGTTTAACAATGTAAAGAAAGAGTTTTTGATCAAAATGATAAGCACATGGTCCCTATTTGGGACTTAACGTAGACTTTTTATTTTTCCTCATATCATGAATTATGTTGATGAATACTTTGTGTTTTTATCCATTTAAATGTTTCTGTCTTTTTTCTTGTTGTTTGCAGTGTAACGCCATATATAGAGCAAGATTTCCTCGCACTTTTGTCAGGTGTACCGTGAAACAATTCAGGTACCAATCATTTGTCTGACTTTTTCCTTAGTCCATCCTTAATATAAATAAGTCTTCTTAAAGTATGATTCTTGCTGATATTGTTGGTCAAAGAGACAAAAATATGATTTCCTCATGGTTTTTGGTTTTCTTCATACAGTGCTGTTCCAACACGTGTGGATCGGGTTCAAGCAGATTTGGAGATTATATTTAGTTCAGCAACTCCAAAGGAAGAACTCCCGAAAAATACAGTTGTTGCACAGACCTTGGCTGAAGCTGCAAATAATCCCAACAATAACTTTAAAGTGGACTTTAATCCCAATGCCATTTCAACAGTAGGTAAGTCATCCTGGAAGAGATCTATTCTTAGCATCCTTTGTAAGTCTGTGAATTTGGGACTGGTAAAAGTTTGATGTCATCTACTAAAAACTATTTTCTTGGTTTGGGAACAAAAAATCATTAAAGTATTTTTTATCAAAACAGATGGTCCAGTTCCAGATTCAACTACCACTGCTGCACCTGCAGCTACAACTGCAGCCCCGACTGCAGCCCCAACCGCTGCACCTGCAGCTACAACTGCAGCCCCAACCGCTGCACCTGCAACAGCTGCAGTTACAAATGTTGATGTGATCTTTAGATCTCTTCTGCAAGATTTCACAAATGATTTGCTGGATCCATCATCTGCTGCTTTTAAAAATCGGTCTTCAATGATACAGACACAGGTATGACTCAAACACAATATGTGCTATATATCCTTATTTTACACACAGTTTGGTGCTGTTATGCAAAAAATATAAAAGCTAAAAAATGTTTCTGTTTCTGCAGCTTCAGCCTAAGTTTCAGAGTGAATTCCCATCCTCATTCAAGTCTTTTGAAGTGATGTCCTTCAGGTACTTATCAAGAATAAGCCAGCTTTAATTTAAGACTAGTTGCTTGATCATATCTGATGATTTTATTTTCCTTTTCTCTCTGTAGGAGTGGATCAATTATCACTTTATTGAGGCTTGGATTTGCCAGTGCATCTGTTCCTAATAACACTCAGATTGCAGCAGTTTTGATCAATGCAGCTCCGACTGTCACTGGCTTTGACATTGAAGGAAGCTCTATCATTGTCAATGGCATAGGTAAGCAACATTCAGAGCTGTTTTATCCAAATATTTAAACTGCACAAGTGTTTCTTTAACTAAAGTTTTCTTTTATTTTTTCCTCTTTTACAGCTTCAAGTGGAGTAAATCATAAAATCAGTCTCATCACTGCGTTCTGCCTGGTGCTCCTGTCATGGTTCCTGTCGAACCAGCAATAACAACAGTTCTGATTACTATGTGATATTTAATGACTACATGCCTTCTATGATAATGATTTCTCTTGGATGTCAGAAAACAATTGCACTATTTTTTAACATTTGCACCTTGAGATACTCTAAAGTGACCATTACCAGGTCTCTCTTAAGTCTTGTCTGACAAACAAGTAAAACCAGCCACACTGAAAAGTCAATCCGGACAACCATCTCTTTAAAACTGTTGTAGCTTTATTCGTAAACAAGCAGACATAAAGCTCTTATCAATTAACAGCATGGACTTTTAGAGAGGACCAGGTTCTTCCAAATAAAATAGGGAAAATAAGATTCAAGGTTCGCTCTTGAGTAATGTAGGGAACATCATATATCTGCAAATCCCAATCTTTCTTGTTTTATTGTATTTAATATTATAAGGGACTAATATTTATAATAAAATGATAATTTAAAAAAATCTTATTTATACAAACTGTATTTATGTAATCCTTCAGCACTGTATTCTGTTAGACTTTTTGTTATTTGTATAGTACCTGTTTGAAACTTTACAATGAGCTGAATACAAAATTATTGAAGCATTCAAACTGTCTCTTGTGTGATGATTTCTGATACTGAACGGTTAAGGGAGAGTAGGAAGAAGTATGTACTTTGATTTGAGCACAAATGATGTTGAAAAAAACTCTCAATGTGTGTGATTTACATAATTAGTCATAAAAAGAGTGACTTGCAGGAAGTCAGGCTCACCTATTGTGTCACTCAAACCTGTTCCTGAAGAATAAAAGATCTGGGAGTGGTGCATTGTTTTCTCTGGCCAAGATTTTGTTTATTCTGTACCAGCACAATGCCTGAAAGACGTGTCTCAAAACCAGCTTGTCAATTCTGAGTATGAGTATATGAAGAATACATTTTCAGTAGTTTCAGACAATCCTTTATCAGTCCCTAAGAGGCTATTTTTCTAAGACACTGCTTATTATAAAAAGCTTCATTATCGTGTCATACATAATGTTAGTCATAACAATTTCCAGAAACTTTCATAAAACTTTTAATAAGACACTGTCAAACCCCACATTGATAAATGAGGTTTTAAAAGCCTTTCTTGGGGAAATAACAGGATAAAATAAACTTGTGGCTTTAGTAAGACAGTTGAGAGTAGACTACGATGTCAGTGAGGAGACCAGCGATAATGTGAAGAAGATGGTTCTTGTGAGATACTTTGAAAATAAAGAACTGAAGAGAAAAAAATGTATTTTATTTTTATTTATTGCAATATCCACCAGTCTCGTGGTTTGCTAACAGCTAGCCCCTTTAGCTAACGACACTGAGCTAAACCATACAGCTTTAAATGTAACTAAATGTTCAACAACTCCAGGAAGAATGAAATGCTTAAAAGAAAATAATAATAAAAATATTTATTTATTCTTTGAATTTCTCATCTATAGTCCATAAAACAATCATTATAATATCCAGTAAAAACGGCAGAAAATCCAAAAAACAAAGGGGACAAGGCTGAAAAACGAATACTTAGAAGGCCTTAAATTTTGGGTGGGGTGCGGCAACACTGCTTTAAAAATAGCCATAACTCCATCACTTCTAAAACAAACATTACATGTGATGACAGATGATGCTGTATTTAAAGGTGCAGATTAAAACTTAACTTAAACGTTAAGAGGCAACCAACATTAGTGCCAGCAACTTTTCTGTGCATGTGTCCATTTGAAGTAAATTCTTTCATTCTGAGGGGAACTACCCAGTGGTGTGATATATACAGATATATTTGCTCTCTTAATATTGTGGAATATTGTGGTAAAATTAAATCACTTTAGTAGTTCAGTTCAAAAAGTTAAACTCATATAGGCTATTACATACATTCAGAGTGTACCAGTAAGTTTTAGAACACTTTAGAGCGCTTGGCACCTGCTCACACTGCCAAAATTAACCAACCAAGTACTGAGTGTATAAATACTTTGCAGAAAGCCAACATTTCTGTAATTTAAAATGATTTTTTTAATAGTCTTATGTAATATTCTAATTCAATGTGTACCAAATTAAAGGTTTTCATTAACTGTAAACCATAATCATCACAATTAAAAGAAATGAATGATTCATGTATTTAACTGTGTATGTACTGAATCAGAATAATATATGAATTAACTTTATGAATTGAATTACTGAAATAAATTAACTTTTCTACTATACTTTAACTTATTAAGATATAGCTGTATTTATATATTGTTAGTCTCATTGCATTCTCGCCACTCATATTTCAGTTTCCAGAAAAGAAGAAACTTGTTTATCTTTATTTGTTATTACTATAAATATTATGTTTATATTATGTTTATATTATGTTTTATTTTTAACTTATTTATTTAATCTATTTTTCCATCGACTTGAATGTGATGCTCTGTGGCTCGCAATACTGTGGAGAGATAGAGAATGCGATTACGTGCATTGAGTTACGTCGCATGATCAGCAGAACCGGAAACGGAATACGCATGGATTAGTGTGTTTACAATTGGCATCAGTCTGGGTGCGACCGGCATCAGCCTGCTTTCCAAGAACACAGAACCGCAGCCGAATTTGCACTTGCAGGCTGATGCCCACTAGTGCATAACGGATCGTGTTTTCCTGGTCTTTATTTTTCTTACAGTCTCTGTGAGGAATAGTGGGACTTGTTTGATTTCTGCCGCAGCGCCTGGCCACCCACCATCTGTGGAAGTGGGACAAGGGAACAGATGGCGCATCCAAGCCGGCCTGCAGGGCTGTTGACGCTTACGGCTGGGACAGCTTTGGAGACCGAGAGCATCAATCAATAAACTAGGATGCTGTCGTCCTGTATTCAGCAGTAGGCTGTATTTTGCAGAAATTGTAATGTCGGTGTGACTTGGACGTGCGTTTATGTCACGAACCGTCGCTGTTAGACCAATCTGATGCGCGACTGTTCAATCACTTGCATCAACTTAATCCCTTTTGACGTGTTTTTGGCTCTGTGAACAATGGTTGATAACCGCTACGCTACAGCGCTGGTCATTGCCTGCGTGCTGAGTATTCTGGCCACTGTGTATCTGTCTGTGGCCGTGGGGACGCAGCACTGGTACCAGTACAGCAGCCCGACCGTGCGCGGAGAGGCCAACGTGTCCGAGTTGCGCTCCCTGTATGAGGAATTTATGGACGGGGAGTTTGATGAGAAAACCTACAGTGACACCTTGTTCCGCCTCAACGGGACCGTGGGCCTCTGGTGGCGATGCGTGCTCGTCCCTGCCAACGCTAATTGGTTCAAAGAGACAGGTATGCGTTTTAAAATTGCTCTTACCAGTCCAATTACTGAGGTCGTCACTTGTAAGGACTGATGAGTCATATCTTATGTCTCTAAACTGTAGAGAAGCTCTACCTGTGAGCCCCACCTTGATTCAAGTTCTAGGTGTGGCTCATTCCCCAGGCGGGAGCTGAGAAGCGGGGATTGATCTCACTTGGGCTATTGGTACAACAAGCTCCGTTGTCATGTTGTATAACTCTTCTAACGTCATTAGATTTGTCACCACAGAAGAAGCCATCAACACCAACCAGGTTGCGAATATTCTAATAATCCAAAATCAGCAAAATATGCCTGCAAGGACTCATTAATCACAGCTGTCTACAACAATAATTCAGTGTGTCAGAGATGCTCATGAATAATCAAGGTTAACTTATTTCAAGTCAATGGAGTATGTCATCAAATTTACTGTATTTTAATTTCAAGCAAAGACTAATTTTATATTGGGTCATTTGGGTGGTATTTCACTTTCATTTAATAGGGAAAGTTAGGTTACATATTTTATTCAGCAAAAAAAAAATACAAATCATTAATTGGAATTTGCCGTTTTTGTGCTGTCCAATTTATTAAATGGCTAGTTTGCTTTTCAAAATCAAAACTAGAATACACGTTTGTGTATATCATTTTCAGCAATGTTTGTTCAAAATTATCATTAAAATTGATAAAGATTTTTTAAAAGTTATTTAATTAATATACATCAAGTTATTCAAATTATTATCTGTGTCAACTGTGTCACCCATTGATAAACCCAATAAATCGGCAATGGTTTGCTCTTAAAGTCACATGACCCACATTATTTGAGGTTTACATCCTTTTTCGGTGGGAACCTTGAAGAAAATGTGGTACGTTTGATTTCCTCCTCATCAACACTTCATCAAAATGATCATCTGTACATGGTGCGCATTAATTGTTCATCAACTTTGCTGTCGACATTTTCTTGTGTAGTCACTTTGACCAAAATGTAAAGAAGATGCACAGAAACATGAGGGGATTGAGGTCAGGTGGTGACAAGGTCTGTAGTTCTAAATTCAGTGTAATATGGATTTTAGTTGAGAAAAAAAAAAAAAAATCAACTTTTGTTCTTAACACAAATGACAAAATAATATATCAGATGTTTATTTTGATTTAAATATTCAACAATTCACTAGAGTTTAAGCTTACCAATTAATGAATCTATTACATTCGAAGTATACATTATGCAAATAAATAGAGTATTAAGCAAATAAGCACTTTTTTCACTTTTCAATATACCTGAAATGTCCCCCTAATTATAGAATCAACTGTACCATTAATAGCCTACCATTGAAGAAAACCCTTTGATTGAGATGAGCACTAACATATACATGGTTCTGAACATAAATCCCTCACGTCATGTATATTTGAAACTGTAAAACAACAGAGTTGCAAAGGTTATTTCTGAAAGGACTTGAAAAGAAAGTAGGGGCATCAGTACCCAAGTGTAGCTAGTAGTAGCTGTAGTTAATTTCAGTTGTTTTCTCAAGATTTCACAAAAATAAATCTTGTTTTCTCAAGACAATGGTACAATTAATGCAGTGATATCAAGAGAATGCATCTTATTTTCCCGTGATGATAAGATTTTTGTCTGATGAGCTAGAAAAATCAAATCACTTGGTTGTTAGCTTTCATAAGTCAGAAGATGTTGCATTTCTGTTTTTTGTTTTTTGTGCTTTTCATTAAAAAAAAGTTTTTTTTTTTATTCCTACAAAGTAATCTCATTATCTCAGGGAAACAATTTATTTCTCGAGGGAACAAGATAGTTTATTCTGTTATCTTGAGAAAAAAAATTCTCAATATAGTGAAAAAAAGAAGACAAGATCTCAAGAGAACAGAGGAATTAAAGTGTATAAAATCATGACCTTTTAGGGCTTCCATACTTATAAAAAATGAAGCTTAGACTATTTTTCTGTGACTTAAAGAAATGCAAAGAAAGGAACTGATAGGTTGTCGCAAAACTTTCCACTAGTTAATCTAAATGTGAGCCCAACCTTTGACATGGCAAGCAGCCATTAGTAGTTTAGATATTTGGGGTGACATGTAGTGGAGCCAATCAGATTTCAAAGAGGGCCTGTGCAGCCCCTTTGGACATGCTCTTTTGTCCAAAAAAAACCCAAAAAACCTCAGAACCTCTCCAGTGTTTGGAGAAGTGAATTCCTGTAAGTGATAAATGTTTTTTTGTGTGTTTTTTTTCTTTCAGATGCAAAGTTGGTGCTGGAGTGTCGGAGCTTCAGTCTAACTCAGCAGTTCACTCCCAAATACAAAGAACCAGGAAACCACAACAGTGGGGAGGACATGCTGCGCACATGTATGTTGTCTCACAAAAAGTTTAAATGATTAGTTTGACAGGGCCTTTAAAAAATGTAGATTGAGCCTCTTCACTGCTCTGTACATTAATACTGTTATTAAATAGAACAGTGCTCCCACTCAGCATGATAAAAATGGCGACCTTGAGATGCCTTTTCCTGACTGACTCTTTATTTCCTGTGTTGTGAACAGACTTGTGGCGATGCCAGTTTCTGCTGCCACTGGTATCACTGGGTCTTGTGGTGCTGGCAGGCTTCATCGGGTTTTGTGCCTGCCTCTGCCGAAGCCTCACACCCACACTTGGAATCGGAGTACTTCACCTGCTGGCTGGTAAGACTGTTTTCAACACTTGACTTCAAAGTGGTTCGTTTCTCCAATAAAGTCAACTTGGTGGTTTATAAAGATCATGGAAGGTATCCATCTACTTTTTGTTTGTTTAGAATATATCAGAATAAGTAGAAGTCATTTCTACAGGTCTATTAGGTGGCATTTCTGCTTTAAGACATACAACTTGAACAAAAAACTAAGAAGTCTGGGCGGCAGTATGGCCTAACTGTTGACTTGCGCGTCCTATGAAGCTAGCACTTTAGTTTGTGTCCTGGTTTCAAACCCAACATGGGGCTTCTTTCCTGTATGTAACTCCTTACTCTCACTTTGTCTACTGCTTTATCCAACATCCTTTACCCAACAACTTTAAAACAAAAGAGCAGATAAGAAGTCCAGGGTTTAAATGTTAAAGATGTTAAAGACTTAATTCTCTGAGCCCATAAATATACGATCATGTAACAGTTCAAGTAGCTGTTGGACTATTTCAAGATGGGTATACTAGTAACAGAGAAGCTAATACTGCTATTTAATGTACCATGCAGTTGTATGTGGAAAAGAAAGAGCATAAAAATCATGTATCACGTGCAGTCTGTTCTAGAGAGCCCTCAGAAGGTGAAATGTTTAAACTGTATTCCTGGGTTCAGCAATGTGCATTTCCTATCCAGATGTGAAGCTCTTTCTACAACCATCTCTTATTTACTACCCCTACAGTTTAGCCCAGCTAACTATAGCACTGGTAGTCGTGAGGTAATGACAAACTTTTGCTGTGTTCCAAACAACTCGGAGGTTGGGATTTTCTGAGTTGAAAACTCCGACCTCCAACATCAGAGCGTTCCAGACGTACCATGTCAGACGTAAAAAAAAAAAAAAAAAAGGTGAAAAGATATTCGTAAAACCAGGATTGATAAAAGAGCGGTTTCGAGCAGGTGTGCTCTCAACGAGAGCCCTTGTGTCAGATTTAATTTCATATATTGTTTGCCATAACTTGCTGCCCAATCGGTTTAGTTACATATCAGCCAATCAAATTAGCTTCATTTATGAACTTAACTTGCATACAGAACAGTCAGAACTGAGTCAGAGCTCTGACTTCAGTGGCCATTCCAGTGCACTTTTTAAAGTCGGAATTTGGAAAATCCTTACCTCCGGGTTGTCCGGAATGCAGCATTACTACCATAACAAACTCAGAGGGACTTGCACCACCCCCTTCACTTGTCCCTCAGTCTCCACGTGACTTTTTAGAAAACTAAATTTTAACTTAAATGTGTGACCTCATGAGGGAGGAAAAGGGCATTGAAGTGGGTCTTTTTCCGCAGTCACAGCTTTATTTAAATAGTACTTTTTGTAGCACTAGTGGAGGAATTTGTATACTTCTTGTTCTTGACAATCCAACTGGGAAAGTCACAAACCTAAGAGCAATACCCTTAACGCTCCACAGAGCGGATCTGCTGTCTTTCAGCTCATTGGTTTGGTTTCACAGCCATCAGTTTGTGCTCAACATTGCAACATAATATATTAAGACAAAGATGATAACCCCACGTCATGTTTTCTAACTTAAACCAGTCATTCTCAGGTGTCCTCTGCTTGTGTGCCCTGCAGGTCTCTGCACCTTAGCCACAGTGTGCTGCTACCTGGCCGGGATGGACCTGCTCCACAGGGTGTCAATGCTTCCTGATAAAGTGGATGGCTCCCTTGGCTGGTCCCTCTACTTGGCCCTCATTTCCTCCCCGCTTCACATGATGGCCGCTGCGCTGCTTGTGTGGGCGGCCCGCAGCCACAGTCAGAACTACTACCGCATGACCGCCTACAGGGTGGCGTAGACGGAGATCCAGCTGTGAATCTCTGCCCTGCTTCAATCCATATGCCACTCCAACACCAAGATGCTTTTTTTATTGTGATCTCAGAGGAATGAGATGTGGGTTAATCTGTGCGTTTTGCTCTCTGATGGATTAAAGTGCAGGCTCTCTGTAGTGATGACCCTATCTGCTGCATTAAAAGATTAAGGAGATGAAAAGGTTTGAAAAAGGTCGGGGAGATGTTTATTTTGCAACATACGTTTGTTTCTGAGTAACTTAACCCGTGGTTCAAAAGCATAAGCTTGTCCCAGTTCATGCCGTAAGTCCTTCTAGGTTTGAATATGTACACACAAAAAAAATGTCAGATTCAACACAGTGCTTTTGGTAAATCATATGCTTTTAAATGCATCAGCATTGCGAAAAAGTTTGACAGGGCAAAGAAACGGAGTTTTAATGAGTCAAGAGTTGAGCCAAACTTTTATCTCATAGAAAATTAAGCAGAGTATTAAAAACCAAACAGGTTCAACGACAAGCTATGCGTGCTGTTAATCACACAAAACAGTTAATTATATTATCATATACATCAAACCGCAGATTTACGGTGAGGCGTGGTGACACTTCCCCTTTGTTTTGTAAATTGGAAACACCTTAATGTAAGAGAAAGGTATTCCAGACACACCCTGAGGATGTCTCCAATGGAGCTGCGCGAGCACAAGAAGCAGCCGTAAGATATTTATTATCGCAAAAGGGAGTGCGAGTCCCCTACATGAGCTGCTTTGAAAAAAAGTCAGGGAACAAAAGGCTTCGGTGAAAGAGGCGTTGACTATTACTGTGCATACTTTGCATACATCTTCAACACCCTCTTTTTTTAAGAAACATTGCTTTATTTATTTATTTATTTATTTATTCATTTATGGGTATTCTTGAGGTCACAATATGTTTATATATTTGTTCATCGACATTGCTTTCTTAGGTATTTTTAAGCATATTTTATAACATTTTGATTGTTTTTTGTAGATTTTTGTAGTTGCGATCCAAAAGTTCTCATGTTTTCAAAACCATAATGTGTTCATCCCATTTGTGTTTAGTTGATCTTATATAAATGTGTCCCCCCTATCCTTTTGTTGAGTCACTTATTTATGGAATTATTTATTTGATTGATTTATTTGATTTTGATTTGATTTCTCGATTAACAAATATTATTTCATGTCATCATTTCATTCAGTCAATTTCAAGGAAACGTCAGGCGTTATGAATGTAATTTAAAGGCCATATAGTGATAAACTACAGAATTCCTTTGCACTTAAAATATTGTTGAACATATCCTGAACTTTGCCATCATGGTCAGTAGTGAATTTCTATTTTTGACAGCGTATATGAAATAAAAATGAAATGCGTAAGAAAGGAACCGTTATAAAACCTGAAAGCCATGTTTTCTGTCTGCAGAAGTATAAGAAGTTTCACTTGTTACCATTCCAAGGAGTGACAAAATGTGTGTGGTCTCATAGGTCTAAAGGTAAATCAGATTGTATTTTGCGTATTTTACGTATGCAGCCTTTAATTTAAGACAGTGTCCTATCCCTGAATCCATTAGAGCATACATACAACAGAAAAACACTGTATGACTGTGATTTTGTGACTCAACAGTGAATAGTTTGTGCATTTTATGGACCTGAAATTTTACATTTAAATATTGTGTGTGAGAGGATGTGCTCATGATATGTCAAAGCATCACCAGTCATTTCAATAAAAGCTTTTTGTAAAATTTATTTAAGACACTTCTATCTCATGATGTGCCGCATTATTCAATTATTATTACATCCGTTTTCATCCTTATTCTTCCTCCTCTGAAGTAAATTCCTGTTCATGCGCTTGTTCTTCCTGCTCCGTTTGCACCCTGATTGCAGGAATCATCACACACCTTTTTCTTGCCAGGGAGAGAGCGATTCCCTTCTTGTAGTATGCACATTCATTGATGAAGAAAGGATAAAGGGGTTCTTTCCCTTTGAACCTCAGTGTTTCACCTGAGAAAGTCTGGAACATGGGGTCTTCAGGGTGAAGCAGGCAGAAGTCTCTGTCCTGGGGGGAAGAAAATACAGTAAGGCTAATGCTAATGCTAAACAGTGAGATTTATAATTGGTATTTCAGTGGAAGACAAACTTTTGAAGCAGTTGAGTGTCAAAAAATAAGTCCACAGAGGTTATAACCTGTGTTTTCTGAAGAAGTTGAGAATTTGTTGAATGGTTAAGATGCATTAAACATTTTCAGAACCTTGAGCATTAGCTTAATGTGTCATTAAATGAGTGGAAATGAGGGATTAACGAAATGACGAAAAAGTAAGTTAAAGGTTAACTAATTAAAACAAAAAGACCCATAAGCCTGGGTTGTTTCATTAAGTCTTATTTAAAATAGTTAGCAAACCATTCATAATGTTTGTAACAGTAACAGGGGTAAGCAGCTAGCCAAATTGTGTTGTTCTGATGCTAACACTTCAGGAAATAGAAGTAAGCAATATAATTTCTCACTAACTTTTGCTCTACCTGCCTCTCATTTTAGCGCAATTTTCCATCAATCTTTTGTACTTGTTAGCAAAACACCAAACCCTTGTTCATAACCTCAGCAAACTACCCTCAGGTTTAAGCTAGGCTAGCAGACACATTAATTTCATGCATGAGAGAAGTAATGCTTGGTGGCATGGTGTTTGGTCTTTCTACAGTCTTAAGCGGATCGTCAACAAACTGCAACTTTTAGCACTTCCGCATAGACTTCATTTCTAAAACTGGATGTTGCCCCTTGAGCACAACCCACAAATACATTTTCCTTACAAATATGACACAGTTTAAAGGGAAATAAACAGGCTTTCAAACAGTGAAAGATTTGTTGATGAGAAGAAATAATCTACCCAACACATATTCCCATACTTTTTTTGCTAAGTGTATATGCATTCATAACAGACTATAAAAAAGGAGTCATGTATTTCCAAAAAGCTTGAAAACAAAGGGATTATTATTATTATTATTAGCATTTTCTACTTGATGTAAGATAAGCTTCCAGTTTAGTTCCTGTGAGTAAAAATGAAGATTTCAATCACAGATAAACCAACTGAAATAATCATCGGGGCTGATTGTCTCTAAATATACTTCAAAAACTATTTGATTCAAAAGTATGTGACGAACAAACTCCAGCCCTCATCTGAAACAAAACATTACGTTGCACCCTCATGTGATGGCTTCAGTAGAAATCTTTTGTCAAATTCACAAAGCAAGTTTATTTTTAGGAACCAGGATATTCAGCCAAGTCACAGGTGTTACACAACAAAGGATTCTTGCTAAGCACGGTCCTCATCAACAAAATCAAATGGTTTCTGTCCATGTTTATCATGTTTTCATCAACAAGTTGTCTTTTTTTAATCTCTTTTTACACTTTCACAAACCTTTAATTTGATGGATTAATTAAACTTTATTTGCAAAAGATTACCAGTTACTTTGACTCAACTTCAAATAAACTTTTAAACTCTGAAAGGAATAAATAAAAAGTAGTTTTTCATTGAATAAGCCTTTTGAACAATATTTAGGTGACATCTGCAGGGATGTAGGAGTCAGCTCTACATAATTTAGTCTCATAAATAGCACACTTAAAAGTTTAGTAAATGTTTAAGCTGCTCTGCTCCCCAACTCTGGAACTCTCTCCCACCGGACCTCCGTAACTCCTCCACCCTGCCCATCTTCAAATCCAAACTCAAAACTCATCTGTTCAGACTTACTTACTCCCTTTAAACTGTTTCCCATGAACCTCCTTCCCCATTTTTACTTTTATTTTTTATTGTACTGTTTGTTGTCTTTTATCTATATCTGCATTTTTTAATATACTTTCTGTACAGTGACCTTGGGTGTCCTGAAAGGCGCTTTTAAATAAAATGTATTATTATTATTATTATTATTATTATTATTATTATTATTATTATTATTAAGTTTGAGAAATTATTGTAAATTACTATACTATACTATAAATTAGTGTTGAATTGTGTAAATGCTTAATTGTTGTCACAATTTCCACAAATTTTCCCTAAGGTTGGACTTATTCACAGGAAAGTAAGCGAGTAAGCTTGAGAATCATTCCTCTGTGATAAACATCAGTTTCATTACGCAGATTATGCAGTTCATTGTAGTGTGTCATAGTCACGTTCAATACGAATAATAATAACAATGTTTATTTGGTTTCTGGTTGAACTGATTTAAAGGCTGCCTTCAGCAGACACTTCCCAGTTGCGTTCATTTTCAGATGGCATGTGAACCATGTCAGACGTCACAGACTTTATTATGTCTTTGGTATGAAGCGTCTCACAGGACAGAGCACCACCCTGCATTGAGAACACTGACTATTTAAGTGGTTGATTAGCACAAAGAAAATAACACAAAGTGAACACTAACAAACTGCACAAACAAAATAAAGTGTTTTCTCAGCAACAGGCGAGGTTATGGACAGAATATTATGTGTGATTCATTCGGGCACAAAGTAAAGTACAACCAAACAAAAAGAGATCACTTCTCTCAGGAGAAAAGGTCTTATTATGTCATTAATGTTGACCTTTTCTCAATGTTTGATACTTCGCATTCATATTGAGTTCCTTGTATCTTAGTGTCTTCTAATGGAAATAAATAAGCTTTATTTAATCCAACAAAGAGAATGATCTTCCATTAAAAACTGAGGCATGTCATTATCTTCAAACTGTACCTGTAATTGAGGATGAATGGCAGCCGTGATGTTGTGTGTTTCGCTGTCTCTTGGGTAGTCGACGTTTTTAACCATCGTGAACACTTCCACAAGTCCTCCTTCAAAAATAGTACCTTTCAAAACGAAGCAAAACGATCAAACTGGAGCCTCAAATGAGACCAAAAAGGGCTTGAAACACTAAAAATAACGTAGCAGAGCAATAATGATGCGTTGTTGCACCTGAGTTGAAGAGATTAACCCAATCTAGCATGTGTTGCACCCCTAATTTCATGGCCGTGTAGATGTTGGATCTCACCACACCATGAGGTTGAGGTCCAATCTCCATGGCTGTAGAAAGATGAGAACGTATGACAAATACATCAAACATTTAAATGCTTTGGATGATAAATTTGTATTCTGGTAGGAAAAGAAATTTACCAAAGCCGTGTTTTCCTACAGAATCAAGGGAATAGGATTCCTTCTTGGAGAGATCAAAATGGATGTACCTCATTGGTAAGTCTGGAATCTGCCTCTATGGTGAAACATCAGACTGAACTTTAGATTTCCACGGTGGATAATTAAATGGCATCAAACCAGGTCAAATCAAACCCTGTAGCACATTACAAACATTAAAAGCAGTACAAAGCTCTAAAACATCTTACAACTAAGACCACTTCATCAAAATCTTGAAATGAGAAAATATCAGCCAAGAAAGATCCCAAAGAGCAGGCTCCCATCATGGAGTTTCTTGATTCCTTAAGTTCAATTGTACATTCAAAAATCAAGCCAATTTTTTTGAAAGTGGATTCCAAATGTTGGCACCCAGTGGGATTGCACATAGAGGCCCTAGAGCATAGCCTTGAGGAACTCCAAAAGGCCCCGTCCATTTCTCATGCTTGGTTTTAATCTCAGTCTCACATATTGGTTTGTTAAATTTTGGGAGCTCGTTGTTCTGCCTTCCCAAAGTGTAGTGGACCTAACCTGACAAAATGCCATGAAGGGAAGTTCTTCAGTGTTGACTATAAAAAGGCTGTATTAAAAAAGGATGGATACAGGAAGGTACTTGCCTGAAGGTGTCTGAATATGTGCATGCAGATCCAGTCACAGTCAGAGTAAGAGATGAAGCACAGGCCCATGTTGGATGTGGTGTTGTGAAGATCGCAAACAAGATCCATAGCTTCACAGCTTCCTTTAGGTCCGAGTAAGGCATTCAGATCTCTGGATCTGAGCATCTCATAGGAAGGCTTGTCTGGTAAGGGACAACTGAACGAGAGTTCAAATCAGCGTTCTGCTCATTTCAAGGATAATGTTTACAAAAAGAGATAACTGTGACCTCTTAGTTTTGCCTTACTTGAGGATGGCGTGGGTGAAGCAGCGGTTCAAGTCCGTGTCAATGTATCTGAGGCAGCGTTGCACGGCCTTTGGGTTTGCCAGAACTTTAAGCACTGAAAAGGAGTCCTTCTCCTTCTCTGACGTCTCCTTCTGCTCTTTCAAGAGCTCTCTTACCAGATACACTCCGGACAACTCATTGCCATGAGTCCCGCCACACACTGCAACTCGAGGCAACCTTGGCAAACACACCGTCTCCATCTGAGGCAGAGATAAAGTGAGAAGAAGGTGCAAGAATTTGAGGGGATTTGCTACAGGATGAGATTTTTAAGTCCTTTTGTATCACTTTGTCTGATGTGTCCAGCTTTGAGTAGCTTATGCACACATCTGGTTGCATTTTGTGCCTCTTTCATTAACAGTATTTTGTTTTACCAGAATGCATTAGTATTAAATGAGAGCCAAATGCATTTTTCCCCTCTCAACGGAAGTCATTAGTCGCTCCAACACTGAGGCCACTGAGTACATTGTAGAGAACAGTGCAATACAAGCAGAGATATTGATTTCTGAAACCTTACCTCGTCTTTCTCTTGTGCTGGAAACTGAAAAGAGGCAGCTCTGGCTTTAAACTTTATAAAAGTACAGACAGTCAAGCATGAGATTAAAAGTCTCTTAACCAGGGAGGAAACCTTGAGGGAAAAGAGAGGCAATGCATGACGAAGCATTATACTGTGCATCTTATTGAGTTACCTTTCTCTTCCCTCTCTTGCCCTGCTGTTTACCCTCTTCCACCCTCTCCTGGGCTGCCATGCAGTTTCACTGACTCAGCATCCCATCCCACCCTCTGCTCCAGCTGTAGCCGCCTGTTTTCGTAAAACTCTCACCGTCTCTCTACCACCTCTTGTCCGCTGCATTGCACTGTGCCACACCGTATCATAGGCTGGGTGTGTTCTGAGAGTGACGTGATGCATCAGTGGTTTCCCCCAGTCCCCACAGCTGAGAGGTTCACAGTTCCCTGTTCTCTCTCTCTCTCTCTGTCTCTGTCTGCCCCATGTATAGGATGGTAGGTTCCAGTCTGCCTTTCAGAAGTTTGGCTGAAAATAAATCTGCTGGCACGACACTGCAGGAGAGGCGCCTGTACTGTGAACAGTGAAAGGAAAAAGGCTTCACGAAGGGAGAACTTTTTTCAGAGTAGAGAAAACATTTTCAACCTGTCAGATATCTTATTCCTGTTTAGCTAGTGGGTCATGAAGCCATTTTCAGTTGCCTTAAAAATAATGGCAGGGAAAGTGGTGGTAATGCACCTTTATGTTGATAGTCATTTAATGACAAATTTTAGACATTTGGATAGCACTGCCTTGTACAAATTTTTCAAAGCTGAGAGGACTTGGATAGTGTGACATTTAAGCAGTGGTTCATGGAGGAGTTTTCACGCCAATTTTGAACCGGCCAGCGTGTTCAGATTGGAAAAAAACTTGGTTTGGAACTTGAAGAGTTGGTTCATGACTGGACCATTACATCATCAGTGGGCGTTTTGTATTCTGTGTTAATAAAAGGAGCAGAAAGTCGAGGAAGTGGAGGAAAACGGAGAAGAAGAGCGTGTAGTGGTCTCGTGAGGAGACAAAATGGTTGATGTTTTCATTTTCAATTGTACTGAAAAAGAGCATTTAATACATAAAACACAAACTAGCTAACAAACTACAACATGGCACTTCTCTCTCAACCATTCTATACAGTTAGTCTAATAGGACAAACGCCTAAGTCACAAAAATTTAAATAAGTTAACAATAATAATATAGATAACATAAACACAATATATAAATATTAATTTAAAAAATTAATATACATGAGAAATTAGTTCTTTCTTCTTTTCTGAAAACTTTCAAATATGACTATATGACTTAGGCAACTATGCTATGAGGCTAACTACGTATAAAAAGTGCAAAATAACTATAAGAGATAAAAGATACTTACGGATGGGAAGGCACTGCATTTTGAACAGAAATTACACTTCATCAAATGTAGTACTGTGCTTAATACAGAGGTAAAAACTGTAAAAGCTATGCAGAATGACACCGTCCCACTTTCGTTCTGTTTAACGAACATGGGCTGGCAAACTTAAAGTTCAGAGTCGGTAATCGTGATTGCGATGTTGTAATATAAGAAAAACACATGGGAAACATTTTGTTTGACATCACAGCATTTGTTTATTACATATTCTTTTCCTCTTTTTTTTTTTTGTTAATACAAAATACTGAACAATGTCATGTCTCCCCTCTGTTAGGTATGGAAACTCCCTTTTTTTTCTGAAAATGAAGAAAATCCTCCAAATATATGAGAGGAACCCAAAAAATAAAGAAAAGAAGCCTACCTTACAGTTATCAATACTATAATATGAATTTCTATACATATATAAAATCATAGTTATTTGCAATGTGTCTTTGTTTCTTTATTCTTCATTTTTAAGTACACTTACAAACAAAATTATGAAATCTCACACAAACACACGCGCACGCACACATTATATTTCATGTTTTTGGTGTCAAAATGTACTTGCATATGTATGAACACTTGTTTCTTTGCTCGTCTGTATGTGTTACGCTCAACACAATAAATCTTATGAAAGCCAGTCCTTCACTTTCTACTATTTTTGTAAAATGACTCGACATTGTTCCAATCCCACTACAGAGTATTTCATTAAGCAATTCAAACTGCCATTGTTCAGGACTTTCTCTCCTTTTTTATTTGGCATTTTTGCAACTCTGCCTTTAATGTCTTTAATGTGTGAATACAAGTGTGAGCAGCTCACTCATTTCTAAGGCGAAGAGAATGGGTGTAAAGGAAAACGTATCTAACTACATAAAAAAAGAACAGCATAGAGGTTCAAACCATTAATTCAACGATCATTTGTTGTTGTGTTTTGTGGGGTTTTTTTTTTTTTTATCTGAACAGTAAACCGCACATTGGCAGAGTTTAAAGTGATGGAAGAGCAGATATGCATCATACACAAGCACACAAGAACCTTCACTTCATTACATTAAGACACTAAATCAGAGAGAAAAACAGGAAATCCTCGCTAAGTTCTTGAAGGCCACCAGTCGACAGTTAAATGAAATTATTCTAATCATGTTTATATATAAATGTATATATTAACCAGGTCTTTCCCCTCTTTTTTTGAGTTATAACCAAAGCACACAATGCTGTGGATGACAAAAGGAACACTAAACGATCTCACAGGGTGTTTTTAGGAGTAGAAACTTCTTTCGCTCCTGATCAGAGAGGCTACTGAAGCACTGCCTGTTTCACCTCCTTCCTCAACCCAAGTCAAAGCAGAACAGGCATCAACAGCAACAAGGAGACAGGAACCAGAAACCAGATGAAAGAGGCCCCTCCTCTCTATGTAGCAGACGGCAGTGACCGTCCAGATCTCTTAGAACAGAGAGCCGCTGAAGGAGGAAGAGCGGGTCGTGGGGGTGACGAGCCAGCCTTTGGTGGAAGCTCTCCACCAGGCCGCTTCGATGGGATTAGTCTCCTCACGGCACCTTGCAGTCAGTGCTGAGGTCAAAATATGTCAGGACAGCCTTCCCAGCTGCCCCGGTCCTTAGCTTCCCAGTAGCCTCCCTTATAGATATGAACTGGCTCACCTGTGATGCGGTCTTCACAGCGATCGAACCAAAGTGCCTGATAGTTGTCGTGAGGTGCACCTAAAAAAAAAAAGAGAAAGATGACGTTAGGAAAGGAGAGGGTAGAGCTGAATTGGGAAAGATTGTAGCATAACTAGAAAGAAAGCTGTGAGAGAAAAAGAAGAGTACTTGCTTTTTAAGGAGGGATCAGTGAAAGAGTCCTCCTCGACAGCTTTAGGAAGACAAAGGGGGATCACAGAGATTTCTTTTACCCCTCAATTCCAGGATTTGCCCCATGCAAGGTAGAGAGAGATACAGACGGAGGGAAACAAACAACACACAGGACTCACCTTCTTCTGACTGGCTGGAGGTGCGTTGGCTGGCTGCTTCTCTCTCTCTCTCCCGCCGGACGCTGCGCTGCTTCTCCTCCAGCCGTTGTTTCTCAGAGTTGGCCTCGTCCCAGCGGCCCTCTTCCATCAAGCGCTGGTCGGGCCGGCGTCTGCTGTCAGTGGGCGCTATTCCGTCTTCTGGTTCATTTAGTGTCAGCGCCAAGGCGGTGAAGTAGTACATGGTTTCTGCTCCTTCCCTGTGGGAAGCAAAGACGACAGGAAGTGATTACTAAGACGTTTACTCTGATTTATACTCAGCTTGTTGTTGGGTTTGTATTTCAGTTGATACTGCTGTACAAGACATCTGGCAAGATGCTGACGAGTGGTTGATTACATAGAGGAAGAGTGAAGCGAGCTAGCACTGCTAATGAAAACAAAGTAGTGAAACAAAAACTTTGGTCACAATAAATCGCTGTAAAGAATTAACAAACTCATTCGTAGTTCTGAAAAAAGCTTGAACAGACGTCTAGACTCACAGACCTGGTGATTCTGATGTTTTCTCAAGTCTATTGGCGTCTGTTGACAAGTATAAGGACAAACACGACGAGAGAGAAGGCAATGACATCCGATTGTTTCTGTTGTCTTTGAGTCTGTTGTGTGGACTGTCGCGGAACGCCCCCAGATACAAATGTACAAGTCAGAAATTCAGAGCATTCAGACAGACTTTTAAAGACTTTTCTTTAAGACCATAATGAATACAATTAAAAACCCATTTCACATCCAAACTGGCAAAAAAAAAAAGTATGAAAGACATGAAGGAAAACTGGAGCGGTAAGGAATGACGTGCAAAGTATTTGAATATATTCAGAGCTACGCTCTAACCGTAGAGGCTGTAACACACCGAGGTTTAAGACATTTTATAAGATTATACAAGAATTTTAGACATTTTAAGGCCTTAAAACTCAAATTAGTAGATTAGACTTTTTAGGACCCTGTGGATACCCTGAAGAACTTTTTCATCTGCGTGCTCATAAAGATCAGTTTTGTTGTCCTATTCAAACAAATAGTATTAAAGGTTTTTACTGTATAAACTGATACCAGAGAGTCCAGTCCAACATGTGGGATGACTTTGCAGAGTATCAAAAATTAGTTGGTGAAACTCTATTGTTAACGCACTGCCACAACTTTTTTGGTAATTTTTTTTTAACAGTTCATTTTCATTAACAGCAGGGGGTAACTTCACCTTCTTCGTTGATAGCTCCCCCTTTCCTAATCCTTGGTCAGGATTTCTACACAGAAATGATTTCCAGATCTTTGCAGTTTCATTTTATCAGAAAATAAAACATTTTATTCTTCAGTCCCAGATACCTGTGAGTAAATGTTAGAAGCTTTTATAAAAATATTGAACCGTACACTCTGTCTATAAACTGAGACAAGGATTTTGAAATGACACTAATTTTCCTAAAGAAATTCTAAAATATTCATGTTTTATAAAACTGTTTCAAGGTTTCCCGAAAAAAACAGAAAGTACATTTTTTAAGTCCATCATAATTATTATATTATTACATTTTTTAATGTATTTGTTTTATTTAAATTTCATTGACTTAGGCGGTTATGCCACAAGGCTATCAAAATTATAGCTCCTTTTTGAGAATAGTTCTTTGGATTCCGGCAAAGAGAAAAATTTGGAGTTATTTTTAGGTTATTACATAATGATTTTACTGGTTCAGCCCACTTGAGATGAGTTTGTGCGTTACACCTCCACTGTGGAGTGCTTACATTTCATAACCCAGCTTTCTAACCGAGTTCAATACTTGATTCTGATTGGTCAAACACCAAGAGGGATCACGCGCACACACACACGTCACATAAAATCAATCGCTCCTGTCTGTCAAAAACACTTTTTTCTGGTAGCCTCGATACACCACCTTCAGGAGGTTCTTGACATTGCTTTCAGTTTGTCCGAGGAGAACAGGACAGGTGTAGTGCGATAAAATAAGAGAAGCAGAGAGTAGAGCAAGAGTTTTAAAATAAATTACTTCAAATCAATAAAAAAAAATTAAGTCTTTCTCTAAAACTAACCCTAATTTATGGATCTTTACAAAATTTCACTAAAATTCTATATAATTACTTGAATAAAATAAAAAAAACACGTTTTTTTTTTTTTTTTTTTTACTTTCTTAAGTCATTGTCATAAAAAATATTTTTTGATTCTTTGTGGTAAAATCTAAGTATTATTTAAGTATTTGGCTCAGCATGTTATCAAATCCTGTTGGATCGTTTCCATCTTTGGAGCGTCAGTAACTTGTATTTAGTTATATAAGGCTAGTGCCTGAATAAGAACCAGTTAAAACCAGAACACACAGCCACCACAACATAGGAAAATAGAGAATCTCAATGGGCAGACCTGGTGTATTTATAGTTAGCGCGCATGACAGGTTTGCACACACAAACGCTCACACCCTGCCGGGCAATGCCAGGAACTCACGGTAGCGGGTTCCTCCTCCACACCTCTCTGGCTTTTAGAGTTTGATACACTGTTTTCTGTTTGCCCTCCGTGCCGTTCTCGCCCCCACGGCTGCTCTGCATCACCCGGGAGAACTCCATCTTTTCGTCCCACGTGCCCGAGAGCACGTAGTGGGCTTTGCCGTCCTTGTCCATCACAACGCCAGTCACCTGGAAGAAAACAAACCGGAGGGTTAAAATAAAGTGTGGTTGGAATTTTTCCCCCCCAGAATAATAATGAGATGTAGAAAAGCTTTGTTTTAAGTTTAAGAATAATGTGCGTGAAAAACGAAGCATTAAAGGTGAATTCAAGCTAAAATATCACAGAAGCTTCAAAGATTCTCTCACCATTTTGTATTCAAATATAAGGCTTTTAAAACCTTTCAGTGGAATTAAAGATGCCAAAGAATCAAAACAAAGCATCACAAAGCCAATGTCTCACAACCTAGTGTGAATAAGTTTACGGTAAATAAGGACAATTGTTTGGCTTTTGTTCCCTGTTGGAGCTTTATTTTTACTTTTTTCAATATAAACAAACATAAAACATACACAAACAAAAATACTGAGTAGTACCCCTCAGGTGGGGCTGTTTCAAAGGGTAGATCAATAACCCAAGAACTAAATCCAGACCCGATTTCCTGTGGTCAAAAAACCACCTAGTTCTTGAAAAAGTCCCAAGTTCCTGCAGTGGAAAAGCACCTTTTGTCAGTCATTACTGTTTGCATTTTTCTCACCTTCCTCGCCACGTCTCTGGAGAAGTAGCTGTAAGGAGCGAATTTCAAGTGGCAGCGGTCTCCAGTGGTGTGATTCACCACGTCGATCTCTCCTGACTGCCACAACAAACAAAAAAAGATTCAAGGAATAGAGTTAAGGGATAAATCAAGCTTCACATTCAGTCACCTTTGGTTTCACTTTGGCTTTGTGACAAGAAATATGAGCAATACACTGATAGTGAAGTCAGATGCTGTTATTAGTCGCACAAACCAAATTACATGTTGGAGGCAGGGGGATTCTTAGGGTACACGTAGGTTTCTACAACACATGAAACGAAAGTGTGCTACACGCAGTGTTTTGAATACAAATATCAGAGGCAGTGCAGCTGATAAGGAAGTCTGTTAAATACAGGTTAGTTTTCATACCTGCATAGTTTTCCCAGCATGAAAGGTATGATTTGTCTCCTGTTACCAATACAAACGTCTGACATGCGCTGACAGCGTTTACTTATCAGGAATGTTGTTCTGTAGATAATCCACAGGAGGTGCCAAGTTCTTTCAAGAATGAGGTATGGGCAATGAATCTGCGGAGCTACATTTCTGATATAGGAGCTTGTTTACAAATGAAGCTAGGACCGGGCGATATGGCCTAAAAATAAACTCTCTGATTTTATTTCCCCACAACACTCAATTTAGGATTTTAATTGATTTTTTCCCTCTAAGAAAAAAACCAAGGAAAAAAAAACACTCCCAGTGATACAAAAAATACATGAATCAAGTTTCGCCTCTATGTTGCCTTAATTTTTTAATTTCTTAAATCTGCAGAAAATAATTTGAATTAATCGATTTAATCGATATATTGCCCAGCCATGCGTGAAGCAGATTTAGGTTTATTTAATGACGACTCACAAATCTAGGTTTGGACTGTGCAAAGGCTACCTGTATAAAGCTAAAGCTCTGTACATCCTGCAGAAACTCAAGAACTTTAACAGCTGACATTCATATGGAGGTATTTATTGTGATGTGAAAATGTGCTTCTTGAAATTTGAGTGTTAAAAAAGCGCATTTAAGGACACAGGACTGGATTGGAGTTATAAAATGGTGCAGAAATATTGTTAAGAATGCAGGACAAGAAATAGTTGTCTGCCTCTTCCCATGTGCCGTGATACCAGGACCCAATTTTCTCTTAATACTCTTTGATTCTCCTCCACGAGCTGTGATAACAGCAGCCACTGCTCTTGCATCCAGTTGGGCTTTCTAGCGCTTTTTTTTTTTTTTTTTAAATCAATTTCGTTTGTTGTTTACGTCATTCTGTCAAATCAAACTGCTTTTTATAAGAACGACAGCAATCACAGCTGAGTCTGCATCATTAATATCAAATACACTAAGCAGTAAAATCACCAGGATGGACAGTAAACGGAACAATAAGCAAATCAATATAATCGACACGTGAATGAGGTACGATCAAACATTCTGAAGCTGCGTCACAATTAATTTCACTTTGAGTTTCAGCATCATGAGATAAAAATGAATCTCACGATCACACATTACAGTCGAAGTTATATGATCGGTTGATTTTACTGTTCATTCATTATTTGGAGCGCTACACATTCTTCTCTATTTTTATTTTTTTTCTGTCTTTTCCCCTTTTTGTAAACAGCCAATCGCAGCTTTTGGAAGCCTGCGTCATACCTAGCAACGGGGTCAACCACACCTCCTCACAAAGATCAAAGTTTCTGTCGCGTCCTCGCTCAGAGTTGTTCTCAGAAACTTCCTGATTCACTCTTAAGCAAAGATTCCTTGCTGGGAAATTTTAGGCAGAGTTCGGAGCTCTCTGAGAAGACTCTTTGAAGCTTTGTGAATACGGGCCCAGAAATAAACCCTGACATATTTTCCCCATATCACCTTCTAATAGGGGTTAGTTTTCTCAGGGAGGAAGCAGACTTTGCTGATTTTTGTGCAGCACATAACTGCAGAAAACTGACCACGTTTTATCTGGTATCAAGAGACAATTAAAGGTCAGGTGAGGTTTGATTTTCCCAGGCCTGTAATTATGGAATGAGTACGTTTAATGACATTTAATGATGGATTTACAAATAAAATAGATATATAATCTTTTCAGAAAATCAAACATGGCCGTTTTTGAAAGTTTAGACACCCCTGATTCCGACAGCTGGAGTCGACCTTTTATGGGGGCAAACTCCAGGTTTAACACACTTTTCAGGCAATGTGACGTCATTCTGGTGTGTTGTGTTCCATTTTTACTGTCCGTCTTAAGAGACTGTAGATCAAAATAAGTCTTACGGCAAACTCTAGCATGTCAAAAGATGTTGCACTGAAATATTTAATAATACGCACTGTGCCTTTAAACGGCTTCACAGCAATGCTGGATTCACAAGATCGGTTGGTGACGCATCAATTACAGAATAAAGCCTTACAAACTCTCATGACGCATCATCTGTTCTTTCTATTTATCTCTTCCAAAAAACACCTCGGTCAAATCAGCAAGATGCTTTGATGGTAACTGTGTAATTACAGCCGAGTTTGATGCTTTGTTGTGAATTATTTTCGGTCTCCACCCTGCTGTTGCTAGGAAGAGGCATCTCAGAGTCAGATTTTTGACAGCTGTTCGCAAACAGATTTTAAAGCACAGGTTTTGTCGAATGTGTCCCACCTGATCGATCCACAGCTTCCCTACGATGATGTTGTGCACTGTTGTGGTAACTTTCTTCCACGTGTAGTGATTGTTACCCTTCTCAAAGATTGCGTGAATCGTCCCTGTGAGGAAATGCAAACACAAAGTGAAAATCGATGTCATGTGAGTCAACAAAGCCCCTGTTTTGTCCCTGACTGATCCCTTTCTCTTCAGCAGAAAGGTGTGACAGCAGCATTCTTCAAGCTGAACTCACTTAGCTTAAGAACACTAATCACTGGTTTGTTCACTTTGTGTCACTGCCAGGATGTGAACCTGACGCAAGCACACCCTCATCTGCGTAACCATCACACAGCGAGGCATGCTTCGAACATGTGGAACCCACGTGGACTCTTACCTAAGGGCATGATGGAGAGATATTTGCCCCTGAATTTGCTGGCGACAGTGATTTCCTGCCTCAGAGTCCAGCCCCGATCGGAGATCACATGATGCGCCGCTGCAGGAGGGTGGTGACTCACCTGGAAAGGAGATACAGATAATGAGATGCAAACAATTTGAGCTTTTTTCCCCCCATTTTTGATTCCACTTTTATACTTGTGACCTACATTCAGAGTCATGTGGACACTGACATACTGGTCAAGTTTGAACATGGCCTGTTATTATCCAGCTGGGCCATAAAACCAGTTTAAATCTCATTATATTGTGCAGCTAAAATAAGATTAAATAACCGCTGAAGCTAGTCAAATCCAATTTGTGACTCATTTGAACCGGTCTGGAAAGCCTGTGCTCCAAATACATCGTACAATGTCCACAGCTGCCACTGGATTTCACGGCTTGAGGGACACAGTATTAAAGATTTTAGTGCATGTTTTTATGTATATATATATATTGATATATATGGAATGTATGAAAACAAAATAAATAAATACATAAACTAGAAGGGATCTGTATTTCCTTGCAGCAAATGCTGAATGTTGAAATGCTGAACCCTAACCCTAACACCTCCACTACACTGAGAAGCACACCAGTCCTATTTATAACCTCAGAACCCCTTATGACATCATCAACTGTGTGGTTTCCATGTTGATGGAACATCTCCATTCATTTCAATAGGGAAAAAAAGGTTAAAAATGCTGAATATTTTTAAAAAAAGTTTAAGGGTTAGAAACGGGAAAAGTTCAAGCACACTTCTTCTTAACATGCTGAATATATTAAAATTTGTGAAACTTAGTAGGGGAAAAAGGAAGCCATAAAAAGTACAGGACAAGTACATGTACTGTCTAATGTTTGTTGTTTTTGGTGTCAAACTGCTTGATTTATTTCTAAATTCTTGCAAAACTAAGTCTTCAAACTCAGGAGTAAACTCGTTTGTGAACACCTGTTCAGCTGCTTGTTAACGCAAACATCTGATCACCCAGTCATGTTATAGCAACTTGAAGCATTTAGACATGTAGACATGGTGGAGATGACCTGCTGGAGCTCAAACATGAAAGGTGATTTAAGTGACCTTGAACTCTAGCAGACGCCAGGGGAAAATGGCAGGGTTGGTTGGAGGTGATAAAAAGTGACCTAATTAGGTAACCAGTGGGTGTGTGTTTCTGACACATTGACACAGGTCCTACAAGGTCATAAAACAAATAGTCAAATAACTTTTGTCCTTGTCAAGCCCTTGTCCAGCCCTGCTCTCTGCTGTTTATTGTTGCCACATTACCTAAAGTTACTAATGTCAGATACACATGTAAGTTTTTAATGACACTTTGTCACAGGATGCTGCTTTTCTTCAATCCTAATGTGATTTATGGAGCATTTCTTCGTGGTGTTCAATCTCTGCTCAATTTCACTTCTTCAACAGTGTCCTCACTCCGTTTCTTGTCCCCCTCCCCGCTCACCTGCTCACAGAGGGAGCGGTAGCCACTCTCTCTCCGGCGGTCCAGCTCAAACGTCTCTCCTAGCAGAGGGTTGAAGGGCTTGCCGGTGCGGTGAACGGTGGTGGAATAGGAGGACACTGAGAAGGCGGCCACGTAGCACATCTGCTCGAGGGAGCTCTGGCACTTGGACGCCTTGTCGAGAAGCTCATGGTACTCGAGGTCCTCGGAGAGACGCTGCAGCATGGAGATGGGCTCGTTGAAGTTCACCTGCAGGGGAGAGGAAGGGTGTCATTCACATAAGTCCACATTTGCCCCTTTATTTGTTCATCACTTGCTTGATCTCGTCTTGCACATGAATGAATTTTGTCTGTTTGGTGCCTGAACCTCGTAACTTCAGCCACCCATGAATCTCAACCCATTTCTTGGTCAAATAAAAGCATCAATGTGAGTGTCATTAAAAAACAGTATCATAAGTGGATAAATGCCCAGAATGCATTGTGGCATTCTTTTTTTCAGGTATTTGACGTCACTACATATTATGTCTCAGATCTCCCTCATGAACAGGAAGTAAAAATTCATTTGTAAAGCGATTTAGCAATTTGATGTGTGAAGATGTTGAAATGATTACAGCTCAACCAAAACTGGACGTTTGAAGCTAACTCTGATATCGATAAACTGTACCTTTGATACTGTTTCAACACACTACCCTTAGATGTGTTTTGGGTGTGTGTGTGTGTTTTTTTTTTCCTGACTCAGGTGCAGAAACATTCAAAGCAGGCTATCGGTGTGTACATTTTTACCTAACAGTACCCTCTAGTGGACAGATTAAGTTATGGGGACACTGTTTTCAAACTACCTGAAGCAGCTTCTTCATACTTTCTTTTTCGGTTTGTTATCTCACTTTTAATGATCTCCAAGAGTAAAATTTTCAGCCATAGTATGTACATTGATTATGATGTTTTTAAATCAGTGTTTCAGGACGAATGAGCAGAGCTATGATAGTCATAGTTGGTTTAAAAAAACGTTTCCTCAAACTCCAAGTCAAGTCCAGAAATACGTCTCATTACAGAATGCTACACTTTAAAAACTCAAAACTAGTCGTCTTCATCTTGTTCGTCGTAAAAATGTCTTACTAGACTTAATAAATGTCACATTCATCCAGCAAGTCGAGAAAAACATCTTATTTTAAGATATTAGAAGACAAAAATAAGATCTGGGTTAAGCTTATTGTTGTTATTCCATTGACGGGTTTGTTTTTGTAACTCATTTCAAGCAGCCCAGGTTTTACTTTCTAAAATAAGACCTTTTCTGTGCTTGCCTGGTTAATCTACCTTAAATTAAGTCTTTTCAGAAATATTGTACTAGAAATAAGACAATAACAAGTGCTTAGTTTTGTGCCTTTGAAATGTTAAAGCCAAACATTATATCTGAATTGCTTGTAGAGAGTGAAAAATGCTTTTGTTGTTGTTGTTTGTTACAAAAAGCAAAGTTAGCGAAATTTATAAGTTCAGTTTCTTGAAGTAGAACTTGATGAGTACATTTTGCTTATTTGAGTCCTTACGTTATTAGAAAAAAATCACAAGTTACGTCCATGTGAGGGCAAGGCTGACTTGAGTGACAGCTGGGCACCCTGTAGCTGTCAGCAAAGAGGCTAAAGGCCCACATTCGCCTCATCCAGACTCAAATTAAGCTAGTTTGAGCGGCTATTTCCAATATGGCTTCCATCAACGATTGGCCTCAGACTGTATCCAAAAACTACGTGACGTTGTGGAGACTACGTCCATATATCGTACACTCTAGGATTGGACCAGTCATAAAGTTGATACCTGAGCTCTAGTTACCTCTTGTATTTTATTTGTGTATAACTCTAAATATTTTTTTTGAATGGCCCCTGTGAAATAAACTGAAAATAAAACAAAAAAAATGTTTGCTTTTGAGTTTTAGCAGCACAAATCCTCTGGAGTGTTGCTTATTCAGGATTGTTCAGCTTGTTTTGTAAATTATACTGAACTGTTGTTTAGTTACTTTTGTATCTTTGTGGTTTTACGTTCAGCTCTCATGCAGAGCTAAATCCGCACAGGCTGTTTAGCTTTTCCGCTTTCATTAAATTAACTTCAAACAAGCTCGCTGCATGTGTATTTAGTTACGGTGAAAAAATGCTGACCAAAACCGAGAGACAGATTTGAAAAGGTGTTATCCCCTATCTTACTATTTCTGCTGTGTAAATGCCTACAGCAGACCGGTCCAGCAGAAGCTTTATACTCCACCAGCGGAGCTCTTTGAAAGGCACATATGCGTGCTATGGACGATTCTATGTGTTGATTGAAATATCACTTCTAAATAAAGAAACCTGTTCAAAGATCAGAGGGTGTATCTTCAGCTTGTCTCTGTGGTTTTCTAAACTAACAAACATGCGCTCACAAAAGATGTCAAAAGGGATATTTTTACCTCAGTTGACCTGTGGAGAATGTTGCTGAGCCTGAACTGCAGACAAGATGATTAGTGTTCTGATTGAACCCACGTCACAAGAGCACGATGTTGCTAGAAGACTTTGACCTTGAATCACTGTTTCCTTGTCTTTCAGCTGCACTATGACTTGCAAAGAGGTACCAAGCCCTTGTGGAAGCGGCTGTGAAACTGCCTGAGGGCTGGCAAGCTTCCCATTAGTCATGCTGAGCGTTGAGTAACACAAGGTTCAATGCCCTCAGTCTCATCCTCAAAGTCATTTTTAGTGAGTTTTGACACCTTTCTCTCTCTCAGACGCCCAACCCACCTCCTGCAGTTTCCCTTTCCCTTTCTTAAGTTGTTTTCCAGACTTTCTTTGGTTATATTTAGAGAAGACAGATCAGGTTGTGAGTGGGGACTGACGTACAAGAAAGAGCCTGCAGGTTGTATTCAAATGTGAGCCACCCTCTCAATTGTTAACTTTACGGTGCGGGCAATCAAATCGCTGAGCCGTACCAGCGCCCGAACCCTTCCCACACTTTGTCGTCACTCGAATAACCACTGCATTTAAAAAATGTCACCTGATATTTTGATCTCTTTGGGTAATTCACGCAAGTATGAGGCCCGTCAATGACGCAGTGTTTCACAACAACATCCTGTGACTAAGATAGTGCATGAGGACTTCAGCAACAAATAGCTGCCGTTTTACTTTGTAATTTGTTCCGTTTTAATGGGTTTTGCTTCAAGCAGAAGTCTGAGTCAAGATAAGTATTGAAAAATGGCAGGAGCTTGATGCTTTTTAAGAGGACGTGGAAAGATGGGATTTTCACAAAATCCCATCTTTTTTGTTCTCCATGTTTTTTATTCATTCATGCTAAACCAGCCAAAAACATCATAAATATGCAAAAGAAGATCAAATATATGGCTAGATTGTGCAAATTTCAGCGAAGGGGCAGTACAAAGCGATGGGCAAGTAGCCTTAGCTTATCTGCACGTCAGTTTCAGGAAGTGAAACATCATTTTTCAGGCATACAGACGGCTAATTCATTAAGCTGCATTGTTTAAGATTTATTGGCTGTAATAAGGCTGTTTCTAATAAATTTTAATGTGATTACTTAAATTTTTCTCACATGTGTCAGCCAAGAGAGGAATCTTTCTACCTGTAGCGTCATCGAGCAACGGCAACATAAATGTTTGGCACGTTTTCAGAAGTTGGCAGGTTCAGATGATGCATTCAAATGCTCTAGTTCCCTGCATTGCTTACAATGAGGGGTGTACAAGCTTCTATTGCTTAACCTTGTATCTTCTTTAAAGAGAGGCTATTGTGCTTTTTTTAAGGCTTTATTCTGTCCTTCTTGTACCTCCGTAGTACATTAACATGATTTACAGCACAAAAAAAAACACTTTCTCGCACTGGTGTTTTAGAAAACACTTATTTCAGCCTCAGCCTCTGAAATACTTCCTTGTAGCTGGTGTCTCATTAAAGCTCCCTGCTCCATAAACCCCCTTTCCTCTGATTGGCCAGCCCTCTCGAGGCCTGTCGGGGGTCAGAAAAATGAGAGGAGACCTTGGTGTTTGAGGCCTGCCCCTTCAATGTGACATGAACCAATTAGGAGGGGCTTATATGACATTATTATATGACATCATCGTTTCAGCAAGTCTTGTATGGATTTCGAGTTATTTTTAAATCGGTACATTTTGAGCCATTTACAGACAAACTCATGGATTTCTACAACATGAATTTGTAGTGGTTTGAAAATCTGCCCACGTTGAATACAAACATCTAGCACTGCTACTTTATAACCAGTTTTAAAATATGGGAAAGCACCATAACCCTTCTTTAAAGTGACACTTTGATTTTGCTCCTACATGTGGTAAACTCCCCTTAATGACAATAAACAGATGTCATATCAATCTGTGGCTCAGCTTCACATGCGGGCTGTTTATTGTATGTTTTTCCTCATTGATTTGTCTGTTTTGATCTGAACTAGCTGCTCTATGCCAGCTGGTTTAAGGAAGTACCCTGAAAATAAAATGTGAAATTCCTGTGGTGTGACTTTCACTCGTACAACAGGCTTTGTAAATTTGAATAATGAAATCCAGTAAATTTACTTACTTGCAAGGAGCAATAAAAAGTTTTCATTTCTTTATGCAAAGATCTGTTTATCCTGTTGAGTTCAATCTTTTTAAAGAAGCTGCGAGGACTCTCTGTTTGAAGTAAAGTGACACCTTTTGGCTGGAATCACACGCACACTGTCATGATGACATGACTCTTAAGGTGTGTTTGTTCGCAAATGAATGGAGATCAGATCTTTCTTTTTAACACAACTTCTCTTTGTTCAAGACATTTTTTTTACCAGATACGACACGACACGGTGAAGTATTTATCAGCAGTTGCACAGCACTGTTGTTTAAAACGTGACAACAAGCAAACTTTGTCAAGTTTGAGACGTATACGTAGGTTAACATGTAACGTTAGCGAATCCTTATGTCCTTATGTTAGCTCATGTGTTAGCCTGTAGCATGTGCTTTATTAAATAGCATTTAGAAATAACCTTTATTGGCGCTGATAATCTCATTTTAAGTTGTAGATTGCGATCAGGCAGATATCTAGAAATACGACTTTGTCAAGCTCACTTAGAAAGTCCTCACAGTCACTTTAATCTGCTTTCTCACATGCCCTCCAGGTCCTGTTGATGTTAATTGGTGTAAAAGATTTGATTGGATGAGAAGCATCACAGGACAAGTGAAAACAAAAGCAGTGTTCAAAGAGTCTCCTGGTCCCCTGAAGTCATCATTAAGAGAAGAATTGGTTAAGTCCCAAAAGCCTAAGAAGCCACGTCTTCAATTTCAACACTTACGATTAATTTATGGTTATTATAATGAAACCATTCATGACTTTTTGCTGCTGTAACCCTGCCTCAGGTACTCACAGGCATGGGGATCTTAGACAGCTCTTTGCCGATGCAGTTCTTCATGATACTCCACAGGTTGAGGGAGTAATTGGGTTTGTCTGGGATGCGTGTTCGCCTCTTCTTCAAGGGAAGTAACTCCTGAGACGGGGATTCCTGATTCATCGCTAGAGGCTCCTCATTGAGCTGAAAGCAGGAGAGTATGTTGATGAAGAGGGGGGAAACTTGGAGGATAAGACATGATTGTGGCTCTTAAGTGTTAATCTAAAAGGTTTCTGCAGGGAGTTTGCAAGAGGAAAAAGGTGTTGTTGTAGCTGGAAAATCATCCCAGAGACATACCGACTGATCATCAGCACACATTTCACTGTTGAAGCCGCTGACGTTACTGCTGGATCTTCTGGATAGATGAAACACAAAGGGTTCTGTCAGATTCAGGAAGTTTTCAGATAAAAGAAAAGTAGGGTAATGCAACATTATCAACCAATTAAAAATTGGGGTAAATCCCTCTGCCTTACACGGAACTTGGCTGATAGATACACGCATTCTCATAAATCAAACACAAGTGCAGGCTGACAGGATGTCATAAATCTTTTTCTTTCTCAGACATCATGTGACTGCCTGTAAAGATGGGCTGGATGAGAAAGCACTGACTTGTGGAACTGTGGGTCTGCAGGGACAGTGATGAACTCAGGAGCCTCCTCCATGGCATCAAAGAACTCATTGTCGTCGTCTTCGTCGCTGGCCTCACCTTTTCCTGGACCAGCAGCACCTAAACAATTAACACTCAGTGAGGTTTTTTAAAAATGAAACCAAACCTGGTTTACAGGAAATGAGGCGCTCAGTCATTGTGGCAGGGGGGTAAAATCAGCCAGCTCATCCCAGCTTGTGCAGTAATGAGTGTGTGGTTACTTTTATTGTCTGCAGTGGCGTTAGCCTGCGCTGCCCCTCTGAACGCCCTCTCCAGGTGGTTGTGCTGCTTGGCCAGCTGCTCTAAAGTCTCCTCCAGCCGTACTCGCTGCTCCCGTTCCGACTGCAGTGCCTTCTGCCATCGCTTGCTGTGAGCCTGAGCCAGCGCAAGAAAGTCTCTGCACGCCTGAGGGGCAACACACACACACACAAACCCCATATACAAACCATTAAAACCCTACAAATAGACTACAAGGCAGAATATTCAAACTAAGGAGGTGGGGTTACATTGATCATGGCGTTGGAGGTGATGCGGAACAGTGTCGCTCTCTCCGTCACTTGGCGGATCTTATCCCCAGCCTCTCCTGTCAGACGCAGACTGTCCAGCTCTGATAAAGACCTGAAAAAAAAAAAAACATCAGAAAAGACAACATGAATGAAGAGCTGAGCCAGGATCAAAACAGAGACGTCTTGGCTTTGAATCAGAATCAGAATCTAGGTTAGTTGTCAAGCAGGTGTGCACATACCAGAAGTTCAATCGCTGATTCCTTGCATGCAAATTTAATGCGCCTATGCCAAAGTTTGCATAGGCTGGTGTCAGGGACACCCAGTGTTATGGTTTAAAGAGTGACCCTGTAAACTGGAGACCTTGCACTGTATTTGTTTGTAGTTTTTGAGTTTATAATAACTGTTGAACTATAGAGGAAGTCCTTGTCATTCAACCAGGTTTAGCCTTTTAAATAAGTTTCTAAATATTCTCATCAGCAGGACGCATCCTGCTGTAAGTCGTCAATAAACACGGTTGCTATTTCAGTCTAAACACCGGTCAATATCATATTTGGAACCAACTTTTTGATGAAAATTTTAATTCATCTATGAATGAAACAGTTACACCCTGTGGAAAGTAAGAACAGCTGCCAGAAAGTTATAAAAAAAAGAAGATGGCTGATATAATTTACCGTAATATTTGGAGCATCAGAGACACTTTTAAAGAAAGTTGCCTATGTTCTGTTTACCAGTGTGTCAAAAATACCAGTTCAGGCAGTGATAACTTGTTCGCCCTCAGAAACAGGTAGTGGTCTGTTCCATTATCAAGAGTTTATTAATTACCTTAAAATCTGAAATACGTGTGCACTAGTATATAAAACAGTTTTGGGTGTCCATGAGATGAGAAACATTCTTTAAAAGTCTGTACTGTTTCATTTTTTTTCAGTTACACCTTAAAATAAAGCTAGTGTGTCTCATATGATATACCAGTGGGACTCATACTGTAGGTTTTACGGTAATTAATGAAATCTTGGTAGACTACACTCTGTTTAAGACTTTAGATCAACAAACTTGATGACTCACATGTAGTATATGTTTGTGTGTTCCATTTTGCTTATGTTTTTTGGTTTTACTGCCTATCTGTTCTTGTTTTGTTCAGTAATACTACAATACATGAAATGATCTCGCAAAGGGTGACTCTATATTCATTTGGGAATTTATGTGATTCTCAATGAAGTGAAAAGAAAGAAAGACGGCAGAAGTACTTCAGAAATTTTAAGTTGCATTATGACAACAAAGTTTATCTGCACCACACCTCAAGTCATGGGAACAACAAAGCAATAAAACCGTCTGAAGCAGATTTCTGATGTGTCTCTTAAACATTCGTGAGTGTGATTCTGACTCATGGGTTCTTAATGTTCTAAGTCAAGATTCCTACGTGGTGATTGTTTGAAGCTTAAGCCCTGAGAGTTAAGCGAGCGACAGAGTGCAGCAGCAGCAGCAGAGAGAGAGATAGACTGGTAAAGGCTGACCTCTGGAGGGCAGAGCCGTGTTTTGAGATCAGGTCGTTGCACGTGCTCAGATCCTCCACTTTGCTGCCGAGCGTTCTCAGAGCGGACTGGACTTCTGAGTTCTGGGACGCCCCGCCCTGTCCAGGCGCCGCCGGCGTGGACGATGGAGAAAAGTCATCCCCGGAGTCATCTGATCATAATCAAAGATAGCAAAGAAAAAAATGTGTCAGTAAAGGTTTCACAAAATCCCCAGCCTCCTGTCACGACCCTGAGATAAAAAAAAAAAAAACATTTAAAGTGTGACCCAGCAAAATTCAGGATGAAGTACAGGTTATTTTAAATTAGATAATAAATTTACAAAGAAACAACAAAACTCTGGCTGCAACTATCAGGACACTTCCCCGTTCATTGCTCAACATCAGTCCTGAGATTTTGTATCTCCCTTCTTGCGATCCAAACCCTCGATGTTTGCAAACTTCTTTCTGTTAAAGTCAATGAAGTTCTAGAGTCTTGATGTTGATTTGAGAGAGGTCATACTCCGGTCTGCCATCCACAAGAAATTTGCAGAGATTTTCAGTTGAAATGTGCAGCTCCTTTTCAAGTTTAACTTGCACAAGACGCTTCAGATACTCCTTACAAACAGAATTCATTTTGGGTAGCAAAGGAAGAACTAATGTCATAATCAAACACTTTATGTGGAATGAAATGTACCCACATGAAATAAACACACAACTAATTCTTATCTGAGTGAAGAAAATTTACAGTTATTATTATGTAATAAATCCGGAAATATTTCATCCTGAATTTTGCTGAGTCACCCTTTACCTAAAGAGGTAAAAGTCCCAGAGCCAGTCCTCTGCTGTGTGTTTCTGTCTGTTTGTTTCACCTGACTCAGCCTGCATGCGGGCTGCTTTCGCTTTGGCCAGTTCCAGGGCAGTGATCCAGCGCTGGCGCTCCACCTCGCAGCTGGCCTTCAGGTGGTACGTCTGAGCGCCGCCGTTTGAGATGACAAAGTTGCAGGCGTCATCCACGGTGATGGTTGCTGTGGCCAGGTTGATCGTGCCTCGACACGTGTGGCCCATTTCCGCCTGGGTCCTTAAAAAAAAAATTAAACAGTTTGGTATACGAAAACATGATACTTTGATGTATAAGAAATGTTCTGTGCTGTATTTAAAACCTTAACTTAGAAGAACTTTGTGACACTAAACTTGTGCTGCATGACCTGGTAAAATCGTGCGATTGCGATTAAATTGCGGTTGCAAAAAGAACCTGCAGGGATTATGAAACATGTATTGCTAAATCTAAAAAACACATAAATATTTTGTTTATACCAAAATAAAAAAGGAAAAGAAGGAGCTCCTCATGGACAGTGTTATTTGGGGTGCTCTTTAGAAAGGGATATGTGCAGTCAGAGAAATGATGAAGGCTTGATGCTGAAAAAGCATAGAAGTTTGCTTGTACACCATTAAAATAAAATATGTGAACCGTCCTAAAGAGTCTGGATTAAGTTTGAAGGTTTTAAATTTTACAAATGAAACAAGAACTATGACAGAGGATCAGAGCCACATTAAGGACAAAAATTAAAGTTAATTTTCAAGAAAATTCTCATAATTATGAGGCTAAAATCATCAATTTACGAGAATAAACTTCATATTTTTGGTCAAAATTATTAGAGTTATTAAAGCACACATTCAGATACACAAACAGCTGTTAACAAGGCCCTAAATCCAGCATTAGCCTCCACATTTAGTAGTCAACCTATATCAGTTTTTTAATGGTCTATAATTAATTGTATAATACCATGTCGCTGTTCCTTTCACTCATTCGATGAAAAACTGACATTTATAGCACCGGTTTCGATATCGCATCTGTATTTCGATTCCGTTTAACTGTTATCAACAGCGACATAAATTTTTCCTAATTTAAACCTTGTTGAGAATTATGAAATCCACATTAAGTTTTTCTCATCTGCTGTGTCAGCTTAACATTTCATCATATGTGCCGCAGCATTCCGTTATGACGCAAACTTCGACACGTTTTCAGGGCCTGGATAGTTTGGGAAGCCCTGTGTTAGTTTTCTATCTTATGAATCTGTCTGGAACAAGAATCACAGACATTGAAAGTTAGAGCAGTTTAACATCTCTTAAAATTCTTAAATAAGATAACTGATAATAAATAAATAATTAAATAAATGAAGTTTGAGAGAGTTCACAGCAACATTTAAGAATAAGCATCGTCTCTGTTCTGTTCAAGTAGTTCATGTTTCTTCTTTAATAAAAAAAAAAAAAGTAGCAACTCACTTATATTAAAGTCAGGGTTGGTAGTCACAAACTAGCATGAATTTGAATGTAGCATCTCATAAGAACTCTGTTTAGCCCCCACAACCCCTCCACACACTTGGAGCTCCTCCAAAACCGGTCCTCAGCACATCATTTTTGTTTTGCACTACCAGTAATCAGGGTAATCGGGGATATATTTTGCTCTATTATTAAGAACACATTATGCAATGATTGCCATCAGGATATAAAGATCATTATAACTAGAATAACAAAACGTGTATCTAAATCTGATTATCCACACTGCCTTCATAGACATCATGTTTGTCACTCCATGGACATTGCTATAGCAGGTGGATAATTTTGAAATTTAGGGTACATATTACTGTAAGCTACAATTTGATCCATTCAGATGAAACACTTTCATTATTTTGGAATGGAAAACTACTTTTCACATCTCTGCTAACAGATGAGTAGGAGAGAAACGAGTCCATTAAAGATTGTGAACAAATTCCTGCCCACTGTTTTTAGGCAATTTAGATGATTTGTTCACAATTTTAATTCCCATTTTATAGTTTAAGTCGAGAGCCTGATTTGTGTTCTCTGATAACAACTTATCAGCCAGCCTTCAGCGTGATAAACCGATTTAATCATCAGCTTTTTGGGTAAAACTCATCAGCAGATGATGTTTATAAAGGATATGCTTTCTTGTTTTCACCAGATTCACAGAAAAACATACCTGTAGTAGGATAACAGCCCATTGCTCAGCACAAACCACCTCCGCTGATAGCCCTTGATGTAATTTGTCCACTTGAACACCCATCCTTTGTATGTGTCACCAGCAGGAGTGGGCGTGGGGGTTTTGGGCTCCGACATCACAGCCCCCAATATCAGGAGATGGTACGAGGAACCTTAACATTAAAAAAAAATAATAATAAAAACAGAAGATAGGAAGTAAAATTAACATGACAAGGCTTTAGTTTTCACACAGGGCTGACGCTAAGATAAATTAAACTAGTCAGGAACTGTTTTCTGCAATCAAGGCAGATTTAGCTGAATTTTCTGGGGGGTAAATAGCTGAAGTTTCTCATGTCTATTTTTGATTTAAACTGTTGCAATTGCTACATTGTAATCCTGAACTCTGGCTACATTTGGACAGTAATATGACACATTCCCTTGGTAGATATTGATCGTTCAGTGTGGTGTAACAGGTCAAAGTTTAACACTAAAATCAATGCAGAGGCACTTTTGACACATTTTCTAACAAAACCACGAGATGGAACAAGACACTAGCCAAAAAATGACAGAAAGTGGATAAAACATTTCAATGTGACTGTTTTTCTGTCTTGGCTAAATTACATGTATTTGATCTTTAGGAGCAGATTACAATCTGAAATTTTCTTGTGAGAAATAAAAAGAAATGAATGGTCAGCAATAGGAAAGATATTATCTCATAAAAGCCTCATATTAGTACAGCAGCTCAATAGCAAGCTTGATAACTGAAGCTAACCAACATTAGCTCCACTTTGAGCCTCGTCAGTGGCAGATCAAACCTAAAACAAGAGAAAGTAAAAGAGACAGCATTTGACATGTTTGCTCGAAGTTTACCAGCTGACGTGTGCAAATTAGCAGCTCGGTGTGAGCAACATTCAGCCCCTATCGACAGTTAGCTTAGCAAACTAGCCTTCCTACTCGCCAAAGGCTAAATGTTTACCTTGACGTGTCCGAAATGTGAGATCAGGCAACCAGAAACCCGGTGAAGTCACGGCTAACTTTGACACCCATACGCTACTGTGCTAGGCTAACCAGCTAGCTGACCAACACCGGACAGCTAATGAGGGTAACAAAAAAGCCAGAGACGTCGCCGACAACAGCAGAGAGGTTATAAAATAAAGTGACAGCAGAGAGTTTCATCAGCATTCCGTTATAATCGCATGTAATGTGTCAACCCAACAGCTGCGCACACCGACAACAACCTAAAGCTAGCCTGCTACATCTAACTAGCCTAACGCTAGCTCACTGGTTACACCCGGTGCAACCCGATTTAGTTCCGTTTAGAAACAAAAAGCTAAGGAAACAGTTTTAAAAAACTGGCTACAATAATCAAAATCAAAGCTTTCCTTCTGTTACAAGAATTGGACCATATTGCAACAAAGATTTGAGATAATATACACTGAAATAAAATGAGGATAAATATTAAACAAAAGAAGTTTTTGAAAAAGTGATATAAAACTATTCAGGTTGAGCTTGTTTGATGTGCCTGTTAGGGTGATTATTATCAATTAACTTTATGTCTATTCTATATAATTGTTTGTGACGATGGGGTTTGTTTATATCTGTAAATTGTGTAATAAACATGAAATAATATAAATCGGTTGTAATGAGCCAATCGGTCGAACAAAACTATCATTTCAAAAAACGTTTTAAGAACAAGCCATTAAAACGGGGCTTCTAACTTTTCTTTGAAAACTATATTTCTAACTTTTTCCTCATATAAACATTGAAACGTCTCTTAGCAAGTCTGTTTAGTGTTCACCATAATCAAACTTAGCTTTCTTATGTTGTTACGTATTGCGCTGTAATATCGGCCTTACAGTGTTATCTTATTATTTGATTTGTTTTGAAGGACACGCCACATTCTTACTTTCATTGCAATACATTACATAGGTCACTTTTACATGGTAGTTTTCACAATGCAGAGAGTGGTAGCTTGTGTTGATTAGCTAATATTTTTTGTTGTTTGACAGCTGGTCTGACTGTCTTAAAAAAGTAGAAAAATCGACTCAGGAAATGAGGCGAAAATATGTAAAAGTGCGACTCCGGTGGGACTCGAACCCACAACCTTTGAATCACTTCGCAATGATTGCCTAGAAGTCCAATGCGCTATCCATTGCGCCACGGAGCCACCTGTTGCACTGGTCCTTACACGTGATATTTAAACGTTGTTTCAGCACAACCATTTGGATTTGATAGTGCAAAAGATATCTTTTTTTTTTTTTTTTTTTTTTTTTTTTTTTTTTTTTTTTTTTTTTTTTTTTTTTTTTTAAATGAAACTATGAGATCACGGTTGTCATTCATTGTGCTACAATGTACAATTTCGACCACTGGGTGGCGCACAGAAGCCGTGCTTTACCAACGACCAGCTGGGCACGGCGTGGTTTCGAATCCCCGCCGCTACCAAAGTTAATTACAAAAACATGTCTAAATGATTCTTGCTTTCACCACCTCTAAAGCACTTCTAAAATAGGTGTAATCTTACGTCCCTTACCTTTGCCTCAAGCTAAACACATGGTCAGATAACAGTATGCTAGCTAGTTTTCGGATGTGCAATTAGCAAAGCAATTGGGACAAAAAGTCCAACTTGAGGGCACGCACAGTTCGTTACCTTAAACACTCCATACGACGCTGAAATTGAGACGTGATGTACCCTTTCCTTGTTTCTAATTCATTTAACTTTTCTAAGGTCAGTTCTCCACTTCGGAACGGCGAAACGTGCAGTTTATTCATGCGTTGCACTATCTGCGCTTGCGCAGTGTGGTGTAAAATGACACCTAAATAATGGATACCTGGCTTTTTAAATAGTTTGTTTTAAGCGCTTTCAAAATTGTATGCAAATGTAAATAACTCTCATCTGTTTCAAGTATACACAAAATAGCCGAAAATGTGATGACAAGTCTTACGAAGGAACAGAAATTCCAAACGTCTATGGTAATTGCCAATTTGAAATGGATGAATGTGTCAGTCGCGAAAGATAGACAGTCGCGTTATAGGGGGGAAACAATCCTTCCCCCTCGTCCATAGCGTTGTAAACACGCCGATTACAAAATCAGATTCCCATGCTGACACTGACATACATTAAGACTTGAAATATGGTATTTCAGTTTCTTACATAAACTTACAGCAATCTTATATACTTGATGGTATTACATGTTTTCATTTTAAGTTATTTTATTTTTAATTCTGAGATTCTTCTGCGTACCAATAGTGGGAGTACTACTAGCGGTACGAGTACCACACTTTGAGAAGGGGCTACCGTTTAGCAGCTGAGCGTCTGGCTCAAAGCATTATTAATTGAATTAATAAAAATTCAATTACATCTTACATTATATTGCAAAGTTGAGATTAGCCTACATTTATATTACCTTAGCTAAGCAGCCGGATAGACAGGAGTTGGTCAACCTCTCGTCATTAATTCATTATCATTTTGTATAATGGAGATGGATCTTTGTTTTTGTTCTTAATCTATTTTTTGTAGCAGTGCTCCATGTTAAGAATATAAATAAAGTTAGACAAATAATAAACATTTTATTATGCACGCTTTTATATCATAAATACATTGGACACATTATTTTACATAATATTTTTGTAATACATTAATTTAGCTCTTTTTTTTTTTTTTTTTTTTTTTCTTTTTTTTTTTTAAAGAAGAATCACTTGGGAGCCAAAAGATCCGTCTCTCTTGAAGGAGCCTGAATTCTCATCAATAACGACGAACCTAGTTGTAACGCATGCGCAGTATGATGAGACCAGACAAGAATGGCTAATTTAATATATCACTTTTCATACCTCACAATACATTTTCTGAGTCTCACGTTCTTGTGAGTCGACCGAGTCGACGGGAATCTGAATAAAAGCGGAAGATAATCCTCTTGATTCTTGTTTGTCTTTGATACATCCTGCCATGGGCGGAAGTGTCTGCGATCCTGCTCAATCCACATCACTCCAAAGCAGTCGATTGTAAAGGGAGTCGGGCGAGTACCGTGCGCATTTCTTCTCATCCCATCACCAGTAGACGGATTCTGTTCAGCGTTACAGCATGTAATGCACGCATATATATGCACGGGGACATGCTTCATCAGGTCAGGATTTTACTACAACAGACATGCGTAGTTAGTTACATGGGAATGTAGGGTAATTTGGCCCTAATTCCATTGGGTCTTTATTTCAAATGGACGTATTTTGTTATAGGTCTGCGCAATCGACGTGAACGCCTGCCTGGACACAGGAGAGGATTAAGTTACTGTTGCTGGCGGCGGATTATTTTATTGGCCTCCTCCTGTCACGCCCGACTCTTTGGTGATTCTTTTTCTAAATTGCAGAGCAAAAGCCAGGTAAGCTACCGTACTTGTGAATAATAATAACCTCACTGTAACCGCCTATGTTCCCTGGATCTGACTGTGCTGCGATGAATTACGCATTAACACGCATCCTTTGTTGCTCGTGCCTGTAACGTTACTCTTTGCAAAAGAGCCATATTCCTCGCATTGTGTCCAGACAACAATAGAAATTTATAGTTTATAATAGATGTAAGTTTCTTTGAAAAAAAAAAGAATAAAGGCAAGTCCAGCATTATTGTACAGTAGTGGAACACTATTTGTGACACGGCTCTAAATACCGATGGACTTGTTTCATGCTTGGGCTGTTATTGTTGAAATACAACTGCATGAACCTGGAGTATGTTAATCCTCACAAGCCACTGGAAACAATGCAGGCGAAGGCCGGAGAACCTGCTAAGCAAACACAATTTGCTTTGACAACTGTAAAGCATTAGGTTGATGGCATATAGAGTTACTGGTTCCCCTGCCTCAGCAGCTTGGACACACTGCCCAACCCCCTTCCCCTCACTGCCACAGCATGTTTTGGTCTCAGGCGGATCATGCCCTTTTGTCCACTGAAGCCTGACTGTACTTTTCAGGCCAGACTCCCAGAATAAAAGAATTTGCCTGCTGTTTTGACAGCCCCGTTTCTCTCTTGCTGACTAACTAAAATGTTGGGTATTCACTGACTGAGAGTACAGTGGGTTCTAGTAAGCAAGATGAGACTAAAACGTTATATTCTGATCACTTCAGCTCATTATAACTTGTATCATTTGATCACACAAAAAGTGTGACTTCCCTTTTGCTTTTTGTCTTTACCATGTAATTCACCTGCCATGTCTCTTTGTGTGTTTTCTCCAGTTAAATATGTCTTTCCGTCGAGGTGTGGTCCGCCAGAGCAAGTTCCGTCATGTCTTTGCCCAGGCGTGGAAAGCCGAACATTGCATCGACGATGTCAGGGTGTCACGCGTGACGTGGGACAATCCCCTCTGCGCTGTCAATCCCAAATTCATCGCTGTTATCATCGAAGCGGGTGGAGGAGGGGCATTCCTGGTTGTTCCGATCAGCAAGGTTCAGTTCCTCTTACTATGAGCATCACATAAACAGAGGATCAATACTCTTAAAAGCTTGTATCGTCTTTCTTGTCTTACAAACTGCTGCATCATCAGCCTTACAGCAAGCTGATGCACATTCAACACTTTTACAGTTTCAAACAAACTGAGGACAAAGGTTAACTCCGTTAATGTGTTATTAAAGTTGTCACACAGTTGTGGTTTCGTGCTTTCCATCACAGAGCGGCAGAATCGATCAGTCCTGTCCCACGGTGTGCGGCCATGCAGCTCCAGTGCTGGACATACAGTGGTCTCCTCATGATGATAACATCATTGCAAGTGCCTCAGAGGACTGCACAGTAAAGGTAGGGTCACTCTCACAAAGTTTTTCAAGTCTGAGTTCTGTTCTTGTGACTCTTGACGTCTGGCAGTATAAACTCGGCCTCTTGTAGTTTTCCAACTATTTTTGGTTGAAAAAAAAAGTATTGCATGATGAAATATTAGTGTCTGCAGTCTGTTGAGTAGCCAAAATGCGAATATTAAAACAGATATAACCACATAGGCTAATTACTTCTGTGTTTGCCTACAGATACATAAAAACAACTTAAAATCTAAAGCCTAAGTTATTTTAGAAAACATGTTGTCTGTAATTGTTATAGATGTATATAAGGCTGACGCTAAGCTAATGTCTCTTGGAGATTACAAAGGTTTGAACACAGTACAGTTAGCTAAGCCTAGCTTTAAGCTAACTTGGCTCCAACAGCTAATTTCTTCTCTGTTAAACACAAAGCTAAAGGTTTGATACCACCTTCATGTCCTTACATAAAGCTTGATGCTAACGCTGCATTACAGTTAGCTAAGCTTTATTTGAAACAAAAGTAGAAGGAAGGGAAACAGCTAGTTTATCACATAAATAACTACATAAACTGTTTGCTTCTCTGTTTAGACATTCAGCTAAATCCTCTAACACTAGAAGAATGGACTATTCAATTCATTCCAATGGGGAAAATTATTTTGACGAAGTTAAATAATTGGAAGTTGAAGTTTGAAGTTAAAGAGTTGGATGTCAGTTCTAAACATGGGTAGATTTTCAGAACTTGAGGTAACTTCATGCTGGAGTAATCCAGGATGAGACTGTAGCCTTGGTGGGATTTGGGGTCCAAAATGTCAGGACATTTTTCATAATTTGCCATTTTACACAGAGAATTATTGCATGGCAACAGTGGAGGAGGCCTTAACCCTAGAACACTAACGTCGGGTGATTTTCACCCACACAATTCTTGTCATGTGATTTTCAGTGTGTGTCATTGTCCCCCATGGTACCTTTTTTTTATTACATGTGATATTGTACATTTTGAAATGAAAGAAGAGTACTACAATTTGGCATACATTGTTGTACTTTTACATAAATTGATGAAAACTGTTTTTTATCCGGGATATTATCTCGGGTAAAATATACCCAACGTTAGTGATGGTGTTACTATTTTAACGTTAGTGTTCTAGGGTTAAAGAGACAGCAGTTGAAATGGTGCATTTCAGAGGCTTAAAATGAGTGACATCAGCCCTGAGATAAATAGGGTTTTTGGGATGTAAATACTGTAAACAGCTACAAAGCTAGCAGAGAGACAATCCCGACCTCAAAACTTGCGTAAAACCCTCTCTTTAATCTTCATCATGTTGTTTAGCTCTGTAAAGGCACTGACAAAAAAAAAAAAAACACCTGTTGTGTCTTGTTGTCTGAAGGTGTGGCAGATCCCAGATGGAGGCCTCGTGAGTCCTATGACTGAGTCTATCGTGACCCTGGAAGGACACAGTAAGAGGGTGGGAATCCTGGCTTGGCATCCCTCTGCCTTCAATATCCTCCTGACTGCAGGTAAACAGATCCATCTTCTACTGGCAGCTTATGATAGAAAGAGAAAAAGTGCCTCTACCTGCATGCAATGTAGTTTATGTGTTGTTTTACATACATTTACATAGTGGCAGAGTATCACGGAAGTTTCAAAGACTCTGTGTCTGCTTTTCATCAAACAGATTGGCTTAAACAAACAAAAAAAAAAAAACTACAGACAATCCTTTCTTTTTGTGCATGTGCCAAACACTTTGAGAAATCCTTTAGTAAATAACAAGAGCTGCAGAACAGCTCTTATCTTACAGTGCTGGTGTTCAGTGACAGCCAGTTCAAATACTACTGCATTATACAGACAAGGAATTGGATTTCCCTCCCTCAGTAATTCATAGTGTGGTGTGAAAGTGAAGAGGAGAAAGTGATTAACCTTAAAAATAATTACACTTGCCCGCAAAGCTGCAAGATATATTGTCTCTGGATTACAGCACACTGACAGGAAAGGAGTCTTTGAACACTAGTTTTTCTAAAGCGGGGTGCACGCATACCAATTATCAGGCTGTTTTTGTCCTGACTTTCCTCCTTCCTGACCAAGGACGGCAAATGCCCAATTATCTTATGTCTTATCAGATTATCCTGGTCTGAGGTGTGATAGGAGTGAATTTGTCCCGATTGTCGGCTGCGAAATGGGTCGCTTTGGACAAAAGTGTCTGCTAAATGAAACTGTAGACTGTAGGAACAAGGAAGCAGACGTCAACAAAAAACAAGCATGGCTGACCTGACATGGAAAGTTAGTGAGGAAAACCCATGTTCCCATGTTTTTTTCAGTCTTTTCTTCTTTTTGGTTCAGGAATTTTCCGTTACAAATAGTCCCAAGACCACCATCATTCCCTCTTCTGTGTCCTCATCCATGTTGCGTTTGGTGTTAGCCGGTTGTTGCTATCTGTTGCTATGTTTCGTCTTCTACGTTTTTTGTAAGATCAAGTTTGGTCACGCGAGATTTCTGTCTTGGAGGACGAGATTCAAGATCATTGGTGGGACAGAATCGTTATGTGTGTGGTGAGCTGTGTTGAGATTATCAGAGCACACCACACCTTATTTAAGTGAACATAATTGTGGAGGAAGTAGTGACAGGGTTTGCAGTATGGCACTAAACAGCAGTGATTTAAGGTGCCATGGTGTGGTGAGAACTACAAATAACATTTAGTCCACCAGCTAATGTATCAAGCAGAACCAGTCATACCATCGGATATCTCCACTTACTTCCCTGTTGTTTCCAGAGCTGCACTTAAGTTACATTTGCATTGCGTTAATACATCCTTGTCTGGGTATGCAAAGCTTTTAAAGGTGCATTTGAACATCCCCTCAGGTCAATGCTCCTATGCTGTGTACATTACATAAATGACCTGTATGTTTCTAACATAATTAGCTATTCTGCTTTAATAGATTACACTTTAAAGCATCCTTTACTGCTTGTTTAAGAAGTGATGCAATGAAAATGAAACCAACAAAATTGGAAGGCTTGCCTATCTCATGCAAAAGGCTCTCAGTTTTGCTCGAGCAGGCACGCAGCCGGGATGCAATGGAGTGGATCCAGTGTGAGCTGACACATTCAGTACGTTTACATGCACGCAGTAGCCCAGCTAAGGTCATAGCTTGATGGTAAAGCCACCGCGGGTTTCAAACTAGTTTCGGTTCACCCGAAGAAAAAACAACAGTCTAACAATGATGGCTGAGATGGATGCAGTTGTAGCTCTTTGTGTTTTTATTTATGTAAGTGCCATGGTGTGTGTTTGCTGTGTTGGAGCCTCAGACCGTATAAGCGCAGTGACCCTATTTATCATGATCACCTACTTCCTCATCTGTCTAAACGCCGAGGATTACTGAGACCCACCCAGTCCTGCTGAATCTACCAGTAGCTCGTTTGCAACTGCATTATCTAGGTGTGTCAAACGAGTTATGCGGAGTCTGTATTCAGCCCGGCTGAGCTGTTTACATGCATTTCAATAGCCCGATGTCGCGCTGGCTAAGCTCATAGTAATTTCTGAAACTGCATGTAAACGCACTGATTGACTTGAATAGAAACCTTTCAGATCTGGAGCCAATGGTGCGAGGCCGGACCTGAGACACATCTGGCCCTCACGCTCTCACCATCTGTGGAGGGTGTAAATAAAGTTAGAGACAAAATCAATACAAAAAAATATCAAACTTTGTCAATGAAGTAAACCTGAATCCAACTCCTATACAAAGCGTTTATATCCTCTCAAAAAGCATCCATTGTTTTGCAACAGCCCTCTTCTCTCATAGCTGTTTGCCTCATCAGCATCCCATGTGGGACTTTGTATCCAGAGTTCTGCAGCGATTTGGCCGATGAGCTGGACGGCTTCTGAGCAGAAACAGTTAAGGGTTAAAGGTTTGTGATTTCATTGTGAAAAAACAGCCCAGTCTTCCCTCTAACCTCAAGTCCAGAGAGGACAAAGCTCAAAGAAACTCCAGAGAAAAATCAGACCAAAAAAAAAGCAGAAAAGAAGAAAATGTAATAGAGTGCATACACGGTCAGCACATTCCTGAGGTGATCTACATTTTGACTTCTTCCTTTGCCGTAGTTTGATGACTTCTTGTAAAAAATTAACTCATGTCATGACTTTTTTTATCACTCCTGAAATTCATCAGATAAAAAAATGATTGCTTGAATGCAAAACAGAAACAAAAAATTGATCACCTTAGTTTTTTCCTCAAGGTGTTATGATTGTTGTTTTTCAGGCCCTTTGTAGCTTTACTTTGGCCCCAAAAGATATAAATGATTTTTAACGTGTCCTTTTTTACCTTGTTTTACCTCGTTTTACCTTGGTATTGCTCATTTCTTGTTTTTATAAGGGCTCTCTTTTTAGCACTGAGCCTTTTGTCGCTTTGTCAAGTCGTGTCTCCTGCTGATTGTTTGTAATTGTTAAAAGAACGCTGATTCATTCACTGGAAATCTTCCCAAGAACAAATAAAGTAACCTTGAAATGCGTCCTCATTAAGACATCTGACTAAAATCCTTTTCTTGTTTATGGACTAACTCGGCCATATTGGATGTCATGTCGTCCTCTCCCCAGGCTGTGATAATGTGATTTGCGTGTGGAACGTGGGCACCGGGGAGCTCGTGTACCAGCTGAGCGATGCCCACCCAGACCTGATCTACAGTGTCAGCTGGAACAAGGACGGCAGCGCTGTCTGCACCGTCTGCAAGGACAAGGCTCTGCGTGTCATTGACCCACGAAGAGGCACAGTCCTGAAGGTTATTTAGCTTTTTTATGCTGCATGTGCAGATGTGTACAAATGCGATCCTGACCAAGGGCACTACGTACTTTGTATGTAGCTGGATTTTAACCTGGTTCTTCATGTGTCTCATGTTTCCTCAGGTGAAAGAGAAAGTCCATGATGGGACTCGGCCAATGAGAGCCGTGTTCCTGTCAGATGGAAAAATCCTGACCACAGGCTTCAGTCGCATGAGTGAGAGACAGCTGGCATTGTGGGATACTGTAAGTCTGTCTTTACTCCATCCTTCATCACTTTGATTTACAGTCATGTGTAGGAAGTAGAGCACACCTTATTATTAACAACATAACCCTTCCTTTGCCTTATATTTACAGAAAGATCTCTCTGAGCCAATGGCGGTACAAGAGATGGACACAAGTAATGGAGTACTTTTACCCTTCTATGACCCCGATACAAACATGGTCTACCTGTGTGGAAAGGTAGGACCTGAGAATTCATGTAAACACATGGCCTCATCTGTTCGTTTCTGCATCCGTCATTCAAACAAACTTCTATTCTTTTTTTTCAAGGGCGACTGCACCATCCGGTACTTTGAAGTCACAGACGAATCTCCATACGTCCACTTCCTCAGCTTATACAGCAGCAAGGAACCTCAGAGGGGGGCCGGCTTCCTTAGTAAAAGAGGTGTAGATGTCAACAAGTGTGAGATTGCCAGGTAAATGTGTTAACGTGTTTCATTTGATGACTTCTGGTGACATTATGTACAATATTGTAAGAGTGTCAAAACTTCATCCATTATAGGTACATTATAGGCGTTGCGTTACATTGTTTACATTTGTTTACATTTGTTTACATTGTGTTATGTTGTTATTGCACAATAGCCAAGAAATCTCCTTTCTTCTCTTTTGACTTGTAAATCCCTCAGTGATATACCACGTCACCAATAACCAATATATATGCAGCTCATGATGACTATTGTGCAATAAAAAACAATTGTTTGGTGCACAAATTCACTCAAATATGCTAATTTCCTTGACAGATATTGAAATAATGTGAGGTTGAATTCACCAGGTAACGTGATTTTGCCTCTTAGCCTGTGATTCAACCAAGTAGCAAATTTTAGGTAATGAAAAATCAGGTAACTGAAGGATCGTTCATCCACGCTTTAATAAGATACGGGCAAGAATCTGATCCTATTAGAGCAATTTTTAAAATTTATTTCTCCCTTTCACTTACCTGTAATGAATCAGTGTATGACATGTTAGCAGGTAGCATAAATATCTGATTTCAAAATCTGTGCGCGAAAAATGCTGTGTGTAAGGGGGAAAGGATTGTTTCCCCTCAAAATGCCCCTCCCCCAAATATGACGCGATGCCGACTGTATCTTTTATCCCAAAAACAATAACACATGAATGAATTAATATACTGTTGGAAATTTTCAGTCACTATTTCAAACATAGTTACTGTTAGTTTTTATTTTTGAGTCAGCTTTACTTTAACAGTTCTGCAACTGTAAATACTTCTCACTGCGCCAAATGTGTATTAATCCACAGAAGAAAGTAGACCCCACCAAATGCGGTGTATTTCATGCTTTTATAAAATAGTGCATTGGACTGTTTAAGTTAACATCTGTGATGTAATGATGAATAATGAAAGTGTATTTAACTTATAAGAGGAGGGTAGAATTCAACCTCAGGAAGCATTAACAAGACATATATTTTCCTGGTCCTCTTTAGGTTCTACAAACTCCATGAAAGAAAAGTAGAACCCATTTCTATGACTGTACCTCGAAAGGTAACCAATCCACAGCCTCAAAATTTATGGATATTTTTTGTTATACAGTAAATATTGGATTTCTACACGCTCAGGAAGTCTTTACAGCAAAAACAATTTCCTGTCTTCATCTTGCCTCCCCAGTCAGATCTGTTTCAGGGGGACCTTTACCCGGACACAGCTGGCTCAGAGCCGGCTCTCCTGGCAGATGAGTGGATCGCCGGCCAGGACGCTCCACCCCTGTTGGTCTCGCTGAGTGGTGGGTACTCAGCTCCTCCATCCAAGCAGAGAGACACCCTCAGAAGCAAACCCAAGCTTGTCTCACAGGACTCTGGGGCTGGGTCTGCCCAGCCCTCAGCAGCATCTCCTACGACTGCGTTAACCTCCGCGGTGAAGGACACAGAGGAGGAGGTGCCACAGCCGCGAGTAGCCACAGCAGATGGAAACAGTGAAAGGCCGAAGAGAGAGGTAGGACGGATGTAGAAGAAATGTACTAAAACCAAGTTTACTCCAAAAGTACTGCAAAGTTTTAGTCCCGCAACTAAAAGTTTCCTTCTGTTGATCACATTTTATCATAGGATTATGAGAGAAAGCTCCCCATAGAGACGGATGGAGCATGGGTCAAACTATAAGATCAAAGTCAATGTCAAATAACAAAATCACCTCTTTTTTTATTTTAGTTAGATCTTTTCATGCTGATATACAATGTCTGAGGCAACATACCTTGATGACTGACAGCTGCCTTGATGAATGCTGCTCCAGCTGCCCCGTGCACATCCTGTCGCTGACTAAAGGAAAAGGCGACCAAACAAACTCCATTATAAGAGTCGTTGAACTTTTATGACCATGAAGGTTTCAAAACAGCACAAGAACCAAGGGGGTAACTTGGCTTCACTTTTGTGCAACAAGAGGAGGTAGAGGCATGTCATCTATCATTCTGCAGGTCTGTTAAGCTTAAAAAAGTAGTACCCTCTTTGTAAAGTGATTTAGGGCGCAGGCACACTGGCCAATCAAACCGTGCTGTACTCAAGCACGATTGGCAGATGCTTTTGTCCAAAGCAACGTACAACACAAGCAAGAATATAAACAGGAAGGAAAAAACTTAGTAGGCGCAGAGAAATGCATATCTGCAATATCGTTCAACATTCAATATTCATTGCTTTCATTCACTAAGATCTGGGTCTGAGACCTTCTCATTCATTTGACCCCTTGAGGACAAAGAGGAGAAGGGTCAGATTAATTCTGTGTCCCAAGCTGCACTCACACTTCCTATTTTGAGTGCATAAGTGTGTTCATGCTGACAGTATGGAAAAACACAGTGCACTTTGATTTCTCAGCTGGCGCACTCAAAACAGGCAAAAAGTTGAATGTGGCACATTGGACACTTCTCACATTTAACTGTCGCCAAATTGGCTACATAGAGGAAAGGGCGGGAATGAGTCAAATGATGAATGATGGATGTAATCAATGAACAACAGAAGAAGAACACCTGTGAAATGCAAATGTAGTTTCCGGCAAGTGCGAACCCGCAGTGTTTGATTTGAGACAACATGACCCTGTGAGATTTAATGCACTGTTTAAGTAAATGCAGAGTGTACGCAGTGCACTTCATGTGAGTGCACTTAGGAAAGTGTGTGATTTGGGACACAGCATTAGTGCCTAAGTGTTCCTGGAAGAGTTGAGTCTTCAGACGTCTCTTAAAAGTGGAAAGGGACTCTGTGGATCAAATGGAGTTGGGTAATTCATTCCACCATTTGGGAACAACAGAGGCGAAGAGTCTGGTAGAGATTTAGAGCCGTGCTGGGCTGTAAACACCAGGAGTGTAGACCTGGATGAGGGACTCCAGGTAGGCAGGAGCCGTTCTCGTCAGTGTTTTGTAAGCCAGAAGAAGAGCTTTGAATTTGATTGGAGCTGCCACTGGAAGCCAGTGAAAAGAGATTAACAGCGGGGCGACGTGTGCTGTTTTGGGCTGGTTAAAGACCAGACATGCTGCTGCATTCTGGGTCATCTGCAGAGGTTTGAATGTAGACACAGGTGCTAGGAGAGAGCTGCAGTAGTCAGTGACTGAAATCACAAGAGCCTGAACCAGAAGCTGTGTGGCTGGTTGTGTCAGATAGGGTCTGATCTTCCTAATGTTATAGAGGGCATATCAACAGTACTGAGTAATCCAGGCCACATGAACCTTAAAGGCCTTTTGGTACGACACAGCCCTTTAACATCCCAACATTTTTTAAAATTGATTGTCGAAAGGGAGTAGTCGCAGTGCTTGGGCACAGCACAGATGACCAGTGTGACCAGGCCCATAGGCGGTCAAGATGAGGTACCTGGAGCTCGAAAATCAGACTCTGTTCACTCAGGTCAAAACCACTACATTCATCTTCAAGCTTTACCCACCGTTTTCTGTTTTCCTTCCTGCAGGACGAGCTGTTGACTGAGCTGTTAGCGGAGATGAAAGCCCTGCGTGCCGTCGTCCTTGCCCAGAGCCAGAGGATCGAGCTGCTGGAGAGACAGCTGGCTCGGATAGAGGACGGAGATGTATGAGCAATGTCAGAGAAACATTACATTCTTTCTTAGTCCATAGACCATAGCCTTACTAGAATCAACAGTACTTTAAGCTGTGTGAGTGGGAGACTGTAGTGTAGGATAGCAACCAACAATGAACAACAGCGACTCACAACCAGGTCGGCTGTTGTGATGAAAACAAGATGACAGTTTGTTCATGTGATAGATTTGCAGAGAACTGGGTGTCATCTGCATAAAGTTTTAGTGAGATAATGTTGTGTTTTTCATAAGGAGGAGTGTTGTAGCAGCTGTTTGGTGGAGCGTATCGTGCATTTCTGAGCTTTGCAAAATCCTTGCATTAAATTTGAAGGGCTTCGAGGGCTTTAACGGCACCATTGCCTCAAAGTAATGCACAGAAAAAGTCATGAAAAGAAGGTCAACATGTGACAGCAAAGCAATCCAGTACCTCTAACAAGATTTTTTTTCTATCAAGCACTAAAATGTAATCATTAGGGCTAATTAATCAGGTAGTTAAAGCTGCTTAACTGTGATGTCATATCAGAAACTCCGATTGTTAACTCATCGTGTGACTTGTACTTCATTTATTACATTATAGGGTGCTGTTTGTAAGGTTAACAGTAGGAAAAAATAAATCTTCTGGTACAGAAAACATGAACTTGAAAGTGAAGATTCTGTGAAGATTAACCGAAGAGGGTGTAGTTCGATACTTTTGTGTATTATAAATATCTGTGTAGTCTTTGAAGTCAATGAAAATCCCTTGTGATTTTGTACCTCAGAGCTGTAAGCTAAAATAAATTTAAAAAAAATGTTGTTACATTACAATGCACTAATGAAATAATACTTGCTGTTTGTTCTAAACAGCAGCTCATTGTTTCCAGCCACAAGAAGGAGGAAGTTGAAGTGAAATGGGAAACATTTTCTATTGTTTGAACGCTGCATTTATATTGGTGTTAAAAGATGGAAGGATATCTAGATATGTTTTTTTTTTTTTTTTCAGTTTTGTTTCTTCTTATAGGTGCATTCATCTGCAGTGTCTCAGATCATGTGACAAAGTTACATTCCACATCAAGTTGTCCCTTTATAACTAATTTATATTTCTTTATGCACTGACCTCTTAACACTAACTGTAATACTGGTAGCAATGAGACTGCGATACTGTTTAAACTCAATAAACATTCATTCATCCTTTATATTAATAAATGACTTTTCTATGTGTGTTATCTTCATGTATCCTTTCTCAGGCTTGAGGGGTAATATGTAACAACATTACGTAATTAGGACAAAAAAGGTATCTGTATTCTGCTACAGGTAAATTACATGTCTCACACATGACATGTGCACTGCACACACCATGACAACACTTCTGGAAAGACACGCCACAGTGACCACCAGCACTTTGCAGCTGTCAGCATGGCCTTTAGTGGAAAAAAATGCCTTCACTGGTTGGAAACTTTGCCATTATTTTATACATCAAGCAGAAAAAGGAAAAAACACCACCTTACATTACAAGATTTAAGCCTTCCAGCATTGAATTTAAGGAAAAATCTACAGGTAAGACCACTGATATTAGCTAAAGCTAACTTAAGTTAACTAGCAAACTTTCTAATACTGCTGCTACTACTACATATGAAAAATATATTCCTAAATAAATTATAATTAATTTAGCATTCATAATCCCACTGTCAGAATTTACATTACGGTTTTCCTTATTTTTGATTTGTTTGGCATTATTTGTTGAATATTTAGCAGGTGGGTGTGATCAGGTGCTCTTAATCCATACTGTGAACTTAAACAGAGCATATAGTGTCTGCCATGTAAAAGAAGCAGATTTATTTTTGCTTTATAAAGTGTGTCATGTGCTCAAATCTTAAAGAATCTGATTCAGAAAAGCCTTTATTTGCTAAGTACATCTTCAAAGAGAATGTAAGGAATATGACTGGTTTTGAACTGTATTCTCTCTGTTAAAACATGTATGAATGAACACTGAATATCACTTATAGAAAACAGGTTCAGTAAGTTGACTCCATCTTTCTGTTTTAAAAATAAATCCTTTGCATCCTTAATCTCCCCTCAGTATTTCAAATTTTTCCGTAAGTCTCATGAACTTAACCGGCCCTGTTACTTGATTACTTTGATAGTGAAAAAAGTGAAATGAAATGAAAGTCCACATTTAGTAAAAAGCAGACTCGTCTCGCCTGAAAACACTTCGGGTGAGTAAAGATGCACAGCATGCAGCTCAGCATTTGCAAGTCAAGCAAGAAGCTTTAAGCATGATGCCTGGAAACCTGTGGTCTGGTGTAACGAGAACTGAACTCAGTGGGCCGTGAAAAGCAAAGTGCTTTGTCCAAGAATGTTAAACTATAATACATGAAAGTGTTATGGTTTCAGAAGTGATGGTGGTCACAGGTTAACATTTTGTGTTGGGAGTTTTTTTGTGCCTTTTCTTAGCAACCAGGAATAAAATAGGTATAATTTGCTGTACTTAGTAGTCTTTTGAGACATTGACAAACATTTTAAGCTCAAATCAACTTTACACCAACAAGCTAGTTTCAGTTTGTCGGAAAACAGCAAGCCTTGTATGCAACATGTAAAAAACAAAAACAAACAAAAAACACAGAAACACGGAAAAAAATACATGTTGTAAGTTTTAAAAAGGGCTGTTACATGTTTTTCCCTCTCAAATCTTTGCAGAACATGGGCGTCGCTCATTTCCGCTCACTTTAAGTTTTGCTAACTTTCATTGTAAGCTAGCTTACTCATTAGCAGCTTGAATAAGCGTCTTTCTATTTCTTTTCTTTCTCTATAAGAGCAGTAAACTTCATTTCAGTGGCACAAAACAGGAACAGTGACAAAAAAAGAAAAAAATAAGATAAGAGAGGAAGATACTTTATTTTTATTATTTCTCACATCTTGTATGTATTTGATAGTAACTCAGACTTTGTATGGTTGTTTATCAAAAACGTTTGCTAGCGTCTTGTGTTAGACTTCATCTCTTCATGGTGAGATCTGGTAAGCTAGTCTATGTTCTACAAGGGCGGCTGTGAAAACAGGATGTGGGTACACACATGCAGCAGCCCTGTGCAGCTTTTGAACTCTCTTATTCGGCCTATTTTAATAACCTGAATATGTAGCCACAAATCAAAGAATTATCTGTATCACTGAATAGTCTTTGGGTTTTAATTAAACTGAATGTCAAATATATCCAACCAAAACCATTAATGCTTTATTTTTTATGTTTTTGTTTGTTGGAGGCTTTTAGTTTTAAATGTTGAATCATGTAACCTTCACCCAAGCTGTAAACACAAAATATGAATTCAACAGTGATTAAAAATCACATTTCTATCTTCATATTTTCATTAATGGATTCACTTATTTGGGGCTTTCCACCACACCCTGCGTGGTCTAATCTCATGTTGCTCTTGCCCCCACCTACCTCAGCGTTCTTCACCACGTCACATCAACCTCTCTCTCTCTCTCTCTCGTTTTCTGTCACATGGCTCAGAAGTGTCCCAAATGAACAGTCTCTTTGCTGTCGCTCTTCAGGCACATCACTGGCATTCAGCGTGAAACTTGAGTAAGTGTTAGACATTTATTTCCTTAATTTTAATATATTGAAAAACTTTCAGACTCTTTAAAATGTCTTTTTTCCAGTTGTTTCAATGGGAATACTCCATGTTCTGCCTTATTTCATAGCTTTTTAATTTTTTGTTATTTCTTAAGCTTAAATGTGAATAGATTTTATTTCTACAAAGTGGTTTTGTATCAACAGTTGTACACATTTCAATTCAGTTTCTGAAGCATTTTAGCCCAAAGTGCTCACTCACTCTACATCTTTATTCATTTAACAAACATTATTACTTAACAACTCTATATTTGACCTGTGACGCATTAATATAAGCATAAAATTTATCAGCACAGCACACTGATGCTGTCGACTGATCACTACGACAGGAAACCAGTCGGGCTGTGAGCAGTCTGCTAACTTCCTGTCACTTCACAGCAAGACAGTTTCTAGTCAAACAAGATAAAAGCAAAACAGGTTTCCTGTTGCATCTCCAGTGTACGCAAATACAGTGTATAACATGGATGGTAACTTTTTTTTGTCCTATTATGGAATAGATGGTGGTTCAGAACACATTCAGCAGCTAGCGTTGCTTTAAGGTAGATGTTTTCATGTTTTGGTAATGTGTTCACTTGGACTTGCTATATACCATACTGAATGGCTTATTCCTAAGATTCTACTACAAAGTCAACAATCTGAATGTGGCAGAGTATTATATAGTTTTTGTATTCCTTTTTAGCTACCATCAACTTTTCCAGAACACCAATGGATTTCACCCTGATGAAAACTTGACTTGTCTTAAGCGTTTGAGGAGTTGGACTGCACAAATCTGCCAGCATCTGTAACACCAAGCCAGTGGGGATTTCTCTGACCTTTTTTTTTTTTTTTTGAAAAGGTAAAGAATATGTCATCTGTTTAAGTACACAGAAATTACAGCTTCATGAAATTCCTGCTATCGTGACCTTAATTTTGCTGACAGGAAAAGCAGTGGCTTCGGCCTAGCATCTGTGTCAGCCTTGTTTGAGCTACTTAAAGAAACATTTGGTCAACCCTTTTAGACCCACCATTGTGCAAGTCTGTCAGGGCACATTCTTATATTTTTACATCCTGTGGTGCAATTATTATTATTATTTTTTTTTTTGCTTTATATCTATACAACCATTATAGTCAATGTTTTAATATGTATTGACTTGTGTCTTAACTACTACAATAAATTGCCTTAAAGTGCAAGTAACCAAAAAAAAAAAAGAAAATCCTTTTTATTTATTTATTTATTTTTACATATATTTCAAAATACAGAAAATGCATAGCTGTATCACTCAATCTTGTAAATGTTATAAAGTTGCTCAATATCCTTTGGAACCTCAGGAAATTTAATCTGGTGTCTGTACATAACTTGCTTTTTAAATATAGTCAATTTTATAACCTGAACTAAACAAATAAATAAATATTTTTTACAAAGAGACAATATTAACATCAAATCAAACTATTTACGATAGTGCAATCGGATTTCTAAGTGTGCCACATACTTGTGAACACACATATTTTATGTACAAAACCATGGTCATCCATTAAATGTGCATTTAAACTAAAAAAAAATAGTTTTTACTGAGTTGACCTTAAAAACATAGGAATACAAAGGACTTCAAATTTCACACTGTGGTAATGTTTACTTCAACATAGGAAGTGCTGCGAAATTTTGTTTTTTTACAAACCCATCACCGCAACAAAAAAAATCGCTCTGAAATAAATAAACGAATGTATGAAAATGCTAACTTGGCATTGTCCTTCTCTTTCTTCCACTACAGGCATGGCTAACTCTGATGACATCAAGTATGAAAGAAACACTCAGACAATTGTGATCCTTTTGCTCTGCCTGGTAGCCTTACTCTTCCTCCTCTTCTTCTTGTACAAGAAGTTGAACAGAGATACTAATGGAGAATATACTATCCAGCATATGGTGTATAAGGAAGGTGGTCTCAGGGACCAGGTGAGAGGTGTAGTGTCCACTCTGGAGACACGACTCGGAGTCCAGCTGTGGCCTCGCAGTGACACTGGTGAAGATGGAGAAGAAATGCAGGAAGTCTGCATTGAGGAAAGACGGATGGAGGGCGGTAGGAGGGGGAGTGATAGCAATGGAGATGACCAGGAAGAAGGGGAGGAGGAGGGAAGAAACAGAGGAGATGAAACTTCCGACGATAACTCAAGTTTGGAGAGTTCTGAGGCGGGAGAAACTGCCAAGCTCACAGATCAACCAGTGGCAAAGGGGGAGGAAAAGGAGGTGAACATGGGAGATGAGAAAGGTAGAGGCGAAGCAAGTGGAGGAGCAGGATTGTTGATAGACTTGAAGCAGTTCTCAGGGAGTGCTACCTGGTCTGAGGGTGGTGTCTGCAAAGACAGTGATGTGACTGCACTGTGAGAGGAGCTTAACAGAACAGGAAAAACTAGTGAAGCTTGTGGTACTGTGGCGGCTGTCAGGGTTTTAGAAATATTGAGGTCAAGATTTCTAGAACTTAAACATAATGCTTCACAATACTGCTTTTTTGGTTTTGTTTTGTTTTTGTTTTTTTACGGAGTACAATGTTTTACACAGCCTCAGGTCTTTCAAAGAGTCTGAAAAGCCTAAAACAACCCCATCTAATCTGTATACCACTGTTCTCATGTAGTATCTTAAAAACTCATTACCGCAAAAGTTAAGTGTTGTAAATATGCCTGATTATACTGTAATGGACTTTTTGCTAGCTTTTTACCATGTCTTTGTATTAAGTTGGCATATAACATGCTGTTCATTGTGGACTGTGGCATCTATTTTTTATTGTTTGGATGTTTTCTCCAATAAACTTGACATTTGTTGAAAAGAAATATCTGGGACTTGTAGTGGACATTTTTCTTTATTCTATATAATAAATGAGTACAGTGGTGTGCACAGACTTTTTGAAGGGCAGAGGCAAAAAGGGGGGAAAAAAAGTGGTAGAGTGCACCTTAACCTGCGTTATGCCACCCAAGATGGCATTTAGTGAGTGAGTGAGGAGTCTAAAGCTCTCATCAAGCAACATTTCAGACAGAATTGTAGTTATTTGGAGATTCCTTGTGGTAAATGAATCAGTGTTAAATGTTGAACTGAATCAGTTGGCTAATAACCACCTTATATGCTTATAAACTACAACTTTAGTCTCTCTATGTCGACTTCAGTCGAATGAAGAGTTGATTGATTAAAATGTTTAAAGTGAATTGATGATGGGCACCGTTTTCTTACGCAGATATGTCGCTGTTTAATCGCTCTAGACTCAACAGAATAAATCAAAGAAGTATATAGTAATAATAGTTCCGTTTAATAAAAAGTTGCCGCCCTAGCATTAGCCAATGGGGATGTAGCTCAGTGGTAGAGCGCATGCTTCGCATGTATGAGGCCCCGGGTTCAATCCCCGGCATCTCCAACTGTTTTTTGAACACTGATTTGCTGTCACATGTATAAAGTAGTGACCCAAGAGGAAAACATGGATGCTTAGAGCTCACACTTCTGTATACTTAAAAAGCAAACACGGATTTAGACACTTGCTCAGAAGCAAAACGCTTACGAGAAGCAGGATCTTCTTGATTGGCCACACCAAGCACTTGCCAAAATCTGATTGGACGCTGAAGTCTTCGAGGCGTAGGAGTGTTCGTGCACGCCACTGTCAAACATTTATATTTCACCGGGTAATGTATTATCTGTGGTGGTAGAGAGCCACTCGATGGAGATACTATGGATGAACCAGTTAGTGGGGACGAGTAGGTAAATCACAACAGTGATGACATATTATCGAATCAATTATGTAACCAAGAAAAATGGATTTTACCTCAAGATTGACAGTCTCAGTGTCAGATGGAACAAAGTAAAGAAGATCAGTTTTACAAAGCATTAATTTGACTGGAGTCGTTGGAGCTTTCCTGGTAAATATTTTCTGTTTTCTATTTTTTTAATTCCTTTCTCAAATCGTATCCACATTTACATGCAGACCGAGTATGTTAAACATTTAAATAGTAAATCAGTGAAATAAAAACGTTACGTCCAACGGCAGTCTGTCACAGTAACCCACTTCACGACTGCCGCACCACTATAAGCATCCAAGTTGTATTTTCTCCTCTCACCCTAACTTGATTGTACCGAGAAATGATTTCAGTAGACGTCACTCATCTGCATAGGGAGTAAAATGCAACCATCCTGCAAGGCTTTTTGCACCCTGAAACGCTCTGTATCCTCACCGTGTGATATAAGGACACTGACTGCTGCATAACCGAAACTACAAACATGGAAGGTACGGTTTACATGTAGTGTCATGCTAAAAATATATATTTATATCCACAGAAAGGAGACACATCTGGGTTGCAAACTGTCCAAGATGGATGCAGCGCCGCTGTGCGCAAGGATGCACGGCGTAGCGGCACCAGGGTGTCTCTGAATCTTTATGATTTCGCTTTCATTAATGCCTCCTGATTGTCGGGTTTATCTCTCCCCCCTTGCAGGAATAGGATGTTACTAGCATCCGCTGTTGTGGTATGGGAATGGCTGAACGAGCACGGACGCTGGCGGCCCTACAGCCCGGCTGTCTGTCATCACATCGAGGCAGTCATCCGGAGCGACCCGCGCTGTGGTAGTGTCGTCCTCGGCCAGGTGGACTCGCGCCTCTCACCCTACATCATCGATTTGCATTCCATGCACCAGTTCCGACAAGACACAGGTGAGGAGGAGACTGAGTGGAGGGTGTAACGTTGTAGCTGGGCTTAAGGTGGAGGCCTTTCTTTTCCCCCCAGCTCATAGGTGTATATCTTATCTTTGCATGCCTTTATGTGGAATCTGAATTAAAGGTTGATGCCATATGGCAGTGTATTTGTGCACCAATGCCTTAAATGCTTCTTAATTTAAATACACATCCACAAATCTCATTTCCCATCAGTTACCCATCTCTGCAATGGGTTACATTTGATTTAGTGGTCAAAAAGCACAGAAAGGGGAGCTTTGATTTTGAGAGGATTCAGTACCAGAGTGAGTCATTCTGTTGGGACCTGTGTGTGTTGCAGCAAGGCCACAGGAGCAGCTAAGGTGTGAAGTCATCCCATCAGACAGAAAACATTTTACTGCACACAGTGTTTTAAAAAATGCTGGGGTTTTTTCTCTTAGAAAAATGTTGCCATGAAAACTCTCGCTGTCCTCATATCAACAAAGGTGTTAGTCGACCTTTGTTACAGCTTTGAGTGTATCAGCCGTACAGTGTTCAAATATCACATTTGTTACCCTTGGAAAGTAAGTAACAAGAGGCTAATTGTCATTCAACAATAACACACCAACAGTGCTAGCATATGAAGTTGTCTTGCTAATGCCATGGATTGTAAACAGAATGGAGAGAAAGATCCTCTTCTGTTTGACGCTATCACAAAAATTGCTCCCCCTGGTGACTGGCTGCAGTATCGGTCTAAAACTCAGTCTGTGCTATTGATATGAATACAGTTTTGGTCAAATTTGAACAATTCAGTACACACCGTACACATTCTTCTCACATTCGTTAGCTGTGATGTTATGAAGTTATTTTTTGAAAGATTTATGATCATGTTGTCTTTGTTCTGATAAGTTTCAGTTTCATTAGTTATAACAGGTTAAAAAAAACGGGTTATTTTGGCTTCAAAATCAAAAGGATAAGAACTGGCAGAGCTATGCTTTCTGTTCTATCAAATCTTTTCCCATAGTTCATAGCGGTTGTTAGGTTTGCTCTTCCAGGTGAACGTTCTGTTTATGTCGCCATGGAGACCAGAAAGCTAATGATGTTAGCCTAGCTTTCATTGCTGCTCTAATGACTGGCTTTTTACAGCAAGAAAGTGACAAAATGAACAAAATTGGTGGTGGATTCATTCATAGTGGATGTTTTGAAATGTTTACACTGAGTCTTGTCAAGCATAAATGATTTCACACAAGTTGTTTTGAGCTAGCTTACCAGCGGTGGTCAGCCGTATTGTTGCAAGGCAACCAGAAGTCGATAACCGCCAGTGAAAGTTAACATCCATAGGCTTCTGAAGAAACAGGTGGATACACAGTCCATGGCTAAAGCTAGCAAAACAATGACTATCTTCTAGTCTTCAAGCAATGAGTCATATTCTGGAGGTACTTGGTCTGAGTAGCAGAATCGGACGGGATGAAAAAGAAAAAACCTCAGTCATATTAGCTCAAGCTAGCCAGCATTTTTGTTTGGGACACTATTTTGGTAATGTTGAGAAAATAGACAACAACAAAGCTGTGCTAACAAAGAAAATGATGTTAGCCAAAGCTAGCAAAATGTTAGCATCTGTCATGCAATCTGTATTTGTTTTGGGCACTTATTTTTGGCCTTTATTAAATTCCAAAGTTTGGAATTGGTATTGATCTGACAAACAGAGATATCACCTTCGAATTTAAAGAAAAGTCACACTACGTTTCATGTATGAGTAAGACAAAGCTGGGAATGATCACTTTTCATTCTCAAACTTTGGCAGAGATCTGTGTTTCTCCGCTCTGTCAACATTGGCTGACAAAAGCCTTTGTGCTGTTTGTTTTCCAACCCAGAGAAGCTCAAATCATGAGGCTGGGGGTTGGCAGACAGTACCCCAGTCTAAATAGGAGACAGGGAGGAGGAAGAGAAGCAGAGAGGGGATGAAGGGTGGGCAGGAATGTTAGGAGTCTCTGATGAAAAGGGATCAACGTCAGCAAAGTTTATGAATAAGCTTCCCTGTGGTCCTTTTGATTTTACAGTATTTTTTCTATGCATTTTCCTTTTTGTCCTTTTTTTAACTTCAAAGTTTTATTTAGGGCGTCAGTGACGGCACACATCAAGCAGTTTGTATCCATCTTTCGTTGTGGACGCAGATTTAAGACTTGATGGCATTACAGTCTGAAGACTCTGTAGAGTTTCTCTGGACACCCTGAGAAAGCAAACACAGCCAACTTTTTGGTCGGATCAAGGCTGCCAGCCAATCGGAATTCAGAACACCATGTGCTGTTACCAGGGGCAACCTGTTTGCCCAAATTCTGAGCAAGCAAACACAGACATGTTGAATTTGTGAGAGTTTTTGTGAACGTACTTGTCCACAAAAGAAAAAAAACACGGCAGACATAATGCAAGTTTAACACTGCAAATCATGAGAGTGGTTTGAATTGAAACTGCTGAAAATGTATTTTCAAATTCCAAGAAAACAATTCTAATCGTATCTTGAGAAAACCAGAAAACTATGAATGTTTTTTCTTCTCATCCCGATTCCCAGGTACCCTTCGACCGGTACGACGCAGCTTCTACGATCCCACCTCAGCACCGGGCCAGGGCTGGTTGTGGGAGTGGGAGAACGACACGGGCAGTTGGACGGCTTACGACACAGACGTCAGCATTGCCATCCAGGCCGCACGCGATCGTCAGCAGCCCTGGCTGGACCTGGCGCCACTGGGATTCTGCTACCTCATTGACTTCGAAAGCATGACCCAAATTAATGGGCAGACGCAGCGCTGCCGGCGCATCCAGCGTCGCTCCGATTTGGCTTACCCACTGGTGTCAGGTGCTCTGCCGAGATCGCACCATGCCTGGGGGCCCACGTCCATGCCCAGCCATGGAGGACTGCTGGGGGTGGATGTTTCTGGTGTTGGTATGGGGATCAGGATGAGCAACAGTGGGACTGGAAACGGTAGTGCGTACCCAAGTGGAGCACTTCCTGCTTCAGCTATCACCTCTTTAGGACAACCATGCGCCTGTCAGCAGTGTATGTTGGTGCTAAGCGTCAAAGCAGGAGCAATGGCGACTGCTCACACTTTAGGGCGGAGGCCGCCACAGACTAAGCCACCCAGCCCCAAAATCAGCAGTCATCCGATCCCAGGAGGGTCATATTCACTGACACTCCCCAGGCCTCCGTCCCTTTCTCGCTCCCTCTCCCCCCACAGGACCTCCATAGTGGGGGCAACAGGTGGATACAGTATGAGCGGTATGGGTGGTGCTGGAGGTGTAGGTGTTATTGGCAGCAGTGGTTTTAGTGGTTCCAGTTATGGCTTTGGAGGAGGCTTCCCCCACTCTCTTTCCCTCCTTAACTCAGCTACAGCAGCCCTCTCCATCTCCTCAACCCGCCCTCCTCCCCCGCCTCTCCCACCACCTCCTCCCCCACCTCCCCCGCCCTCAACCACACTGTCCTCCTCCACCTCCTCTTCTGTCATCTCTCCCCCTCACCCCCCTGCCCCGTCTTCTCTATCTGCTTCCTGCGCCGCCCCGACAGCACCGGCCCCTGCTCCAGGCCCGCCTCCTCCTCTCATCTCCACAGCTGCCTCCACCTGCACACCTTCGCCTTCTGCACGCGTGCTGGGTCCAGTGTCTTCATCTAGCGCTGCTGCCTGTGCAGCTCCTTTGCCACCGAGGTCCAGCTTGGCGGGACTTAGCCGACCCGCACTGCAGCGGATCGCCATGGCACAGTCGCGTGCCCTTATTGCCTCTGGGTGAGTACACAATAACTGTTACCAACCACTTTTCCATCCAGCATGGGAGCAGCAGGCAAGAAAGCACTTATTGGTCAAGCTAACAAGTTCCTCCTACACTTGAAAAAACTTTGAACTACAATGTCAAAAGAGAAGCTCCAATATCTGTCAACAAACAGACCTTTTCTTCAAATCCTGTGCATGTTTTCGCTTTTTTTAGCACCTTTTTAGGTTTTCCAACTTCACTGCTTTGGCTCAAAGTGGAACATTTTCTGACCACAGACTGAGGAGATTGACAGCTGTTTAGAAAGATGTTGAGAACAAAAATGGAAGTACACTTCTAAACATAAAGCCAGACAATGACCAGAGACAAAAGAGTAGAGGAAAAACAAAAACAAAACAATACATCATAGGAACAAAAGGATTCACCACAACATAAACGTAGGCGTCATTTGTCCAAAATGAAGCAAGCAGGCTTGCTGTGACTTTTTGAATCCTTTCAAACCGTTTATATTTGAAATACTGAAATCAACCAAACCACACATGTATTAAAGTCATTTCACATTTCACTCCAGCTCTTGTTACGCAAGCAAGCAACCAAAGGGGCTCATTAGCATCCACGAGCCTTTAATCTTTTCCACAAAGTCCATCGGGGTCATTCATCTCCTGGGAAAACAATGACAAGCATTCACACCAAACAAGGCCCAGTTCTCACACATTTCACATTCCACATAGTTGTCATGCAACCACTTAATGAAGGATTTACTTTGCAAACACACACACACAAACAAAGCATGCATGTCCATGATTGTCACGCAAATAATTAGAGCTTCAGAAACCACAAATGCCATAAAATATGCCTTTTGCTCTGTTTGGATCATGGGATTTTTATTTCAACAGAGCAGGTTCACTGAGTGAGCTTTTAAAGGGACTTTACAACACAAGATGATTTAACAAGGATTTTGGACGTCAAAATGTAAAAAATTGTTTAACCCTCAGGATCCCAAGTAGTTTCTGGTTGTTTTTGCTTCTGTCACATTTTTACTCTCCGTGGTCTCATTTTTCTCAGCAAAGTGAAGTCCTGCACCTCTATAGATTCAGGACAACTATGGCTATAGACTGATGTAACTCAATTATGTCTTCATGCAGTATGACAAAATTTAAAAGCTATAAATCATTAGAATTTTTTTGGGGAGGAATTTTCTTTTCTCCCTGTGGTCTCATTTTTCACTGCAGTATGAAGTCCTGCTCCTCTATGGGTTCAGGATAACTCAACAATGTCTCCTGAGCAGAATAACATCATCAGAATGCAACAATTATTACAACATTATTACAAGCTGTTTACTCTTAATAAACTATTTACAGTCAGTACTGTCACTACTGTTTACACAGTTCACAGTCTACACTGCAGAGGCATCATGACGACCTGCAAAGAAGTTTCTGTCAATAATGAGACAGAGAGCTGAGCAGCTCTGAGCACATGCAGTACTGCAGAAACTATAACTTTGAAATATGTCAAATAAATGTTTTAAATATGTTTTTTGTCATAATTGTTAATTATTATCATACTGCCTTATGTCTATGTGCTCATTTTTTAAGAAGTTTAGTTGTGATGAGTTACTTGATTCTGTAGAGAGGGATGAGTGGAGGATGCAGACTCTTTGTAACGTCATTCATCTCTTAATCTATCTAATAAATTTAACATCAAGGATATTATTTACAAATGTTTTCCTGTCGTCAGCATTGCCTGGTGTTTACAAATGTAGAAAGTCACAGTACCCATGAGTCGTAGCCAGAGGGCGCTGGTTAGCAAGTTGTCTTTGGTCAGTGTATTGGAGAAGGCTGGTTCTCCCTCAGGTCCCTTTGTGTATGCATGCTTCAGCTCTAAAACCCTGTCCCTGAACTTGATTGGTTGTACTGTGATTAAACCTTGACGAAACAGCCACATACTAAAGATAAATTATGAGCTCGCCCAGCAGGTTGTACTTACCTCATGAATCATTGCAATAGCAATCCCTTTAAGCCTCAGATTAATAGTAAATGCCACAGCCTTAATAATACTCTAGTAATCTCTCTATTTTGTGTCAGGAGTGCTGACCCTTCCTTCCAGCATATCAGGTGAGAGCACCTGCTGCTGCAGTAACACCCACTACGTCACGGATAGAGTCTCTCTAATCCCGTGAGGCTGGGTTTCCCTCTGTTGTTCACCCTTCTCCTCTCCTTTACTTCTACTTAGCTCAATCTGCACTCGGTGCTCCTGCATTCATCATCCTCCTGCTTTATCCTCATGAGTGCTGTTTTGGTTTAATGAAACATCTGTTAAAGCTTGTTAACCCAGAGTCAATTCATTTAAATCCACTGACACATGAAGCTAATTAAGTTCACCGTCATACATATTAAGTCAGTTGAAGAAGGAAACAAGTGAAATTCAGTGTAAGCTTTGAAGCAATGTTTCCATTACGATTACAGTTTGAATCCTAATGAACGTCCTACATCATCATGATATCCAGTAATTTCATTTAATTAATTCAAAAACACACTGTAGCTGTTGAAGAATAAGCAAAAGACCTTCCCTAATTACACACGTTTGCCTTTATTAGGTTGACTCAGCATTTCCAATATGCTAACGGTCATCAAAGGGTGTCAAAACTCAGTCACCACAGGGACTGCATCCATCCGCTTCATAGCTTGGCTGCTAGCTACAGGAGTGTTCCTTGTTTGGTGCCATGCACATTAAAGAGGGGTTATTGTATATATTTCAGGACAGTGTCTCTGGTACCTCATATACATGATTTACAGCCTCACACTAGTGTTTTACAAAACACTTAGTTCAGCCTCTGTCTGAAAAGCTTCACTTTTGCGACTGTCTCTTTAAGTCTCCCCACTCCAAAGACCCCCTTCCTTCTGATTGGCTAACCCTCTGGAAGTCTGTTCATAGGCAGACCTTTGTGGTTGTGGCCCACCCCTCAGACATGTCAAAAGTTAAGAGATCCTAAAGGGCTGATTATACCTTCCGCACGAAAATGAGACGTGCGAGATCCACACGAGAGAACGCACGTGGCTTTTATGCTTTTTCACACTCTGCGTGGCGTCCAATCCCAAACTGCAGTTGGTGGTGTATTGCAAACGCGTCTAGCACAGTACTAAACTAGAGATGTTCATCACACGGTTATCACAATGATCTCTGTGTGATGAATTTCTTAAATGCCAGTATTTGTTGTACTTCTGACATGAGTTCGTTTTCACGTGAAAAGGACTGTGCAAGGGGGCGAGGCTGCTAAAACGACATCAATCGTTCGCACGAAGCCACGGGGACCTCGCGGATGCATCAAGCATAAATCAGGCTTTATATGATGACCTCATCATTTCAGCAAGTCTTGTTAAGATCCCGTAAAGATCTCGTAGCCAACTATTTTTAGAACGGACTGTCGTCAATAGTTTATAGACAGATTCAGGGAATATCACAACAGACAAATAAGTAGCGGTTGGAAAATTTGTCCAGCGTTGTTACTTTATACCAGGGCTGAACGACGTGGACAAAATTTCATATCTCAATTTTACTGCCAGATATCTCAGTGTTGATAAGACACAATATGACTCAGGGTTCAGTGGAAAACAGAAGGATGTGGAAAGTGCAGTTTTATAGATTAGAACTCACTTTCAGTCATCAGAAGTAACATAAAGTCACCAATAATCAGGCAACTTCCTTGAGCAGGGAAAATCTATACCACTCATATCATTGATTTTGCAACATAAATATCTTGAATGTTCATATCATGTACACAACCAAAATATAGATACCATAACAATATATCTTTCAGGCCTGTTTTATACCCATGCTGAAAATATGAGAACGCGTAATACCCCCTCTTCAACCTTAGCTTAAAAGTGCTTTCTTTACCTCCTAGCTTAAAAACTACAACAAATTTAGCATCAAACTAGCTCACTGAAGTTATCTAAAATACAGAAAATAAATTAAGCTTGTGGCTCTTGTGGGTGAAAATTTAACTCTTGTAACTCTTAAAATGTAACCTTTACGAGATCTGAGCAACACTTCTAAACAAAGTGATGCACAGGCACAACCAAAAAATGAGAATACAAACAGAGAAATAATGATGTTGATTTTATAAAGACATAATTATCCAGTGTTGTGTGACTGAGTTAGTCAGATAAGTTTTTGCACTGCTCACATTTATTGTTGTTGTTTTTGTGTGGAGTAAATTTGCCTTTAGTGAAATGATACAGATGGTCTCCAGGTCAAGTGTCACAGATTATCACAGTGACGAAAGTTGCCTTTGGTGGGCACACCTGTTGTAGGCTTTTCACAATTAGCTGCAGTGGATTTATTACGCTGACATGCCTGTCACCACCACAAACTCTACTCTTCATTTAATTAACCAGAGCAGTTTTGTCAGACTTAATTTAAGCTGTTAGCTTGAATCTAGTAAATCAAATGGTGTTTAAATGTCAGTGTGTTGATACGTGCTCCACCACCAGCAGTCCAGATGGAGGAAGCGCTAATGCTACTAGATTAGCCGGGATCACAGAAACGTGACTTGCAAACACACCTCCTCCTGTAGTAGCCCAACCTTTCTCTGCTTTTCCTCCTTCTTCGTTTAATCTGTTTTAACACGTCCCTTACGTTCTGGTTCGAACCAGTCAGCTGGTCCATTTACCAGGCAGCTAACACTACGGCTTGGAAACTGTTGGTAAACAAGCAGAAATAGTAACAGAGTACAGTGTAAGCAGATCGGCAGGAACGGGAACTGATTGTTACACTTACCTTTTATACCAGAACTTTCTAGACAAGCCTGCAGGACAACCTACAAACCTTGATTACCTCATTTTTCCTCCACAAAGATTAAAAGTTCAAACTAGCGCCACAGTTTAAACTTTCATCATTTCTTTCAGTTTAAGAACTTTTTAAAACAAAGCAGACAGACAATTTTTATTTCCTCTGTTGTCATGTGATAAGTAATGAGTCGTCTTAATGTCAGAGGATCATAACTCGTATCCTCTGGGCTCAACTCTCCACTTTTGAGGTGGTGATAGTAGTATGGCCTGGTCTGGTCTGTAACAGTGTCCTGCTCGATCAGCAGCATCTATCCTCTGTTCTTTACTTCCGTTAATCCTCAACTTCCTGTGCACATTTCAGTTTGCTATATTTTTACCCTCTTCTTTCTTTTTCTTTCTTTCTTTCTTTCTTTCTTTCTTTCTTTCTTTCTTTCTTTCTTTCTTTCTTTCTTTCTTTCTTCCTTTTGTCTCTCCCTCTCTGTCTCCTATCCTCAGTGCTTTCTTCTTTCCTTTCTATTTTTTTCTCTTTCTTCCCTCCTACCTTCCATTCTTAACTTTTTCCTTTCTTTTTCTTCTTTTCCGTTCTTTTCTTTCTTTATTTTTTTCCATATTTTAATCTCACTTCATATTTTATCCACATTCATTTTCTTGCTGTCCTTCCTTTTCTCATTTGTTCTCCTCCACCTTCCTTTTGTATGGTATGACTTCATCCTTTCTTCACTGCCTTTTCTTTATTTCTCTTCCACTTTTCTCTCTTTTTTCTCTTTTTCCTTTCTCTCACTAATTTGTCACTATTGTTCACCTTTCTTTCTTTCTTTCTTTCTTTCTTTCTTTCTTTCTTTTTTTCTTTCTTTCTTTCTTTCTTTCTTTCTTTCTTTCTTTCTTGATTTTTTTTTCCATAGTTTTGCCTCAGCCTGTGTTTTATACACCTTTATTTTTCTTCCTGACCCTCTTTGTCTCTTTATCCCCCCTTTCCTTTTTTCATTTTATAACTTCATCCTTTCTTCACTGCCCCTTTCTTTATCTTCTTTTTTTTCTACCTCCCTTTTTCTTTGTTTTATCCTTGTTTTAACCCTTTTTATCCCCCTTTATTTTCTTCCTATTCATTTTCATTCATTCATTATTACTTCATCCTTTCTCATCTGCCACTGTCTTTCATTCTTTCTTTTTTGACTGAACATTTGTAGTTTTTTGACCACTTTTATACTAAGAGGCTTGACAAAAGTTTGCATTGTGTGTATCTTTATCTGTTAAAAGCCTAAAAAGCTTCATCAGAAGTTGTTCCACAGGTGTGCGTTATTAAACTAATCATGTAAACATTCTAGTTAAAGCCACAGTAATCTATGAGAAAATAAAGGATATTCAGGATCAGCTTTCACTGATGCAACACCACAAAGTGTTAAAATCATTCTGCCACAACCTCAGGTCAGGATTCATGACAGCAGCTGTGATATCTCAGCAGTAGCAGCATGTTAGCATGCAGTCATATGTGCTGGAGTCTGTCAGCCTTATGGCAGCCCAGCAGTGTGACGCGGTACCTGACAGGTAATCCCTGCTGTGACGAATCTCTGGCCTACAACCAGAGTTCAGTCAACAGATGGAGGCAGGTGGATTAGCCTTATAAAAGGAGGAAGGAGACCTGACAGTGCCTCAAAAGCAAGTCAGGACTGAGACAGGGACAGAGACACTGAGAGACGGAATAACTGCTTGGATATCTGTGCTTCTTTTAAGGACCAGAAATGACTATTATCAAAACCGGCAGACCGTAAGTACACATCGATGGCTGATCTATAAAAGTGTCACCATGTGTTTTCAAAGTGTTTCACCTGTAATTAAACAGAGAAGGGTTGGGGGGGGGGGGGGTTCCAGTGTTAGGGTGTGTGTTTTCAGATTGTTTCTGATATTCTTATTAGTTACCTGATTTAAAAACTTTCTTCTTTTGAATAACTGAGCTGAAGCAGATGAATCCTCTTCTTTCTAATGAATCAAAACTTCCAGAATTTGTCTCACAAAACAGCATTTTAAGGCAATTATTGCTGTTTTTCTTGTTTCTTCATGTTAACTTCCAAGCAATGACAGGAAGAAAAAAAAAAAGATAATTTGTCAGTCTCAGGTATCTTGTGCCACCACAAACATAATCTTAAGCCTCACCAAGTGAGCGAGACGTCCTACCTGCCAATTATAGGACAGTATGTCAGCTCGTGATGAGCAGCATCTGTTTGTTTTCCCAGCATGACGTGGCAAAAGCTCCTTAACCTAGTGACATTTGAAAACTGGGAGCTAGCATATGCTGCGACCAGCTGTATATATAATTACACTTGTTTACAGGTGGTGACTCTAGATCAAGGTGACTGGGAGTGTTCTAAATATGTGTCAGAGATCTGTTGGTTGATGGCGGTTTGTTTTCTTGTGTTTCAGGGTGCCGACGGTTCCAGTGAAGAACCTGAATGGATCCAGCCCTGTGCACCCTGCACTCGCAGGTAGTTATGCTTTTAAGTCAAAATCCCCTCCATCATGAGGTACTCTTTAAATTATGGGCTCAAAATTCAGATTTTAGGACCAATGATAACATTTAGCACATTACTTAGGTGATGTTTAAGTATATTTAAAGACCAGACTTCACCCCGCCACCCAAACCTCAGACAGCATCTAACCTTCCCTCCCCCCTCTGCTGGCTGCATCCAGGCATTACAGGCATCCTGATGAGTGCAGCAGGACTTCCTGTCTGCCTGACCCGGCCCCCCAAGCTGGTGCTTCATCCTCCACCTGTCAGCAAGAGTGACATCAAACCAGTCCCCGGTCTGGGTCACTGCTGCCGCAAGACCACAAAGAAACAGGCTCGTAAAGGTAAGTTTCATGAAATCTGCCTGTACTTTTTTTTTCTAAATTAAAAAAAAAAACAGCAAATTAAATTATCTTGCTCATTTGTGTCATTCCTTTTTCTTTTTTCCTCGCAGGAAAGACCCCTGAAGAAGTCGTGAAGAGGTACCTTCAGAAAGTCCGTAATCCCCCTGAGGAGGTGAGATCTATTTCTTATGTCTCTAAAACAAAAACAGCACAACACAAGCTGGTTTAATTAAATCTCTGCTCTACAAAGAGACTCAGATGTTTTAATATATTCTCTTAAATCTTAAATATATTCTCCCAGAAGAACCCATAATTTAACAAGAAGGAGGTTGTGAAGTTATTCTCAGCTGTGTTGTTGATAAAAAAAAGAGCATCCAGTTATTTAAGTGTTGTTACACAAAATGTTCCACGTTCCTTGATTTTGTTCAGATTGCGAGCTGTTTTTCTGATATTGCCCTTCAAAATAAAATGCAAGCTCACCATTAAAAAATATATATGGTGAATTTTTAGAAAATTTGGGTTATTTTTTTAATCCCAGCAAATACACACTTGTTCTGAAAATCTAACGTTTTCTTCTTAGAAACTGTCCATTATTTTGAGTGCTTAAACTCATTTGAGGAAACAAAATTTTTAGGCTTGACAACAAAAAATTTAGGACTTGTAAGATTCTGAAATGTTGAATAATTGCGCATTTGTCCCACATTTTGCTTGTAAAACTTTATACTTATTTTACTAAAAGTCTGAAAGAAGAGAGTAGTTTAACAAAAACCGCCCTCTTAAAAAATCAACTCAAAATTTTTTAAAGCTTTAAACTAAATCTTGTATTGAAGTTGTTGTACTAATTGTAGTAGCAGGCTTATGACTAGCCTTTAAGACCCCCAAAATATGACCCAAAGCTCTAAAAAAGTTAAAAAAAACAAATGAGAGAAAATATTTGACATATATTGCATGTCAACAAAATCTTCACATTTAATTGTGTTTAAAAAAATGTGATTTGGTTTTCAGAGCAAAAATAAAGGAACAACTTGAAACCATGTATTTTTTCCCATCACAGGACTGCACCATCTGCATGGAAGCCCTATCTGGACCATCAGGCTACAAAGGCCCAGGAGTAGGCGGCATCTCACGGGCTGAGTCGGTCGGGCGGCTGGCACAGTGCGGTCACCAGTACCACCTCCAATGTCTTGTCGCCATGTACAACAATGGCAACAAGGACGGCAGTCTGCAGTGCCCCACCTGCAAGACCATCTACGGAGTCAAGACTGGCAACCAGCCCCCAGGCAAGATGGAGTACCATGTCATCCCCCACTCACTGCCCGGCCACCCTGACTGCAAAACCATCCGGATTATTTATAACATCCCTCCTGGTATCCAGGTAAAGTCTGGAAATCTTACACAACACCAACAACTTTTTTCTTTTTCCTTTCTTGAATGATTCACTGATTTTTCTGTTGCTGTTTAGGGCCCAGAGCACCCAAATCCAGGCAAACCTTTCACTGCCCGTGGGTTCCCCAGACACTGCTACCTCCCTGACAGTGAAAAGGGACGCAAGGTAAACCAGAACTCCCTTCTCTTGTCTCAAGAGGAATTCCTTTTTTTGTCTTTTCTGACCAGAATTTTTGATATTGATAATAATCTTTTGTTTTCTCAATCTGTCACCCAAGGTTCTGAGGCTTCTCCTCGTTGCATGGGACCGCCGCCTCATCTTCTCTGTGGGCACGTCCAGCACCACTGGCGAATCCGACACAGTCATCTGGAACGAAGTGCACCACAAAACAGAGTTTGGCTCCAACCTGACGGGCCACGGCTACCCAGACCCGGGCCATTTGGACAACGTGCTGGAGGAGCTCAAAGCTCAGGGTATCACCGAGGAAGAGTGTCTACCCAGAGACTGAACAAAGACCAAAACAAGCTGAACAGACAAATTGTTTTCAACAACTAAGAGTTCTTTTGACACCCAAGAAGGAGAAAGCCTTCAAAAGGACGAAAACGCTTCACAGGAAAGAAGCAGAAAATGTTTCAGCAGAATTTTTTGAGGGTAAAATTTCTCTTATGACTGCATGAGCCAGAAGTGGTATGTGAGAAATCCCTTTTTTTCTCCTAATGCAGTTACAGTGTCAAGATCAGATGTTATTCAGTGAAACATTGGAGACCACTGTGCACATACAAGTCAGTGTTAGATTAAAAAAAAAAAAACATTTATACTGTGAGACTTCATATCAAGAATGTAACTACTGGTGAGTGGATTTTGCTGAATTGATGAGGTATTGCCACTACTACTGCTGCTAAGTGGAATCAGAAGGAGCTTAAAGAAGCCTGTGAGGTTCAAGTGTTGGTCCACGGGCAGAAGAACCTTTGACTGCAGATGAATATTTCATGTGTACAACTGGATATCTGAGCATGATTATTTGCTGACCTCTAGTGGTAATTTTCCAGAACTACATTCCTTTCTAGGTTTGATTTTTATGAAACGTATTGATGTATATTATGAAAACTTGATATATCACATAACATCGTTTCCATTTTTTTCATGTTTTTATATTTAATTTGTCATTTCGTTTCATATATGCTGTGTTTTTGTTTCGTTTGTTTTGTTTTTCATTGTTTTTCTGTGTGTGTGTGGTGCGATGGACTCTTGTGGGGTGAAGTGAAGATAAGCTATAGGAGTTTGCCTGATACTCTATATATGCCATTTACCAGCCCTTCTTTTACAAAAAAAAAGTCATTACTTTCAGTTTTTTTGTATTTGATAGTTTTTAAAACTGACATTCCTTGACTTTTAGGTCCACAGAGCATTTGGAAAGGCTTTCTATGTATTCTTCTTTTAGCTTGATGTGAACAACTGGTGAAGGAAACGCTACTTCGGATTACTCCCCCCTAAAGCTAGGATTGGACCTACTGCCTGAGCTCAGATTTGCACAGAGCTTTCCACCTCATATTAAAACAACCCTGGACAGCTTGTATCTACTGTATTTCTTTGTAGGACACACACCAGCCTATACGCTCAAATGACACCACAAAATGTGATCATCAGTTGGTTTCTGTCGTTTTTAGTTTCTGACATGAGCAGGTGCAAAAGACTATCTCTTGTTGTGGATCTAGCTTTGGCCAAAGTGGTCCAGTCGGTCTGCATTTGGTCCTTTATGGACCTGTTTATTATGAGGTAAACTAGATGAGTTGACATACTGATGTAGGCCAACATTAAAAGCATTTATGCTTTATGATACTTTATGTATGCACTGTACTGTATGTATGTGTTTTATGTGCAGAAATTTGCATTAAACGTTTTTCTAAGGTTAACAGCTCTTGACCTCTTGTGATTAATTATTTAAAACCTTATTTTTAGAATTATTTTTCCTTTTATTTACAGCAGACTTAGCTTCCACAACTGACCCCCCCCCCCCCCCCCCCCCCCCCCACACACACACACACAAATTAAAAATAACAATTGCACACAAAGAAAGCAGGGATAAAACTGTGTGCTACTTATGTAGCCACCTAGCCTGCTAGTTAGCATGCTATCATATACTAGTCATGCTAGATCAATGCTTTGTCGTATCACACGCCACTTTATGCACTTTTTATACTTTTAATATTCTGATAAGTAGTAGGGACTTTATCGAAAAATATCAGTAATAATAAATTCAGAATTAGGTGACGGTAGCTCAAGTAAAGAAAAGACATATAACAAGCTAACTAGCTAATATTAGCCGGCCACCACAAGCTAGCTGTCCCGCAGGAGAAACATTGAGTTCTAGAAACTGTACTGTAGAACTGTGACGACTTAAATGTGGTTAAGTTACATTAGGAAACTTAAACAGCAAACACTGGCAAGCCATTAATGTAAGATAATCCTAATTATTTGTGTATTTGTTAAGAAATGCAAGCAGAAAGAAACTTGAAACGTTTGCTTACTTTTGGTAGCTTCTGTAGCTATTGAGGCCACAGTAAACAGAAGAACATTGCTTAGCAAGCAACTCTACTAACGTTAGCTTGCCTTCATATGTACAAATAAGCTGTATGGCAATAAGACATTATAAAGAAGATAGATTTTTACATGTAGCACTGACACTGGGGTATGTTTTTACTTTTTAAAGCGAAGAACAGGCTTTATTTCCTCACAAAGTAACACTGGCTATATTTATGGGACATCCAAATGTCTTGTATTGTTAATGTGAATAACACTTGAAATGTCAAACAATATGAGAACATTTTAATAATCAAAAAAGGCATTTAAAATCTACTGTTAATTCAAACTAAGTTGATACTTTATAGATTACCATCTTTACTTACATCTACCTATAAAACTAGAAGGGTGGATGACCAGTTTATCCATAGATTAGTCTGGTTTTTGGATTAGTAGTCCGGATTAATTCAGCTTTAATGAATGAAAAACTGTACGGAGGCAATTACAGTGGACCCCTGGCAGGGAATATGTTCTGTTGAAAGAAACAAATATTGAAGGGCACTGTTATTTAAGTAATTGAACCATAATTATTTCAAAAAGAACATTTGGGACTTTATTAATCCAACACAGACTGTTCTTTTTTTCCTGTATGGAAAAAGTGATTGTAATTCCTTGTGTAACTCTGAGTATAAAAAAACCAACATTTTCAACTCTGAAAAATAAATACCTTATCTTCAAAACAAGAGTTATAATATGAATCCACACTCACAACAGTAAAGCCTTTCAACACAGTAAAACAAGAATGCACAAAACCTTTCACACTAACTTTCATTTGTCCTTCCACTTCCACAACGGCCCAGCTTAACCTAGGTTCTAAGTGACAGATGTGATGGATTGGATAAAGCCGCCAATTTGTGGTATGAAAAAGCACTGTCCGCCTGTCAGGTTAGTGAGGAGCAGATGGGTTAAGGGTCTAATCAGGCCGGAGTTAAGCCGACTGACAGCAACTTGTGGCTGTAATGAAGATGAAGAGAGCATGCACGCTTTATAGAGTATTGCCATTCCTGTGCTTTCAGAGACAAAATGTGGAAAGAGAAAGAGTCTATCATTGTTGACAGTGTAGCTTTGGTGCAGAGATGTTGGTACCAAAAGGAGGAACAAAGAGGGGGTTAGAGAGAAAGGCAGGCAAAGACAGAGGAGGGGGAAAAAATGTGCATATTATGGTAGATTAGGGGGCTTGAGACAAGGATCCGCCCCTCACTGTGAGAGAGACCCAAAGGGGGGAGGGGGTCTTCAAACGGTGGTCAGAAAATCCTTCCCGCAGGAGTCTATTGTCTACAACCCGTGGCTGCGATTAGAAAGCAGATTACAGGAGGGAGCATTTTGCACTTTTTTGTATAGCTGTCTTGCTTGTTTCAGCTATTTCTCCTGATGATTTCCTGTGATTTCCTCCTAATACATTTTAATGTTTCTGTGAAAGGCTTTTCTCTGCCTTTTAGATCCAAGCTGCAAGCTGGAAGTGTTTTCCTTTCCTCCTTCATCATGCCAGATGAAGCAAATCCTCCCTCTCCCCCTCTCAAAATGATTTGTCTATTATTAAAAGCTTTTAAATGGAGCAGCATGTTGGCTGACTACCAAATCCAGTGCCTTGTTGCTAGGGAAACACATACCCGTGGTCTCAGCTCTCGCTCTCTCTTTTTTCCCCTCCTCCCCAGAGGCTCATATTTCAAAACTGTCAGCCACCTCATACGCTCACACTGCTGCCTTTCAGCTAAAAGCTTTTTGTGCTCCTGTGGAGCAGAATGGAGGGAAAAAGAAGAGCGGATGGGAGTGGTTATAAAGAGGGGGAGGGAAATTGAAGGGCCTCCCTCTCCGTTGCCAAGGCAACTTGATGTCACGGTGACATCACACACCACTAAAAGCTTTTAACCGGATTCCTCTCCTGCCTTAGGCCCCATTTTGAGTCCTCTTTCAGCAGGGCTACAGGGGAAAGGCACATGCAGGACGGTGTTTGTGCATGTATCACTCCCTCTCTGCAGACTGAGCTCAGCTCTTAGCAGAGTAAAAGACTTTCAAATTCAACCTCTAAAGATCCTACTCCTGCAAAACACAGCCAGCACAGGCCAAGAGAACCATTTCAAACATGGCAGCAGAGGATGGTTTCAGCTACCTAATACAAGGCCACAGTGAGAAACACAGACGGGCCCCGAACTGGACGGACGGGGAAATGAAGGCCCTCTTATACGTGTGGGAGGAATACCACAACGAACTGAAAACCAGCAAGAGGAACGCAAAGGTTTACGAGAAGATGTCCCAGAGGTTTTTCCAGCTGACTGGAGACCAGCGTTTTAAAGAGGAGATCAAGATGAAAATCACCAACATGTCTTTTCAGTACAGGCAAGTGCACCACACAGAAGTATCCCAACACAGTTTTAATTCTGAACTCCAGCTGTTGCATGGCATTAAACCTCTGTTTCTGATCCAACAGGCGACTGAAAGCCACATTCACTGAAAGCGGGGAAGTTCCAGACTGGCCGTATTACAAACCCATCGAAAAGATCCTCTCCAAGCCGCTGGAGAACGGGCGGCGGAATTGTTTGGACTTCCAGGCCTCAGCTGCAGGTCCCTCCACTTCCAGTCAGTCTACAGACAACGTGGTGACCCTCACAGATGATGGAGTGATTGGATTCCTGCCAGAGTACACTGGCTCCTCAGATGAAATGGAGATAAAACAAGAGCTGGATTCAAGCTCTGACAGTGAGCACACACATGACTCCAGGTAAACAGGAGTAAACAAGACAAGTTTTATGGCTGTTCTGTCACTGATAGAGGGAATAAGTGACTGTTTAAATTTGTGTTTTAGGGAAGTAATACACTAAATTAGGTCATTTTCATCTTAACTAACTTTATAGACCCACAGGGTTTATTTTTTCAGGTTTCCAGTTGTAAGATTTTTTTTAGGAATTTCTGTGATTTCTCTATTACTGTTAATTTATAACATTTGATTGATAAGATATCCATATAAGGTGAATATATTCGACTGAAATAAAAGACCAAACATTCATATCTGATTCATAAGAAGGTCAAAAGCTGAGATTAAATTTTCCATGACACTTCTAATTTTTGTTAATCAAAGCTTTTTAATTAAGGATAGCTTAAAAGCTAGCCAGACTCGTTTAGCATTATCTTTCACTAAAAATAGATTACTAATATTAAAACTGCTTTCTCTTTTTTTGATAATTTATGAGCACAATAACCTTGACTTAGTCAAATAATATTTGCTTAATTTCCAGAAAACAGAAAATGAACAGAAAGTTACCTCAGGCTAAGGTTAGCTCCAGATATTCTCTACTAGCTTTTAACTGGATATTAGCTGTGTCCCAGTTCAGAGGCTGGATGTTGGAACCTTTAATGCTTAAGAAGTGAGAGTATTTTGGTTTAAAGAGGGGGTGTATGCATTTCTTTATTTTAAACATGGATATAAAGTAACAATGCTGGATAGCTATGTGACACAGGACACAATGAAGGGGTGGGCCTCAAACACTAAGGTCTGCTAGCTTTTCTCCTAATAGGTCTCAGAGGCTGGCCAATGAGGGGAAAGGGGGTTTATAGAGAGGAGCCTTAAAGAGATAGCAACTAAAACAAAGCTTTTCAAACCGAGGCTGAAATAAGGGTTCACTAAAACAGTGAAAAGTTTCCTTGAACCCCCCAGTGAAAACAGTTTATGGACCATTGAAGAAACAGAATTTCTAATCATATCACAGACGTTTGCAGCTACAATTGGCCTACAGTCCTACAGACCAACACAAGAATTCACAATAGAGGTTTGAGCCTCCAGGCTCTTTTCAAGCATAACCCTCCCCCTCATCTGGGCTTTCTAGTGGACCATCACATTAAAATGTCATTGAAAGGACCGTCGATCAGTCAACCACTTGACACGTATCACGTCTTTGAGCTGCTAATCTGGCAGGTAATGGCTACATTTGCAAAAGAAAGGTGGCTAAATATAGGCCATCGAATTGTAAATTTTAACCAGACAGTGTTTTGGCTGTCCTCTGGACATGGTAGCAGGAGAAAGAAAACCCCGGAAGTTCTCATGTTAAATTGTGTTCATTTACTACAGGGTTACCAGAGGCAAAGAGTATGGTCTATAAAGAAGCACAATACCCCCTCTTCAAACTGAACTGAACATGAAGATAGCTAATGTTAGCAAGTTTGTCAGCTAGCTTCCAAATACTAGGCAACATGAGTAGTTACATGTGACGCAGGAATTTCTGATAATGCAGGACAGGAAACCTTCCATTAACCAGACCGACTTGGTTCAGGTCAACTAAGGCTGTCTGCGAAGGCTACAAAGCGTGAAGACGCAGCCCCTAACATGGCTATTGTCTCCTTTGCTATGTATTTTCTCATCAGTTAGATGACACAGAGTAATTAACATGCAGCTCTCTTTTATGTAAATATATGATAGGATGGAAAAAGGGAAAAACTTAAATCTAGCAGTAGCTAAGGCTGACATTCAGCTGTAAGCTAATCTTGTTGTAGGCTTCTAACTTTTCTTTGAAACTGAACTTGACTAAGATGTATGTAGTGTTTTTATGAGTTTTGCAATATTTGTTAGCACATTATTATATAAATTCTGACCTAGAAAGTAAGTTGTTTATTGTAAAAAATTTCATCTGAACTGATCTCTTGAACCCTTAATCCACAAAATGACCCTCTGTCTTGGCTCTGCAGCCCCAACGCTTCCAGCAGGAAAAAACGTGCCAACAGAAAACTGTCCATGAAGAGAAAGAAACTCCGGTTAATGCAGGCCATGCTGCAGCAACAGAAGAGGTCGAGCCGGGCCATAGAGGAGACGTGTAGGGAGGTCCGTCGAGCCATGCACCAACAGAACCTCCTTCAGGTCCAGTGTCTACAGCTTCAGGAGCGCATGATGAACCTGCTGGAAAAGATGATCACACCTCAGTCCACTGTGTCAGCATCTAAGGGCCAGAGTGGGGTCAAAGAAGGATGAGGTTTAGGTTTGTCTGGGAGAGATCAGTGTCTTGCCTCACCTATAGCATATAGTTATTCTAGATTCCAGTTTTAATATCCATATTTTAAAGGCATATTGCATTGCATATATCAAGGTTTTGGTCATATCAGTTAAGGAAATGCTACAGAGAGGTACGAAAATACCATGTAAGGATTTCTCAAGGTGCCATAAACCTGAATATATGAATGAGGATAGCGATGTGGTATGCTGAAAGCTAAGCATTAGTCATTCTCCAAAATGACACTTCATCTTCATGACAGTTGCTTTAGTTTGTCTTTTTTTTATTATTTGTCAAGTACCCTTTTTAAAATCACTGTGCAACAACAGCCTTGCAAAAATACACTTATCACTTCACTGTGCTGGAATAATTACAGGTTGTGAAGGTTTGATGCCAAAACAAGGCAATTTGTAGCATTATGAAACAGGAGTTGAGGCAATAATCCCTTTTACTGTTATTGGAGTAATAGGAAAGATGCTCATGACAAAAAAATAGCAAAAAACAACAACAAAAAAATCCAACAGGTCCTTTTTTGTGGCAGGTAGTATTACGTTTGACAAAAGGCAGAATTTCTATCAACCTTGATTTTATGTGGTTACACAAATTAACAAAGTGAGAAAAAAAGAAACTGTCAAAGACCATCTTTGACCATGGCTTCAATGAATTTTAAAAATGTAGCACTATTTCCTCCTTTAACTGATACAAACGTTCAAGGTGACTCTCGTGTAGAGTTGCTAAGTCATTCATTTACTCAGATTCAGTGTTCCATACTGCTAACAAGAGAAAGGAAAATCAAAATGGAACAATGTTACATCTTTTGCACCTTGTTTTAGGATTAGGCTTGCAGATTTACAAACATAAACAGAAAAAAAAGAAAACCTGGTTTTCCAATTCTTCAATATGTAAAAATTTCCTGTTCTTTCCCCTTGTTGTATTTCTGCTGAATAAAACAATGCACAAACTGCAGCGGTGTCTTTGTGTTTTTATTGCCATTTGCAGCTTGATTGATGAAATATGCAGAAGATAGAAGAGTCCAATACCCAAAGTCTTTGCCTTTCAGTCTATTTTAAGAGGATTTGGAGAAACTGCGGATTAAGTTAGTTCTATTGCACACTATACATGCTTCATCTCACTCACTGTTTCTGAAAATAAAAATCCATTTTGTGCAAAGTAGTTGTTAATGTTAACTTTTATTTTTGCGCACATAATAGTCTTAAAAATTGGCATAATGTCTAATAGTATTCATATTGTGTTCCTGCCTCCTTTCATTTCCAATTGTGTCAACTGCACACGTGTTATAAAGCCATGTGACATTGTGTGCAACCGTTGCAGCCCTTTGACCACAGAAGTATTGTTTACACACCATCTGCGGTTAAGTGCTGCTGCTCCAGAGAGGGAGAGTGAAGGACGGATCCTTATAATAACTAAATGAGGAGTACTGCACAAATAGTAAACGGGTAAGACAGTTTGTACTGGATTTCGTAAAATGAATAAACACTGGAGATGTTTTTCTTGTAAAATATAAACCTGCTGCCTCTTAACTCGTTTTTGGGTGGTTACAGATCTCACATTACTATTCTTTTGTGGCATTTCTTCGTAGAAACGGCGCAGATAGCATTGTGAGGCTCGATCCTTTTAAATGTGATATACTTTATCGCAAAGTAAAGACAGAGAACTCACATCAGTATCAGCCAATAGCGTCCCTCCAATTATTTGAATATTGAACGTGACAGGCGTGCTGATTGGCTAGAATGACGCGTCACGTGTTCCACAGACGTTACGCTGCTATGGTTACATTGAAAGACGCTTTGTGACCACCGCGATTGTCAATGGAGGGAGGTGCTTTCGTACGCGCGTGCCATATGGACTAGTGAATCACGGCAAGGAAATATTCTGTGGAATAAAATGACGTGTATTGAGAATTTTGTAAATATATAAAGTCATGGCAGCTTGAACGCAGTCTCAAACGGAGTTTTATGGAGCTTTTCGTTTCTTTCAAAAGGTATTTTCAGATGTTTTTACTCGCAGCGTCGTTGTGTTGAGAGTTTCACGCTCGTGCGCGAGCCGTTTAAACTTACTCCTTCAAAAGTGACCGTTGAAATGTGAGAAAGTCCATGCCGCTGACCGTGTTTTGGGTTTCAGAAACTTTTCATTGATAATGGGACTGGGACGTTTTTAAAACTGCGATTGACCGAAACCAAACTGTAGTTGTCATTTAAGAGTAGTTGGTGAATAGAGAGCCAGCTGGCACTTTGTTTTGGGGGAGTGAGTGGAGGGGCGAAGGTTAGTAATTTGCACGCTGTGACAGATAATTGTTGAAATAGTACTGATAACATAATATTCATGTTGTTCGGGGTTGTTTTTATAGTTTACAAAAATTTATAATTTATATTTGAGTTTTTTTTTTTTACAGCTAGCTGTTTCAACCAAATGTTCTCAAACTAGTCCATTTAATTTTAAACAGCCATACAATGACATATTAATATAGTTCATATGTTCTTCAGTGCTGAATTCAATGGCTAACCCATACTTTGAAAATTATTCACCTACTTTGAGAAAACAATGGTTTTTAGTTGACTTTATAAACAGAAAATGCATTTATACATTTAATGTACTCAGTTTTACAACTGTTTTCAAATCAGTTCATTTCCTTGACCCATTTATTATTTTCCCCACAAGATAACTACACAATAATAAAGGTTTAAATGTAATTGCTTATTCAAAATGTTTACATATATTTCTTACTCATATTGTGATACATGTTGGTTAAAAAAAAGTAGGGGGTCCTGAGCGAAAAAAGAATCAAGTTTAGTATTTATGGAATAGCAAGAAAATAATTCAGGATCTTGGGAAAATAATCAGAAGTTGCTTGTAGTAATAGTATTTTGTAGGATCTGGAACATATGTGGGGAAAACAGTTTTCAGTTTGTTCTTTTATTATTGTTTAATTATTTATATCTCCTCCTATTTTTTCACCAGAATGACACAATTATAGTGTTGGCAGCCTGCAAGTGTTTCAGTTCCCACACACTGGATCAATCCACCCTACAACAAAGATGAGGATCCAGGGACAGCCTGAGGGCCCAAGGAGGCGTCTGGATTTGAATGCAGTCGGTGAGCTGAGGGGTGTGGAGGTCATCCGGAGTCGGGCAGGATATGGCTTTACTATTTCAGGACAGAGGCCTTGTATGTTGAGTGGCATCCTGGAGGGAAGTCCAGCTGACCTGGTGGGGCTGAAACAAGGGGATCACATCATGGCAATTAATGGAACTGACGTGTCCGCTGCGGCGCATGAAACTGTGGTGCAACTGATTGGAAGCTGCAAGGGACCCTTGCAGCTGGTGGTTCACGCAGAAGCCAGAGTCATGATGAACCCTATCCTTAATGACGCAAAATTTGGTAGTGGTCAGAAAAGTGGAATTTACCAGAAGGCAGCTGTTCTCCGCACTATCTCAGATGATTCCAGCAACTCGTCCTTTAACTCAGTTGTTACTGCCAGCACTAAACAGAGGCCGGTTTCTGAACCTGACATGTCACAGTGGGCACAAAACTGGAACTCTTTAGCTGATCAGTCAAAGCAAGACCCGTCAAGAGTGGGGGACTCAGAGTCAGTGTTTGTAGACCCAGAGGAAGTAAATGCAGAATGGAATATTTTAAACATGACTTTAGTGGTTGGGTACCTTAGCTCTACAGAGCTCATTTTAAACACTACAGAATCAGAGGAGGACTGTTTGAAAGCCATCAGAGAGCGGATCCGACAGCTGGGAACAGAGCAGAGTACGCACACTCTTGTGATGATGAAGATTATGTTTGATTGTGTGCGACTTTGTGATGATGCAGGAGCCGTTTTGGCTGCTTTTCCCATTGAGAACCTGGTTTTAGGGGCTATTTGTGCTGAAGATCCACGTTTCTTTTGCTTGGTAACTACAGCACATATAATAAATGGTAGAGTACCCGAGGAAGGACCCCTGAGGGCTTCTTGCCATGTTTTCTTCGTTGACCCAGAGTTAGGAAGCCATCAGGACCACGTTGGTATTGCTGGACGTTTTGGTTTTGACTGCACACCAGACCCTGATGCTGAAAGCTGCCTGGAGTTTCCCCTGACCCCCCCTGATGTTCTCCACTTTGTCACAGTGCTGTACAGTGACATGGGGGAGGCTGTAGAGAGGCTTCGAGTCAAACTGGATATTGAGGCTCAGCAGCATGCCAAGGAAAATGGCAGCACCGGCAAAGAAGGCAGTGCCAGCAGCAATGGGGACAGCGGAATTGGAAATGGTTCCCCCCCTGAGGAGAGAGCAGATAGGGATTTTTGTTCCATGATCCAAAACCACCAAGGGGCCAACCTCCCCAGCTGTCCGTGGGATTACCCCATGTCTGAAGACCTCACCCCAATAAATCTCTCCAAGAACAGCCAAAACCTTAATCTGGAGACCAGTTCTAGCACACATTCCCTTTCAGAGTCTCTCCCAGGCCCTGACTCTCTCACTAGTTTTTATGGAGGTCCCCCACCCAGGCTGGAGTTCCAGTTCAAGCCCCCACCACCTCCCCTGCCTCTCAGTAAGAAACCAAACTTTTTTGCAGATCCTCTCAGAAGTAGCCAAAGGTGGTTTTCAAAGCCCAAGTGGCCGAAAGCACAAAGTAACAATCCTGTACCTCAGGTGACTCCCAGTTGCAATAACTGGTCCTCTGGTGTTAGCCACAGCACCAGCATGAACAATCTTCCTCCACCTATGAGCCAGATCCCCCCGAACAGATACCGATCCGCAGAAGTCATGATGATGCCTCCTCGAGAGGAGTGGACCAAACAGTTTCTTGAACAGAGAGAAAAACTGCGGAAAGATGCCAGCACCAAAAACGTAAGTACCAATATTTTAACATTTAAAATCAAAGAAGAAATGCGAAGCAATGGAATCCATCATGTTAAAACAAAACATTCAAATTCTGACCAACTATCATCTCAAGATACAACTAACACAAACCCATTAGAACCAAACAACAGCTCTTCATTACTACGCTAAACAGAAATAGTTTGCAGATTAATTTTAACATCACAGAACTCGTCAACTCTTTTGATAATCTATTAATCAGTTTAAGTAGTTATTTGAGAGAAAGATGTTCAAATTCTCTGATTTCACCTTCATAAATAGGAATATTTTTTGGTTTCTTTGCTTCTTTATGACAGTCCTGAATAGCGTTGGTTCGCAAACCAGACATTTGATGATGTCATCTTGAACTCCAAGAAACATTGACATTTTTCACCATCTTCTGACATTTTATGGACCAAGCAACTACTTGATTAATCAGATTAATCGATAGATTAATCGATCATGAAATTAATCGTTAGTTGCAGCCCTAGTTCCACTTATAATTTTATGGCTTTTCAGGCCAATCTGATCCAAACAAACCATGTATCAAATAATATGGAGCCATGGATTAAATCTGTGAGAATGTACGTGTTATGAATAGGGGTGTAGTGGTATGCAAATTTTGGCCGATACTGATATTAGTATTCTGTTATGGTAGATAACCGATATTTACTGATATCGATGTGTGTTTTTTGAGATGATAAAATTTTGTACAGAGTGAAAATCATGCAAACTGAATTTTTTAATGTCTTCCTTTATTTTCAAAAGGTGTTTCAAGTAAGAATGTTACAGGGCTACCATAAACACAAGTAACCAACAGTGTTACTTTTTAGCAACCCTAACAACTTGTAACAAGTGTGTGATTAAACTCTTAACTCACAAACTTCTGTGATAAATTCTGGATCATAAATTAAAAAAAAGGATCATAAATCAAAATAACATCCCGATAAGGTTACTTTAACAAACTTACCAGTATTCATGGCAACCTCCACCAGACACATACACAAACAGCAACTAGACAGATATAAACATTTGTTGTTAATATCAACCCAGTTTTACTCATTGGACCAACACCAATATGTTAAAAAACGACAAACATCTGTGGATATTGATATTAATGCCGATATATTTTGCACCCCTAGTTATGAACTCCTTTCATCAAATAGCTCCATTGTTGCGTTGTGTTGCTGAGACAATAGAATCTGTTTCTGCACTTCCCTCATGTTTAACACAGCAGCACAGGAAGTGTTAAACGGTCCCATGGAGTCCAGTTTCCAGACCTGAAACACAATCCCACTATTTGAACACTTAACTGGTGCTGAGTTAACTGAGAAGGCACCTGTTTCAAGTCAATGATGTCATTGTCACAGATTTTTCTTTTTCAAATGCTATTGTCCTCTTTACCCACAAGATGGCTCTGTGTCTCCACGAAGCCTCAGAAATGAGGGAACACATCCTTCGGGAAATCAGTGATGAGTGTGTAATGACTTTCTCTTTCTTAGTCATAAAGATGCCTACTATAATCATTCACGCCGTGCTTTTTGTGCATGGAAGAAAATCAAAGATTGGGTATTTTTAGAGTCTGTTCTGTGTCGTTGGATAAACTGTAGCGACAGATTTAACTGTTGTTTGTTTTCATTGGTCTTTTTAACTGTCAGTATTTTTGTCACGTTGATGAATCACGCCTCATTGTGTCCTCGTCTCCCAGCTTGTGTAACATCAGACTACAATCTTGTTACAGGAAGCCGGGCAAATTACAGGGTAGAGCCGCTCATGCCATGCGGTGGTCATTATCTGCAACTCTTGTTCAAACACAGGACGCAGCCTCCACAGTTTGAAACTGGTTAAACTACAACCAGACCTAAAACTGTACAAGTACCTGCATCTCTGTGTCACTTCTGCATGTTGTAACACAAACAACAGCAGGACGTAAAAGTCAATCTCGTGAATAATTTGCAGAGAATGCACTTATTCAGCTGCAGCCTCTTGTTTTACATAGTTTTGAGATAAGTTGTGACAGTGACAACCTCTCTATTCACATGGTTTTCTTTAAGTTTAAACTGGTTACCATAATAGGATCCAGATTAAAAGCATCATTAGTACTGGTTTCAGTCTGCTCTACTCTTTTTTCCCACAGGGCCACAGGTTTTGGGGTATGGGTGTTGGTCGTGCCTCTAAGCGCCGTTCTAAACGTCTCAGCCTTGCACGATCACTTGACGACCTCGAGGTAGGCACCAAGTTTGTCATCACTCATCTGTTTCATGATTTTTTAATGTGATTTGTCCTGATTTAAGAGAAAAATAAGCAGCCATTTGAAGGCGATGAGAATGATAATATCCTGGATGTTTTCATTCCCTCCATTACTGCCCGGCTGCAGCAGAATTGCCGAACATGCGTCACTAATGTGGTCATTCATTCAACCATCCCCCTTTTTCTCTCTCTGCTCCACGTTCAGCTCTCTTTAACCTTTCATTTCCGTTGCCTTGAACTCTGCGTTTTGCTGCACTTGTGGCACGGGGCTGGCTCACAAAGTGCCCTTTGTGTGGGCCGGAGCTGCCCTCCTGTTTGTTTGGCCTCGCTAATGAGCGCTGCTGCGCGACTGAATATTGTGCTCATTTTAATGTTGCGGAGGAACTTCTTTTTTTCTTCTCCTTCTCTCTATGCACCCATTACTCATGCACACTGATTCATATTCACATAAACACACGCACACTGTTCCTACAGCTCATAATTGCTATGAAAGCATATGAACAGACACAAAAACAAACCGAGGAAGAAGCATACTGTATTGTGAGTCCATGCAGGCATTAGTCAGAGCTGCACACAGACACACCCGCAGACCACACATTGTACCAAAGGCAGGATACCACAGATCCTCATACTGAGGGGTAATACTGTTGATACGCTCCAGTTTCAGAGCAGGTCTGCCCCTCATCTATTGCCAGAGGATTACACATGGCTATAAAAGGTTATGACAGCTGTAGAGCTGCTGCTTGCGCACAACTTTTTATGCCATTTTTCATTGTTGATGTTCTGTAGACTGAAGAGTGTAGAGCGGTTTCAGTTGGCATCACCCATTTCTTTTTCTTTTTCTTCTGTGTTCAAACTGGAAAAAGCTGGTTGAAGTTATTTTCCTTTGGAATTACCGTGATACAAGAATTTAGTAACAATTAAATGGTATTGACACTTATTTTGATACCACATAGCAACACAATTGAACTCCTGGGCACTCACAGTTGGGTATCTTTTGTGTTTTACAGCACTACAAAAGTGCAGGTGCAGAAAATGCACAGAAAAATTAATATACTGAATATACTGATAAATAGCTTTTTTTATTTTTATTATGAGTGTTTTATGTGTTTTCAGATAAAACAGAAACAACAACAACAACAACAACAACAACAACAAAAACTTAGCCCAAAAAGTACAGTAATTCATGAATGGTAGATTGTTTCTTCGTCGTAGCAATGCTTCTTGGCAATAAATCTTATCCCAATGGACAACCCATTTATTCCCCCTTTAACCCTTTATAACGTACTATACCAAGTCTGCCAGAGCATATCGTTAAGTTTACATGCTGTAGAGTCATTTTTTGTCCACACTAACTAAACAAATTGCTAAAAAGGTGCAGTAAAGTATAAAAAAACTGAAAATGTGACATTTTTCTAAATACATAAATGTCATGCCGGTATCCTTCAAAAATGTAAATGTTAAAAACTTGATGGCATGTATTTATCATTGACATGAACGACTGCGGTCTGGATCGTAATGTTTTTGTTGTTAAATGCTTTATACTGAATTTCTGCAAACACATTAGTGGACAGAAACAGCACTCTAGGTCATGTTGAAAACACAATATGAAAGTCCATACGATCCGTAGAGTCCCCTTCTACTTTTAAGAGAGGTCTGAAGACTCACCTGTTTCAGGGAACACTTTGGCACTTAATCTGACCCTTCTCCTCTTTGTCCTCAGGGGTCGAATCAGAAGGTCTCAGGTTGAGCTCTTAACAAATGAAAGCACTGAATTTTGAATGCTGCTGAATGTTGAATGATATTGTATGAATGATATTGAATTCTAGTTGTGGCTGCCATTTAGACGGAATACTATTTAAAAAAAGGGGTGGTGGGGGTGGGGGTTCTGTGGACACTTCACGGCAGGGTACCTGTGACTCAACTATCTTGAAGCATTTCTTCGCACTTAATAAGTTTCCTCCTTCTTGTTTAAATTCTTGCTTGTGTTGTATGTCGCTTTGGAAAAAAGCATGCTACATGAAATTGTAGATTGTAGGTCACTGATTTGCATCTGATTGGCTGCACCTGTGAGCATGGTCCTTGCTACAGTGGTCAGTAGACCGTATTGTTTTTCAAGTTTGTGGAATGGAAAGTATGACTATATTAGAAATTTGGATGTTTAATTAAATTCAGTTTCTGCTTGTTTTTGCATTTGAACAGTTGTTTATGTTTGTTTTACCAGAGTATAATGACCATTGTGGCAATCAGCTGCTGAAGATGTTGGCATTATTCTAATCTCTCTTGAGCTGAAAAAGTGGAGAGCTGAAGCTTCACGCTGTCGAAATCAGTTTTCTATTTTCACCCATGATTTGGAGCCACTTCCACCAACATTTGGTGGTACGGTCTGGAAGCTTTCGCACTCATAGTTTGGCATCCAGTCCTCGCTCTCACACCTCAAATTTGCTCTGTTACACAATATTTGCACATCAGCCGTACCTAGACTTCACACCTCAACTCTATCAGCAGGGAGGCAGAGATGTGCTCAGGCGGGTGTTATGCGATTGAGGTTTCTGTCATGTCAAAAATACACTCGCCTTTTATTAAAGGAGTATCATGGGGAATTTTTTTGTCTGTACAGGATCAGGCAGCGACATGTTGGCGGGGGGACTAATTGGCTCCAAATAGCTGAAGTTTGGTTTGGCCTTATGGGAAGGAATGTGGTCTGAAAAAAAAACTGATTATGAAGTTATGTCTACTTCTAACTTTTAACTGTCTCTTTCTTTAAAAACTATAATCAATCACAAAGAAGTTGACTGCTTGTTGCTGTCAGTGAATCCTTTATCAAGTCTGGAATCTGTTTCCATTCAAGTAGTTGAGCTCGATGTTCAATGCCGTGCAAACAGAGATGTCTGGTCTTTGTGTTGCACAGAACCACATCACCTGCAGTTATTGATACAAAATAGGTTGAAGGTTTATATTGTCGCTCCAACCCTTACAGCGTTTTATGTGTGAGTGAGTAAAACAGGAATGAGGATGGTGGTTTGGTTCACGATCTCAACTTCAATTTCAGGAAAATTACTTTTTCATGACTGGTGATATCTCGTATTGAAGCTCCCATAATTTGTTTATCCCCAGTTATTGAACAGACTGAAATTAACAATGATACCTCTTTATGTCCGGTATAAGCAAACGGGACCATCCACAACAACAGTTTCAGTTTCTACACTGTAACATAAAAAAACAACACATTTTCCCTTAGGCTGTTTGCAGAAACATGAGAAACCAAATACACACAAATCAAAAAAAAAAAAAAGTTTTTTTTCACTACAAAAATAAACATGTTCGCAGCCTGGTTCGAATCTTTTTTTGGGCCTAAATACTTCAGTTCTCTATCATCACACACTTTATGTTCATGTCAACTAGAAAGAAACCAGGTTGAGGTCGGCATTTCCAATATGGTTCCTCTGAATGATGGGCTTCAAAACTCTGTATCAGAAACAAATGGGTGACATCACAAAAATCATGTCCAGACATAACAGTCCATTTTTGCTTGACACAATTGGGTAGAAGGAAGTAAGATAAGCTTTTATGACAGGAATTAGCATAAACGCAAGCACAGGACCAGAGCCGCATAAAAATGAGGGATATCATTTTCCCAAGGGGGCGCCAAAAATGAAATAAAGAGAAAGTTCCCCTTTAATAGACAGATAGATTTTATTGTCTGCCCGAAAGGTGATAGAAAATCTTCATTGGCTTGGCTCAGAAGTTAGCTTGTGCAACTTTCATAAAAACAAAAACCACACATACAAACAGAAAAGACAGAATATTAGACTGTTTATTGTTATTAAGCAGAGTTATGGCTGAGGGGTCAAAGGATTTTTTATAAATGTTCTTCTGGCCCAGTGGAATTTTAGATCGTCTGCTTGATGGTAGAAAGAGTGATGGAGGGGAAGAGAGGGGTCACCTGCGATCAGGGTGGAGCTTTATTTAGGGCCTGTGTCCAGTATAAGATGGGTCAACTCTTGGCTAACCGCTCTGCTCAGTAGTGTCACTGTCTAATCACTGACCACTCAAAATTAAGAAAGGGTTTAATCATCAGTGTAAACATCAGTGGCTGAGATCTGAACAGAGAGGCCACTAACCTCACCTGATCAATGATTAGCTTACATCTATCAATGACACCCCTCTCTACAAGATAACATTCAGTGCAACATCCTGCTTTAAAACATTACAGCTGTGTCCAATCAAAACCAGTCACAGACCGTGTGTTGTTTTGAACTATCACACTTCTGTACATTCTGGGTAACAACCCCCCAGGGAATAGTTTACGGTTGTCAAAGGCAATCAGATCTTGGTTTAGAACTTTGCTGTGGTGTCTTATTTCAAGAGCTAACCTCACCCTGAGTTCATGGTTGGAGATCCGATGGTGCACTCCAAAAAAGAAACAACAAGAAAAAAGCCCCTGCCACAGCAAAGCAACAGCATCACAAACGACTGTTTTGAAGACTTGCACATGTTCAGAAAGTTGATGCTTTTACTTGTAGCAACACACTAAGAAGTACTTGTGTTTTTGTGTGAAGTACATTCATTTTCTTGATAGCTGTGCTGCACTTCAGAGACAACAGAAAAAGCCTACCAAGCCAATCCTCTGTGAAAAACTGTTGACCTTAAACGCCTCTTTACTCATTCAAGAAAAATAGTGCTGGTATGAACCCTATGAGCTGAAGAGCGTGCCTTCCGCAGATCTTTCTGAGCCGGTAATTGTTGTGAGGGATGTCCCCAAGGGACGGCTCTGATAGCAAATTTGGCAAACATCTGTGATAAGCTCGGAGTTGGTGCTTACACCTGGACTCCCAAGGACACTGTGGAGTGTTGGGAAGTACACACTAAATGTTCTCAGAGCCTCCTGTTTCAAGCCTCGGTGCTTGTTGTTGATACTCTTTATCAGATTTCTCCTGACACATTCTGTCACAGATTTTTGTAATCTTAACAGTATTTTACTGTTATATCTGCAGTCATTTACTGGTAAAGGTCTTTACTGTACATTTATTGTAAACAACAAAGGATAGTATGAAAACATGTTTTCAGATGTGTTTGGGCATGTCAAAGAATGCACCACTGGGCTGAGACTTGTGCCGCTAGAAACTGAATTTGAATTATTATGTTGAATTTAAAACGTTTCAACTCTGAATTTATTTGCTTTGAAAAGGTGTATTCTCTCTATTTTCTTTAAATTTAAAAACTCAGTTTCAGTTTGCACCATTCAGATCCAGTTTTACAAGTCAATTTCAGTTCAGCGTGGCATGAAAAGTAATCGATCGGCTCTTGTGACGCAAAAACAACCATGTCAAAAGAAACCTCTGGAGCCATTTACGCGACGACGGTTTTAGGATGAAACACAAAAGTATTGTTACGTTAATTGCCATGCACAAATCGGACAACAGCGACCGTTCGATGGCGGACTACCATGCTGTGCTGAATCTGCCGACTGCCTTTCAGCAAAACGTGTATCTGTTGCACAGCTTCTGCACTCAGATAAGACTCATTCAATAATCAGCCCACCTCTTCTTCTGCGGGAGACTAACGTTAGAAGCTGATATTAAGAGAATTTCAGTGCAGTCTGTGCAGACGTAGATGACATGAGGGTTGTGCTACGCTTGAACTGAAAGTGAATCGTAAAGCTGAATCTGAATTGTGCAAACTCAAATTAAATTTTTTATTATTTAAATTTACGCAACATCGAGAGTTGAATTTTCAAGTAGGTTAAAAACTGTTCCAAAGCAAATAGATTCAGTTTCAGATCATGCTTTTTCAATTCAGCTTCTGTTGGCACAAATCTCAACCCACATCTTTGATCTTCTGATCAAAGATTTCTTGATTTTGATGACGTCAAGTGTGTTTAACCTTGCAGAGGCGACACTGTTAGCAAGCTGTTGTGCACTGTCACCTGAGGGTGTTGCTGCATGTACAAGCGGCTGCTAATGAATTTCTCTCTATTTAAGCTGACTCCAGGTGCCTTCTGGGAAATTTGGGACACCTCTCCTGCCCTCTGAGGGTGAAGCTTTTTTTTTTTATTGTACGGAGACATGAGTAGATCTTGTTTGCACGCCTGCGGGAAATGGATCCATCCTGTGGGTGTAGCAAGAAAAGGCATGAAGACAGAGTCGGGGAGGGAAAGAGGAGGAATTTACAGCAAATAGACAGGCAGAGAGAGAGAGAGAAAGAGAGAGAGAGAGAAAGAGAGATAGAGAGGGAGGGAGCTTTTGAACTCCCAGTAGCTGTCAGGATTTCAGCCCTCCCTCCTCCCCCCCTCCTCGTTCCTTCTCTGTCTCTCTGCACTGCAAACACCAACTCACACACGCACCGCGGAGCCACAGCGGATGGACTCATTTACTCACACCGAGCGTGGGGAGCAGTGCTGAAGAAAACACACGCACTCGCACAGCGCCATACATGGAGCAAACTTTAACTCTCAACTCTGTAAGTCCTAAAAAAAAAAAAAACATCTTCATGTTTTTTTTTCCTCTCCTGTCTGTGCGTCTCTTCTGCTCTCTGATGCCATCTTCATTTCTCCCTCTGCCGCCGTTACTTTTCCCCTCTTTGGGCTCTTTGTGGCTCTTGTTGTAGCCTTTGAGTGGCGTACAGTGGTTAGCTTGTGTGGTCTGTCAGAGGAATGTTTTGACCAGTGCCAGCACAACTCTCATGTGCTGTACGATGCACACACAGACACACACACACACATACTCTGCGTCGCTGTAAAGAGTGAAATGCGGTCCAGCATCTATATCAGGATGCGCGCTGACTTCAAATTAGACGCCGCACTGAAAGGGTTTGGTGATGTGACCCGGGATTATTCCTGGGGACTTTGAATGAAGGCTGCTCTGAAGTGAGTTTGAGGGTTGTTGCTTTCAGAAGATTTGTATTCTAAGGCGATCACGTAACAGCAGCAGTTTAGTTTGAACTTGACATGGTTGCTGTGGTTTGCCTTGCCCCTGTTGGCTCTGTGCGGGCATGTCCGCGCTCTGATTCACCAGCCTCTCATTCACTTATCTTTCAGAAACAAATTTTCTTTTTGGTGCTGCACGGTCTCCCTTTCTAAGACTAAAAAAGGAGTATATCCATGCAAGCAACCTTAATGCACTCACAACTTGACTAATGACCTTTATAAATATTACAACAGCTGCTAAATTTAGATGCCATCCCTCATTATATCAATTCCTCCCTCTTCTCTTTGATGTCAGTGGTATGACTTGAGATGAAGAGCAGAAATATTGTGTTCCTGGAGAACACGACACACTTTTATCTCGCTGACATCTCATGGCCCGCCTCGGAGCGGGGGTGGACAGTATCACTCACGAAGTGTATCCTTAGGCTAGCATTATACCCTGACATTTTCTGAATGTCTCCTCTACCATTTCTTCTCCCACAATGAAGCGTTTTATTGCAATCACGTCGACTGCTCTCCCCAAACCCACCAAGTGGAAAAGCAGTGCATTAACTACGAGAAACTCAAGTGGAGGTTCTTAAACCGTCCAGCTGCTCCGAGTATGAATCTGTGACAGCCAGTAACCAGATGACCAGATGTGGATGTGGTTGCTGACTTTGCTTTTCGACCCAAATGTAACCACGGAAAATACCCACCGCCTTCACCATCCCTGGACTTAGATCTACTCCAACGATATGACATCATCCATCCACGTTCAGGATTAGGATTTCTTTTAGAAAACCACAGAGCTCTCCATCATCCCCCGCTGACTGGCTAAAGGAAGGCCTGGTCTGAACCTGGCCTGAGTGACTTCTAGCAGTGATTCATCACCCACACACTGTTTATCTTCCTAAACTGTACTATTATTACATTTTTCAGCTTCACTGAAAGGGAATCTACTGCCAAGGGTGTGGAGGTTACCCAACAAGGAACATCTTCAGGGCTGCCAGAGTGTTTTATCACCTCGCTGGTAACAGTTCTGACATGTCTGGGATCTCGCTGTTCCCGACTTTGAACCTCAAATCTGAAGCTCATGACTTTCAGAAATTGTATAAATAATTGAATCTTTTCTAACTTGTGGGGGCGACTATAAAAGTGTATAAAACTGATATCTTTCTGACCCTGTTAGCGAAAATGTTGCAGAAGCAGGCCAAGGTCTTGTCTGACTCCCACTGTGGAAATCAAAAACATGGATTATCAGGGCGGCCAAGTTCTTCTCCCAGTTATATTACTGAAGATTGGCTTGGCATTTAGTTTTGGCAGTCTAAACACTAACTTCCCCTTGTGAACTATTTCTATAACATCTTCATTCTGTGGTCAGCGTGGAGAAATAGGATCCATCTGTTTATGTAGCTGGGTTACTGGGTTATTGTATGACCTCATTGCTTTGGTACAGTGCCTCACAATACGTTATGACATTCCTAAAGGTGGTGGTTGAAGGTTGTTTTAAAATGCAAACAGTATAATCCAGTCTGATTAAGGAATATGGTGTAAGAGTAGCACTGTTTTTGTCTACATTTGACATTGATAAAAAGTTGACTTCAAGGACAGTTAAAGTCATTTTGTTGCAGAATTATTCGGCTATGAAATGTCCCAATCCTAAATTATGACTGTCACAGAAACAACCCAGTCCCCTTTACATGTGGCTCCAGAAAAAGGTTTTCAGACTAAAAACCAGAGCAAGACAAGACCCTATGGACAGTCATCTCCAGCAGCTAAATTTCTCTTTCCTCTTTCCTTCAGTGCAGTAATTGCAGTACGATCAACTGATGACTGGGACTAGAAAATGGCAATAAGACTGACATGGAAATCACACTGCTGACTAGTGTTTTGGTGTAGAAATGCAGGGCAACATAGATACCAAACACAGAGGTAAAGGGCTCACAACGTCGGCTAAAAAGTGAACCTTCAATGACGTACCTCCAATGACATACCCTCAATGACGTAGCTAAAATAGCACACCTACAATTGCGAACCCTTTATTGGTGTAGCTAAAATTGCATACTTACAGTAAAGACGTTAAAAAAGTGTAGCTACAGTGGCATGGCTATGGCGTAGAGTTAACGCAGAAGTGTAACCACACCTCAATCTGAGAAATTATCATAGAGAGCAGAGAAGAGAATGAGTGCCAGGTAGAGACACTCCACAAGAATAGTTTGTACACTGTGATGGCTACAATGCCTGGAGCTGTTTCTCAATTCAAAGTTCACAAATTCAAACTTGCATTCACTAGAAGTTCAGACTTGGCAAGTTCATTCCAGAGTTTGGACTTCAGAGGTACGGGAGTCTGCAGAACGATCTACTACTATTGGAACAGCAGCGGACTTTGCTAGCATCCCCTTTTATGTACCTGCCTGTCAAATCTGGTTGCATTGCCTACAGTTTGTTGTTTTACCCAACTCATCCAATGTCTCTGGGTTTCAAACAAAATTCTGTCACTAATGAGTATCTCATTCATATTTTTACATAGCAGCAGCAGCTACTTATGGTTATGCATCTTCTTCTCTGCCATTGTTTGAGTTTCTAACTGGATGATGCGAATTGCATTATGGGATTGTAACTGTGAAAAGTCTGCTCAAGTTACGTCCGGCTGCAGACTTGGTAAAACGGGCAGGGCGAGTCCACATCCAGGTACTTCAATTTCATGATGCAGATTTTAAATTGGAACAGAACTTTGGCTTTGATTGACAGCACATCACAAGTCCAGAAGTATGCTAAAGTATGCATATTGAGAAACAGCTAATAACTATTGTAAGACCTGGAATCAGGCAGGTCAGTGGTTGTAGGCAGTCTGCTGCCATGATCCACAAAAACCTGTAAGAAAAAAGAGCTCAAACCCCCAGGTCAACAGTCGTATGGTCGGCATTGTTAACAACGAGACATTAAAAGTTTGAGACCTGTCGTACATGGCTTCCTGTAGGCCTAAACTTAGAGGGATAAATTTCCTCATCTTTTCATATTTCACAGTTTGACTCAACCAGCTCAGGTTCCCTGCGCGACCAAAAGGATTAGACTTTAGGGTGTAAGGTTAGGAGGACTTAGACTGGGAGTAAATAACGACAGCATGGCAACATTTATCCTCCCAGGAGACATTTGTCATTTATATCACGCCTTATCATTACACAACAAATGTACCCAAGCAGCCAGTCTGTTCCAAGCAGAGAGAATGAAACTTTGGTGCTTAGTGGAAAAACAACTGAGGGGACTGACTGGGCTAATTATATGTGTCAGGTTTCAGGTTGGAAAGTCCATTTCTGGTGTTTTTTATGGAAGAGAATGGGAGCAGAAACAGGGTGTGGTGGCATCTTATGTGGTTTTACCCACCTCAGGCCCTCCAGGCTGGAGTGAGCGCAGGCCTTTCTCTGTGATAATGAATGGAGATGGGAGGAGCCATGGGTGCTGCTTGTGTTTTCTTTTTTTTGTGCAGGGTTCAGCTGTGCCTTTGATTTAAACATGCGTAACTAAAGGAGTTCACATTAAGAAGCAGAGTTAAGCGTGGTTAAGGTCAAGTTTATAGTGTTTGAAATTTTGAGGAGCTGAATTATGATATCCGTTAAAGCGCCAAGTTCACAGCCCTGCGAGAAGTAGGGCAGCAAGCGGAAAAAGGTAAACATCTCCATTCAGAGGAATGCGAGTACTCCCAGCAACAAGTGGCTAACACACACACACACACACACACACACACACACACACACACACACACACCGGCAGTGCTGAACAAATCATCATAATGCCACTTTAATCCAGAAAGGAGCAGAGCGGGCCCATCTGCTGAGGCTAACCGGTCTGAGTTGGGGTACAGGGAGTAGATTACTGCTGATCAGGAGGGATTAGATGATGAAACGAATTGTTGTGCTGGTCTGTGTTTGCATGCATATCACTGAGAACGAGTCATTTGTCCTCTGAGGGGATTACATGTGAGAGATGTCTCAGCACAGGTCCGGACACTGCAGAATGTCAGTCCTGAATCTTTGTGATAATTAACCGTTTTGAAAAAAAAAAAAGAAAAAGACTTTGAAATTTGATTCGCTTTTGTAGATAAACATGATTCAATCTTTTTGCATGAGTCCTGCACTGTGGAGTCACCTGTGCAAGTGGATCACATGATAAGATTACACCCCTGAATTTCTGCCATGTGGGACATATGACAACACCTTACATATTTAACCCTGAAGACCTACCATTAGGCAAGTCTGAACATATCCTTACAAATGTACATACTGTACTGCCATTTTTTGGATTGTTTTGGTTGCTTTATGTTAATATTACCCTTAAATCCCATGTTTTAATAATATGTATTGACTTATTTCTTAACTACAATTACTTAAACGTGCGATAAACCTAGAATTTTTTTCACATCTATTTCAAAATGCAGAAATTGCACAGCTGTATCCTTCAAATTTGTAAAAATGTAAAAAATTTTGTAAAAATACATAGACTTGTGTTTTGAAATATAGTCAGTTTTGTGACCTGTAAAAAAATCAAAATAAATGAAATTAGAATTTGCAAATAGGCAACATTTATATCAAATCAAAGTATTTACAATGGTGCAATCAAATTTCTAAGTGTGCCAGATACATAACACACATATTCTATGTACAGAACCATAGTCATCTGAAAATAAAAGAAAATTGTTTTCACAGAGCTGATACTTCAGAATGAAGTTTCTGACAACATCGGAAGTGCTAAGAAAATACCCATGGTCTCATTTCAAAAGAGTTTAATCACGTACGTTTTTTTGTATTTTTGTATTTTTTTTTTTTTTTTTACAAACTCAACACTAGAGCGAAGATGCGCTCTGAGACATGGTGAATTTGTGAAATATTTGTTTAACTCCCCGTATTTTATATACAAAAAGAATGATCAATCGATCTTTTCTGGTTATCATAGCACCAGCGCTAGCTGGGCTCTATAGGGTTAAATAAAGTATCCTGCCAATCCTGTTCTTTTTTTTTTTTTGTTTGTTTTTTTTTTGCAAGATTTTGTTGAAATGTGAGAGAAATAAATCCCTTAAACTGGACGTGTATTCCTGATCAAAACCCATTTTTTTCACTAACACAAATCTTTTTTCCATGTTTTTTTTTTTTTCTCAGAAAACACCTCAATAAAGCATGCACCAAAAAATGGAACCAGGAAAAGATTTATATTGAATGGTCTTCAATCACATCTGAATCACATGCCTTTTTTATTTCTCAGTAAAAACCAAAATCAAATTCTTTTAACACTTAGAACATGAGAAACCTGATTCAATCATTTAAGAAATGACACACTGGCTGGTTTCATGAATCAGGGTATTCTTACAGACTGTGACTTCAGCTCATGTCTCGTGCTCTTTTCTGAAGAAGCTTGATCTATGCAGAATGGGAGTCTAAAGGGAGGCTAATTGTTTTCATGTTGTTTACAATTCCTGTCCCACTTAGCATCACATAAGCATCCTGACCTCATCCGATCCTCACTAATGTGATAGAGTCTGTCAGATTTGCTGTGACAAATGAGATTTTCCTCAGTCAAAACACTGGATTCCACTGTTTGGCCTGCTTAAATCAAACACATGCCTGTGTGTTTGCGCTGATATTGTCAGAGGAGTTTTGTTCCAACTCTGTCTGTCTCTCTTCCGTCTTGCTTGGTCAGGGAAAAAAAAAATGTCCCTTCCATCTTATCAGTCACCGCACCCTTGCCCTTCTCTCCCGCAGAGGAAGTCGCCACCATGCAATTCTCTTTCTTGATGTTATTTTCAGACGGCAGATTGTCGACCACCGCAGATAGCAGCCGTAGATTATTCCCCATCCTCGGACAACGTCGCCCAATGGAGGACTTGACACGCAATTAATCGGGTCTTGTGACAAGCAGAGTCAAGCCTGTCTAGAAATGTTTCACTAATTGATTAAATCAAATGGCAGCTCAGAGCTGATGTGAAAACTTGCCTGTTTGTGGCTATGGATTCTTTCTTTCTTTTTTCACTTTTGCAAAAGTAGAGCAAGTGATAGAAATATGCCTTTCCGGAGGCCTTTTTGGGTTGAAGAGTTCCAACATGCTCTGCTCTTGTTGTGTACTTAGAAGTGTGCTCACCTGGCTGTAGTAAAAACTCTGCCTCAGGGAGGTCAAAGGGCAAAGGTAGAACTGAGGGCTGGATTTTTCTATGTTGAATAAGACCCCGTTTACAAGACAACAGTTTTAGGATGAAACACAAAAGTATTGATGTGTTTTGGCCTTTTGTATTCATGGAAATGGTGTTTTAGCCAACCTCAAACACAAATTTATGAAAACAACATCCAGGGTGGAATTTTTCTGAAACGCCAAAGCCACTGTTGATATTTGAACACCAAGCCAGAGTTTTCAGTGCAAACGCTGACGTCATGTTCTGCTTTGAGCGTGCGCATTTCACTTTCATTGTGGGAACTTTTAATTGCCATGCGCGAACCGGACAACAGCGACGGTTTGGCTGACTGCCTTTCGACAAAATGTGCATCTGTTGCTCCACTTCTGCACTCAGATAAGACACCTTGAGTACAGACACCAGAAAATCAACCCACCTCTTCTAAAATTATTTTTGAAATGTAGAGCTGCTTTTTTTAACAGTTATTAAAGAGTGATTGGGATTAGGTTTGTGTCTGCCTATTTTAGAGCCATTACAATAGAATGCCCCAGGTGTGCAGAGGTGGGAATGGACTCAGAGTTTGTCACCATGTTTTTTTTTGTTGTTGTTTTTTCTGTCAAACAACCTGTTGGTTGTAAAATGATTTGAAACTGTCCATCGTTCAGAATGTGACATTTATTGACAATAATACAATTCACTTGATTTAATACCTTTTAAATCCATGTTTCTTAACATCACCACGCATCTACCCGGAGGTGGTTTGATGTCAGCACCACAACCATGATACGGGCATGATAAACAGCCAATTTGAGGAATGATCGACGTTGAAAATCTGGTTAAATCGGTGTAAACCAGCATGAGAAACCTTCTGTTAATGATGCTGTTAGTGCTTTTATTATTTAGGGCAACGTTAAGTCCAAAGACCACAAGCAGGAAACCTCAGAAATAGTTGGTTTGGAGATTTGGGAGCAGGAAAGTTTTATTTTTTGTGCTACATGAGCTTAATTATTCACACTTGATGGAGTTATTACTTTGAGTTGAAGAATTGGAGCTCTGTGGCCGCTGACTTGAACTCCCAGGCTCCTGAAGTTTTATTTTGATACAAGAAGAATCATCTGGTTTCACTTTAATGCGACTGGGTATTTTTTTTTCTCTTCTTTCAAGCGCTGAAAGAGTTCCCTGACTGGAAACAAAAGAGGGGGGAACAGCCACTGTGGTTTTGACATGGTGAGTGTGTGTGTGTGTGTATGAAAAAAAAAGGGGGGGTTAATTCATCTGATTCCTTCATGCCACTGTGGCAGTGGTCGTATGTATTGTCGGCCCGGTTTCCATGGCAACAGCTGCGGAGTAAGGAAATCTTTCCTTCCTCCTCTGCCTCCCCCCTCCTCTTCTTCTTCTTCTTTCTTTTTGTCCAGCACCTTGTCAAATTTCTCCCTCCCTCTCCTCCCCTCTCGCTCTGACTTGTACAGACACGGTTTGCAGAGTTTTGGGTGGGGAATGTTCAGGTATGCGTTCGCACACACATAATCCGTCTGTGTGCGGCGGGTGTAGCAGACTTTAGGGAACAATGAGTCTCAAAAAGAGACTTTCCTTCAAGAGGACCTGGAACTTCAACACTGTAAGTAAACTGTGGTTTGCTGGGTGAGCCTCCTCGTCCTCCTTTTGTTCAGTCAGCTGTTTTTCTCATTAATCTCCCTCTTTGTCGCTCGCGTCTTTCTCTCACCAAGAACAGCTGTTTAAAGCGGTGGGAAGTTGTTTGTTTGCGGGGTGCTAGAATCAGCCTCGACTTGAGTAAAACCTTGGATGAGTTCTGTTTACTTTAATCTGATTTGGGTGAAGTTTGAAGAGGGGTACATCTCAGCCTAGTCTCTGGAGGAAGATGAGCATGTCTAAACAAGTCCTGAAGATAAAAGAAGCTCTTTAAAAAGAGGAGAAAATACTCAGAACGAGGTGTTAATTAGTGACATTTACATTTCGTGAAAGCAGTTTCCTCTAATTGATCCAGCACCGCTTCAAGTGTGTGTTTTGTCGTGGTGGCTCACTTCAGATCACACACACATAAATCTGTCTTTGTGCGATCATCATCGTTCCTCCAGCATGTGGTGTCTCAGGATGCCAGACTGCACGGCGTGGGGGCCGTACCGCAGTAAAGCTGGAGCAGCCTTTTCCAACCAGAGAGCCAAATCCTTGCTCTGGGAACTCGCTGTGACTTGAATTGTGAGTTTGTCCATTTGGATGATAACAAGCAAAAAGAACAAAAAAAAAAAAAAGCTTTGACAGCTTTCAGAAGGAGTCCAGCTGGGAAACGGGATCTCTGCAATTCTGGCTTTCTGAAAGGGATCAAAGAGGGTCTGCGGGTCAGGCAGAGCCACCCATGGTGGACCAGCTCGTCACCAGAGGTGTCAACAGAGGAAGGGGATGTGTGTGACGAGAGGCAAGAGGTGTCATTGTGCTGGGTCACCACTTACTTTGGCCTGATTGAAGCGAAGCTGAGGACAAGGAGCTAATAATGAGTTAGAAAACACAGAAGCGGTGTGTGTGGTCTGACCTTCACAGCCTCGAACACACAACAACTTCTGCTCCAGCTCCACAAAGTCAACCTTTATGTGGACACAGGAGAAAACAAGTTAAATAAATACTTTATTTATTGATACCCTTACTGCGCATAATTTATCGCTTTTTTTATCGTCGCACCTTAAATATGAGAGATTCCTACTTTCTCCTTTGACACGTGAATTTCTGTTTTCAATAAATCTTTCTTGAGATGAAAAAATTCATCCTTGTTGGTCCCAAGTAGAGTTTATAATTCGTCACACATGGTCAGGTGAACAGGAGGATTTTGCAATGTTTCCCATCGAGTCTTCTTACGAAACTCATGACTTCCTCGTCATACGTTTAAAAGATGAGAAACGACGATGACTCTGTCAAGGAAGCACGCAGAACTCTTACTGATTGAAATACTCCCACTTTAACTGCATATTTGTGAATGAATGGTAACATCCCTTTTTATGAAAAGTTCATGTTTTATGTTTTTGTCATCCCGGTTAAAAACTGATAAACACTGGATTACTGTGAGACTAATAATACATCAGTTCCAAATATAGAGGACAAAATATTAAGAAATTAATAAAGTAAATTTCATAAAGTCATTTCAATTTAATAAATTCTATATTTTTCATATTTTTTAACAACTATATTTTGAAAAATATTGGTTCAGTTCATCTACTCTGCTGCTGATGGTGCTGATTGATCCAGTATTGATTCAGAACAAGCACCAAATCATGAGTTCAGAATGAGTTCATACTCAACCCCAATATTTTTCCACACTTTATGACCTTTGATAAATAAAGTATTTATTGTTTTATTATCATTAAATAAAGTACTTCTGATACTGATTAAAAAGGGAAAAAGATCACATTATCACACATACAGGAAAACACTATTTCTCAATACAAATATATTTCTAATTGAACCGCATTAGTAGTAAGGGCCTGTGTCCACTAACTACATTTTTATCTTAGAGTTATTTACACTTATTTCAAAATTGTTCAGCTTTCAGAACCAAGCAGCAGTCTTCAGTTTATATTAAAACATGAGGCAAGTGCAAAAAAGTGCAAAAAAAAAAAAAGAATAGTTCTTCAAGTGTCCACTTGCGGCTGGCTGTGGAAGTACCGTAAACCACATGGACACCAAGTCAACATAGGACACTTTTTATAGCAAAAATAAACATGTTTACAGCCTGGTACAAAAAATGTCTCCTTTTTGAATATTTGATTTGTCTAACAGTTTTTCAAACTCTGCAGTTTGGAAGATATTAGGATAGCGAGTTTACCCAATCAGAGGCACAGCTCACCTTACTGACAGGGGGACGCCCTATTAGCGTTTAGGCTCAAAGCCCCCCCATCTCCAATACGGCCCCTGTGGACGATCTGCATCAAAACTCTGTATCAGAATCGGATGGGTGACGTCATGGAGACAATGTCCATTTATTATCCAGTGTATGTTTGAAACACTGCTCCAGTGTTGGAGGTCTGGATAGATTACAAACTTACATCTCTCCTTCCATGATGGTTTCTCCTTCTTAAAGGTTTTGGGTTGCCAGTAGTTCTACAACACAGTTTCTGACTTTTGGGTTTTTATTTGAATTACATCAAATGGAAGCAAATATGAAACACTCAAAGCAGGTTACAGCTAATCAAAGATGGGGCCGTGCATACACGCAGTGGCTCTGAGCTCCTTCAAAGTGCTTAAAAGTGCTTAATTCAGAAACTATGGAAATAAAATAAATGGAATAACAGCACAACATACACACACAAACAAACATGTATATCTTTTGTAACCTAGAAACAGTAAGAACGGGGCATATTTCATTCAGCTGCTGTTTCTTTATGTGTATCATATAAAGTAGTCATAAAAGTGAATGAGACTCTGATTCACACTTTCAGAAGTTTCACTCAAGACATTCTCTGTTTCTTCCAGTTTACGTCACATTGTGTGATGTCTGTCTTGTTCTTTAAAGTGAACCACAGGCCACTGTATACGTTTAAAGTCTGAGGTTTCGCTGCTTTTAGCCCCATAAAGGCAGACAGATGGAGTGGGTGTTCTCCCTGTTGTCTCTCCTCTGTTTTGGTCCAACTGTTGGTCCTCATGCTACCCGCCCATGATTACTGTTCACATGCTAACCACCACAGAAGAGGTGGCTTTTGGGTGTTGACTGCTCAGGGTTGGACTCAGCTGCAGGAGCAGAGTTGTAAAGAGGCTGCGACAGACTATTAGTGGTTGTAGTGGTTTGTGTTTGATACATGTGGTCACTCCCAGAATGGAACGAAACATCACATGACCACGGTCACTTCAGACAGTTATGTTTAACACAATTAGTAGAATACATACGCCGATTAATTAACAAAAATCTGACTTCCAAAAATAATCTTATCTATCTAGCTCTGCAATCCTACTAAAGCACAAATCATACGCACTGCTACGCCAAAGCACCAGCGCGGTAGAAAGAGTCTTGCTTGTAAGTAAAATCAGCCTTTAACATTCACACTTTGAAGTAGCAGCTCAGAAAACACTCCTCTGGAAATAGTCTCCCCTTTTCAGATGAATCCTCCAACGCTCTCATTTTTTTTTTCTTTCTTTTCTTTTTTTCTTTTTTTTTCAAGTGTTCTTGGACCAAGACTGAAGATGAGCCTCTCACATCCTCCCCTGCATTTATTTGCGACCACAGCTCTCCACTTTGGAGTTTTAAAAATCACTTGTCATTAGCCTCTCATGCTAACACAATCCCAAAACTGAGGCAGTGATTTTGAGATTGAAGAGTCGCCAAGTTAATATTTGTTGATCCCACTTAAGCTCAGTCACAGTTGGTGTTTTATTTAGCTTCTTCTTTTTTTTTTTCTTGGCAAAAAGTTGTCACAGTGAGGTTTCCATGCCCACTAGGGGTCCTTGTGCTGTTTGCCTTCTATTCAAGCGCGTCTACACCACCCAGCCTTGATTAGCAACTCAAAGGAGGACCATTACTCACAGTGATGGCCTCTAAAGTAGTTTGTGGGCTCTGATCTGTGAGTGTAAACTTAAAAAAGGAAAATAAAATAAGGGGCGTGTCCTGGCTGCTGGTGTGGAGGTGTGAACAGCTGTGTGTGGTAGAAGCCGGGGGGGCCCGCCCACTTACAAATTAGTGGCTCTGCATAAGGAGCAAAGATCCTGCCCTTCCCCAGTAGCTCATGCACACACACACACACGCTCACCACAAAACACACACACACACTCAGAGTGAGTGTTAGGATGCCTGAAGAGACGCTGCTATCAGCGCCAGTCTCTTGTCTCAGCACAGGAGGTCATGAGGGCAGTCTCTCACTCATGTCTCTCTTTGTTCTCTTTCAGTCTGCTGCTTCCTCAGACGGCGGTGAGTACTCACTTTTTTTTTTTTTTTTTTTAGATTAACCAACTTTTACTGACTTCCTTTCACTAACAAATTTTTTATTATTCAGCTCTTTTTAACCGCCTGCATTTCTCTCATTTCCTCCTCTCCCCTCGATCCTCTAACTGTCTAATAAAAAGCCTCGCTGTGCTTTTCAGTGTATTCAGCCTGCCTCATTAACAAAGGATGTTTGTCAGGCGCGTTCTGGGCTACAGCGGGGGCTAGTGTGGTCTTTCCTTTCATAGCAGTTTTAATAACATTTACTAACAGGCGCATGGAGGGAGGGAGGCTTGCGCTGGAGGAGGAGGAGGAGGTTCTGCTTCATTCTGCTTCTTTCACTGAGGATGCAGAATCAGACATGCGTGTCTGTTTGCTTTTTAAAGCAGTTTAATTAACTGAGAATCCCATAATGTGGATCCCACAGCTAAGACATTAGGCTAAGTCCACAGAAGGTGGCTTTAAAAGACAGACATCCAAATATAATTTTGGTTTAATGTGCTGATTTCATGGAAACAATGACCTACTGTAGCTTTAAAAGTTCACGCAAAGGCCACCTGAGTCATAACCTGAAAGAGCTCACTGTTGGCTGTTACTGATGTCATGGGCTATTTACAGTCGCCTTTATGTCACCACAGTTTAACTACCTATTAGAAATCTTCCCCGCTTCATCTGCAAGGGCGTGAGCAGCGTAAAGATAAAGATAAGCAACACTCAATGTTTTTTTTTTCTGACTCAAGAGTCACATTTCTGTTCTTGGTGGAAACCAGTTTCCAGTGACGACCAGTGAAGTCCCAGCAGAATGAAATGAAAAAGAAATCCCACTGTGTGACTCTTTTGTTGTTTTTTTTTCCCTTTTTATCATGGTACGCTCCCTGCGTGTTCTGCACACAGCTTTAAAGTGGCCATCTGTTGCCGTGATAGCAGGTACTGAGCGAGCTGAAAAAGCCCCCCACCGGATCCCTTCTTGTGTCCTTTTACTCAGCCCTATCTCCTCTACTTTTCCTGCATTCGTTGTCTTTTGTTTCTTCTTTGAGATGCAGTCAAACATGTTCGCTTTCCTCGGAACATGTTTTTGAACTTTGGAGTTTTGCTAGTGAAAGTGCAGCAGAGAGCCATTAGATTTCCTTTCAAACCTCTCAACCTTTAGCCTGATTGTCTCGTCCTTTTCTCTGCTTGTGATGATGTTTAGTGCAGCTAAACGACACCTTTTGGCTCCTCGTTGTGTCTAGATTGTTTTATGGTGACTTTCCCTCCCCTTTGAAGGATCATTAGGTTTTTAAAAGGCTAATACACTGACATTCTTTTTTGGAGGTATTAAAGGACGAAACTGTCCTCTACCAAAAACTGCTATAGAATCATAACATATTAATATTTCTTCTTTTTTTTTTTTTGCTTAAGGCTTTTTATCAACTTCAGTCCTAATAAAAATTAGGGATGTTTTTCTTCTAAATTTTGATTTTTAATTTTAATTTCAAAATAAAAACAGCGACATTGTGTCAAGAAATTGGCATTAAAAGGATTAAAATAACAAAAATCATTTAATATTCAGTTATTTTTTATAAGGACTGGAGTTAAGTTGAAAAGTTGCGCAAAAAAAGTGGAAAAAAATATTAATGTTATGTTTTCATAGCAGTTTTTGGCAGAGGACATTTGTCCTCTTAATGTCCTTAAAGGATGGTAAGTTTGCGCCTAGTGTGTCACTGACCTATGAAAAAAATTGAAAATTGAATTTTAATATTTTCATGAAAATAATCTTCTTACAAAAAATCAGTCCGTATGGGGTAACGCAACAAAAATTATTTCCAAAAATCAAGCAAAAATTCATGCAGAAAAAAGACTGAGTGCATTATTTGGAATGAGTAGAAGGAAATTTAGAACTCTGCTGACAAAGGCTCAAGTTTTCAGCACTTTGTTCTCTCTCTGAAGATTATTTACAGCTTAAATTGAGCTAAAAATGGCAAAAAAAAAAAAAAAGAAAAAAAAAAGACGAGGGGAAAAAAAAGAAAGTTTACAACATTACACCACTCTGACCCTTGCATGTTTCCATCCCGCAGACTACAGCGGAGTCCAGTTGCAGGGATGCTGCAGCCAGAGCAGCCTGAACAGCAATGGCAGCCTTCCAGGAGCAGGCAGCCACAGAGGGCTTCCAGAGCAGCGCGTGGCCAGCTGGGCCTCCTGCTTTGAACGACTCCTGCAGGATCCCGTGGGCGTGCGCTACTTCTCGGTGAGAGCGGGAGAAGAATGTTGTGAAGTCGAATTTTGCCAAACTTCACCGAAAAGTCTTCATTAAAGTGGATCAGTGGATATGAAAGTTAAAAGAGTACAAGAATATGAAAGTAGAGCAGACATAAGAGGCAACATCCGGTATGCAGAAGAGCTGAGAGTTGCTGTTCATCGAGAATCCACTAGAGGCTGGCTGCAGACAGACCGGAAGTCACGTACACACCAAGCTAAAAAAACAGACTTTTATGGCGTTAAAAAATATATTTACAGCCTGGTTCAAAAAATGGCTTGGGACTGAAATTCATTATCAGCAGACACTGTAAGAGGGTTCTTTTTTTTGTTCTAACTCGGCGGTTTAGAAGATATTAGAATCACAAGCTTGTCCAATCAGAGGCTCAGCTCAACTCACGTGACTGATAGGCGCCCTATAGCTGTTAGAAAGGAAGCTTAAAGCCTGCGTCATGTCTAATATGGCCCCATCCAATGGTCGGCTTTATTTTGGTTTTTAAACTACAGTAGAAACTGAGCTTACAAAGTTTGTCTCTTGTCACGTTTTAAACAATAGTGCTACATAAATACCTTACAAAGTCGCTTTGTCCTGAACAAAGAAAAGTGGTGGCAAGGCATGCATCAGAATAAACGCCCACCTTGGTTAGAGTCACATCCTCATCACAGTAGGTGCAAGTGCTCATGGGAAACGTAGTCTTTATCCTGGAAAACTGCAAGCTTTTCCTGATAGTCCTAACAGCCCCTTTAACAAATCCCATGTGTATCTACATCTGATAACGATTGTTCAGTTTGTGGTCCTGGTTTTCCCACTCAAAATGTGTGCTTCTGAACGTAGCATACAACACCTTCGAAAGGCGCAACACTAAGTTCTGGCATCCCAGATCCACCTCGCTCTCTTTTGATCAGAGCCACACTCGCCCACACATACCCCGCACCCACACTTCCTCCACTCTTGTTCACAACATTACACCCAATAATTTTCTTTTTTTTTTTTACCACCACTGGTATCAAAAAAATAAATAAAAAAATAAAAAATTGAAAAAATAACAGACAACAACGAAAGATGATAAAATGATCAAACGATTGCTGTGTCTCTGCAGGAATTTCTCAAGAAAGAATTCAGTGAGGAGAATATCTTGTTCTGGCAGGCCTGTGAATACTTCAGTCATGTCCCTGCAACGGATAAAAAGCAGGTAAGTCGTCAGAGTGGAGGTTCATCTGCAGAAACTTTTGGATGTTGCTGTTTCCTATTTATTAAATAGAATAACCATTGGCATTTTCTTTGCGACACTGGTTCTGCATCCTTATGGATTCAAAATAAGCCAAAGTGCTTTTCTTAAAAAGCTTGATATGACTTTTTTGTTGCGGCTTAAGAAAGCCACTATCATCGAGGTCTAAGTCCAAAGCAAACAACATTTGGTTGCTGATTTCATGTTGAAAATCATAAACAACAGCAAAAAAAATGTCTTGTCGTCAGTCTAATTCTGCATCCTGCTGCCTTGCAGTTGTCCCAGCGAGCCGGTGAGATCTACAACAGCTTCCTCTCCAGTAAGGCCACCATGCCCGTCAACATCGACAGCCAGGCCCAGCTGGCTGACGATGTCCTCACCTCTCCGTGGCCCGACATGTTCAAGATGCAGCAGCTGCAGGTACAGATGAGGTGTTAGTTTGGACTTTCTCTTGAAATGTGTCCTGTTTGAGGCATCTTCAGATGGTTTTCTCCCACCGTGCAGCAGGGGGCTCGGTCTCGGTTAGCCCTTACTTACTCCTTTCGAGCATATTGGGTTTTTCTGCTCGTGGCCATCTGGGTTTGTTTACGAAAGGGCTCTGAGCCTTTACCAGAGAGACAAACACAAACTGGCGCACTCCTACAGAGAATGTGGCGCATACTGCTCACTCAGACACATACAGCCAGAGTGTATGTTCAGGTTACACACCATCAAAATGAAAAGACTGTTAGCACACCTGTCATAACAAAAGCCGTGAATGAATGTAAACTCCAGTTTCTCCTCCTTTGTTTTGCCTCAGTTCCTCACATCGTCTCCTTTCTTTTGCTCTTTTTCTCCATCCACAGATCTTTAACCTGATGAAGTTTGACAGTTACTCCAGATTCCTGAAGTCCTCCCTGTACCAGGAGTGTATGCGTGCCGAGGTAGATGGCCGACCCCTGCCCGATCCCTACCACATCCCCTGCAGTCCTGCGCCCTCAAAACACAGCGCCAGCTCCGACCGCTCCACTCTGTCTACTCCCAAAAAGGTGCCACTTTGGCTGTTTTAGTTGAAGCGTTATAGTCTTAACGCTGTGAGTCACCTCTAAAAATATCTGTTTTTAATCCATCAGGAGGCCAGGAAACAGAGATCAGGGAGGTCCCTGACTGAAGAAAGCAGAGATGAGAGCGCCGACAAGAAACGCGGCATCTTCTTCTCGTGGTCCCGTAACAGAAGCTTCGGAAAGGGGCCAAAGAAAAAAGACATCGGAGACATTAACCTCGGTAAGAGATTACAAAGCCGTGCTTCCTTTGGGAAAAAAAAAACCTTCCTTCTGCAAAAACCTTGACTGTTAAAGAAACTTTTGCAGCACACAAACTTCTTAACTGCTGATGTTTTCAGACACCAAATCACTGCCAGCGTGCGGGGGTGGCGTGTAGAAACACAGCTGCCCTGCAGTGATCAAAGTATTGCTCAGACTCTGTTGGTAGACTGGCAAAAAACACTTGTTAGAGTGTAACATCTGACGCACTAAAGAAGAGTTCTCCAAAAAGAGTCGGCTTATTAACAAAATGAGGTCGATACAGTGATTTAAAACATTTGCTTACTTGTTGCCACGTAGTACCAAATCATAAGTTATTTCAGGACACTTCAATTAAAGAGGGGGTGTTATGCATTCCTGTATTTAAACATGGATTTAAAGTAGCAATGCTGGATGTTCAAATTATAATGTGTAGATTTTTAAACCTCTACATATTCGTACATTTTAGAAATACCTGAATCTGTAAATTGTTCAAAACAATCTGTTCTAAAAAACAACAAGATCTTCACCAGACTTGCTACAATGACATGGTCATCGACACTTTGGAAGGGAGAGTCTCAAAAACCAATGTCTGCCTGTAGCTCTGTAGCCTACAGAGAGCTGACCAATGAGAAGGAAAGGGGGTTTGGTAGAGGGAAGCCTTAAAGACAGCAGATAGCAGTACAAACGAATTGCTTCGGCTAGCGACTGAAATAAGGGTTTTCAAAACACCAGTTTGAGAAAAATAGGGATTTTTTTAAAAATTCAGAAATAAAAATCATGTAAAGCTAGTAAAGGAGTACTAGAGGGACAGTATCAACCCTGAAAAAGTGCTATACCCCCTCTTTAAAGTTGGGGTGTTGTGCTTTAAAACAAAAGTTGACTAAAGAAATATCACTTCCCCAAAACAAAAAATGATTAGTTATTTTAAACAAAATCAAAATACTCTTTCTGCCGTCTTCTGCTGGGGCCAGTATGAGGCCTGAAATAAGGCACAATACCCTCTCTTTAAAGCCATTTTCAGGCTTTTAAAGCCTTTAATGAGAGAGGACAGGACTGGATAGATTAGGAAACAGGGTGAGAGTGGGGAGTGACATGCGGGAAAGTGGTCACAGGCTGGACTTGAACCTGTTTTGACCACTCAAAGGCTTTTTTGCCATATGGAGTGCAACCTAGACCACTAGACCATCTGCACTCCATGATACCTGTTCTTTAAAATGACATGAACAAAACTCAGAGTTGGCTGCCCAGGTGAACGTGAACAGCAGATATTTTCACTTTTTCCTGCCAACACTTTGATAAAAATTGTTGATGATAAAAACACGGCTTCTTTAAAGGAACATTACCAAAAAATGGGAAACAAATTTTTGAGGTCATGGATTTTTTAAAATTTTTTTTTGGCAAAGTTAGCGTCTCTTTCATCATAATTTAATTATATGATGCTAAATTGAACCTGATTGTGCTTTAACTTAAATACTCTCACTAAGTATAATGCCACTCAGATGTATTGCACCAGCTGATGTTTATTCACAAACACCTTGCTTAATGACTGATACCTCTGCTCCTGCCAAGACTGTGTTGACACCTCACAATCACAAATATGAATAAATTGCTGTGTTTGTGTCATCCTCATGTTTCATATCTAAATTTTGATGTGAGTGGAGCTCAGATGCCTCTTATCTGACTGCTCTCTTCTTCCTGTGCAGACTACTGGGGCAGTAATGGGCGGAGGGAGTCCCAGGGCTCCTTGTCGTCCGGTACCAGCCTGGAGATGGCCACTTCCTGCTCTGCCGGCAAGATCGAGGTAAGATTCCTCTGGGCTGATCACCATGGCAACTCGCAGAGTTCAATGTCTGGTGAAGTCATCATAAAAAGGGCAGAGCCCTCTGTTTTTTTTTGTTTTTTTATTTTCTTCTTCTCGTCAGCCCACTCGCTTTTTGTTTACAGATGAAGTAAATCAGAGGTTGAAGCTACAATTACAACTGAAAATAGCTGTAACATAACCAGCACTCCATGTTGAATTAAGGCTCTGAATCATTTTAATTATGGATTCTCAGGCTGATAATCGCAACTCAGTTGGAGTGTGGGAGCGCTCTCCCAAACACTGCAGCGTGCTGCTTCCAGACGGGTCCTGCTCTTCCATTACTCTTCGGCCTGGCGCTTCCATAAGAGATGTTCTCCAGGATCTTTGTCACAACATCAGCGTCAACATCGCTGCTGTGGACCTCTTCCTGGTGGGAGGCGAGAAGGTGAGGAGAGACAGATTTCAGTGACACGTGACTGATAAAAGGAAGATAGCAGGATGCTGGTTTGGCCTAGTTAGGTGTCACACCCCATGAGGTTAGCCCTGCTGCCTCTTTCTGACTTACCGGCTCCCTGCTCTCACACGGTTTCCTGCCCTGTCCTCTCTGAATAAAGGCAAGAAAATAGAATAGAATAAATGTACTTTATTAATCCCAGAAGGGAAATTCAGGTGTTTGGCAGATTAAATTATAAAAACCACATAAAACAAACATAGAAAATGTGAAATAAAGTCTTTCGATGTCCATGCTGCTCTCATCTGTTTCCAGTAGCGCACTCCAATCTGTGCATTCAAAGCAGTCCCCCAGAGCCTCACCAGTCTCAGATGTCCACCTCCTGACTGTGAGGGTAGTTGCAGGCCGCCTCATGGTATACTTTCCAGGTCCTCACAAATATCTCCAATTCATCACTTTTATTGGACAGAAAGTTGACAATGCCCCTGATGACTGATAGAAGAAAGGGCTTATATCTCCATCTCCTTGCCTTTACCTTTGCACCAGTACAGCATCCACAGAAATGCTTCTTTATCTCAGCTGAAATGGGATGATATCCTCCAGATTTGCTCCATTGTATTGCAACAAGCTCCTCTCTTGAATAAACTGGTCTCCCTATAGACAAATCCAATAGAGATAAGATAAAAATATATAGCAAAAACAGAGTGACTGTTGAGAGCTGCCAGACTTTGCTGCTTCCAGTAAAAGAACAAAACAAAAGCCAGAAAACTATAACTAAAGAAAAGAAAAGGTTTAAAATCTTTCCAACTTTTTCTCAAAGAGAAAAAAATCATCTCCATCTCCTTTGACCATTTACAATAGGAGTGGGAATAAATACTGAAATATGATACTTTTGTGGTATTTCTAGCTTTCTAAATAATATTTTAGCTTGAAAGAAAAATAATATGGCAATAATAATACGGCTGAAATAACAAATATCAGGGTGAAGTGGTTTAAACTGATAAATGGCACAGTATGGTTTGATGCCATTATGCTTGAAGGACAGCTTATCCTTGGACGCAATCCCGGCTCAACATGCAATCCACCACTCAACACTGGGCTCCAACAAGCTTTCAATGTTTTTTATAGCTAATCTAAATCAGTAGTGTTTAAAGAGGGGGTATTGTGCTTTTTTAATTTATTCTGTCTCTCTGGTACCCCTGTAGTAGCTATACATGATTTACAGCTCAGAGAGAAAAAAAATATCCCCAAACTTGTATTCAGAAAACCCTGGGCCGACAGGTCATTGGTCAGACCTTGGTGTTTGAGGCCCACTCTTTAACATGTCATGAAGCAGTTCCTTACCTTGTGATGACCTAATCATTTCAGCAAGTCTTGTGAAGATCTGGTGCTATTTTTAGAACACCGTTTCCCTTACAATATGGCTCACAGTGTCATTGCTGACTGAATCCTTGCGGTGACGCCAACGTAGTCATTCTTTAGAGACTAAGGGATCGTGATGTTTCATGATGTGTTTGCAGAATCATTTTGTGATTGTATTGCCTCATGTATTTGTTATAGTTTTATATTTTATCGGTTGTTATCATCATGTATCATACTTCTGGTCAGCATGCTTCCTTTGGTAGCAAAATTAACTCAACAAAGACTGAATTCAGTTCAAGCAAATTTCAAAGATTGCAGATAATTTCAGTGGCTAGTCTTTTTTTTATTATTGTTACTGCTCAATAATGTGAAATTGTGTTGTGTGTCTGCTTTTTTGGTTTAATCGTTTTATTATTTCATCCCCCTCACAGCCTCTGGTGTTGGACCAGGATTGCATGACGCTCAGCTCACGAGAATTAAGACTGGAAAAGCGAACCCTCTTCAGGTATGTTTGTTTTGAGCATCACTTTCTCTTTCTACATTCTAATAAATAAAAAAGCTTTTCTAAAAACATCTTCCCTTTTTTTTTGTTTCTAGACTGGACCTGGTGCCCATTAATCGCTCTGTGGGGCTCAAAGCCAAACCCACCAAACCAGTCACAGAGGTCCTGCGCCCCGTCGTGGCCAAATACGGCCTCCACCTCAACGATCTTGTCGCCAAAATAGTAAGTCCTCCGCTGGTGGCTTTGGTGCCGTGATTTCTTTGAAGCTTGTGTGTGTCCAGAGGGAGGCATGTGCAGTGTGAGACAGCGCCACAGGGTGGAGCATCGTGGTCAGGGGAGGGAAGCAACCGCATCCTTTTCCATCTTTACATGGTGGTTAGTGCTGTGAGTCAGCCCAGCTTTCGTTGACAGGCAGCAGGATTATAATTACGCATGACGACACTCCTCAAACATGCCGACTCTTTACTCCTCCCCGGGGGGATTTATTTTCGTCCTGTGGGTTTTGAACATTTGAACTGTATTATATGGTAAACCAGAGCTGGATTATAAATGAAACAGATGTGTTTAAATTTCTGCTCAACAGGTGATGCTGCTAACAAGTTTTCCTTTAAATTGTGTTTTGATGTAGAGCGGAGAGACTGAACCTTTGGACCTGGGTGCCCCCATATCCAGCTTGGACGGGCTGCGAGTTGTGCTGGAGCGAGCAGACCCAGCTTCAAGCAAAGGTGAGATCATCTGACGCTCAAAATAAGATGTGGAGAATTTTTCAATCCCATAAACTCAACGTCTTCTTCATTCAAATACTTCTCTCCTCAAACAGACAAATCAAAGTCTTCCTCCTTAAAGGGCCACCCTCCAACCAGGAGTTTCTCTGCCACAGTAAGTACTTACACCACCTGAGTCTTTACACCATGTTGCATCAAAACAAAGTCCACATTTTTTATCCTTCGCTGTTGCTGTGCTGCTTCTGCTACATTCAGTACAATTCACCCCCTCACACAAACACACACACACACACACACACACACACACACACACACACAGATCTGTTTACATTTATTTGGTGTGTATTTCCTTTTTTTTTCTGCCCTAACACTGCCTGCGGCTGACTCACTCACTCAAATTTCTCAATGCTCGAGTTATCGCTCCGTATGTAGGCAGATAGCGCCCGGTCTCGATGCTAGCAAGGTCAGCTGAGACACAGATGGAGCTTGATGATCTCTACGCGAGGGTCTCAGTAGATCTCTGCTCACTAGGGTGCTTGGCAGCTCATGCTTGGCCTTCCTCCCCTCTCTTCCGTCTCCACTCCCCCCCCACCACCCCATCCCTCCGTCCCCTAACAGAGTGCATTGTTATTGTTGCATCTGCAGGGAGATGAGAGGTCAGCACCAAAGGACTTTTCTGTGAGAGCAAGTGGACCAGACTCAGGACTTCCAGGGGAAAAGAGAAAACAGAAAAAGATTAATATAGATGAAGCCGAAGGTAAAACCCCCTTTTCTTTCTCTCTTTCTTTCTGTCTTCTTCTTGTATCGACTGGTGGATTTCTTAGCTGTGCTTTGCTGCAGGACTAACTGCTTGAATATTTGGTAGCTCTGACAGGTGATCTTTGGCTTTGCTGCATGTTAAAAACACACTAATCCTTTTCTGTGACGCCCGTTGGGAAGTTAAACTGAGGTAGCTGTTTTCATGTTTTGCAGAATTCTTTGAGCTGCTAAGTCGCGCACAGAGCACCCGAGCCAATGACCAGCGTGGACTCCTGAACAAAGACGACCTGGTTCTTCCTGACTTTCTACGTCTCACTCCGCCCGAGCTGGCCTGCTCCACCCCCGACTCCCTGAAACAGACCCGGGAGAACGGCATCTCCTCAAGGGGTGCTTTATCTTCCAGTCTTCGTTCAGAGAGCCTGGACTCTTCCCTCAGCTCCAGCGCCAATGGACACTCTGCAGCCAGGCGCTGCCTCTTAGCCCCTCCCCGTCACCCAACGTTCGGCACCCATCTGTCCCCCATCTCCCGGCCTTTGGACACCCGACCGAGCCTCCGCACTGTCGAGGAGGACACACAGACCGACCTGACTCTGGTGGGGGAAGGCGACATAAGCAGCCCTAACAGCACCTTGCTGCCGCCATCACCGTCCCCAAGGCCGTCGTTTGAGGGCACCCTTCCTGAAGCCAACTTCACCCCACCGCCACCTTGCTCTGAGTCGAAAGACGGGGGCGCAGAGGGAAAGTCCAGCTCAGGTATTTCTACAGTGTAACAACCAGTGCACCGTGTGTTTGCGTGTGTGTCGTTTATGGGTGTGTGTGCTCTCTAAATGTGGTCCAAACCGACTACAAATACATTAAAAAACACTCCTTTACACTGTCTCTGATGCACTTTAAAGACAAATTAACCATATTTATACGGCGGCCATTTTTCCTCCTAAGTCATGCTAAGGATGGAGAGATCAGATTTGAAGCTGCGACTTAAGACGTAAAGACTTCCAAATGTTTTAAAGACAGTGAATAGTGAAAAAACCCAAATAATTACACCAGCATGTTTTATAACCTCCTCCTGGCTACTATTAGCATTAGCTCCAAAATAATTGAAGACTCTATTAACAAAAATTAAAAAAAAAATGTTGAGCATAAGATGATGAAGATTAAAAATATGAAAGATGAAAACATTTAATTTGCCTTGCTAGGAAAAACGTCTTATGCTAACATTTCACATAAGTACAAAACAAAACTCATATTAACATTATTGCAGAAGCAGTTGGATGCTAACATAGTCTGTGGCAGCCAATATGCAAAAATATGGGGTAGCTTACCTTATATTTTTGACCTCATGTTCAGGGTTGTTAGCTTGATTGCTACCACAGTAAAGTTAACAAAACTGCACATTGGGGCATAATCTTTTCATGTCACTAGAGGTAAAAATGTAAAGCATTTAAGCTAGGTTTGAACAACACCTAATTTAGCATCACACCACTTCAGAGCTAATTCTGCCTTACGCTCGGTGAAGACAGAAATAAAATACAACATAACCAAAAAAAAAAAAAAAAAACAAATCCTTAGCTAATTTTAGCATTAGCATTAATGCTAACATTGTTAATACAGTTCAAAATATGACAGGAAAGTCATCAGTCGCAGCTAACAGTAGTGTTAGCTCAAGAGCCACTTCTTAATGTGGTTAAAATGAAACAAAAATATATGATTGCATGCTAGCTCTTTAAGCTAACGCTACTGTAAGCAAGAAAACGGCTGGTTTTGTGTAAACGATAAGTTTCATAAATTGTTGACTTCAGTGAAATTTGAGCCAGATATCCACTAAACATTCGTCTATTAGGACGTTGTTATACTCCACCAGCTTTGAACCTCCCGTCCTGAGCGTGACATCAGCAAAAAATGTTCGCAGTGTGAATATGGTAATTTGGTGATAGACTCTTTCTCATTTTGCCAATCATTGAAACAGATTTGTTTAATCAAACTTGGCAAAGCATGTGTGATTTATCTTAAGTACACGTGTAAATAGTGATGTGTATATTTTGTTCAGTGAGTTATGTTTACTTAGATGTCACTCCCCACGCCACTAATTGCTGGGTTTTCCATATGACTGGGATGTAATTACTCCAGTTAGATAAACTGTTTATTTTGAGGTTTTGGGTGCAAGAGATGTAAGCGATGGCAGTTTGTGAACACTAAGGATTATCTGCATACAGATTGTAGCGAGTGATACTGGAGATTCAGAACGTTTGTTTTTTTCCTGGGTTTGTTTTGTTCCATTAGAAAACATCACAGCAAACCAAGACCCCTGAAATTATTTCCCTTTAAGTGCTAAACTCTCCAACCGAACAAATGCTGTATCCCTCTCCATCATACCTCCTCTAGATAAGAGCAGTTCAACAATGTCAGTGTCAAAAAGCTCTTTTTTTTTCTTACGCAATACTCTGAGTCACTGAATGGTGTCAGCTGCCTCTGTGGCAATTTGAGCAATCGTGAAAATAATTAGTCATGAGAGGACAAGTGACATTGTTGAATTGCCCGTCATTCTTCATCAGGGTCATTCACTCCCTTCCTGAGTTGCCTGTTGTAGATAACCACTGCCAATAAACTCTGTACCTGTGATTGAGTCGATCTAATAAATGTTAGAATTTGAAATCACTCTCGTCTGTCTTTTTACACGTTTGTGAGCTCCATTTCTCGCCCTCTTCCTCCTCCGCATGCCTTCCTCGCCCTCCCTTTTCACTCTGTCTCGTTTTGTCTTGTGGCTTCTTCCTCTCATCTGCTCCCACTCATTTTTTTGTGCACTTTTCCTGCGCGCTGATTTCAGGGTGTCGCTGTGTGTTCTGCTGTGTTTGTTTTCGTGCCATCTTGTTACGCAACACTCGGGTGTACCTGCTGCTTGGTTTGGGGGGGGGGTGTTGTGTGTTGCTTCAGTGTGACATCATTTATCAAACTTTTCATACCTTGCAAAGCGATTTTTTTGTAATCTGACTGTTTCAGCTTCCTGTTCGCTGTTCTCAAACGTCGCTTTCATCGCTTGTTGTTGTCATTGTGTCAGTGTTTCTGAGATGTTGAGGTGATGAAGTGGTGAATTGATTTGTGATGGTGGTGGTTTTTCTTTGAGTAGATCAATCAGCTACAACCAAGCAGTGTTCATCCAATTAGAGACACACGTCTGGAAAAGCATCCCAGGAAACCTCTGAAACTCCACAGATCAAGAAGATAATCACGACTGAGCTGGAAGAGGCACACCTTGTTTAAACCGCTCCACTGTAAGCGTAAGGTGATATGTACACATAATGATGATGAGGAGGAGGAGGAATCGAAGCTTTTCTTCTTTGCAGACCCGCTTCTTTTTTTCTGGTTGCTAAGTGCATCTTCCTACCACCGGGCGCCATGGTAACCTTATCCATGAGTTGACTGAGCTACAGATAGAAACTGTCACTACTGGTTTTCATCTGTCTGCCAGCCTCTTTCACTCTTTTCCTCCCACTCCCTGAAATAGACACACATAGGAGACGCACACGTTTAGCTCTCCCTGAATCTACAAGGGATTTAGAAACCATCCAAAACCTAAAGTGCAGGAAAGTGTTGACTCTTTTTCTGTTGTTGGTTTTTTTTACAACTTAATGAAGTCAAAGTCTGCATATGATATGTGACAGTTACAGGCAAAGTCTGAGCACATTAGTTCAAAGAAGTTAGCCACAGTTCAGCAGCACTTCTCCTCCTCTCCCATCAGTCAGCCTGACTGCAGTCCTCACCTCTGGTTTGTTTCGCTGTTGGACAGACGCCCTCTGCTGTTCCAGGGGAAAAGATTTTAGATGCATCACTGACTCAGAGCCTGAAATGAGGAAGAAGTTTAGAAAGAAGAAAACAAATTTTTTGACCGGCAATGAAAATAACAAAACAGTAATGTTTTTGGTACAACAAAAATCCAAGAAAGACTATGAAACTATTTAATTCATGATTCCATAATTTTGCTTTTCTTTCATTTTTTTTCTTATTTTTTTGTTTTCTTCCCTCACTTTTCTTTTTCTTCTTCCATTCCTTTTTTGTGGTTTAACTCCTTAGTTCATTTTAACCATTTTTTTACCATCTCTTTTCTTAACTTCCTTCTTGTCTGTATCTTAAGTTTTTTTGTGCCTTTCTTTATCTAAATTTGAAATTCTGATTCATTTATTTCCTCATCTTTCCTCGTTTGCCTTTTCCTGTCTTTCATTTCCTTTCCTTTATTTTTTCTTTCCCCTTTCTTTCTTTCATTTTCTACTTGCCCTGCATTTATTTTTTTCTCTTCTTTCCCTTTTGTCTCTTATTCCTTTCTTCTTCTTATATTGTTTGTCTTCCCCTTTTTTCATGTCTTCATTTCTTCTTTTTTCTTCTTTCTTTACCATTCTTTTTCCTTTTTCTTCCTGTCCTTCATTTTTTTCTTCTTCTTGTCTTTCATTTCTTCTTTCTTCCTAATTTCCTTGACTTTTACTTCTTTCTTTCCTCTTTATTTTTAATCCTCTGCCTTGTCTTTCACTTCTCCCATTTTTTCTTTTTACTTCTTGTTCTTTCTTTCTTCTTCTTCTTCTTCTTTTTTTTTTAACCTGTATTATATCTTACTTTTCATTCTGCACATTCAGCCTCCGTCTCAGCAGCTCTCAGGCTGGGCTTTAAATACAGACATTATTTCTGTCCACTCAGGTCGATGACAGTTTCATCCTGGTTTGTTCTTCAGATTAAACAGATTTATTAAAATCACAAGGGAAACCAGCAGCCTCTTTTCCTCGTTTGCACATGACCTCCTTTTTAAGGTTGCAGTCACTTCTCTGCATCGCAGGTGATGCAGTGTGTGGGCTGAGTCTGTGGGGAGCTGGATACCCACTAGGGGGCGACATTACACAGTGTAACTGCATTCATATGACTGATATAAACTCAGTGTTTAACTGTAAACTCAGGAATAAAAATATGCACTTTTATGTCGAGGGCTGAAAAAATAGGGCCAGGAAATTTCAGATGTATCACAAGTTTGTGTTGAGGTTGTGTTTCCTTTGCCTCAGCAATCTGAGCTGGAAGCTCTCACTTTAATTCAGAGGACAGTTTCAGTCCATGAGGATAAGATGAAAGGAATCCTGGGAGTAAACCGCACATCAAACCACGGTGAAGTTATCTCCAAAAAGTGCTCCATAATGACTCCCCTTCAGCAGAACACCGGAGGGAACATATGGCTCTGCTTTGCCTTCGGGCTCATTTCCACTCTCTTCCTCCTCCTTCTGTCTCTTGTGTCAGCTCTCGAAGCTGGCAGCTGCTGACCTTCAGCCAGCCTTATCATCCATGTGGCCCTCAGAGGACAACTGAGAGTTGGCACTCTGCCTCAGCTGGGACTGTAGCTGAGGTCTTCCAGTCTGGCTGATCTGTGTCCACTCCTGACGGCTGCCATGCTGAGTGGCACAAGTCGCTGCAGGGGGACATGAAAACATTAAACAGCTGTGTCGAGACAACTTCTGTCACATCACAGAGGGATCAGCAGGTTGAACAGTAAAAATGAGCTAATGGACTTGTCCCTTGAATTGTGTTCAGCGCTCCCATTAGGACTGCAACACCCTTGGTTGCTAATATATGAGGCTTGGCTCTCAGGCTGTTTGGCTCGCTACTTGAGCCGAGTCTGTTAATATACTGACAGACAATGAATTATTAATTAATGCCAGATTGATTTAGTCATTTTATTCAAAGAAATATTTGGATTTGGGGGTTTGGGAAAACTAGTCAATCAAAGATGATGCTTAAAGGCTCTCTGAAGCTTAAAGAGGGGGTACTATTCATTCCCATATCTTAAATATGGATATCAAGTAATGATGCTAGATGTTCATACTAAACATATACTCATATTCAAAGAGTTGACTATATTAACCATCTTAAGAAATGTTAAAGTCACTTTCCCAGAACACAAAGTAAATTGTTAAAGCTAACAATATAATAAAGCAATAAATTGGTTTGGTGGTCCCAATACTTTAATCTGTACAAACAAAATTGCGTTTTAAAGTAAACGCCTCCATACTCCAAATCTACAGACTCTTGATTGTTTTTTTCCCCACATTTTCTGACATTTAGCAGATAAATCATTATTTTTCTTTCTAATAAGTTGTTTTGTTACTGTTACTGTCAAGACACTTTAAGACGGACTACAGCTTGTTCCCCAACTCACAGGTTGTTCATATTGACATAGGGAAAAAAGGAGAACTGCACATATGTTACTCAGTGCATTAAAATGTGAATTTATATCACAGATAGATTTAAACAGTACACCAAGTCTCAGGGCAAAACCGTAACAAGAGCAGATTTTTAACTGCAACATTACTAAACATGAATTATGAAATGTAATTACTAGAATATAAATAATTTATCAATATATATATTTTATTAATGCCACATGAAATATGGAAGTTAAAAAACTGAACATATGAAATTTATAAGTACATATTTTTTTATGGGACCATCACTTAAAAGCACAGTTAGTAGTTGTAGAAAACTAGCATAAATTTGAACATAGCATCTGATCGGGACTCCGTTTAGCCCCCGCCCTCCAACACAACGCCCCGCTCACAAGAGCACCACTGATTCACTACCATATGATTGTGACCATATGAAACAGACTCAAACCAGTCCTCATCATAGTTTTTGTTTGCTCTACGTTACCAGGAATCGGGGTTAAGGTAGTTTTTCGCTGTTCTCCATTGTACTTGGATCCCTCTTGGTTATGTGCATTGAATCAGGGCTAGTGCATGCTGGCGAAATGTACGGGCAGGAGGCGGGCAGAACAGCAGAACAGGATTTGATTGGTTTAACAATTTGGCTGCCAAATGCTAGGATTGGTTGGTGTTTTCCCAGGTTTACTCCTGCTGTAGACAGCCGATATTTTCCCCTCCATTTTTAAGAACACATCATGCATTGATTGACATCAGGACATAAAGACCATTTTAACCAGAATAACATAAAGGATATCTAAATCTGATTACCAACACTACCTTGGTGCTACGTGGTCAGATGCTAGCTTTTAATCCGTCAACATTAGCCGAAACTCTTCTGGTAGAAAATTAATATATAAACAGTATTTCTTTCTCCAGGCAGCATCATAATAATGATGCATGATTTATTCATTTACGGTGGGGTTTTTTTTGGAGGGAAATTACCTGAAGTAAGGGATAAATCAGATGATAAACTCCTCGATGGAATGTCCAAGGCATCACCAACAGATTACCGAAACAGTTTAAACTGCTCTAAAGGATCCATGTAACCATCTTTCATTTCTATCCTTTCTTTCATACAACTGACTGTCATCCAACATAATATGGAAAAAATGACATTTATGATGATACAGCAGCGAGTGTAAATTAAATTAAATCAATTAATCTTGTCTGACACCACCTGGAACAGGTGAGAGTGGTGTAGGATCAACATAGACATCAGCCATTAATCAGTTTGCGTCACGCTGCAGCTCTAAATATCACTGTCATTATTTACATTCTGGGGAAATCCCAGTTACACAGAATTTGTTGATAAAGCGCCAGTAATCAGCTTAATTTGAGTCTCATTCCTTTATTGTCAAACAGAGCAGGCACCATGTTTTTTAAGATGAAAACTTCACAGTTGTTGAAAAAGTTTTTTTTTTTTTTTTTTTTTTGATTACCTCTGTGGTTCAAGTTGTCCTGTAGTGGGTACTCTAAGAGGTCAGCTGTGGCAGCTCATAGGCTGTGTTTACATCTGAGCTGAACCGCAGTGAATCACAGTCAGCGGAGTTAGGAGTGTGTGTGTGTGTGTGTGTGTGTGTGTGTGTGTGTGTGTGAGTGCTGAAGCCTCTGTGTTTAGAGTCTGTGGGCTGTGGGGTTCAGAGGAGCAGGCAAAAGTTTCTTGGTTACAACCCAAAAACTTCAGTTTTTAGTCCGCAAAAAGAAAACACTTGTCTTCCAGTAGCTAACCTAACCCTGTTAAAGCTCAGTGTTTTCTGATTAAGGAATCAGCTCTTCAGTAATTGTATAATTTCTTCTAATTTTTAGCTTTTTTTTGTGAATTTGCAAGCAATTTCCCCCAAATGATGTCATCAAACAGCTGTCCACATGACACAGCTATAATCGTCGGTTTATACAAACATATCAAGCTGTTGTATTTAAATGCATGATCAGCCACACAACATGCAGAAAGTGTTTTACGTCTTACATCTAATGCGCTGAGCAGCTGGCTGTCAGACAGTTTAATGGGAAGGCATTGCTCAGTCTAGAAAGAACCAGGAATACTTCCTAAAAATCCACTAAACTTCAAATCTGATTTTTATTTTATTTTTTATTCTTTAAGGATGTTTGTCTGCTGGTCTGTTTAGCTACTTTCAGCACATTTCACGGTTTCCCACTATTTAGCTTTCACCATCACCATTTCAAAGGGATGAGACGACCACGCAATGACTTAATCCTCAGGATCCCAAGCAGTTTCCGGGGCGTTTTTTGCTTCTGTCCCGTTTTTACTCTCTGTGGTCTCATTTTTTCTCAGCAAAGTGAAGTCCTGCTCCTCTATAGATTCAGGACAACCATGGCTATAGACTGATGTAACTCAATTATGTCTTCATGTGTGACACAATTTTAAAGCCATAAATCATTAGAGAAGAAGAAAAACAGAAACTGAATCTCCCTGATTAAAAATTGAATCAGTGTCTGTAACACATTTTCAGGCAGCCTCACGGCTAAGAATCATAGGAAAAATATTGGTGTTGGCCCTACATTCAGAATCTACAAATTCTGATGTTTGTTAATGTTTCTCATTTTTCTCTGCAGTATGAAGTCCTGCTCCTCTCTGGGTTCAGGATAACTCAACAATGTCTCCTGAGCAGAGTACAATAATCATTACAACATTATTACAAGCTGTTTACCCTTTATTAACTATTTACAGTCAGTACTGTCTCTACTGTTTACACTGGTTTACAGTCTACACTGCAGAGGCATCAAGTCGATCTGCAAGAAGTTTCAGTCAATAATGAGACAGAGTGCTGAGCGGCTCTGAGCACAAATTTATGCCTGCAAGACAACGCCATGGGAAGCAACATTCAAAGCCTGTTTTGAAGCCTGACTACAGGGTGTGGGTCAATGATTCAGGGCTTGCTGAAAGCATCAAAGAGCTCTGAATTATTTAATACAGAATTTATCTACAACATACGGTTTATTTTCTGCAAATTTTCAAAGAAGGCATGAGAATCAAAGCGATGTTGATGAAATTCTCCTGTCTTCTCTGCTCTTTTTAGACATGTTGCTAACATCACTTGTGATACATTCAGGTACCTTTGGAAACATGAGAATCTGACGATTACGCCAGGTTTTTTCAGTTTTTGGTTTGGACAAATGGTTTTTAAATGCTAGTCATTTAAAAATAAGTGGTATATTGATCCCAAAGGCAGGATTGGGATCCTGAGGGTTAAACCTCTGTTACTACCAACCAAGCACCAAATAATTGTGTTAATGCTTTTTTATTTTTATCTTTTCTTAAATTTGTTAAATTTCCACCACTTCTACTGCCCCCTTGTGACCAAAAATAGATGCAGCTCCAAGAATGGATTGAACCAATTTACAGGCTTCTTGGCTCTTGATAACATGCCAACTCATCTCACATCTTCAACACCTTTTTTTTCTTTATGCACAGAAGGAAAAACAGACCCGAGCTCCAACACCAAATCCCCCATCGATGGAAGCGAGGGTCCACAAACAGTTCAGGACGTGATGGATGTGGAGGGTGTACATCTGGAGGAGGGAACCCTGGAAACGTCCCAGGGAGAAGACTCCGAGCTCAGCTTGAGCTTCCAGGGCTATGTGGCTGAGCTGCGGCAGTGCCAGAGCAAAATGAGGAACGCCCAGATGCCCCAAAACGGCCGCAACCCACCTGAGGGTACAGACTGTCAGACAGACCTGTTCAAGGCCACAGTTGTCTAAAGGGAACTCCCTCTCACTGCTGCACTTTCAAAGCCTGAGGCACTGTCTTTAGAAAGAGAAGTCAAACAATGGGCTGCATGTACAAAGCTGTCTATTTACACTCCAAAAAGATGGATATTATGGTGATAGATATTGTATATTTGTTACGAATTATGATGTTTCTTGTTGCTTTTTAGTATTGGTTGTAATTTTGGATCAGTGATGTTTTTGTTATGGTGTAGTTTATATGAGGTGCATAGAAATTCTATCAGAAGCCATGTTAGACTGAAAGCCATGGAGGAAGCCCGACTTTAATTTCAAGTATGAACTTTAAATTTAAAAAGGGAGTCAAATCACGGTTTTTATGGATGTTAAAGTTTTTCCTGTTAACATCTTCTTTCTGTGTTTTTCTGATCATTCATGACGGTACTTTTATTGCGTTGTGCTTCCTGCTTCTGTGGTTTTGAGGTTGTCCATGTGTGAAATGATTAAAAAAAAAGCTTTAATGGCTGCTTCCAACAAAACTGACGCTGTTTTCTTTTATCCATCTGATCCTCACTAATGTTACCCTTAACACTGTTAGGAAAAACCTGAAATACTCCATTGTTTTGGTTTATGACCCAAAGTGATACAAAGGACATTCACGACGCTAAGATTTCCTTCTTGTCATGTTTGGCTAGCCATCTGTGTTAGCTAACATAAGTCAATAATTAACATTTAAGCTGTCTTAGTTAAACAAGTTCTTGTTGGGAAACACTCCCATCACCTGGAAATTCGACCATAATGTGGACTGCTGTATAGTCAGCCCGCCTCTTCTTTGTATTTTTAGCCCAGCATCTGGAGAGGGATTATTACAGCTGGTGAAAATTAGAGGTTAGATTATGGGACTAGAGAGTTTGTCTTGACAGAGCATGTCACTACTGGAATGCTGACAACTCTTGAGGCATAAAAAAGGTTAGAAAGGCTCTTTGCTATCACACCTTTTTTTTTTAATCTCACAGATCCTGTCATCATTCTTCAATACAACAGAAATTTCCTCCAGATCCTTGATACAGCCCTAAATTTAGCTTTCCCTTATTGTTAAAACTTAAGAGGGGGTTGAAGTGGGATCACATTTGTGTCTAGACTGCTTCAGACTGTTGGGCATTCACTGATTCTCAGCCAGAATGAGCTATTTCTGTCTTTTTAATGAAAAGCTGTCAGGAAGACTACATTGCAAGGAGAAAAGTTAGAAACAGCTGACAAACACACACTCAAAAAAAGGTAATGGATAATATGAAACAAAAAAAAGACTTTTTTTCTGTTAAAGTAAATGTAAGTTGATTTTGGTTTAGCAAAACTAATATGATTAGATAATTCTTTACTGATTTAACTTTTGTAGCTAAATTTATTTTCAACTAATTTGCGTGCTATGCTAAATAAGTGACAGCTACTAAGTTGTCTTATATCATAAGTACAATGGCCCCAAAAGAAACCGAACAACAAATTGACGGTTACCTTTTGGACAGTGCATTCGTCCATTCAACAATGCTCGTTGTCGCAGCAGATACCAAGTTTTTCTGTTAGAAGCTAAAGTCACTGGTTTATTTTTGTTATCGTGTTTTCTGGTTTGCCACGGACATCTCCTTTATGGTCTTTTACTGTTTCGTTATTGTTGTTGTCTGACTTGTTGAGTTTCTTTTTTGTTGTTGCCGTGTTTGGCATCTCAGGGCCACCATGAATGTACTTTTTTCAAGGTCATCTAGATTACCTGAATTAATTTAGCTTTAGATATATCTGTTGTAATCCCACCAACACCTCTGGCATAGCTCATGTCAGAGATGGTTATCAATGGTAAATTGAGTTACGTTGGTTAACAAACAAAGTTAGGAGTCAGAAAATGGACACAAACTTGCTAATTACGTGTTTAGTAATTTATATAGTAAGTATAGCCTGGCCAGCTTGACTAAACTGAATTGCTCACTCTAGCACAATCAGGTTTAGGCCTACTTGTGATTTTTTTTTTCTTGTTACCAAGCTTAACTGATGCCCACTAGCTTAAACAGCTATAGCTTCCCCAGTTAACTTCCCCTCAATGCTACACCATTAAAGTTGACATGATAACAATGCATATTCTGAACCCTTTAACCTTCCATTTTTTAAAATTCAGCAACTTTTTAGTAAAGTAGCAGAAAATTCTTCCAGTTTTATTTAATTATAGTCATAAATCAGCTAGCTTATTGCTCTGCACGAGCAGTTTGCTAGCAGCCTCATTAGCTAATATGCTTTCAGATGAAAATACATTTTATGAATTAGTCTTAAAAATCTATCAAAAGCAGTCAGTTGCTAATATCTCCCCCCTTGAAATGTGTGTAAAACAGCTAAGTATGCTATTTTCTTTAAAATAACTCACAGGTATCAGGTATTAGACCATGTGGTGTTAAAACTGTGATAACTCGGGTTAAAGTTAGGCTGCTTGAGAGGGGATATCCCAGCCCGACCCCCTCTCCCCCCTACCTCTGCCTCTGGAAAGTTCTGGTCTGTCCCCTCTTCCACTTGGTTTACCCGTGAACATAAACTGTGGGCGTCTGCTGTGAAGGTGTTAGGGAACACCAGCCGGGACATGGGATGCCTCAGAGATAGACAAGCCTAATGACGCAACGGGTTTACTCAGTACAGCTTGAAATTGTGAGGGACAGGATAAAACTTGCAGGGTTTCCCACGTTTCCTATGACCAAAAGCAGGCTGAGGACTCGGAAACTGACAGATATAACGTGACAGGAACACAAACGCTTCCCCCAAGATGTGGAAAGTGGCTCCTCCGAAAAGCATGGACGTCCAAACTTTCTTTATGGCGTACGCTGCGCTGCTTTTTCTGCCTTGTGTTTTTACTGAAGTAAGTTATATCCTCTCTCTCTCTCTCTCTCTCTCTCTCTCTCTCTCTCTCTCTCTCTCTCTCTCTCTCTCACGCGCGTTATCTTTTTATTTATTGCGAACATAAATAACTTCCTCTCTCTGATTTTCTGATTTCAGAGCATGCACTCCTCTGTGGTTGACTCTGATATCTCCAAAGAGCCCTACAGAGAAAACAGAAAAGGTGAGTTTCTATCCTCTAACCTGTTTAATTTAGAGCAAAGAGAGTGAGAGGGGGGGTTCACATTGAACTCACATTCAATGTGAAATATTTACAGCTGCAGAAAGTTGTTGGTGCAACATAAATCTGCAGAATCTGAGAGCCAGCACTTGTACAGGTTTGTTGTCTGCTGTGTATCAGTGTGATTTAGCTTTCTGAGGAGAGGATCATAGATTTACAGACTCTGATAAAAGCCTTGGACGAAGCCAAAGGTGGCTCTGAGTATGTGAGGCACAAGGGGGGGGGGGGGGGGGAGACAGCACTCTGCTTTTTGAGACAGTCCTTGGTTGCACTACTACGTGTTTCACCTATTTCTTGCTTCCTTTAACAGTTCTTACTACTATGGGTAAAGAATGTAAGTTCCCATTTCGTCAGGGTGGAAGGATTCATCACCACTGCATCACTGTCTTCTCCTCTAAACCATGGTGAGTCCTCATTGGCCAAACCTTGTCTCCACTGACTGTTTTGGTTACATCTCTAATACAGTATGAGCGTAAACACGCAAGGTTACCACATGCTCAGTTTTTGACAGGTACAGGTGCTGCCTCGTCATTTTTTTGGATCTGCTCAGACAATAACTCACCAACCACAGATCACACTGTCATACAATCTGTAGAGCTACGTCAGGGATTAAATAAGAGAAACATTTGTATTTTTCCTTTATACACACACATTTGACACACTGATGGCTCTTCTTTGCTTGAGGGGGAGATGTAGTTTCATATAATTACCGCTCCTGATGCTGGTGAGGGATTTTTGCAACAGTGTCTACTGGAAACAATGACATATTTAATGACGTAATGAGCTAATTGGCTTGCACAATCTGCTTTTTGTAGAAACAGTGATGGCCTTTTTTTATGACTTGTGTGACCTAGATTCAGATTTTATCAGAGGATTTTTAAGCTAACAGTTTTTAAAACTGACATTAGATTTAAAAAACAAAAAACAGTGGCTTTGGTCCATTTCTTCATACATCTTGACTCCAGGCTGACTAAACAGCTGTCACGCTTCAGACCATCAAGCTGTGGTTTTTATTGCTTCAGATTGTGACACAGCAACTAAATCTTACTTTTTATTGGGAGGAAGAAAAATCAGTTTTGCTAAAGGGCTTTCCAGTTCTTGCTCTTTGGAAATGAGACAAAGGATGGGTGGATGCCAGCAAGCTGGAGCAACATCAGTGCAATCATATATGACCCAGCGTCTCGTGTCTTTGGTCCACCTACATGAAGTTTCTGCAATCTCACCTGGCGTGTTTGTGCAATGCATTCACGGATCCAGCATGGAGAACGGTTTGGCATCCCAAGGTAGCGATTTAGTGAGCGATGCTGAGGCATGTTGGTGTTACTTTGATTCACTTCATGGATGATTGACAAAGTTAATAAGCGTTGCTCGGTTGTGGTTTCCTTTTTCTTTCAGAATCAAAGTGCTCTCAAAGAGTACCAAACTTCAAAGATTTTTAGAGCAATTTTGCTAATGTCAGCTTGCTAACATGCCTATGATAACATCTTTGATACTCTGTTGTGCAGAAGGTAATGTATAGTGAGCATGTTGTAATACCAGATAGAATCCAAACAGGTTGATGCGTGACTCTGAGATGATAGCTGCTTATTACGCAACATAAGGTTCAAACAAGTTGACACCGAGAGACGATCTAAAGATGATTTAATGGATTTAAAAAAATCATTTATTCAAGCAGCTAAAAAATAGTCCCTTGTATGTGATGGCTGGTAGCGCTTTAATTGCTGCAATATGATCCTGTTTGTGGTTGGACTGGTTATACAATTTAAAGAGGGGGTATTGTTTTTTTTTTTCCATGTCTGTTGAATTATTCTGTCCCACCTGTATTCATGTGGTTGCTTCACATGACTTGAATTAAAAAAAAAAAACACTTTTTTTTCTCACTGATGTTTTAAAAACCTTTACATAAGTCTCTGTCTGAATTGCTGCTGTCTCTTTAAGCACCCCCTCCACCACTGCCACCTCCATCACTCTGATTGGCAATCACTCGGGAGGCCTTTTAGGGGCAGAATTACTGGTAGACCTTGGTGTTTGAGGCCCGCTTCTCCAGTTAGGAGAGCCTTATGTGATGACCTCATCATTTTAGTGTCTGTTCACTTAGAAGGAGAAAGTCTATTTGAAGTTATAAACATATTTACAATGTTTTTTGTTTTGTTTTTTACACGCAATGATATTCCTCCTACAACATCCATGACCATTACATGCAAATTTCTTATTATGAAAATTAGGCGATGATGTCATTTAGCAACTTTTAGCAACTTCAACAACTGCTTTAAGGGAGAGGTACAGATGTACAGAGTATGACTTTATAAAGTGTCATGGTGATACTTGCCTTTCTAATGACTTAATTTCATCCCTCCTTTTGTAGGTGCTCCCTCACACATAACTTTGATCGCGACCGGAAGTGGGGCTTCTGCATGCCGGATAAAACTCAGCCAAATGGTCAGTTTGCTCAAAACACCAGTGCATTTGATCTGTAGTGACAGTATAATATGATCAGGGAACTTGTATCTGATCTACTTCTTCCTGTAACTCGATATGTTTCAGTTCTTGCCCCAGAGTCACGCAGAATCACAAATCCCTGTCGGGCCAATCCGTGCCAGAATGGAGGAATCTGCAAGCTGATCCCACATGGACACTGGTTCGAATGCTCGTGTCCTGAGAGCTTCACTGGGAGACTCTGTGAGCAGAGTAGGTGGACGGATTATTACAACCCCATGAGTAACCAATTTAATACTAGTTTAAATGAATCATCTAACCTCTGTACGGTGTTAAAGACATCTTTGAAGATAAGCTCATAAGCTCATGCATTATTACTAGATTTTCTGCCACACACTTAAAGAGGGGGTGTTGTGCTTTCCTCTGTCCCCCTGGTACCCTCATAGTAGGGTTGGGATGATGTGCTTTTCTCCTGATTCGACTCTTTAATGATTTTTTGGGGAAGCCAATTTGATTTAAATTGCGATTCTTCGATATTGGGGAATTTACTTCCCTTACACCAGCCCATGTAATATTGAATGATGATGATGTCTACAGACTATATCAGGAGCCATATTTCCCCCAAAAATGAACATCACATGTGAGTCTGTTTTTAAGACCTATTAGGGGGATCTGATGTCATGTTACTGGATAGTCAAAGAAAAACATTTCACCCTCTGCTGGAGAAAAGGGGTAATGTTTTTTCAACCCAGTTTATAAACAAAGACTTAAATGAAGGATTTAAATTTGGAAAAAAACCCAATTTTTTTTTTAATAAAAAAAAAGACATTTTAGAATTGTTAAACAAAAATCCTGATGCTTTTGTGAAACATTTTTATCCCACCTCATAGCAGCTTTACCTGATTTACAGCTCAAAAAAAGAACATTCTTCCTCACCCTAGTGTTTTATAAAACTTTATATTTCAGCCTCTGTCTGAAACACTTGAAACTAGCTGCTGTCTCTTTAAGGCTCCCACTCCATAAACCCCCTTATGTCTGATTGGCCAGCCCTCTGGAGGCCTGTCAGGGACAGATTTGGGGTCCTTGGTGTTTAAGGTCCACGCCTTAAAAGTGTCATGAGCCAGTCTGGAGATCATTATGCGATGACTGTTTTGCTGCAGTTTACAAAAAAAAGGCAAAATGTTTAAGAAACTGATTTGTGTCAAACATGTCATCTTATCTTTTAAAATCACTTCTATCAAAGAAGCATTTTTTGATCAAGACTGAGGTTTCAGGTGATACCTCCTCCTTGTTGTTCCTCCTTTGCAAAAGTTTCAAAATACCTGCTATGGGTCATTCGCTGAAAGGTTTCACTTTGCATTCAGATCAGTTTTAGCGTTTCCCCTCTGATAAAATCCAAAATATAAACATGAAAAAGTGTCCGCTTTGGATTCATCCTTCACAGCTCCGCTCATTGAACTCTGCTCTTTATGCTCTGCTGAGCTCTTCAATCTCCTCTCATATTTCTTCACGTTGCTTTCTGTGTTTTTGTGTCTTTTTTTCTCCTCAGAGAAGTGCTTTGAAAGTGTACACCTGCGCTATTATGACACCGGAGAGTCTTGGGGCCGGATTCACCTCCGTAATGTGGAACAGTGCACATGTGTGGCAGGAGAAATCAAGTGTGAAAGAGCGCGCTACACAAGTAAGACCTGCTTTGCTCTGTTGCTTAAACTGTGAGTTGCTCTGCAGTGTGTTGTTGTTAAGATCAAGGAAAAAAAAATAGATAAAACGATTTGTTCATGATAAAAAAAAAAAAGTTAAACTCAGTTCACTTTCACAGAGTTAGTTTCAGGTAAGTGAACTTTCTTGATACCAACCTGGTCTGAATAACCCCAAAACACACAATTTTCAATATTTCCACTCTGTATCAAAGTCTTTTTCAGGGTTTTGGTTTCTCAAATGTTTTTTTCATATCAGTATATCAGTCCTCAAATGACCAGGTCTCCTCCCAGCCTGAAGAAATGCTTTTATTCTTTGATCACAGCTCCATAGTTACAGGAGCAACCTCTCCATGGAAGAAAAGACAGATTAAATGACTCACTGTGAGTCAGGCACCGTGTTTTAGGACACACCCCATGGGTCCGCAAGGTGCTTTCATCTCTGTGGGGGGATGCTCATGTGCGTTTTACAGATACCCTGACAGAAAGGAGAGAATGGCAGTGGGCTGGTTTTGTGCTCCCTGAACCGAAACTGTTTTTCATCGATGGTGGGGGCTGGTCTTACAGTGGGTGTGGGAGAAAAAAAAATCCTCGCCTTCAGCAACGTTCACCTGCTTTGAAATCATTTTGCACTGAGATCATTTTTTTATTGTAAAGGCTCATGATAAAAAAAATGCTCTCAAGCTGACCTCAGTGCAGAAAAAGCATCACTGTGATCCTACATATTTCTCAGATGTTGCAATTGATCCATGGGGGAAAAATGGGCCGGTGTACTTTTGTACATAAGAGCCCAGGAGTGATATGTACACCTCTTTTTAAATTCCCACAACATGCTGAAGACATAACACCAACTAACAGCACTGGAGTTTAATTATCAGACATTTTAATCTCTTATTTTTGTTTCCAAGAGAACAACTTTTAAAGGAATATTCTGGCCTGCTTGCAGCTGAAAATGTTCACTAGTTAATGGCTTACTTTGCCTGCCGCCGTCGGTGCTTGGCAGGACGTGCACACTTTGTTTGTCAGAGCTTTATTTTTCTGCCAAGATCAGCTGCCAGGTGTTGAATAGAGCGGTGAAGCACAGGAGTGAAGTTCTGAGCCAAAAAAAAGCCAAAACAATGAGCCGCGGAGGCTACGGCTCTTATTTAAAAAGCACAGAGGCTTCAACTATCTCAAAAAATCAATAATAAAAGTATTCAGTGAAAGACATGAGTCACATTGATGCAGTTTTCATTATTTTTTTTCGATGACGCAGCTCATGACAATGTGAGTGTTCTGAAAAAATAACAAGTGATGCAGAACTGCCCTTCTGGAGCTGGTGGAGACCATAAACAGAGCAAAAAGACATTACATGAAAGCTTATTGTAGTTTCTTCTGGTATAAACATGTGACTCACTTTATTTGTGTTTATCCAGTGTGTACTTCAAACCCGTGTCAGAACGATGGAGCGTGTCGAATGATAGCCACCGGCAGAGAAGTGTGTAACTGCAGGCGCGCGTACACCGGGCCGTACTGCAGCTTCGGTGAGTGACAGCAGCGCTGCTGTAGGTAGTGATGTTCAGTGTGTTTAAGTCCTGTGTACACATCGATGTTCATGCAGTGCATGCATGTTCATGCATGTGTGTGTATTATAATGGTAGAATTAATGGTAGCAGGTGAAGACGTGCTGCTGAGCGTGCACTAAGCTGACAATGCTGACAAAGAGTTTCTCCTCAGACTTGTTCTGACTGATTCCAGCGTGATGGAGAGATGTCTACGAATCTGCATCCAAATGTCGTCTGATTGCAGTTCTGTTGTTTACATACTGCAGAATCCAGACAGAATCGAGATGTCTGTTTGTTTTCTGTGCTTCTACCATGTGTTTGCGTATGTTTGTGTGTGTGCAGAGCCGGAAACAGAGTGCTATAACAGCAGAGGCAGAAGTTACCGAGGGGTGGTGAACACCACCGTGTCCGGTGCCCGCTGTTTGCCCTGGAACTCAGACCTGCTGTATGATGAGTTCCATGTGGGCACGTTGGCCTCCTCGCCTCTCAAGGGCCTTGGAGAACATGCCTTCTGCAGGTGTGTGTTGGATCACTATGGAGATAAGCCAGCTTTAACTCTTGTTAAACCATGTTCATTAGCTATGTTTAAAGAGGGGGTATTGTGCTTTTTTATTTGAGGCTTTAAACTGTCTCTCTGGTACAACTTTAGTTTCTGTAACAGCCCAGAAAGTACTTTTTTTTTTATCTCTTTAAGATAGAAAAAGACTCTCTTTAGTGCTCCCTGCTCCACAAACCCCCTTCCCTCTGATTGGCTTAGCCCTCTTGAGTCCTTTTAGAGGCAGAGTTATGAGGAGACCTTAATGTTTGAGCCCCCCACCCCTGTAATGTGTCATGAACCAGTACGGAGATCCTTTTGTGCTGACCTCATCATTTCAGCAAATCTCAATCTGAATACCCCCTCTTTAAAGTTGGTGAATTATGGTTTTAAGCTGTCATGTCGTCTGTCTTTTGAAATTCTCTGCAGCTGTAGCAAATTTATGTCATTTAACTTTCACTTTGAGCACATTTTGTCTATTATTTGTCATTTTAAAACCAAGTGTGTTTATCTACAAAGGCACATTGTGTCACGTATTTTATTCTCTACGACTTTCAAGCAGGAACATCAGACTTCTGGCCTTAGTTGGCAAATCCATCTGCAAACAGTCTCCATAAACCCGGTGTGTGTATCAAAGTAACACATGGAGAATCCAGCCTGTGTGTGATGAAAAACAGGTCTTATCATCAGCTCCTCTCTTTCTTTTCAGTTTTGTTGTTGCCATGACTACCCGGCAGCCATATCGTTAGCCCATAGCAAATGGTACGGGCAGCAAAATGTCCCTAACATCAAAGACAAGCCTGTTTGAAGCAAACACTGAGATTCTTCTTCTTCTTTTTTTTGGGCAAACTCACACTGAGACAAAACTGTGACTTTGTGTCTTCGCTGCTGAGAAGTAGCAGCTGGGTTCCTGATGATTTAGAAACATTTTCTGCCTCCTGATCTAAACGTAGTGGATCCCTTCTTTGCCTGTTAGCTCCTGAAACATGTTGAGATATATGTTTGGAATTAGCGATCACACACCTACACACTCTCTGCCTGCTGTGTTTTGTGCGCAGAAACCCAGATGGGGATAAGAAGCCTTGGTGCTACACGCTAAATGACGGCGCCATCTCCTGGGAGTACTGTGACGTCCCCTCCTGTGTCATGCCTGTGTGTGAGTAGAAATGACACAGGAGATTTGTTGTACTGTATAATTTATTTATTTATTTGATTGATTTTATCGTGTGTTTATAAATTCTTGTCACTCCTGCTTTATAAGGCTCCTTCTATTAGTTTTTGCCCCTGGTTGTTATTGGTTTTCATGTTTATATAAGCTTTTCTCTAATGAACTTTATCAAGGATGGCATTGATTCCTCCATAACAACGGGTGAAATGTTACGTATATTTCCCGAGGCCACTCTCTGCATCATTCACTATCTCTAGTTTCTCAGCCTTGATTATATGACACAGTCCGCAACACTTCTCGTCCGAGGAAAATTGAAATGCATCCAAACATCTCATTAAAATGCCTCCGCTTTTAATTAGAAATCCAGTGTTTGTGATAGGAACTGAAAGCGCGGCGAATGCAGCTAATCCCAGCTGAGTCACACCTCGTACGCTCAGGAGAGTGGAAGTCAAATGTTGTTGTTTTTTTTCTTCCTTTTTTAAAACGTGGGCTCGATGAGATAAGGGGGGAAATAAGGTCCTGACTCATCCTGAGTCAACAAGTCACGTCAGGTGGAGCCAAATGTTAATGTGTTGAGTGGGATTTGGCACAAGAGGCTGTCTGTCATGATGCCAGGAGTGTGCACCAGATCGTTCTCACAAGCTCTCCCCCATCTGCCGTTCACTCATCCACATATGATTATTTGCATGAGGATGCTGTGTTATTATATCATGATCACACTATAGATGAGCCTTTCTGCTTCTTGCAGGGGAGAACCTTCCAGCTGCAAAATCGAAAGTATTCAGACGAGGTACTTAGGATATGTGTCAGTATGCTATTCTAGCTGGTAGACCAGTCTGAAGTAGATTGTAGTAGTTTGTACGAGGGCTGATTGATAAGTTCTGAGCCTCATATTTAAGAGTTTGACTTTTGGCGGACATATTTCATTATTTTTCAACATAATCTTCTTCAGTATCTTTAGTGGCCTCAGTGCCACTTTTAAAGAAGTCCTTTTCTTGACCGTTCAGAAAGTCCTCCACTGCATGTATGACGTCATCATCTGACCCATTAATGGCAGCCATGGCAATGACAGACTTGTGAACAGGGCCATTGTCCTGGTGGATCAACACACCTTTACTGAGTTTTCTGTGGTGCTTGAGTTTAATGTTTTCTCTTAACTGTCTAAGAAGTGATGATAATATGAGCCAATGATTGTTTGTCCCTTCAGTCAGAATAACATCAGGGACTTTATTGACCATTTCTGGGGTTGCAGCAGTGACAGGCCTTCCATGATGGGCGTCATCCCCAAGGCTCTGCCTGCCACGCTTAAATTCCACCACCCACCTTTTCACTGTAGCATATGAAGGAGCATCATTCCCTAGTGTTGCTACCATATCAGTATGGATATCCTTAGGTGCTAGACCTTTCTTCAATCACTGCTCTTTGAGTGATTTTGTCCATTTTGTAAAAGTCTCTTCCCTTGTTTACTTTAGAGAGCTACCTCTTCAACATAAACTGACCAAATGACACCAGTCTGCAGGTACACAGCCTTAAATAGTCAGGGAATAGTAGAGATGAAAATGAACATCCCTGCTTCACTTCTTCAATACAAGGCTCACAACTTATCAATCAGCCCTTGTAGCTTAAAGCTCCTGTGAGGTCTGTTTTGGCGCCCCCCCTGTGGACGAGTGCTGCCTTTTGAATTTTTGCTGATTTTGTCTGTAGCACATTTTAGTGAACAAAAACCTGATCCTGGTATTTTTTTAGCAGTTTAATGTGCCACTTATTGACGACTGTAGAAAATGTAACTGTCACCTGACACCTACCCTGCGGCAGCATTTTTGAACACCAAAAATATAAATATGGAAACACTAATCTTGCAACATCAGTTCTGGTTTTTCTTTTTATTGACCAGTACTTACTTTTTGGATCTGATAGAGGCATCAGTATTCATTTCAACCGGTTTCATGATGAGATAAAAAAAAACTCCTCACAGGAGCTTTAAAGCAGCACTGTATTTGAAACAAAGATGCACTCACACTCTGTTTTCTCTTGTAGCTTCTTCAAGAAGGGTATACCTGCCCGTTGCTAGAAAACCCAACCCCTCCAAATCAGGCAGAAAGGCTGTGTGTGGCAAAAAGCACAAGAAGAGGTTGTCCATAGCTAGAGGGAGGATCATGGGTGGAACCTCTGCACTACCAGGTACTCACCCTTGGATGGCAGCAATTTACACTGGACGGGAGGAGTTCTGCGCCGGCACCCTGGTCTCATCTTGTTGGGTCGTCTCTGCGGCTCACTGCTTCTTCCGCAAGTATGTAAGAATAAAAAAAAGCTCTCTTCATAGGATACTCATAGCTCTGACATCACTAAACAAGGGGGCACACTTTCAAGGATAAGTCATTTAAAGACTTCGACCCTTTGGCTTCACAGCTTTACGAACATGCCAGATTTAGCACGCAGTTCGAGGAAAACCTAAACGCATCCCGTGTTGTCAACAAACAGGCAAGCTGCTATTGTTCAAGTCCAGACAGCCTTGGCCATTAAATCATTAAACTGGGTATCATTTTAACCGCCATTTAATCTTCAGGAAGCGTCTGTTTGTAAAGGATTCATTAAGTGATACCTGCAAGGCTTCCCTCTGAACACACTGGGAAAAAAAAAAAGAAAAGAAAAGGGAAAAAAGACGAGCTGTTTTTAGAATCAGCCGGGATTTGATTAAACTAATTAAAAAGTCCACAATGTTCATCACACCCCACAGCACAATAGCGGTGAACATAATGAAGAACATACTGGAGATTCTGATGTTATTAGAGGCTTAGCAGCAGTCGGTCTGAGAGCCAGAAGATCATTTAATCTGGTTTCAAATTGAAAGGTTAAATCCTCTGGGAAGTTACATGCATCAGATAAGTATTTTTGAAATCTGTTCTTTGGAGGTGAATCATTTTCTTTGTGTAGATATAAAAACTGTTTCCTTAAACTTTGGAGAACAAAGAATGCATACTTTTACAACGACGTGATAAAAGTGTCTCCCCACTTAGCCCCCTCTTGTCCCAAATTCGTGTGGTCCTTGGGCAGCATTATTTCAACGCCACTGGCCTCAACACCAGGACGTTTGGAGTGGAGAAGTACATCTTTCCAAAGCAGTTCTCCGTGTTCAATCCAACACTGCATGACATAGGTAATCATTAAAAACACACAAACATACACAACAAACCAGCTGACTCACATAAACAACAAGACCTCCATTCAGGAACTCAGTGAAGACGCAGCGCTGTGTGCACAGCTGTGCGTCACGGAGCAGCTGTGCTCCCCTGCATGAACATACACACACTCGCAAACTTGAACACACTGACTGACTGTCTGTTGGGTGTGGCAGAACGGAGCCTCCAAGTCTACCACTTGTTTCATCACTTTTAACTACACTCTCTCCTTCTTTTTTTTTTTTTTTTAATAAAAATTCTCCTTGTGTTGCCAGTTCTGATCAAACTGAAGAAGCAGAACGGGCGATGTGTGAGGAGGACCCCGTTCATCAGACCCATCTGTCTCCCAGACAAAAACATGACGTTCCCTGATGAATACTGCTGCTCCATTAGCGGCTGGGGACACAAGAATGAGAGTGAGTGATGAAGAAATCAGACCAGTGTCACTTTCTGATAAAAGCTGTCTGCTCTCATGTTCAGTAACAGATCACACATGTACATAGTTGGTATTAGAAATGCAAGATCTTTGTCTTGATCAATCAAACTCAAACTTTATTAATAGAGCACTTCTCATACGCAAAGTGGTGACACAAAGTGCTTGACAAACAGAAAAATAATAAGATTAGATTCCTCCCACCCCCAAACCCACAGAATAACACAAACTACAGATGACTACAGAGTTCTTAAAAGCTACAAGCTAAATCAGGTTGTACCAAAACAAACTTAAAGAGAGGGTATTCTGCTTTCCCATATTCTAAACATAGATACAAAGTAACAATGCTGAGTTTTCAGACTGAACGTACATGCAGATTTTTAAACCACTACGTATTCATATGTTATAAAAATCCTGAATCTGTCTGTAAATGGCTAAAATCTGCTCTAAGAGTTGTATGATTCCATTACGAGATCTTCACAAGACTTCCTGAAATGAGGTCATCCCATAAGGATCTGCTGACTGGTTCATGACACATTGGAGGGGCAGGGGGCTCAAATATCATGGTCTCTGGCCAAGGGCCTCTGGAGGGCTGGCCAATCAGAGGGAAAGGGGTTTGTGGAGCAGGAAGCCTTAAAGAGACAGCAGCTATAACAAAGTGTTTTGGACAGTGGCTGAAAAAAGGGTTTCCTAAAACACCAGTGTAAGAAAAACATTTTTTCTTCAAGCTGGAGATCATGTGTAGCTACTACAGGGTACCAGAGGGATAACATAAAGCATTTAAAGAGGCACAAAAGCCCTTGTCAATGGTATTTGGAGTGATGGTTACAAGTTGTAAAAAACATTTGTGGTGGCTAAAGCAAAAACATTGGAGATAGAGGTGATCTATAAATGTAATTTTGATAACAATATTAGTATTAATAGTATATTTCATAGAGAGGCCCCAAGGTCACTGTACAGAAAATAAAAGCAAAGAAAAACATAATTTAAACAAAAAATCAACAATTTTCAATTATTGACGGATTATTTATTTATTTATTTTGGTTAAATTTCAAAAAGTATACACGAATAAGTGTGTTGTTAGTAGCATCTGTTTAGTTAAACTAACTCAACTGGCAAATTGGTTTAATGTACGCTAAAATTCTTGCTAACTTTTAAAGTGTATAGTTTTGTTATACTATGTATTTATTTATAATTTATTAATTTATTATTACCACCTATATATGATACATATAAAACACTTTTTGTAAACATTTGAACTATATAAGAAAGTTGCCTGCATTAACTAAACACAATAGTATGAAAAATCTTTGCAAAATAATGCTAGTTCTTTCTGTTATGCTAACTCATGCAGAAATATAGCAGATTACGCTAGCAGATAATGATTCTGTTTATTTTGTTACACCCCTACCTCAATTTTACAGTTTGTACAAACCTCTACAGCTTACATAAATGTTATAGATCAGATGAAATGTGGGAGCTGTTACAGGGCAAGAAATTATTAATGTTGGGAAATAACTTGAAGATTTATTTTTTAAAGGTTAAAAACATTAATGGACTGTAATAATAATAACTTATTTGTGTTTTATTTGACAGAGGCAGAGAGTTACTCCAGTCTTGAGGAAGCTGGAGTCAGACTGATTCCTCATAAAACTTGCAAGAAGCCCGAGGTTTACGGCAACCACTTCACCGCTGACATGTTATGTGCTGGGCTCAATGGCTGTGTAGATGCCTGCCAGGTAGGAGAGCATTTTCATAAAGCTGACAATCAATATGAGATCCAAGATCAGATCAAATAAAGGTTTCAGTTTCACCAGTTTTTTGTAAATTTGTGGCTGTACTTTAAAAGAAAGAAGTCCTTCTAATCTTTGAGCAAATATAAACTACCGTTAGCTTAGTTAACCAGACATCACCAAATGTTTGAAGATTTGACATAGAATTTTTCTTTGGGAAATTCCAACATAAAAATTACCTGTAACATATCATTCAATTTTGTGTCCAGTTAGAGATCTAATGTGACAGCAACAACCTGTCACAAAAGGTTTTTGGCAAACTACTGTTAGCTTCATCAGCTAACAAAACATTAGCTACGAAATAAAAGTTTAAAGTTCCTGTGAGGACTTTCTAAGTGATCATGAAAAAGTCTCACTTCTAGATATCTGCCTGATCCTAATCCACAACTTAAAATGAGATTATCAGCACCAATATAAATCATTTCTGAATGCTATTTCTTAGCTTCCCGATTGGGTCGGGAAGGAAAAGATTGATTTATGGCACGCTGAAGTCTCTATGACAACACCACGCCAGCTGACGAAGTTCAATAGTGAGAAGAGAGATCTGTGTTTTTCTCTGCTGAAAATGATTTCTGTGATTTATTTTGGAGTGATGGTGGAGACTGGAGCTGAACTGTCAGACAGAAAAAGGATGTCAGAGCACAAGAAAGCTAAACAGAAGAGTGATAGCATGGGCCAAAGGCTAAAACACAGGCTAAACTGTTTGTGACAACGTTCATTCCAACCCACATGCATGTTACATATTAGCCTATGGTTACATCTCAGAGCACCAGGCTGCGAGAGGCACTAAAATAGCTGGCTACTAAACTATGGTTCAAACAGACAAAGTTTGCTTGTTGTCACATTAGCCTACAGATACCACTCATAGCACTGGGATATCAGCAGTGCTAAACATAGCCGGCTACTAAACTACAGTACAAACTGACAAAGTTTACTTGTTGTCACGTCTCAAACAACAGCGTTGCGTAACTGTTGATGAATACCTTACGTTGTTGCATTGTATCCAGCAAAATTAGTCTTGAACAAAGATAAGTAGTGTTAAAAAGAAGATCTGATCTCCATTCATTTCCAAAACAAACACACGCCTTGTCAAGTTTCAAATCATAATGCCAGTGTGCGCATGATTCCAGCCAAAAGGTGTCGCTATGATCCACTTCAAACAGATAGTCCTCACAGACCCTTAAATGTGGCACTAAAAGATTAAAATATGTCCTGGGATTTGGAGTAACAAGCAAAATAGTTTGTGTATGATGGATGAATCTTAGTTAAAGAAGACTCTGAGAGCCTTCACAGCTGCTGATATCTTTGTATAAAATGTTTAATATCATAAAATCTACCAAAGGTACCAGAGAGCTGAGGTTAAGTTGAACTGAAGACAGCAGCAGGGAATCTTCTTTAATAAAGTGCTGGAGGGCAGGTTAGCACTTGTAGGGATGTCTTTAATCTACTGTGAAGACATTTTCTGCTCCAAGTTAAATGTCACAATTGTTTATGTACCTCATAGATAGAGTAAAATTTTTGTTATATTAGATTTCAAGTGTGTGACTCAGGCGCAAATGTGGTTTATGTGACTGGACTGTATATGTTTCCTCAGGGTGACTCAGGGGGCCCACTGGCTTGTGCAAAGGGTGACGTCAGCTTCCTGTATGGGATCATCAGCTGGGGGGAGGGCTGCGGACGCTCAGGAAAACCAGGAGTTTACACAAAAGTAGTGAACTATATCGACTGGATCAATTCAGTGATCAGACGCAAACCGAAGGCGTCGTGAGGGGACATTGGCCTGGACGCTAGTTTTAATGTATTAGAGTTTGTGTGTTATTATTGTACTGTATTCATTTCTATTTTATCTTTTGTACTGTGAAACATGATTTGATCAAATAAACCTTTACTGACTTGATGTGTCTGAGTGACTGAAGAAAATGTGTGTATCTCTCTTTGCCTTTGTCAACGTCTACCTCTTTCCCTCTTTCTCTCTCTCTCTCTCTCTCTCTCAAATCCCAACACAGTCTCCTCAGACGTCTGTCTGTCATGAATCTGGTTTTGTCTAAAGTTTCTGCCTGTTAAAATGAAGTTTTTCCTTGCCATTGTAACTTTCTAAAGTGCTGTACTCACAGTGGGTTAATATGAGATAAAACTTATTGGGTTTCTGTAAATAAAGTAAAACTTTAATAATAAGTCTAGAACTGTTTATTTTTTTTGGAAAGTAAAAAAAATTATCAGCTCCTTTGACATATTTTACTTATTCAGAATAAAAAAAATGCAGATCTTTCTGTTTTAAATTCTAAAATGTTAACCTTTTCCAGTTTTTGATGTATGAAAAAAAAAAAAAATCACAGACCACTTCCACTTCTGAAGGGATTGTTTTACAAACAGTGGAGTTTTCTGACATGTGATGCACACATTTCTAAATTTTAAAATGCACTATTAGTTCAGCTGCTTGCTGATGCTAAGCATAAGCATTTAATGTGTTGAAATGTGACATTTGTGGTATGCGAATCATGTCTTCAAGGAGTTTTCCCCTGCAGCAGCGCAGCAGGTGGTGTGAACAGGCCCAGGTGGCGGCTGCATGGTTGGTTGGCCGGTACACACACACACACGCACACTCACAGTCAGACAAACAGTCAGATAGACAGTCAGACAGATAGACAGACAGACAGTGGTCATGCCATTTTCCATGTGCCTTGCTGGGGGCGAGTTAGCGCCCCACGAGCAGAGAGCAGCTATTTTGAAAGTGACCCCTCATTCAGGCAGCGACTGTGCAGCTGTCAGGAACCATGACTGAAGATGACGGATTCTGTTGTCGTGGAGGGATATGCCAGACTCCGAGATGGAAAAAAGGTGTTATGCTCGACTAAATTTACTGACGGATATGTGGCAGAGTACCTCGGCGCACTATCACCCGTGCTTACAAACTTTCTCTCTGCTTTTGTTTACTTCCACAGTGGAAAACTAGGTGGCTCGTTCTTCGCAAGCCGTCGCCTGTAGCAGGTAAAAAAAAACACCGACACGTACACTTTTCACGTTGGTTTATCCACTACGTCTAATACACGAAGCTTTACTACTGCGTGTAAACAAATAAATGCGCACGTTTGCTGCGTCACAGTGGTGGAAGGTAACGAGCGGGACATATGAGGTGGGAGCACGCGCGTGCCTTTAAATCTAACACACGTTCATCGCTTCTTGCTAGTTCACAAATTTCCCGAATTTGGGCCTCGTGTTGGTGCTCAGAAAAGGGTCTAAAAGTTCAGAACAAACTTCGTTTGGAAAGCAGCTGGTTTATTAAACCGTTCACAAACATAATCAGAGGGAAAACGAGAAATTACTGAAGTTCCTGAATGTTTTCATGAGAATATAATGTGTAACAAAAAACCCCCCTCTGATTTAACAGTCTGCTTTTATGAAGATTTTAGTAAGGTTCCTGTTTAGTATCTTAAAATTAACACGTCACAAATAAATGTTAATAAAAGTGTTATAAGATTTAATTTTTCCTGCCCTTAATTTGCATTATCTTATATTGACATCTATCATTTACTGCATGGCAAAGCCTTCATAGGAGCGTGCCTATGTTCCCACATTTCTCAGATTATTTTCCCCCAAAATCTGTTTTTGTTTACTGATTTACAGAAATGAAAACAAGAGTTTAGCATCGATACGCTCGTCCTCAGCTGAAACCCTTTTCAACCAGCCTGTTTTTTTTCCTCATAATGATTGTGACCCTTTCTTCTGCTGCTGCTGAGCGAAATAAAACTACTCATTCATTTATTATAAAAGTGCTTCTAAAAAAAATTGTGGGCGAATAGGAAATGTAGGAACACAAGACATAATTTGGAAGAAGTCCAAGAAATGTGGGAACAAAGGGATGACCCTGAATGTCTCATGCTGGGGATCTTTCCTTTCCCAGACTAAAACATTTGAAATGCATTTGTGAACATGCTGAAGCTCTTATTGACCTGTCCTGGACCTCATACTTGAAGTGAACGTGTAAAGGCTTGAGAGTCTAAGCTCTGCTGTATTTTTAGATGCACCCTGAATGCGCTCTTTGCTAATCTGACAGAAGTGCGCTAACCTGATGTTGACTCGTTGACCTCTGACCTTTTTGTATGAAATAGTCATAGTCATAGTTTGAGACACAGTGTGAATACCTGGTGGTCGGCTCAGCATGCGGTGCAGGTTAGACTGAGGTTGAGTGCAGCCCATCTTCAGATCTTTGATGCGATGTTATCACAGCTGCTCTGCTCATGCCTCAGTTATTTGGGTTAAGAGGTGTGTATGTATGTGTGTAAAGGAGAGGGATGCACAAACACACACTCACACTCTTGTTTTGTCAGTTGACACTGATTGTTTAGAGGACACAACAGCTACCGCATCACAAGAAACATCTCATTAGTATTCAACGGTCCCTCTCTCTCCTCCAGATTGCCTGGTGCTGCTGGTGTTTAAAGACAAGTCCGACAAAACTCAGGGGAACAAGGAGAGGGCCAGCGTCATCTTGGAGGAGATCTGCGGTCTGGAAGTAGGACAGTGGTATGAAGGCGTGGCTTTCACCCTCGCCGTACTCTGCCTGAACCAGGCCGCGCTGTTAGGCTTTGACAGCAAGGAGGCGCTGCAGGCATGGGACATCCGCCTGCGATACAGCCTTGGAGAAGGTATGAAGTTGATGTTTTGGATATTTTGTCCTCTGATAGTTAACTTCATGTTGTGTTTCTTCCACATTCAAAAGAAAACCTTCGAAAGCTTTGACAGGAAAACGACACATGTGACACAACAATGCCGTCGCCAAAGCAGCTCTTCAGAAACATGTCACGATTTGACATTCACTCTCCGAAGTGTACGGAAAAAAAACTCTGTCACAAGTTTTGCAACTTTCCAGACCAAAAGGGAAAAAGTTTAGAAAGAATATGGAGTTATGGTTTGCAAGGTTTCAAGGTTTTCATTTAACAAAATCCTCAAATGTATTAACTGGAAACTTCTTTGCTGAACTAGCGTGCTGAATGGTCAATGGCCTGCGGGCCACAACAGCAAAACTCTGTCGCCCTGAGGTTTTATTTTTGATTAAGAAAAAGTCAGCACTCCCCTGAACAAATGACCCAAAGAGTCCTGCCTGAGGAATACATCCAGGGAGCTGATTTATCAAAGCCCCGCAGGTGCAGCTGCAGCATTTAGAATTCACTCCTGTGTCTCACCTGCAGGAAACAGGATAAGAGTCCTGTCACTGCATTTTGGATAAGCAGCAGTTTCTCATCTGATGTTTTATTAAAGGAAAAGCACAGCATGGTACGAGGTTCCAGCTGAGGTGAAACGAAGGCATGAATAATTGATTCTAAATTGAGAACCTCATCTGGAAATATCACAAAAGTTGCAAAACAAGAAGAACACAACTTTATTATTAAAGATTCACCAACTGATCAAAAGAGACGTTCACATGCTGCAATATGGAAAAGATCCATCTGCATGCAGTGATTAATGAAAGTTGTTCTGTGTCTTTCTTCCTTCACAGAGACGTTTGCTCGAGTTTTAATTGAGGTTATGAATGTTTTTCTTAAACGCTGTGGGCCTTTTGGAGTCCTCTGATAAAAAAAACAAAAACAAAAAGAAAAACAAGCCATGATCCATATTTGGAACATCAAAAAAATAAATAATGAGTAATAAAAATGCTTTTAATGAAGATGGGAACTAAAGCAGTACACCCAAAGACCTGGAGGGCCTGCAGAGGAGAAAGAAAGCGAGTTGTGTTTGTCTGAACCTTGTATCTCTATCTTGTTTGATGAAGTTGTGAATCAAACTGATGTCTAAACTCTGAGAAAGAATAATCCAGTCTATCCATACCCCTGCTTTATCTTCCTTATCTTAATTTCAAATAGTACATCACAATCGTACATACAACCCCAGTTCCAATGAAGTTGGGATGTTGTGCTGTGTTTCCGTCAAAAGGCTGAATCTGAAATAGCCGCTAAAGTTAACGCTGTTTAGCAAACATATCTGGAGTGATTGATTTGCTGTGTTTTCAGGTTTCTTAACAGGCAGGGTCAGATTCATTCGGTCATTTTTCTTATCACGCGAAGCCTCGTAACTTCCAAACATCAAAGAGTTTGTGTTAATCCGTAGCCAAGGTTGGAGACAGTTTGATTGACATATATGCAGCCAGATCTACAATTATGTAAGCCTTAAACATATAGGAGCTATTTATAGCGCTGTACTGTACAGCTGCAGGCCGGAGTCCAGGCCTTACTAATGACGGTGTGATGAGACGTGATTGGGAGGATAAGGACATGGTGCGAGAGACAAATTGCAGCACAGTTGTTCCTTCCAAACTGGCGTGTGTGTTTGTCTGGAAGAGCTTGTAAAGTGTGTGTTGTTCTAGTTTGTGTGTGTGTGTGTGTGTGTGGTCCAAAGCTAAATGGCAGAGAGTGGAGTGTATCCGAGCCAGAAGAAATGTCACCTGCCAGGCTGGGCTGAGGGCCACAGCACACAGCAGTGTTATGTGTGTGTGTGTTTGAGATAGTGTATAAATCTCTCTTAACCTGAGTGATGACTCGTTGCACTGGCAGATGTTTATTTCTGATCACCTCCATCAGTCTTACCTGGTGAAGTTTGTTCAAAGGAGTGAAGGTGCCTGCTTCAATAGAGCTGGAAAACACCACTCGCACAAACTCAGGAACACCGATCCAATGCACATGTTCATTTATTTATCTGGTTTTCCTCTTTTCCAATCAGTAACAACAGAGGGACTCAGTTACACAGATGTTTGTTGCAGGTCTGCAGTGATTGCATCAGGCCTCAGATCCGTTCTTCTCTCTGATTTCATTCTCCATGTGCAGCTGTTTCTCCTTTTTCTCGGTGAATGAAATGGAATCCGTGCCGAAGTCATTGTTTGTGTGAGACACACAGTGTGTGTTTTCTGTCCAGCGAAGTCCGACTGGAGCTATTTTCAATCTGGACTCGCTCCCTTGTCATGATGATGGAATCTGACCAGAATCTTGGCAGCTTGTTTACTCTGAGGCTGCTTGAATGAAGATTGTGTAAGCGTGTAGCTGCTCAGAGCAGCACAATGTGTACCGAAGGACTCAAAACATAACGACAGAGATTCCAATCTCTGAGCTTTAGATATATATACACACATATACTTTATAAATAGCTCCCATCTGGACCCAATTAGCCCAGCTTAGCATTAAGTCTGGGAGCTTGAAGAAACGGCTACCCTGGCATTGTTTTCAGTTGCTCAATCTGCCTTAAAGCATTTCTGATGCTAACTATTTAGCATGGTATATTAGCATTGACTATATTTAACACAGACACAGTCCCAGATATGTCATCAGTTAATAGCTGAAGCCTCAAGACTGTTTTTCACCATATTCCAAATTCTGACTTGTCTACTGTTGTGCTAGCGAATCATTGAGCTGAAGCTATAACCTAGCTGCCTGGAAAGTGGCAACACAGCATCCACCTGTCAGATGGACGTAGTCTCTGTCATTTCATCTGTTTGTTGCTGATATAGAATTTTGAAGCCAACCATCAACGGAGGCCATGTTTAAAATGTCAAACCCAACCTAGCTTTGTACGAGTTTAGAGTTTGTAAAGTGGCTAGCCTTAAGCGTCTTTGCTAACAGCTACAGGGTGCTTTCCTCTTATAGAGGCAAAACGTCAAAATTAAATAACTTAAAAAATAACAACATCAGGTCGTAGTAGGCCTATACAGTGTTTTTTGAACCAGGCTGTGAATGTTGTTATTGAAAATGTAAAAACTGCTGTTTTTTTCACATGGTGTTTATGTGGTTTCTAGTTCCACAGACAGATTTGAGTGGGCACTTGAAGAACTTCAGTTTTTAGTGCTTCCACATAAGCTTCATATTTTTGGACTGTAGGTCGCTGCTTAGCTGAAATAGCTTTAATGCTAATTGTGCATAATTGTCATCAAAATTAGTAAGTTATAAAAAAAACCTGATCCCTATAGAGAAACATGTTACATAACCTATAATTGTTCGTCAGACCAAGCTGTTAACACATTTAATTCAGCTGTGAAATTAGCATTTTGATATAGGCTACTTCTCATTCACTAAGACCCTGCTCTTAGTGAACAAAGGAAATGAATATGAAAGGTTGTTGAATGTTGAATGATATTGCTGTTATTGAATTTTAGTTGTGGCTACAATATTTAGATAAAAAGGGGGCTTCTTCTCATGCTTGATGGCAGCACCTGCAGCCAAACAAACAAATAAACTTGAGGCCCTTTGCTTTACCTACCAATGTTTTTTTTCTCTATGATCTAAATTCTTGCTTGTGTTGTGTGTTGCTTTGGACAAAAGAATCTGCTAAATGAAATTTATGGTATTGTAGAACAGGGGTTTCTTTGGCTTTTTGAACCAGCCTCTGGTGGACATTCATGGAACTGCAGCTTTGTGCACTTCAACACTTGCTTTATTTTTCCACACAAGAGGTTTCATCTTGGGCACATGCTGTTTGTTAAATCCAAAAACGTATAAATAGATGCCTGCTCTACCTTTATAATTACTGTTTGAATATGTGAACAGTTTGAATCTTCTCATGTTACACTTTGAAAAGGAGCAAATAATGTTTTTTCAAATTTTAAACTTGACACTGAGGGCTCTTTTTGAATATTTAGTGTAAATGTTTTTTGTCAGCCTAAATGATGAAGGTTGTTGATTGCTATATTTATGACTATATAAAACATGTGTACATTAATAGTGTGCTAAAATCAAACATTTATGGATGTATAGTGTTTAAATTTCAAAAATTGGAGCACAGATTTCTAGTTTTCTAGTTAGATTTGTAGTTTTCTACAGATAACCACAAACAAATCCAGTCTTTTTGATCCTATAATATAGTTAAAAACTGTATAACTATTCTTGCACACCTTGATTCTGCACAGTTAATATTGATTTCTTGAATTATGTGCCTTGGTTACTGCTTGTGACAGGATAAAGAAACAGAATTAAAGGAAGAGTGCTGAGCTGAAGATTCAGCCCCTGGTCTTTCTTTCTTCCCACCAGTTTCTCTGTGTGCTCAGTTCACAGATTCAGTGTTGGAGTCTTACCGGGGACCAAGCTGGAGAGCGGACCTGCTACGCTTCATTTGTGCAACAACTTACTTGCCCTGGCCCGGGACGTCCCTCCTGTCATCATCGGTCACTGGAACCTTCCAGACCTGCGCAGATATGGACCTGTACCAAACGGATTTGTCTTTGAGGGAGGAACGAGATGTGGTTACTGTGAGTTTCTCTCTTGATGTTGCTACATTTCAATGTCCTTATTTTTAAGCCTTTAGCTGTTATTGTGTTCCTAAAAGTGGCACTTGGTATTTGGCAAATGGTTCCTGAAGGCATCAAGATAATTGGTTATTAAGTTGAGCAGCACACTTTGAGTTTGGGAAACATGAGGGGGAACTAAAGGGGCCGTAAAAACAGTCTAATAAAACTTGGATATTTGCTTAAAAGTGTTAAAAGAGCTCATACAATACATATCTGAGAGTTTGACAAAATAAGAGGATTGCAACATCTACAGCAACAAGGAGACAATAATTAAAGCCAGGTTCAAGTACAATAACGCAGCATAAAAGTGTGTTATGCTGCAGAATAAACAGGAAAAAATGGGCTTTGAAAAGCACAAACAACCACATCAAACACTGACTACACCGTCTCATGAAAAGAGCGCCTCTTGAGCAAAATCGGGCTGCATCATTAAATACTAATAGCTCATAAAATCCCCCAAAGAGCTCTGTTTCGCTTATGTCTTTTCAAGCAGACCAAATAATCACCAGCTGTGATTGGGATGATTCATTACGAGCTTTTATTCAGCAGTGACTGCGAGGGAGAGGCTCCCTCCCTGCACAATGGCTGCTCTGCAAGCTGTTTGGAATAGAGGAGGAGCGGATACCTTTCAGCGTTTCATCACGTGAAATTTGGGTGTAACAAAAGTGATCGTTGAGCAATTACTTTAAATCCTGGTTCAGACTTAAATTCTAACTTCCGCAGCCTGAGGAGATGAGTTCAGGCGCCTTTTATTGCAGAGGTGAAGCCTGACAGAATGATGATGACATAGAGTTGTGAATTTTGAATTGTACTGGTATTTTCACAATCATACTTTAAAAAAACGGTTGTGCCCTTTTTGGGAATATTAGAAAATAGAGAGCTCCTCTTTTTGTTGCAGGTTTAGATGGGCCACTTAGTATATCAGCATCATAACACCCCAATATAAAGCCTTTTTAAATTACTTGTACATCAATCAAATGGGACATTTTTAACTCTGAAAGGTTGAGAGAATAAAACAGATAAACCTGCTACAGAAACATTTTTCATAGAGTGCAGTCTGCAAGACAGCAAATAAACTTGGTGTCCTCTAAATGTACTTTTCAACTACTGGAACTTTCCTCCAAACTAGGAACTTTCCCCCAGAACTATCTCCCTTTGACCACAAAAACTAGGGTCTAAATTTAGTTCTTGGGTAATAAATACACATCTGTGATTCATTTGGGTTAAAAACTTCTTAACAATCGTCGTCTTTGAGCCTGATGGTGGAGGGCGGTACGTTTACATGCAAGTAGCAGTCCAACTAAGGTCATAGCTCAATCATCTGCTTATACATGCAGAAAACAGAATCAGACTTCTGGCCGAGAACATCTGATTTTGTTTCAATAGGCGGCACTCTGTCCTTTTATGGTAAGTGAAACTGTGTGTGAATCAAACTAGTTTCAGTTCACCCAAAGAGGAAACGACATTCTAAAGACGACGGCTGAGATGGATGCAGCTGTAGCTCTTTATGTTTCTAACTTATGCCTGTTAATTGAACTACATGGTGTTTGATTGTTGTGTTGGAGCACAGCAACCCTATTCATCATGGTCATCTACTTCCTCTTCTGGATGAAAGTTGCTTGTGCTGAATGCCAAGGCATACCGAGACCCACTGAGTCTTGCTGTATCCAACTGCAGTCCGATAGATGCACGTTTGAATCGGATAGCAATCACGTTATCTTAGGGCGTATTCACACCTGGCTCGTTTGGGGCAGTTGATCCGAAACAAACCTAAAGTCTGGTTCATTTGGGCCCATGTGAACACAGCAATCGCACTCCGATGCGGGACAGAACAAGAGGGTTGAGATCGCCAAAATAGGGTGGTCTCTGCTTGCTTCCTTTGCAGCGAGAACACAATCACCTCAGCAACCAACAAAACTGACTCAACTGTGGTTTGGAACACTGTAGTAGTCGGGGGAGTCAGTCAAAACAATAGAAGAAGAAGAATAGAATAGAAGAATCAGCAACAGCAGAAAAAGAAGAGAAGGTGATATAATGATGCTTACCGTATTGAGTCCATACCGTCCATACATAAGACAATCCTGGATGTAAGACGACCCTTTTTCCAAGACAAATTTTTGAGAAAAAGGCTCTTCATTGACAAAATCTTATCAGAGATAGATATTTATCATCTTTATCATGAAGAATGTTTGCACGTTCACAACTCTCCTCTGCTCTCTGTATCGCGCACAGCAGAGTTCCGCCCCCATTTCTGACCAATGAGAGAAAAATTTGATTGCACGTGGCATTTGTTTACAACTGTGGACCGAAAGAGACTTTTGACGTGTGAACACAAACGAACCAAGTGTCAGCTGAAAGAATTGAATCATTTTTGCCCCTGAATCGGAACAAAGCAAACAAGCCACAGGTGTGAATACAACCTATGTGACGATCGAGCTACGCTCAGTCTGTTCTCGGTCTTACTAAGCCCCATCGTAGCATTACGCCAAAAGAAACAATAGTTCCATTCTGTTAGGTCTGATTTCAAAGTCTGTCTGAGTTATAAGTTTGGCACTCACATGTGGGTGAAATATTAATGTGTTTGAGTTCTGCATACATTCAGCCCTGGGGGATGTGAGTGCAGTTTAACCCAAATATTATTAATCAAACCGACATCACGGGCTGTTTATTGGTGATGTTATTTATTCAGTAACTGAAAGCAGATGAAGTAAAAGGCTGCAGACTGTTTTTTCCCTCTATCCCGACTTAATGTTTAAGATAAACCAGCTGCTTCGTGACAACAAAACACCTTCAGCAGGATATGATTCAGACAGAGCGCGGTGACGGCCGCTGTGGTAACAATTCAGCATCACGTGTCACTACAGGGAAGATGTTTTTCGAGAAACATTTGTTAAAGTGGGGCTCAGATACAGGCGCGTGTGTCCGTGTGATAAGGACAGACACACAGTGGGTCAGCCAGAAATATGAGTCGTAAACATGAGTGATTTGTTCAGCTTTCTTAAGGTTAGAAAAGGAAACTGTGTGTTTGCTGGAAGGTGCATCCGAATGTGTGTTGAATTGTGAGCCCGCCTGTGACGTGTAATCTCTCTGCGAAGTGTCTCTGCTGCAGAGAGAGGAGGTGTGTAACAGTGTCAGACTTCTCACTTCTGGTTAAAGCAGCTGTGGAGCTTCCAACTGCTTATTGGTGACCTCTTGTTCACAGTCTGCTTGATGGTGATTTTTTTAAATACATTTTTTTTCTGTGTTTCTACATCTTTATTTAAAGAGGGGTGAGTGAGGAGTGACCTGAGGGAAAGAGCCTGAAGGTTGGATTGGACCCAGGTCTCCTACTTGAGGTTCAGCTGTATCAACATCCTGTATGTTCAGTGTTTAAGATGCTGAAGGGTAATTTTTAGTTAATCACTGTTAAAGTGTTCTGATGTCTTTTAGTTTATGAATTTCAAATAAGTTCAGAGTCAAATTATAGTCATCAAAACTTCTGTTATTTTAATAGTTTCTCAAACTGATAAATGATACAGACTCATTATTTCTATCCTGTTCTTTCTATCCAAAGAGTTCAGTGTTATAATGCCAATAAAATATCTGGTGCAACTTGTTTCGAGGCCTTTGAAGACCAGGAACTCAATTCAGGCTAGCTTTGTTCGAGTAAGGATAAGGGACCCTGTATGTGGGCAAAACCTGAATAAGATGAATAACTTCGAAAGTAACAAGTAATGAAAATAATCCTCTCGCTACAGTGAGTTACTCCAATTAAACCAATTTTTTTTAAACCAGGCTGTAAGTCTGTAACTTTTCCTGCACAGATTGTCTTTTTGAACTGGTGTGTATGTGGTTTCTGGTGTTTCTGCCGCCCGCCTCAAGTTGACGCTCAGTGAACTACAGCTTTCAGCACTTTGTATCTGCTTCATGTTTAAGACTCAACAAACCACCTTAAAAGCATGCTTAGTTTTAAGGGTCTGTCTGTTTGAAGTGGATCACAGCGACACCTTTTGGCTGGAATCATGCGCACACTGTCATGGTGTCATGACTCTTAACAATGCGTGTGTTTGCTTTGGACATGAATGGAGATCAGATCTTCTTTTAAACACTACTTTTCTTTGTTCAAAACATCTTTTTATGGATACAATGCAATGAAATAAGTTATTTATCAACAGTTACACAGAGCTGTCGTTTGAAACGACAAGAAACCTTTGTCAGTTTGTACTGTAGTTTAGTTGCCGACTATTTTATTGCTACTCGCAGCCTGTTGCTATGAGGTATCTGTAGGCTAACATGTAACATTAGCAAATCCTGATGTTCTGCTCATCTACCAATCAGAGCTAACGTAACCTCACTCTTCATTTTATTAACAGACTCTCAAGTTTGATCAGATCACTGCAGGATAACTGCTGCATGTGGGTTGGAATCAACATTATCACAAACAGTTTAGGTTGTGGTTTAGCCTTTAGCTTGTGGATTAGCCTTTAGCTCGTGTTTTAGTCTTTAGCATGTGGTTTAGCCTTTAGCTCATGATGTATCACTCTCCTGTTTATCTTTCCTCTGCTCTGACGTCCTTTTTCTGTCTGACAGTTCAGCTCCAGTGTTCACCATCACTACTAAATTAATCACAGAAATGAAAAGCTAAGAAATAGCATTTAGAAATAACCTGTATTGGTGCTGATAATCTTATTTTGAGTTAGTTTGCCAAAAACCTTTTATAACAGATTGTTGCTGTCACATTAGATCTCTAACTGGACACAAAACTGAATGATATGTTACTTGATATATATTTTTATGGTGAAATTTCCCAAAGAAAAAATCTACTCAGTCAAATTGTTTTTGACCGTGATCAGGTAATTAATGTGAACTTTGAAGAGTGGGTCAGAGTGGAGTGGTACAAATATACTATTCAAAAAAGTTGAGGCACACTGATTGAAACAGACCTTTTTTAATGACATGTTGACAATAGAGATTTCATTTGCACTTTCCTAAAATTTCAATTTTGGAAGTTTCTCTGTTGCTTTTAGGATCAGAAATGACTGAATATGTGTGGAAGCACATTGTTTTGTTTTGTTTACAAAAGAAAAAAAAGCAAATAATAACCCTAAAAACCCTAAAATAATAACACAAACTGCTGAGAGTTTCTGGATTCAAAACAACCAGAAATACTCAAAATGAAAGACTTCATGGCTCATTAGATGTCAATGAAATCCAGGCCTGAACAAATGTAACACCAAATTTCAAACTTTTTACTTTGGTAGATTATATTTGACATCCCAAAATATCACAGGAAAAGTAACATGGGCCTTATTTATTAATTTTTTTATCAGTTTACTTACCTTTCATGTGACGAATATACCTGGTTTAACATCAATTATTTCAGTGTAAAAAAAGCTAAAAGCTGCACTTCAGACTGTGTGTGAAAGTTCTTTAATTTCCTAATATCAGAAAATTAATTTAATCTGCTGTATTTTCCGTCTACTTTACTGAAAATGAACTGAACCAAAGCTTTTTCTGTATTGGAGTGATGCTCTGAGTGTGCTTTTTTTGTGTTTGGCTGGAATTGAGTGAACATTTTTAAAATTATAGTAACAAAACTATAATAAAACTGCGAAGAAGTAACTCGTGTTGCAGAAGGTGTTTATTTGTGCGTCTCAGGGTGCTCGCACCGGTATCTCAAACATCTTTGAATTCCTCTCACGTGTAAACAAAGAAGAGCACAAATTTACCCAAAAAGCTTTGCTCCCTGAGCGTTTCAGCTTAGCTGCTGTAAAAATAAAAAGGGCACTTTGAACAGCGAGCGGAGACTCAAACTTATTCACACTCCCACGTAGCAACACTGTGAATAAGTTGTGTTGCTTTGTATGGATGCCGTGTTTAATCCGTCTATAGAGGAGGGAGCCGAAGATTCTTCCTGCTGTGTTTGTACCGACACAGAATCTTTCTCAGGTTGTAACTAAACAAAAGTCACCACCTGTTCTTTGTTTTGCTTTGTGTTTTTTCTATACCTCAAGCTTGTGGCGGTGCACCTGTTGTTCAGTCACCTGCCGCCAAATACATGACATGACAATATGTTCTCCTCGAGGAAACGACAAGATTTCAAGAGTGACATTCACCCCTCAGAGCCCAGCTGACGTTACAGCAGAGACTGAGGAGAATAGAAGATCATATACTTCTCATTTCTCATCAGTACAAGGCTTCTCAATGGGGACTAGTGCTGACCTTTGACCCTGCTCACAACCTCGGGAGTGTTGGAATGTGATTGAAGCTGTCTTGATATGGGTGGTCTCAGGGACAGGGCGACGCTTTGACCCTTTCATTGATGACACCTTGCAGTGGACGACCATTTGTATTACAGGAGGGAGGTCTGTGGAGCACAACCTTTAGCAGAAGAGATTAACCTTTAACCATCCCGTTTCACCTACATCGTCAGTTTAAATTGATGTCATGGTGAAAAGGAAAGGAGAAAATCTATGTTTTTAACGATAAACACGTTTTTATGTTGTGGCATAAAATTGTGATACACTGATTTGTTGGTTTTGGTTGGTAAGTCTTCAGTGCTGAACTTTACCTGTACATACTGAAAACTTGTGTTTTCTGACTAATAATCTTATCCTCAAACCTTCCACTCATCGTGAGTCCTCATTTCTTACAAAGGTTGTTTCTTCAGAGGGCTTGTCCGACCCTGTGGTGGTATCAGGTGTAAGAATGAGAATATAGGATACATCCGTCTACCCACTGATGATCCTGTTTTCTTTCCTGGGACATTAAGAGTCATCGATGTTCATTTCAGTTTGTTTTAAAACCAGTGACAAATTCTCCACCGGAACTTTGAGTAACAGTGTTTTTTTCTACGGAGGCTTGTTGCTGCCATGCCAAGAAAAAAAAAAAGATCTGATTCACATTGTAATGTTTGCACGTTATAACAACATACAAAATTATCACGTTAACCATAAAATACTGATACCAAAAATAATTGAGATATTAAGAAGGCTGATTGTCAAACCTGTAACTCAACACAGCTTCATCAAGAAGACACTCCTGTTTCATCCTCTTTGCGCAGGCGGATGGCCGCTCCTATAAAACAACCTTTCAGAATTATTGAAATTGTTTCATGAATGTAATCTCAGAAATTTCAGACTTTATTCTCAAAAAGTTATGACTTTCTTTTCTTTCTTTTATTATTTATCTATTTATTTTTAACGTCTTTGCCCTTCTAAACTGTCACTCTCATGACTTGTATTTCTGTATTTAATTTATGGACAAATATTTGATGGATTGTCATGAAGTTTGGTACTGATATCTGTTTTCCCCACAGGATAACTTTAACATTTAGTTTAATGCACATCCAGCTGAGTCTAAATGCAGAACCACTGAGACAGACTTTTACTGGTCCCAGTTTCTTTGTTGTGGGTTCTTGCTGGATTTCTTTAACTGGTGTGATTGTAAACGGACAATCTTGGAGATTTGTCAAAACAAACTGAAAAGAGATATTTGGATCAAATAAACAAACAGAGGATAAGTTGATTTAAAAGTTCTTCTTCCACTTGTATGAAGGTCTTACAGGAGATTTTATTGACACCAACAGGAGGAGCAGCGTGACATTTTACTAATTACACTGATTTGTTGGTGGATATTTTCAGTGCTGCAATAAATAACGCGACGCTAATAAAGTCTGCTTTCTACAGGGGCCGGTGTTTTTCTGCTGGCATCTGCAGAGAGCGAGCAGATCAGCTTTCTGTTCGACTGCATCGTCCGAGGCATCTCCCCCACCAGAGGCCCTTTTGGACTGCGGCCAGTTTTGCCAGGTCAGTATGAGAGGTGTTTAAAGCCGCTCGGCTGGAAAGGACTGAAAAAACCAACCTGAGGAAAACGGAGCTTTAAAAGTGATAACTTAAAGAAAGGAGGTGGATCTTTCCATAAAGATAATTTGGATAATAAGTCGTTGAGTTGTTTCCAGGGAGTGTAAGCAAACATTGAAGTTGGACATTTAACGTGTGGCAGCCTCCCCTCCTGTGCCTCCAGGGATTTGTCGTAGCTTTTAGGTGTGCTGCCTTCCTGGAATCCAACCATTTTTGGCTGAATGAGTCAGAGGATTCCTCTGTGTGCTTTGAAGTGACTAAATTATGACTGACAGCTGTTTTTTTAAGTAATTGGATAATCTTCAGAAGGAATTTATAGTTTAGTCAAATCCTCTCCCCTATTCAAGCGTACTGTGTTGAAAGTAAGGCGTGGGGTCATCTTCAACATCAGTAAGAGGATAGCTACTGTACTAACTGTGATTATTCAATTGTGGTCTATGTATAGTTGAGTTTGTCCTGCCACTGTTGCAGTTCGAGCTGGATGTTGGGCTGGCGTCCAAACAGTCATTAGATGTCTCTTACTTGTAACAGCAGGGTTGTCTGGCAAGATATCAATTTGTCAAAGACGGTGAGGTTAGTCTGTTTAATGAGCTCACTGAGCTCCAGCATGTCCGCCCTCAGCTCCTCTGTTCTCCTGACACCTTTTGTGAAAACTTGACAGCAGCCTGCCAGTTTGTTAGCTTAATAACTCTTATTTCCAAAGGCCTTGCTCTGGTGTGTTAAAATAACGAAGCGTCTTTCATATTATTGTAGGAAAAAGTGATGCAACACAATTGATCACCTTAATTTTCAGCTTTTACTTTTGGTTCCCTGGTTGCATTTTTGTGGCTTTAATCCACCACAGGCTCAGTTGTATCAAATACAAACCAGCCGATAACAACTTGCTTTTAGCAGTAATTGCCAGCAGTCAGAGTTAACTCCTATTTGTTGTGGAGGTATTAGCCACACAAATAACAAACAAAAAAAAAACAACAGAAATTTCTGAGAAGTGGTGGAGACCAAAAATGGAGCAAAAATTGAATGAAGCTTGGATTTCTTTGTACAAAATAGGCAAAAAAAAGTATGTTCAAATTAAAATGATGTTGCTAAGTACCTTCCGGATGTGTAATCAGACAATTGCTAACAATTTTACTTTAACCTTGCTAACACTTCAGCCTAACATAACCTAACTTTTTGTTTACCTCTCAGCAGGCAAAGAGGCAGAAATGAGGCGGGCCTTTAGCCTTCTCGCTAACCGCTACAGTGTGCCCGCCTGTCTGTCAAGTTGACAGTGTACATAATTATGCAAAACTTGTGACTCTAATATTTTCCTGACCGAATAAGTTTAACAAATGTCATGTTTAAGAGAACTTGCTGCAAAGTTAATTTTTTTAGCTTGGTTGCGTATGTGGCTTCTGGGCTTTTGCAGTCAGGAGAACGATGTGGAAATGTTCTGCCTGAGAAGGAACACGCCAAAGAGCTGCTAAAATTACATCATTCATCCACATAGAGCCGTGCGGACCTCACACAAGCGTCACACACACACCACGCTTTAGCTTACGCGGAGGACAGAAGACTGCTGGTGCTAGCTCTGCTAGTGTTATCCACACTCAGCAAAGCAGTATTACATTGTTTACATGTAGACTCCGATCCAGTGTTAAACAACTTAATTTTAACTGTTTCTTATTGTTTTTCTCATTGATGGAAAAATCTGATGGACAGAACCTGAAATTTCTGTTCCAAGAACTAAGAAATTATAATATCACAATACAGGGATAATCTTTATAGTACTAGTATAATGTAAAACATTTATGCAACGATGCATCATAATAACTTGTTAACTGAAGAATAACAAATGTTTGAAAAAAAAATGAACAGGATTAATGTTATTATTCACTTATTTTGATTTCCCAGAGTTGAAACAAAACCCTCAAACTGTAAATTTACTTAAAAAAGTAAAGATTGGTTTAACTAGCAATTTAAAGATAAACAAACATTTTTGTGCCACAGCACAGCCTGCTCATAAACCCTTTCACATTTTACTCTTAAATATCTTAAAATCCATCTTTTGGAGTTATTAACGGCCAAAATACACCAGACGCATCCCCCCGTCCGGCTCCGCTCCGCTCTGTTGCAGCACCGGCTCTGGTATGTTCCTGTTCAAGTCAATGTGTTAGCTCACACTGAATCTGCCACGTTGCTGGATGCCGGAGCAGTGATGCATCAATTTACAAGAAAGCAAATCAAGAGGGACAGGAAGTCTTTCCTGGAAACCACCGAAAAACACCTGTTGACTTCTAAAATAAAATGAACCATGTCAGAACCAGATCGTATTTGGTACAACTACAACAACAAACCGACATAATAAGCGGAGCCAGACCAGGAATCAGCAGGTTTGAGGTTTTACAGTCCAGTATGAACAAAGAGAGGCTCATCTTTAGAGTGGGAATCGAGGGAACTCCTCTGTATCGTGACTCCAGCTGTCTGGCATTAAACATGCAGTCTAGCCGGTGTGAGTTGACGGATATGGATACGTGGATATTTAGCCCTCACATATTGATACTTGTATCACAATGCTCAGGATGGTGATATATTGGCATATTGATAGATAGTCCAACCTTGAATCATAAGCTTTATAAAGATTACAAGCACAAACATTATTTTTACAGCTCGTCTTCACTGACAGAGAACAATAAGTTTTGCAGGTTTAAACTCTTATTTTGAAAATCTTTAAATATCCTCATCTAACATAAAAAGTGGAACAAGAAAAAGCTTTCATCTCTGTTGCTCATCTCTGTTTCTTCTCCTCTTGTTCTGTCACTAATACATTTTGGATGCTTGGTACGATATGACTAAAACTATTAAACTTTATCTGCTCTCCCGCCGAGCTCTTTCACACCTTTGATTTTTTTTCCACACTGGCAGTTTTAAAACATTTTCTCACTCAGTCTTCAACTTAACAGGAAATGTGGACCGGGCAGCTGTGGGGGCTTGTGGGTATTCTGGTTTTCACACATCTCGCCGCCCGATGGCAGGTTGAGCTCATACTCCTATTATTGTGGTGTGTACTTGAATAAATAGCTTGGAGGATGTGTGAGGGGGGGCGAGCGAGGGGTCAAAGTCACAGTTCACACAAGCAGAGCAGCCAAAGCCTCCTAATCACTCTGGGCATGTATGTAACCTCATCCACAGGATTCCACTGCTGCCTCCCCCCTTCCCTTCATTTCATACTCGGTCACCCACCGCTTCTCTCCCCTCTCCCTTACCCTCCTGTCCCTCCTCTTCACTTCATCTCATCTTATTCCTCCCTGCAGCCTGTAATTGTGTCCCTCATTCTCACTCATGGTTCACCTCTCAATCTTTGTCGATGTCCTACATTAACTGATTAAACTCTCTGCCCTTTATTTTGATTCATCTCTGCTGTGTTATGTAACCTGTCTTTCACCCTCACATGCTTTTATTTCCACCTTTCCCTCCGTCTTTCACGCATCCTGCTCTCTGAAGTCTCTCGGAAAATCTCCTTACATTTCAAACTTACATTAACAAAGTCAGTCACCTAGAAAAGTTGCGCACGCTTCATGCAATGAAGCTGCATATTGCACAGCCGTGAAGGAAAGGAGGGTTATAAAGGTAGCTGGAGGTAAAGTGAGCTACCTTCATGAAAAACTAGTTATAGATTTATTTGTGTGTGTGTGTGTGCGGGAGTTTTGAACCCTTTTTAATGAGGAAATGAAGTGAGTATACAGTTCACCGCGTCCTGCTATCTTTGGCCTAATGAGGATTTTCTGGCTCCTGTAACTGTCGAAAGGGAGGAGGTGTTAGCTGCACTAGGCTGGGATGAACAAGCTGCAAAAATACTGCATGTGAAAAGATACGACATCCATCAGTCAAGCACATATGACCTATTACAGGGCTGTATGATGCAGGGGTCACAATTTAATATGGCCCATTCTGGGAATTTCATCGTATTTTGCTCAGTTTTATATCTCATTTTTGAACAAAGTGAATTCACTATTCAGTGTTAAAAGGTAACTGGGTTGAATCAAAGTCAGAGGTCTGTGTAGCTCTTTTCTGGTGCGGAGGAGCCTGAGAGCATAGCCCTTTTTGGACCTTCTCTGAAATGTGACTACGTCTCAAATCGATGTCGACTTCAAGCTTCAGGATTGGTCTGCTGAGCAGGATCGTGTTTGCTGAATCTACAACGTCTGCAGAATGCTGCTTTCATCTCCTCCAGCATCTCCATAAACACATAATGCAATTCACTGTGTTGGGCCAACGTCTGTGGGGGCCCCACAGGGGTACAAACCATACTACAAACATACTACACTACAGTAAGCAAACAGGGGAGTATCTAGGATTTTATATATTAATAGGCTCTAATCTGTCTTTTTTGTATAGATAATTTTTTTGGCTAGTGGTAATTGTGATTGGCTGGTAACTTCAGAAACTTACCAGCCACACTGGCTGGTGATAAAAAAAAAAAATTGGAGCCCTGATTGCAGGGCAAAATGTACATCGCCCCAGAACTAAATGGTGCTCATGATGGTGTCTGCCATGAGGGCTTGGGTCAATGCAAAACTATAAACCAGGCTGTGCAGGGTGAGCAGATGATTTGCACAACCACCTGCTCACTATACATTAAGCTGCTTAGCATCTGTCTGCAAACTTATAATTAACAATCTGATGAAAAATATTGATTTTAAGATTATTTTTTTAAAACTGATTTATTCATACTGCTGAAAAAATTCGCAGATTTCAGTGTTAAAGGGGCTTCCAGGACAAAGGCATGCTTATATTTGCCTGCTTTTGATTCAGATTTACATCAAACGTCACATTTTCATCCAGCGTAAATTTTAAACTTTTAGTGTTTTTCATTGTCATTTGGACTGGTGTGTAAAATATCTGCAGCACCTGATCGAGACGAAGACATTTTTTTTCACCCTTTGTCCAGAGCCCATATCTTTTTCCAATCTGTTTCTGCACCCACCACCCATTTTTTTTCTATTGACTGGTTATCCATCAGATAGAATCTAACTTTTAGCTTTCCATTCATAAAATTTTATTAAAAATCATAAAAATATTTACAAACACTGTCTTAAAAAAATAATAATCTCACCTTTAAAAATTTTCACTTTCACATAAAACTTTGTTTGCAAATATGACATAGCTACACCTGGATGAATGTTCTTCAAGGACCAGCTGCTGTATGTTGACAGGTTTGAGTATTTCAAAGGACAATTTACACAACCAACATACTGTTAATGGAAGAGGACACTGCTGACAGCGGCCACTTAAGTCATCCATTTGTTTTTCCAGGTCGATTATTTTTCAATTTGAGGACACTTTGGAGTGCTGCAGGTTGATTCTTCACTTGTGGGATTTGATCTTGAACAATTTTCCGAGCCTGCTACGTTTAACTCGGGACTTTTACGGACTCTAATGGCGAGTAACAGAATCAATCTCTTGGTAGAATTGACCTTGGTGGTCTTATGTACACTAGATCCTTGAACAGCACCGGCGGTCTTTAGCTAGAGGGTGTACAGACACAAACATGTGGCAGCGCTATTTTTAAACCCTGTAGTGTTCCACAAATACTGAAAGGTGTTCCCCTGTGTGGCCCTCACAGACCAAATCATAGTACACGACACTCCTGTCAAACCGTGTGTTGTTGTTCTTCTCACTGACACGTTGTTTTATTTTAATTAGGCCACAGCAAGATGAGTGAGACTCTTGTGGTGAGAAGTGTTTCTTCCTTCTCTGGAGTTGCTCGATGTGTTTTCACAGTTGTGTCACAGCTGAGTAAGACACCAAGCTTACCTCACGTAAACTATTCTGTTTGACGTCTTCAACATTTGCTTTGGTTGTTTCTTTTTTTTTTTTGTCTTGAACAGACCCCAGTTTCACGCAGACGAGTTCGGAGGAGAGGCTGAACCATGAGACCCAGGAGCTGGAGAAACGACTGAGCATGCTCTCACAAAGGAGCAGCACAGGTACAACATGTTGTGGCCAATTCTGTCTCTCGTTGTTTGAAAATGTATCCTTGTTACATAATCATCCCAAAGCACTGTAATCTCTGAATGCAGGCATCCAAAAACAACAGAAGATATATATGTGTCCAATTATCCTGTGCTTGGTTGTTAATTATGTCTGCAGATGTTCCTTTCTCATACTCGTGATTTATGGTTCTCATTATGTGTTGAATACAAAGGAGTAAGGGAGCTGAGCTTTCGGGTGCTTTGATGAAGGCAAACACAGAGGTAGAGACAGGAAGTCAAATGACAAGACAGGACCAGACATTGAGCAATAAAACCTTCAAATGAATGAATATATCATAACAAAACAAGTGTTATGACACAACCCAACACTCTACTACTGTGTCATAGTACTGTTTACCAATTCTACATAAAAGTGTCCCATTTCAGCAGAAACTTTGGCCTATGCAGGACAAGCAGGCCTTATAGACAGCACAGTGCCAAAATGACATCTCCAATAAAAACTATTCAAACTATTTACTATTCAGTGAAACTGTGACTCACTAATGAAACGGAGACTCATCAATGAAACTGAGACTCACTAATGAAACTGAGACTCATCAATGAAACGGAGACTCACTAATGAAACTGAGACTCATCAATGAAACTGAGACTCTAATGAAACTGAGACTCATCAGTGAAACTGAGTCTCATAAATTAAACTGAGACTTACCTGTTACAGATAGAACACTTTTTCATTCTCGGTTCTCTCACATGAAGTCTTTCCCGAGAGTGTTTGATTTATAACCACTGGCATCACAGCCAATAACTGAAAGTCCTTTATTGTTTTCAGAGATTTGTATGTGCTTGAGATGATAATTGGCTTGCCTTAAGAAAAAACAATTTATAGTTTGGGATGATATGACAAGAACAGGACAGTGCCCGGACAGAAAAAATAATTTGTTCCAAAATATATTATTATATATTTGTTTTATTTCATAATTTTATTTTTTTTATTTTATAATAGTCAAATTATTGTTAATAGTCAAAATTTTCAATCACTCTTGGTTTCCACTGTAATTCATTAATACTTATCACTGGTATCTTCACAGTGTCATTTTGCCCGTCTGCTGGTGGAGACGACCGCAGCATATCCGGCTCCTCAGACACATCAGACACCAGCCAATCGGACTGCAGCATTGGCAGCCGCCTTGCCATTTGGACTGAACCTCCCTCCAACCCCTCTGAAAACAGCAGCCACACCAAAGCTGCCTTACAGAACATGGAGAAGCTCTCTGTCACCCAAGGAGGTGCACGGTGTCCTCCCGCCAAACCTCCTCGGCAGCTCCAGGAGATCGGCCGTCAGAGCTCATCCGACAGTGGCATCGCCACCGGCAGCCATTCCTCGTACTCTGGAAGTTTCTCCTCCTACACAGGCAGCCTGGACACAGCAGGGGAAGACTTTGGGTCTGTTTTCAGCTTGCCTCCACACTTGGCACAAGACCTGAGCCCTTGTAGCTGCCCTGCTGCCCCCGGACATGAATACCAGGTACCGTCATCACTCAGGTATCTGTATGACTCTCCTAAGAGTCTTTTAGTGGAGGGGAGTGTGACTACCAAAGACAATGAACCCTCCACCCCAAGTAAGAGCACTCCTCCTTCTTCAAACCTCATCACAGACTCAACAAAGGAGGATAAAAACAGTGGAAAAACCTGTGAGGGCCACTCAAAGACTCCTGAAACAAAGTCAGAGAGCGAACACTTAGAGGAGGGTAAGAAAAACAAAGTGGCGCCCTCTAGTGAGCACCCAGACTCCTGTCACATCTGCACTTCAGTCTCCAAAACCATCGTGACCATCTGCTCCGTCTGTGGAGGATTTAAGGTGAGAGAAAAAGAACATTTGTTTCTAAAAGACTCTCTGTCTTTTGATTCACGCTCTGATAGGAGTAGTTCTGCTCTTGTTTGCCATCTGTTTACTTGTAAAAAAAACACATCCTCTCAGTTTAAATGTCCTCCTGCTCGCGCTCACTTGTACCACAAGCAGCTCTTATCATCATCACCCTCTAATTCATCCTGTGCTTTGCTGTCAGTGTGACCTTTGTGGCGTCCGGCAGGCTGACGGCTATGCCACTCTGTGAAGAACGAGGAAAAAAAATGGTCTCATGGTCCATCTGTCCAAGAAGTCAGCATTTTAGCAGCCACGATGAAATTGACTTTGTGTCTTGCATATTTAAACCTTGAATCGTGATAGTCACACAGATTATCACACAGACACACATCAAATATCTCATAGAAAATCTTCAACTTGAATGTCAAACATTATCAACTTTTATACCCAAGATAAAAACAAACAAGTAAACATTTTTATTTTGAGCTGTGGGGTTCATCTGTCTCCTCTTAATGATTCTTCTTTCCGTCTGTAGTTAGTCACTCTTTCCTCTGAAGACCTTTATTTGTTTACTCTTTTAAATTTTCTGATCTATGAAAGTTATCTTGGTTGTCCTGAGTCCACATTTCCATTCGGATATTTGTTTTAATGTCATAATGTTATTACAAAACAATCAAAAAAGGGCAAAAGAGCCTTTTTTTTACTATACTAAAAGCCACAAAATTGCAATAGCACTTTGAAATTAAACCTTTAAAAACATCAGAAGTTTTAGAATCATTTAAAGCTCAAAAACATCAAAGGAGGGGTTTTGTGCAGTTTATTTAAAATACTTCATGTTGTCCATCTGGAGCCCTGACAGTATCTTCACGCGGTTTACAGTTTTAAAGAAATACATCTATTCTTCCTTAAACTTGTGTTTTAGAAAACCTTTATTCACCCTCTGTCGGAAACACTTTTTTAAGGTGCTGTCTCTTTAAGGCTCCTGCTCCACAAATCACCTTCCCTCTCATTGGACAGTCCTCTAGAGGCCTGTCGTGGGCAGAGCTATGGGCAGACCTTGGTGTTTGAGGCCCGCCCCTCCAATGTGTCCTGAATCAGTTAGGAGATCCTTGTGTGATGACTTCATCATCAAAATCCCTACCTCAGCAAAAATTTGAGATCAGCCATCAGTGTGATACTGAAATTTTGGTACGATGAGTTGAGATGAAGGGAGTGCATGTATATGTTACCACACCCTTAACTTGCGAAGTGCCCCATCAGGTCCAAAATATGTCCAGACATGCCCCTGGTGTGGTGTGTGTGTGTGAGCGTTGGACATGTTCACTAGTGGTGTGCAATACTGCAAAATTTGGTATTGATGTGATACCAAGTAAATACTGGGCCAGTATAGCCGATACCGATAACGATACCGATACCGATAACGATACCAATAACGATAACGATAACGATACCGATAACGATACCGATAACGATACCGATAACGATACTGATAACGATACCGATAACGATACTGATACTTTTTACATAGAAAAGCAGCTTGTCAAAAATTAATCAAGAATAAGAAACAACCACTAAAACGGTTTCTGTTCATGAATGAAAGTAAATAACTTTAAATTTGTCAATCAGAAAATAGAGATATGCTTTTACATTTTTCCTTCTTGTTGTAAAACAGTACATTTGAATATAGCAACAATTATTATATTTCAGCTTGAAATATATAATTTTGATCAAAGAGACTGCACATTCTGGTGGATAAACCATCACAGAGACATAAAGAATATTTAGGAAATCAGTAACATACTGATAATTTAGGGCAGCAGCGGCAAACAACGTACACAGGGTGGTGGTCTAATGAGTTTGTTAAGCACTGTATAACATTTGAATCTTCATGTAGTTACACATTTTCAGTTACAGTTAAATAATTCAGTCAGATTTAGTTTAACTGGCTGAATTTATTATATGATTGTCTCAATAGTTCATATTAAATAAGTTTTCTAAGTTTACAACTATGAAGACCAATTACGCTTTGAAAAATAGTTCAGGAACTAGTATCAAAGTGCAGGTATTGGTTTTGGTACAGGTATCAAAAATTTTGAATCGATACCCAGACCTACGTCTGAGTGATGGGACTGAACACAACACTCAGAGTTAAGTTGGGGGGACGGAGTGCGCATGCGTGAGATGAGTAAGAGGAGCGTTCCTGGAGAAGAGAAACTGAAACTTAAGTATCGACATTATCACGCAAGTCTGATCTGCACCAATAGCAACGTTGGCTATCAATATTTTGGATCGATCTGCCCACCTCTAGTATTCATTTCTCTTTGAGTTCACATGTACACTTAATCCTGAATTTAAATGGTTTTTGGCTTTACATAGAAGCTGAATTGAAAATATTAAAGAAGAAAAAGGTCCCTGGTTTGATTCCCCAGAAAGGCCAGGTGCATTTTAATATGGAGTCTCACGGTTCTCTGGCTTTCTCACACTGTCCAAAAAAACTCATCAGAACTCTAAAAGGAAAAAAACGTAAAGATTACAGGTGGACGCGTGAAGATAATGATAGCTGGATGGATATGGCTCCCCCTGCTGGTGGTGCTTAAAGCAAAGAACTCATCTTTTATTTGTCATCTAAAGAAAATGTAAGCTTTGTCTTCATCGAGTCCTTGGTGAGCTAAATGTAACACGAGATGATGGAGGAGTGTAAGGGAACATTTATCACCCTCAGCCTGAGCAACACAATCCCCCTCTGTGGTGTTTATTAACTCACAGCTCGAGGGATACTTCAAAAGAAAATACTAAAACATCAACTCCGTACCAAAACAGAGACCATTCCTCATTTTCTAACATATTTATGAGTGTTTGATGATTATTTTAGGGGGAAAAAACGTGTTATTGTTGCAGGCACACTGTTAAAGAGGCTCAGTGTTGCTGATTTGACATAAGAGAGGATTGTGGGTAATAAATCTTGTGGTGTAAAGCTGTGTGTGTGATGGATGGAGTCATCTGATGTGACATTCAAAACGTGAAGCTCGCATCTGTGACACTTTACAGTCGTCTGTGCTGAGCTTGTAAAGGGAAACCCGAGCTGTTCAGTGTGTAGTTTGACCGTTATCTCATAAAAATAAGACCCCAAAACAAACACCGAGTTGATCCAATTAGGGTTTGTTCTCTGTGTGTGAAAGCCCGTTGTAGTGTCGTCTTTGGTGCCCGACGTGACGAATCCTCTGCTTGAACGCAGTTTCTGCAGATGCACTTTTGACTCCTCTTTAAGTGACACATGCTCAAAGCTGTTTTTAATGTAGCCTTTCAAAAAAACAAAAACAAAAGAAAAAATCAGACCACTTTTCACGCTGTGCATCCTTATCGGGAACCAATCAGCTTGAGGCTGCACAAAAGAGACAAGCTGAGAAGTCAGGAGGCATTGAGAAACAGATGAATGCGCTGCTGGATTCACTCTTTTTACTGGATTGTTTACGATTAAGAAAAAAAAACCATACAGATCATAGCCAGTCTTAAAAACACCAGGCCAACATGTATCTATTTATAGTTCATATGAATACTAATTAAAGCAGTGTGAGCTCCAAATGTAATTAGTTTCTCTTTCATGTCACAGGGGACACCGAACATCCCTGCAAGTGGGTCACTGATCCCTGCCATACCAGGTAAGTTCAGAGAGGAACACTGCATGCATTAATTCTGCAGGCATGATCAGAGTCCATGCATGTTGTTGGGCTTCTGAATCTGATTCTCGACAGAAAACAAAGTGTTTTTAAGGGTTTTCTTGCCTCCAGAACACCACATTTTCAATCCAGCAGATCAAAGTGTCATCAAATCACCACGCAGAGCAAACGATGTCGCACAGAAGAAATCCTGCCTCCCGTCTGAGGATTCAGCGCTGCCAAAGAAAGAGAGGCAGAAATTGGTATGTCTTCTAGCCGATCTCTTAGGCTTACAGAGAGCTGATCGGCAGCTGGAGGCAAAGTCTAACAGCCTGAACTTGTATGAGTCAATGAGCCCGAGGAATGAGCTCATATCTGCGCCAACTGTCACCTGCGCTCCAGTACAAGATGCACCGAGAGAGAAAGCAGATGTCATTTATGAAAACTGTTTTAAGTGCCAAGGAGAGCGCTGTCGGCCTCCTCCACGGGCAGCACCTGCTGAAGTGTGCCCAAACAGGAACATCTCCCTCTTAAAAGCATTTCCAACTGAGCAGACGAGAAGCGGAGAGCACGAAGCAGCTGCTAACAAAGCTCCCACTGATGCATCACAGAGCGCCGACGAGTATGGGGAGATGAATGGTTGGACGGAGGTCGGTGAAGGTAAGAGGCCTCTTCATAAAGCTCCTGCGATCCTTCTTCAGTCCTCTTTCCTTCTTCAGTCCTTTTCAAACGGATCTGCTCTTTGTTTTCAGCTTTCTGTTCTCTTTATAATCAATAAAAAAATCACACTTTCCTCCAGGCTTCCTCTGTTTCTCTGGTTTTAATCAACGGCTTGTTTTCTGTCTGCACTCTGAGGGGTTTCCTTTTGTTGTTCTGTTTTAACAGCTGGGATTTCTCTGGCTATTAGAAGGGATCAAAGTCACAGCAAGATGAATAAATCAGAAATATTTATCAGGCTGGAATGATGAATCATAACCACTCGATCAAGGACGTGAAGGTCTACAAATGTGACTGATGTCCCCTTTGATACAAAATGAATGTGGTTTTTTTTCTAAATGGTAACTATTGAGAGGCCAGTTTGGTCTTAACGTTATCTACAACCTAAAAATGTACCAGTGACTCACAGGAGACATTATTAGACATTCACTGGATGCTTGAAAGCAGCAGTTAAATCAAAGGGATCTGTATCAGCCAAAGATTTTTTTTAACCAATTCAAAAAAAAAAAAAAGAAGCTTAATGAGGGTTTATTTCTTCAGCATAAGTCTGAGTAGAAACTAAAGCCTTTGTGTAGGATAGCTTATCAGGGAAGTGGTTTTGAAAGTCTTCAAACAGCAGATTCAGCAGATTTTAAAGGTTAATCTGAAGTGAATTTAGAGAAGACAAAAAATCTCCCTTTTTAAATGTTTTTTTTTAAATATAGAACAATAGGTACATAAAAAATACGACTTCAAGTATTTATGTGAGGAGATTCAAGTTGTTAAGTGAAAAGTTTGAAGTCGTCATGTAACAGGATTAAGTTGTAATGTTAAGAGATTAATGTTGTAAACATAGACAGAATAATAAATGGACGTAGTCTCCATGATGTCACCCGTATGTTTCTGATATGGAGTTTTGAAGCAAGTCATCGACAGGGGCCATATTGGAAATCAGGCGGGATTTGAGTCTCCACACTAACAGCTATAGGGTGCTCACCTGTCAATCAGCTGAGCTCTGCCTTTGATTGGGTGAAATGGTGATCTTAATCCTTCTAAACTGCTGAGTTAGAAAAAAATTCACTCCTGTACAGTGTTTGCTGTTTGAGAAATTAGCTATTCAGATCGGAGACATTTTTGTACCAGATTGTAAACATGTTTATTTCTGCTGTGAAATTCGTCCTTTTTTTGGCTTGGCGTGTTTGTGTTTTCTGGTACTTCTGGAGCCAGCCTCAAGTGGACACTCGACAAACTGCAGATTTTAGCAACACTTCATTGCCTCCTATTTTAAGACAAATTGAGCACTAACACGTAACACTCTGCTGCTTGTTGAATCTGAAACCAGCATGCAGGGTCTGATGTCTGTCTTTCTTTTTTCTTATTAATCCAAACAGATGTGCTTTTTTCTGATGTGCTATAATTTGTGATGACAATGAGTCAGTTCACAGTTAAATGTTCCCATCTGGATCCACAGGAACCCAAATATTTCTACTCAGAGAATACTTAATATCCAATAAATTAACCTTTTTTTAAGAAAAAATTGCACAAAGGCTGGTATTTTCACATAAACCTCCAACTAAGTTTCTCATATTTTGACATTTTTTCTCGTAGACAAAAGGCTTCATTGTAAAGAGGAAAGACGCAGAGCTGATCCTGCTTATGAGATCATGGACAGTCGAGCGTTGGAGAGGAACTCAGAGGTAGGTCAATCCAAACTCGCTTAATCCGCTTTATGCTATCAACAACTCACACAGTTTGGCTGTGGATGTCTTTGTGCTCTGAGTTCAGCTAAAAAATATTGGTAAAGTGTGATACTATAACAATAATGACTAATGAGAATTAAAGGGTGTGTGTGTGTGGGGGGGGGGGGGGTCCACCTTGTTATGGGAGAGTTTTAAAAGAGATTTGAGTAATGTCTAAAACTTTTGACGAAAGAGTCAATCCAGTCAGCATTTTGTCATTTTTACTTCACTTACTTCAAAAAAGATGGGAGTAACTAGCCTAGCTTAGCATTAAAACAGCCCAAAAAAGCAGTAACAGGTCAATTTTCCTCAGTCAAAACTCACCAGGAATTCTTAAAGCAGGGATATTGTCCTGCTAGTACTCTTCAGTAACTGTCCATAATTTACAGCCCAAAAAAGTCCCCATTTTTTGCATACTCGTGTTTTAGAAATCTCTTATTTCAGCTTTTTTTCTGTAATGCTTTACTTCAGCTGCTGTCTACTTAAGGCTCCTCACTCCACAAACCCCCTTCCCTTTGATTGGAGGACGTAGCTATGGACAGACCTTGGTGTCTGAGGCCCATCCCCTCAACACATCATGAACTAGGTAGTTGACCGTTATGTGATGACATCATCATTTCAAGCAAGTCTCATTAAAACCTTGTGAAGGTCTCATGGAGATCTCATGCTACTTTTAGAACGGACCATTTTGAGCAGTTTCAGGGATTTTGACAACATATGAATTCATATACACATGTATATATAGTGGATTTAAAATTTGCATATGTTTCGTTTGAACATTCATCATTGTTACTTTATGTCTATGATTAAATATGAATGATTGGCCGGTGGCACTGACCGATCAATGGCATACCATAAGCCTCTTTTGGATCTCGGTGTCGCTGCCTCTTTCATTGAAAATGCTGCAAAAAAACGAAGACTTAATGATATGAAAGCCATGAAACCACTATCTTTTTTGTGAAACACTAAGAATACATTAAACATTTCCCACTCTTATCTTACATGGCTGCTTAAAAAAAGATATGAGTATAATTTAAAAACATCTGAACGAATTGTTTGTTCCTGCTGCTTGAAAAGCCACCAGTATTTTCAGTTGATGCTCATTATTACAAACATCCACTTTTATGTAATGGGTTCATCCATTCTCGAAATGATGATGGTCCCATCAAGGATTTCCTTTTTTGTGGTCTCTCAGTGAGGCTAAAAGCAATGTGGCTGCACTCCACCTCCAATTTTCACACCACAATATCTGTGCTTACAGTGGCTGACTGGAGTCAGAGATTATGTGGCTGCGATTAAAAAGGCACGGCTATCCTCTCATAACCGTGAAGCATTGCAGACAGTCTTTCCACACGTTAGACGCTCAGTAAATACTTCACTATAAATACTCCTGACGTGGCCATTGAGCTGCTGAGGAGAAAGTCCTCCTCACGCTGGTTATGTAATGAAGTTATGTGCTCACAGCAAACTATGATCACAGTTGTTTACTGTCTGTGTGTCTCTAAGGGTGAAGAAAAGAGCAAGTATGAGTTGATGGGCAGCTGTGGTCAGCAGAGGTTCCTGCAAGAGGCTGAAGGTGGGTACACTGATATCACCTGATTAAATATCATCAGATTGTTGGGTTTGTGGCTTTGAAATGGACCCTTTTTGAGCCATGTTCTTTACAATAACCAGGACCCGCTTACAGGAAGAGAATCAAAGTAATAACCCAAACATTAGATACAAATCTGATGCTCTGTTTGCATGATTTGAATGGAAGCACCGGCTAAAACAAGGGTTTTCAGATTCTGAAATAACACACATCAACACCGCTCGCAGAGTGTTTACGTGACTTTATCCAGAGTAAGACGCTGTGAAGTGAACAGGAAGTTATTTATATTAAGGAGGTTCCTGTGCATAACATGAAGCTGTATATATACTCTGTGAGGACTTGGCTTTTGGAGCAGGTTGGTCTCAGGTTCAGGTCCAGGCACAAACCAAAGTATAAACATTTATTCTAACAAACATTTGCTTCACTTCTTGTGCTTTACTTCTACTCTGTACATTTCTACTAATTTGTTGCCTGTTTGATTTTCGCCTTGCCTTGGCACTTGTGGGAAATAATGTTAATGTCCAGACAGCATATTTTGCAATTCTCCATGTTGGGCCAGTGTCTGTGGGCTTGGCCTTTGAACGGGAACGTCATGAGAGACTAGGCTGGGCTCCGCAATGACACGAACCATACGGGGCACGAAGGCTCCATCCACTACATCCAGCTACATAGCAAACAGGGGTGGCGTTCGGCCAAACCAAGTCGTGACATTATTTGGTGTGAGCGCTCATCCCATCTTCATTTTGAAGGCCAAGATCTGTATGACGGGGGGTCAGAAACAGGCGGTGAGATGGGCATCCCAAGAAGGTGACATCCAAAGATGACCATTTTGCCAACCTGTCAGTGCTTGGGAAACTAAGGCTGTTTGGCATTGGCAATGAGAAGATTTGGCAAATTTTTTATAGGCCCAACACATACTCAGCTCTGCTCCTCATTCCACATATGCATACAAATGTGGCACCATTTAAAAGGGAAATAGGCTTTCTCTCAGTTTCAGATTTATTGTAAAGAAGCATTGTTACAACAAAGAAATAATCTACCAAACAAAAATTGACTTACTTTCTGTGCGAAGACTGGTTAAATCTACTTTAGGGGAAATGTTTACAGTGAAACAGGGTAAGGACAGAGCAGTTTTTGTCTCTCCCATCTTATTTTGTTGCCCTCGGATTTTTATGCTCTGAAGTGAAGTTCCTCTTGTGGGTCGCACGTGTATTTCTCCCATCTTTGTTTTATATAAACTCATAAGATCTCTTTGTGAAGAGAAAACACCCAGATATGAAACCAAAGTGAGCGTGCAGTGATGCATGTGAGGATACTCTCCCTGACGTGTGGTGAAGGGACAGTCGACTGGGGACGTTTGGCCACTTAAGCAGCTCACACCCACAAACACACCTGTTCCAGAAAGTCCCAGCAGCTGTCACCATGTGGCTCCAAAGCTGTCACTCATGTTGTTGTACCTGCACACGCTCCGTGTTGTCTTTTCCATCATCCTGCCTCAGCGAGCACTTAATGGACGAGACACGAGGGAGGTTTATGTTGGGATGCCTGGTTGTTGGCGACTGAAAGGAGCAAAATATTGTCATGTGATGCTTAAGTTGTTTGGAAACATCTCGGGTGTCTTCTTTTGCATCGTTTCATGTCACGTCACATCTGTTTGGTGTTTCATAGCTGGAGTCGGATGGAGGGATTTTCAGCTTTGGAGACACAGGTGCAGGTTTAAGTGTCATGATGCAGAACATATGTTACAAAGGCCATGATATGATAGTTGAGGAAAAAACATGATATGATCCTGATATGCCTTGATTTGGAATGCAAAGCAAAAGGCAATTTTAAGACTTCACACCTCAAATCTTAGTGGTTCAAGTTTTAGGATCCTTAAAACAAGTGGTTCCCACGGCAGGGGGGTTGCTGTTTTGGGGCTCATGGCTTGAAAACTTGATAACCCCTGCTTAAAATAATGCTTTTGTTTTTTTTCTCACTGGTAAAGGAAATCTGATGATGTAACTGATAAATTCTGTCTATGACTGGGTCATGGATAAAAAAACCTTATTAACCCTTCAAAACCTGATCATCAAAGAATTCTTATTTTTTGGAACTGAGATGTTTATTAGCCCTTTTCACCAAAAATGTATGGCTATAATATTTTGTTTATGATATATCATATTTGACACATTTTAGCAAAGTTGCCGTAAATATGGATTCTTTTAATGCAGAAAAAAATACTTATTTTAAAAAATGAGAAACAGTTTAGATGTTTTTCTTCAGAGCCCTACTTACAGAGAAAATATGTTAAAGTCCATGTAAAACAAAATCAGACATTTTCTTTTGAACACATTAAATAGGTCACAAATGTATTTCCTTAAATCATCAAAAAGCCATTCAACCATTTAGGATTTAATTGTGGAGCTCGGCTTCACAAACTGTGTTTCAAATTTCTGTGTTCAAGATTTAATGGGCGGGTCTGAAATCATAGCCACATTATGTAACAGAGCCTCATTACTAGTATTAACATTATCATTAGTATAACCCCGCTCCCGCTGCCGGAGGTCAGTCATATAGTTACTAGGCAATCGGAATCAGTCATATAAACACCCAAAAATCTTCTGAAGAAACGGGTGGATTGATAGACTAACTGCTATAAAGTTACAAGTCAGTACTAAATGTTGCTAAATGTGATAAATGGAGAAATAAATGATCATCCTGATGGAGACTGTGAGGAACGAGGCTGAGCTCTATCAGTGTCTGACTCAGAGTCAGTTTCTGGCTCTGATGGCTAAAACAGGTAGGGCTGGCTCCGTCCCATCACAATGCGAGTGCTAGCTTCCATTGTTACTGTAGGTAACGTCCTTGTACAGCACACGGAGGTGGCTCCCCTCCACCTAAATAGTTTAAAATTGTGATTACTTGCACTTGATTTTTTATGTGTTGACACACTACAAACTGTGACAGTATCAAAATATAACCTGTAGCTGATGTATATAAGCAATCTGTCTTCAGTTGACATTCTAAGTCCGTTCATAACTCCTTTGGGTTGCCTTTGTGGCACCTTTACCTTAATGTCTCTTGGAAACCAAGCTGTAGAAGCGTGAGACCCTAAAGACACAGTGGCTATTAGACCCCGTGTTTTCCCCCTGAAAAAGCAGTTGACTTTGTGAGTCCAGGTCACTGAGCTCAGCCAGGTATCGCCTTTGGCGTTGCCCCCATGAGGCTTTGCAAAGTGAATTATAGAAAAGTCCCCAAGCCTTAGAGCCGTGGGCAAACCCAGTGTTCTAATGACAGCCATTATAAAAGCCCACACTGCTGCTCTGGCTGCTCGCTGTCTGATCAATTAGGTATCAGAGCTCCGAGCCGTTGCCAAAGGCTGCACCCGCTGAGACTCTGCTGGTGTCTAATGGCTTCTTGCTGATTGGATGAGCATCCCCTGGGGTTGGTGCTTCTCAACTGCGGGTAATGGTTGCTGCCTTCTTCCATTTAGGAGGAGTCAATAACAGGTGAAGTTTGATTTATTTATTTATTTCACCTGGTGTTGCATGTAGCCCTGCTGCTGTGCAGACATTATTATACATGAAAGTGTAATCACAACACGGCTGAAGCAGTAATAATAAATATGGAACTGCATTCACAGCCTGTGCAATCGTAGTTTTTATGAAGCTGAAAACATGAAAGTAGACTTTGAATTCTGTGGAATATCCACTTTAGAAGTTTGTCTTTTGTTTTACCTGGATTATTTAACAAATTTAAACTTAATCTGACTGAATATTCTTTTTTTTTCTTTTCAGTCTTTTGTCATTTATTTGGAAAGATAACGTAAATGCTTTCTTAATGATGCATATCATCAGTTTTTATGGTGTATCATTTGTGCTGCTCAATTAATCACAATTTAATCATTATCATAATATAAGCTTTCCCAATGAGCATATTAATTATAACTCGATGAATAAGAAAAGCACAAACTGCATTCCCTCACAGTTATATATTTAACCAGCCTTGTCAAGATATTTGAAAAACGTATTTTCTTTGCCTAGTTTCAAATAAAATTTAACCCCTATTTTGGACACATTTTTACAAGAATAGATGCAATAGGCCATTGTATATGGTTTTCAGTTTTGGAAAGCACCCACTAGCAGTGTTTTGCAGCCCCCACATTGGGAGCCACCAATATAGTTAGTGTTAAACATGAAGAACAGCTGCTCAGTGAAAGCACTGACTTATATGGTTAAATATGCTCCATTTGTTTACCATAAAAAAACAGAATATAAGTAGCGTTAAGTGCTAGTACTTAGTTGATTCTAATCATGTTTTTCTTAAGAACTAGTTTGGTTTTCAAACAGCAAGGAGCCAAATTAGCGTAAAACGTCACCGTATACTGTAACACAGCGTTTCTCAGATTGTGGTCCGCAGACCACTAGTGGTCTGCCAGTGCCTCCTAGTGGTGTGCCTTGACGTGAGTAAATTTTGTTTTTTATGGAACATAAAAATGGAACATAAAAAAAAAACAAAAAGACAAGTTTGCAGAGAGGAAAATAAAAAGAAAATCAAATGGAGAAGAGAAAACCTCTGACACTGGCCAAGAGAAGGTGCAGCGGCAAGATGATTTGGCCACAGTGAGCATTGTGGACACAGTGGTAGCTAACGTTGGTGCCAGTGCTAGTAGCCAGTAGCCAGTAGCTTGGTGGTCCGTGAGGTTTTTTTGGGGGGGTTACGTCGTCCTTGGTCTGAAACAATATGAAAAACACTGCTCTAATGGACTTGGTGGGTTGTTAGTGTTAGATAAAGGTGTTCATACAAGAGTTACACAGAGTAGTTGTTTTTTTTTGGCGTGGTTAGGGCCAACAGTAACTGGTGTTGAGCGTTCCAATTAACCATAAACATCAAACTTCATAGTTTTAAATGAGAAACTCCAACAAAATAATGGGCGACTCATTCAGCAGCTTTTCTTTTTAAAAATGTCTGTTTTCCACCACCAATTGTTGGTCATGGTAACCTTGCTGGTGCTTCGTTATGGCCCAGCAAAGAGTTGGTGCTTGCTAAGCACCAGTTTTTAGCACCTGGAGCCAGTTCTTTGTCAGTGGAAACACAAAGACCCAGTGTTAAGTCAGGCACTGGCCTGGAACTAGCTCTACCACCAGGTCTGTTGAAAAGGGGTGTCACAAGAATAAGGTGACGATTTGATACCCTCATAGTAGCTTTACGTGATCCATAGCTCAATAAAATCCATAATTTTCTCACACTTGTGTTAAGAACAACCTTATTTCAGTCTCTCTGGAAGACTTCATTTTAGCTACTCTCTCTTCAAGGTTCCCTGCTCCATAAACCCTTTTCCCTCTGATTGGCCAGCTGTCTAGAGTCCTGTCAGGGGCAGAGCTATTGGCAGACATTGGTGTTTGAGGCCCATCTCTCCAACAAGTCATGATAACATCATCATTTTAGCAAATCTAGTGAAAATCTCAGCTGTTTTTAGAGCGGATAATTTTGGAGCTGTTTGTGAACAAATTTCTACATTTCTACAACATATGAATATGTAGCAGTTTGAAAATCTGCACACATTAAGTATGAAGATCCAGCATTATTAAATTCATGTTCAGAGTGGGGGAAAGCACAACATCCTCTCTTTAAAGAGTTTAAGTGCAAACAAAAAAGGTTATGTTTTTCTCTCTTCTGGTTAGTCCCAAGTAACATCAATAAAAGCTGTTTATGTCGCTGAGCTCTATGTTTATTTGTTTATTTGTTTGTTTTTGCGACACGTTTCTACCCCCAGGATGTACAAGAGGGATGGAAATTATACTCCCATCTCAGTTCTCCTTGAACGTACTTGTCCCCTTGTCGTTGAAGGTTGTACACACGCCTTAAAAATCCCTTAGCGATATGTGTCAAGGAGCTCCATTATGCACATTTTTATGTGGCTGTTCAGAAACTCTGTTATCCAAACATTAAGCCCGGCAGCACTCACCCAGTGAGCCATGAAGCTGACCGTGTACCTTTTTATCATGTGTGGCTCTCAGCTTTATGACAGATAAGCCATGTGTCGCAGACAATAAATCACACACACACGCAGATCTCTTAAAGCACCACGAGGCCGTAATCTGTGTGTTTGACAGGAAAAGCCAACAAATCGACAAGGGTTGAGGCGACATTTATTGTTAGTTTTTTTTTTCTTTGTGCTCCTGAACCGTGAGCTGTTTTATCTGGAATTTAATACTGCGTGTGCTCATCAGATCGCCATTTGCTGCTGATTTTTTTCCAATTTTACTGCAAAAAAAACCAACAACATGAAACTATTCTCAAAGCACACTTTTCTTTTTGCTGCAGAGAAAAAGAAAATTAGGTTCATAAAACAATATCCTCTCAATAGTCATCATCAAACTCTCTTCTGTTGTAGTTAAAAGGGCAGCAGGTTAGAGGCTTTACAGCCTCATAACACCGTTGGACTGCATTACATCTCATTATTTATTTCTACTTCCTAATGGCTTGTTATGCATGATCAGCCTCTGGGGGGAAAAGGGCAATTCGTTTAGACCCACTGTGCTTTAGTGGATCCCTTATCTGCTGCTGTGCTTAAAGTCACAAATAATAATGTCTCCTTATTTAACGTTACTTTGTGTAAATGAGTCTAATTAGCCGCATTACTCAGTCTTAAAGCTGTCGGTTTTGTATCAAGGTTATCCGAAGAGTTCAGATGACGGTAACCCAAACCTCAACTTCTACATCATTATCTTTAAAGAAGCTCACGATGACGGAACACACTTTCCAATTATGTGAGTCGATTCCAGTAAAAGAGGACTATCAGTTTATCCTTATCTGTGTTTTCTGTTTGACTTCAGCTGGGAGAGCTGGGAGATGTTTGCAGGTATAAAAACATATTTAACCCTCGGGATCCCAACCCTGCCGGCAGGATCAAAATACCACTTATTTTTAATGACTGGCATTCACAAACTGTTTGTCCAATCCCCCAAAAAACTGGCGTAATCATCAGATTTTCAAGTTTCTGAAGGTGCCTAATCACAAGTGATGTTAGCAGGATGTCTAATGAGAGCAGAGAAGACGGGAGAATTTCATCAACATAGCTTCGATTCTCATGTCTTCTTTGGAAATTTGTAAAATAAATCGTTTGCTGCAGCAAAAATTCTATAAAAAACAGAAAATTTTATGGTTTGTACTGCTTTCAGGAAGCCCTGAATGATGGGTGTACATCTTGGAATCGTGCTGCAAAACTTCCTTTCAGATCATCATGATGCCTCTGCAGTGTAGTCTATAAAATGTGTAAACAGTAGTGACAGAACTGACTGTAAATAGTTTATAAAGAGTAAATATCTTGTAATAATGTTGTAATAATTGTTGCATTCTGATGATGTTGTTCTGCTCAGGAGACATTGTTGAGTAACCCTGAACCCAGAGAGGAGCAGGACTTCATACTGCAGAGAAAAATGAGACCACAGTCAGGAAAAATGTGACGGAACCAAAAAACATCTTTGTGATGACCTCATCATTTCCGCCAGTCTCGTAAAGATCTCGTGCTATTTTTTAACAGATTTGAAATAATTTTATAATATAACTAATGTTTTGATGGTCAGGAATGGAACCAAATATCAGCTCAAGTAATAATGGAAGAACAATCTTTTTATGTTACAGAGGGTCAGTCCAGCTAAAAGGCTCTTTAACATGTTTATTGTGAGTTTTAATAGAAGTCAAAGGTTCGGCTTTCAGCTAAAGGAAGGCGGTGCATCACTTGTTAGTATTATGCTCCTTTGAGATGGCTTGATAATAAGAACTGTTTACACTTTCAAAAAATAGATAAAAATGTTCACAGTCACATCACCAACCCTCCTCTTGAGCTTCATTAACACGTTGCTCCTCTTGTATCGACAGGGGCAGTGTTCGTTTTCCCCCCCGAGGCTCCGCTTCCTGAAAGGCCTCGCAGCGAAGGCGTGACATACGTGAATATCCCCATTAGTCCCACATCCAAGAAGCAGCTCAACTACATGGAGCTGGAGCTGCAGGAGCCGGGCCCTGGCAGCCGAGGGACCATAGCTCATCTCCAGCCTCAGAGTAAGGATGAATCTGTAATCACCTTTAAAAAGAGAACTGTTGAATAGTCCTCAGAGAATTTATTCAAGTGTAAAAACACTCTTCACATTTTAAAGCCTCTCAAGTTTTGTTTCAGTTTTGAGATTGATGAGATACAAAAGTAAAAACTCATTAGCCCTGGAGGAAATGGACGTTTCCACTGATTGCTCTTTGATGTCAGTGTGAATGTTTTCATATGTAGTTTCTGCTTTAAACACACAAACAGTCTGAAAACACGGAACATTTTTTTTTATGATGCATGATTGCATACCAACATGTGTCAAAGCTCCTGTAAGGATCCTTTTTTCCTGATTTTGTCCTTTTTTGAATCTACGTGATACTGTCATCGACTGCGTACTTTGCGTGTCTGTGTAGTTTACATTGATTGGTCATTTTGCTGGTGGGCGTCTGACATCAACGTCTTGAGCAGGAATTTAATTTTGTCAACAATGAATGAAATCATCATATTATTGATGTTTTTAGACCACCAACAGAGACAACTTGAAAATTGTACATATTGCTGATCCGAAGTCGTCTTATGAAGTATATAATTAGACAACAACTTTATCGTCATCAGAGAAAGTATGATTGGTACGAAGGAACCTTTCAAAATGATGCTTTCACACTGGGCATGTACCAGACCATGGTCCCATTTGGCCCGGACCAAGGTCCGACTGTTTGGTTCGGACCAAAGTCTGACTGTTTGGTTCGGACCAAAGTCCAGGGGAGGTTTCACACTTATAATTTTGGTTCGGATCAAACAGAAAAGTCTGAAAGTCCAGACCAAACGACGTTGGTGGGAAAGCGATTAGATGTCAAAAACACCAACATCTGCACTAAACACATAACTTACAGCAAAGCTGTTACAATTTGAACACCAGAGTCCAACTATGTGTGGCAGTGGACACATACCAGGGACTTCTGGGAGAGGATCATTGCTAAAGAGGTGAGGGAGGTGCATCTGTTACGTCCGGTGGTGTTTTTGCGAAAAAGGTGTTTCGATTGGGTTTTTGCGATAAACTTCAGTATCAAAACTTCTGAAAAACCACCTTATGAGGGCATAAAAGCTTCTTTTTTTTCTTTTTGAAATTTTGGTGTTTCCATCAACATGTTTTGATTGATATTTAGGTTTTGCACCATTCTAGGTGTAATGGCAACACAACTACAGTTGAGTTACATCTGGATTTTGCCCTGGTTGTTCTGAACACAAACGGGTGTTTGACTTCATAGTGCAGTGAAAAATGAAAACCCATTGAGTAAAAAAAAAAAAACGCACATCAAAATTTTTAGATTTTTTTTTAAACCACCAGTTTTTTCCTGCATTCCTTAGGCTTGAGGGTACCTGAAAGTTTTGCATTAATTTCCAAAAATTTCAATTTTTTAAAAGGATAAAATCAAAGAAATTAAATTTCTTTTTATTTTTTTTCCTAATGATTTATTGCTTTAAAATTTTGTTACACTCCATGAAGACATCATTGATTCACATCAGTCTAAAGCAATGGTTGCCCTGAATATATAGATTCACTTCACAGAGAAAAATGAGACCACGGTGAGTAAAAATGTGACAGAAACAAAAAGTGGAAGCTCCGTAGCAGTTTCGGTCTCCCACAAAATGACGGTTTTTCGTCAACAAAAGTTTGGTTGACCTTGAGGTCTCTATCATAATAATGTTAATACGTGATGAACTCTGGCATACGGACAGACTCTGAATCCATTTCTTTATGAGACACTTATAAAGCCTCGTTCTCTGAGTTTCACCCGTCATGGACGAGAAAATGAATTCTTTTAATGCATTCCTGTGCAGGACCTCATCAGAAATTCATTTAGAGAATAGATTAAATGTAGGCAGGTTGTTAATGTGCCGTTTAGACATCAAAAGGAAAAAAAATCCACATCATGACTTGATTGAAATGTAAGGACAGGACCTTGGTTTTGACCTCATGTTCTTACCTTTATTTACAGACTGTTCAAAGATTTCTGGGGTTTTAGGAAAGCTTCTCAGTTTCTCCATAATTTTATTAAAGTTGTCAGATTTAGAGGAATCACTCACTAAACATGGGCTGTTTTCCCCTGCTCTCTTTATGAGACAGCTGTCCTTGTCATCAGAGACGAGGCACTGAGCTGTAATTGACGGACAAGTCGGCTAATAGTGTCATGGCCTCTCAGGAATACGAGGAACGCTCAGGCTCTGACATGATAGAGGTTAATATCTGACGGCAGCGATACACTTTAAATCCCGGCGTGCGGCCTCATTAATCTGTCACCTGGGAGAAGGGGGTTCAATCTCTCTCTGAATAGGGGTCACAGGGCATTCAGATCACAGCTGTGTATCAGTGGCTCACATGAGACCCTCCTCTGGGACTATTGATGTGTTGTTAAGAGCTGGTTTTTGACAACTGTAAAGTGCTCTCCATAAGCAGAGAAGCAGCACAGCCATGTTCATTTATTATGTTCATGAATATTCTGAGATGGCAATTAGACCGTCAGTCGCTGCTTTTTTGATTGTCTCCCATAAGAAGGGCACCACGTTCATGATGTGCATATGGGGAACTGTACGTGAGGCGACTTTTAAAGGGATCATTTGCATGTCCTTCTGCTTTACGTCGTGATCGCAGTGTGACTTTTAAAGCATTATGTTTTCAGTGAGGCCAAAGATCCACTTCAGTCTGAACTTTGTGTTGGCCGTTGGACTTTCCATGCAAACTGGTTTCATGCAGAAATGATTTTTTACTGGACACCGAAAGCCAAGTTGACAGGTGTCTCACACGTTTCAACAAATAACATTAACATCAGAGATATTCAGTTCACTGTGTGTAATACAGAGAAAAAAAATGCAAAGGTTCATAATAGTCATCATATTAAAGAGAGGGTATTTTGCATTCTCTTGCTTAAACATGGATTTAAAGTAATAACGCTGGGTTGTAATGTAATGTTGTAGAAATCCCTGAATCTGTCCGTAAACTGGTCCATTCTTTAAAAGAAAAGAAAAAGGAGAAAGAGTATCATGAAATCTTCAGAAGACTGTCATCACATCAATTTCTCCAAACTGGTTTATGACACGTTGCCGGGGGAGGCCTCAAACACCAAGGTCTGCCTTCTGAATGGTGGTGCTACAGGGCTGGCCAATCAGAAAAAAGGGGGTTGTAAAGAGACAGCAACTAAAATGAAGTGGTTCAGACACCCTCAGAGATGGGATGAAGGGTTTTCTTAAACACAGGTGTGAGAAAAATAGGTTGTTTTTTTTTTAGCTGTATATCATGTAGAGCTACTACAGAGACAGAATGAAGAGTTATAAAAGGTCAGTACCCCCTCTTTAAATGTGGTCTGTTTTTGTGTCTCCACAGGGAAGAGCTCCACCAAGTACGCCCAGATTGACATCACAGCCACAGAAACAGCTCACAAGGTGGGCACACAGCACGCCCTTGGTCGGCAGGAAGGCCTGCACACTTTAGAGCTGAGAAGGAAGGGGACGCCACATTGACTCCTCCTTTACTGAACTGTTGATCCCAACTGGATGTTCTTTCTTGGTACCAGCGTATTTCGAACTATAAAACACCCAAGAGATTTTCTCTCTTGTGGCATCTTTACATTGCAGGATAGCATCATTCAGACTACAAATACTCAAATCCAAGAAAATAGTGCCTCCTGATGTCCAGATTCACACACGACCTTTGTTATTACAAAGCAACCCAGAGGTGGCGTCAGCTCCGAGAGGTTTGGCACAGGATCAGGCACAGCATTTCAATCACCTCATTAAATGGCATCATGTCAGCGCCGCAGCCTCAGGCAGACATGGAGGAAGATGTGCCAGTGCTGAGCTGAGTCACCAGCACCGATAAACCCCCTGGAGCAGAGGCTTTTCACAGCTCACCCGGGCCGTCCCCCGTTACACGTAACGGGCTGTTTTTATCCTTGTTTGGGAGGATGGAGCATGGTGGCAGCAGGAGGGAAGACTAGTGGGAGTTCATGTTTATTCATCCCTCTGCGACAACTCTAACATCAGTCCTACATTTAGCTGCACGAAACTCACTTTTTTAGCATATTTGGTTTCACTTTCCATTCAGTGTCATCAGACATGATAATTGTTTGTGCGACAAAAGCAGGATGAATAACAGTTCTGCATCATCTATCTAATGGATCTGTGTTTATATAATAATAATAATAATAGGAAGAGCATCTCTTCACTGCTTTGTGTTCATATGGAGAATAGGATAGCAGTGGAAAAATTCTTCATAAATTATGCAAAACAGAAAAAAAAATTTATTTTCTTAGTCAACCAACCACAACAAAATGTGCCAGACAGCCCAGCATTTGCGGCCTTTATTCTGCAGAATCATGTTCTTGTAATGCGAAGAGTTTGATCTTATTATAAACTAATTTAAATGGTTAAAATTATACCCAACTTTTTTTTTTTTTTGAACGATTTAATAGTTAATTTCAGTAAATGCAGTTACTCATCCTCTGCTTAGTATACACGTTTATTTTGATATCTGTAAATACAAACATAGTTCTTTATATGTGATGTGGATCGTTATAAAATACATGTGAAGAATAATAATGTATGTACAGTAAAGAAGTATGGAAAGACTTCAAGGGCATTGTCTTTCCCTATGTTTTTTTTCTTGTTAAATCATTTTTATTGTAAATTATTTATAACTTCTGTTTAGATGTGTGTGTTAAGTTTTTCTAGAGCTACAGTGTGGAGTTCATATGCCACATCTACAGCTGTAATTCAGTATGGTACAACATATAAAGCTTCATTAAAAACAAGTGTATTTGTTGTCATTTCAACACTTAAAGGGTTTTTAGTTTTGTGACTACTCTTTAGTGATCTTAAATTGTCAGTATTACCTGGCTGTGCAAGCTGGAACCCCCTGACAACAGTTATGCTTTTTCATTAACATGAGCAACGCCAGAGACCCTCTGATCACACATCCAATCAGTTGGCAGAAAAGAGTTCCGACATTGCTCCCGCATCACAGACTGTAACGTGATGTAAAACCATCAGTTTCTGTTACCATCACACTGGTCAACAATGTGGCTACAGCAGTGGCTAAACGGCTTGGATATTTTTGTACTTAACCCTGTCCAGAAATCCTAGCAACAACAGTAGAGCAACTTTAGATTACTGTTTGCTACAAAGAGTTAGTTTTGTAGTGAGGAGTCTTGTGTGAACCTCTAAAATATTGAGTTGCACTTAAAGGGGCTGAGAGGACTGTCTGTTTGAGGTGAATCACAGCTGATGACACGACTCTTAACAAGGCGTGTGTTTGTTTTGGAAATGAATGGAGATCAGATCTTCTTTTTAACACTACTTTTCTTTGTTCAAGAAAACTTTTTACTGGATACAACGTGACGAGGTAAGGTATTTATCAACAGTTACACAGAGCTGTTGTTTGAAACGTGACAACAAGTAAACTTTGTCAGTTTGTTCTGTTGTTTAGTTGCCGGATACTTTAGTGCCTCTGAGCAGCCCAGTGTCTGATGTATGCGTAGGCTAATCCTTATGTCCTGCTCATCTACCAATCAGAGCTAACGTAACCTCACTCTTCATTTTATTGACAAATGCTCAAGTTTGATCAGATCACTGCAGAATAACTGCTGCATGTGGGTTGGAATAAACATTATCACAGATTAGCTCATGTTTTAGCCTTTAGCCCGTGCTCTATACCCCTCCCGTTTAGCTTTCTTCTGCTCTGACATCCATTTTCTGTATGTCAGTTCAGCTCCAGTCTCCACCATCACTACAAAATAAATCACAGAAATAGTTTTCAGCAGAGAAAAACACAGATCTCTCTTCTGACTACTAAACTTCATCAGCTGGTGTGGTGTTGTCATAGAGACTTTAATGTGCCGTAAATCATTCTGGTCCTGTTTCAACCGATCAGGAAGCTAAGAAATAGCATTTATAAATAACTTATATTGGTGCTGATAATCTCATTTTAAGTTGTGGATTAGGATCAGGCAGATATCTATAAATGAGGCTTTCTTCAAGATCACAGGATGTACACATTAAAAAAAATATATTTTAAATGATAATTAATTGAAATTTAATTTTACTCCCCTACACTGTAAAACATTAAATTTCTCTAAAGATAATCTCTTTACCCTGGATTGCTACCAGTAGTAGGCTACAGTCTTGATGTTTTCCTTTTCAGTACAGCACTTTCAAGCTCCTTTTCAGGAATTCAGAAGCTAACCACCAACACAAGCAGCAGGAAATCTTTAGCAAGTTCTGAGTCTCCCCTGGGTCCCCCATCAGTTGGAAACATCCAGAAAACCAACAAAGGTAAAGTCCCCAAGAGACATCCTCATCAAATGCCAGGACTACCTCAACTAGCCTCTGGTGATGCAATAGAGCACGATGTACTTTGAACTCTCTGGGTGTCCTACACAATCTATAAGGTTCTTTAACAATTCCATCCTTCCAGTCACAAACCAAAGCTCATGACCATAAGCAAAGGTCGAAAACATCCATCCATCAATTATAAATCCAAAGCATTGTCTTCTGGGTCAGATCCTTCTTCAGTTTCTTCTCCCAAGTTTTCACTTCTAAGACCATCAAAGCTGTGAATCATCTTGAATACCGGTTATTTCTATGGTCGAGACAGATCTGAAACACTTCTATCTTCAGCCTTACAACTTAAACCACTTCCCAGGGCTCACAGGATGCCACAAAGACGAGCACCAACAATCTTAAGGATCTGACTGCCCTCAAATAGTTTGCAGTGTTACCTGGCTGCCTGCGTTGTGGACCATCTTTTCTTTACTGTTTACTTTGGTTTGGAAGCAGAGCAGAAGAGAAGGAAGAGATTCTTGCTCACATACTGTCGTCTTTGCTTGGCACAGTGAGAGCTTTGGAAGAAAAACAGGGTTTTTCACATTATTTTCACAGTGACCAGACTGTTAAAGGTCCAACTCGAAATGTTTTCTCACAGTGGGACTGTTATTGGGATTGTTCCTCGTCCACTGTTTCTCAAGATGGTGACGTATACTCTGCCAGCTCTTAGAGTAACATGATTCACAATGATGTGTAAATGTTGCTCGCACTATGGATACTAACTTCAGTGGCCTGTAACAAAACCATGCAGCCATGTGTTCCCTGGAAACTAAATCACTCATTAAATTCAGCCCTAGAGAGCAGAGAAATACAGCTTAATTGGGAAGTCTCTGGTCAAATATTGATTTAAATAAATTAAAGCTAATTCTGTTGAGGAGCTGGTGGTTGTAGGCAAATGAGCTTTGCAAATCCACAGACAGCCTGTGTGTGACTGTTGTACTCGTTCTGAATGAAAGAAAGCAGAATTAAGCTCTTGTCAGCTGAGTTTTAATCTACTGTGCCCAACAAAGATGAGTACACAACTGGTCTAGTTCAGGCTACCAAACCTCAGAGTCAAGATTCAGAGGAAACTGGGACTTTGATTTGAGGAAGATGAACCATTAAGATGCGTCAGAATCTTTGAAGAAATCCAAGACTTAACCCTTGCCGTGAAAGTCTGAACTTTGTGATTCTCTGAGATTTTGTAAGTCTTGCCACTAGGACAACTCGACTTGCTTGACTGTTAAGATGTTTTGACCTTGTTCGCCTCTGACATTGGAGTTGATAATTGAAGTGTGACTTGCTTCTATAATTTTGGATCATTCAAAAATCATGTCACCAGTAACATTTATACATTCTGGGACTTTTCTTAAGACATCAAATCAATTATTCATTTTCTATACTACTTATCCTGTTCAGGGTCACAGGTGTCTGGAGCCTATTCAAGCTGTCTTAGGGTGAGAGGCGGGGTACACCCTGGACTGGTTGCCAGTCAATGGCAGGGATGACAAGCAGAGACAGACAACCTTTCACGGTCACACTCACACCTGTAGGCAATTTAGACTGACCAGTTAACCTGATGAATATGTCTTTGGACTATGGGAGGAAGCCGGAGTACCTGGACAGAACCATAGACTGTATAATTAATGGACGTAGTCTCCACAACGTCACCCATCTGATTCTGAAACAGATTTTTGAAGCAAAACAGCTGGCGCGGCCATATCGGAAATGAGGCGGGCTGTGAGTCTCCAAAGTGACAGCCATAGGACGCTCCACAGTCATGGGCTGACAGTGCGTGTCATTAGTAAAATTAGCGATTCAGACGGGAGACATTCTTTGTACCAGGCTTTAAATGTGCTTATTTTGGCTGTGAAAATGGCTTTTTTTGGCTTGGTGTGTGCTTCCGGTACTTCCGGAACCAGCCTCAAGCGGATGCTCGAGGAAAAGCAGACTTTAGCACTTCCGCATTGTCTCATATTTTCAGACCGGAGGTTGACGCTTGGAGAGAACCCACTCATGCACAGGGAGAACATGCAAACTCCACACAGAAAGGCCACCAGGCAAACCGAGATTAGACCTTGTGACCCTCTTGCTGTGAGGCAGCAGCGCTAACCGTTGCGCTACCTTTATTCCCAGTAATTCTTGAAAACTGGAATGATTCCACTTGAAGTTGGACCCTGGTTAAATTGTTCACCCCTTGTAAGAAGTCTGGAATCAGTTCTCATGCAGTTTGATCCCTGGCCTCTCTTCCATGTTCTTATATCTTGCCACTGTCCTATCATCAAATGAATGGCAAACAATACAAGGAACTTTGACCCCTAAACCTCACATTGACAAGACTTGTGAACAAATTTTGACTTGTTCTGGTAAAAACAAGCCCCGACTTTCATTTAAGTTTTTCTTGAGAACAGACTCAGCTCTACACGAAGCATTTACTGCTGCCTCCTGATACGGAGCTCAATAAGCCACTAAATTCAAATGTGTAGCTTCATCTGGTTTAAAGCACACAGGCTGAATATAAAACTACAGCCTCACAGTCCTAGTGTTTGTATTGGTTTAATTATCTGAAATGTCCTCTTTGCCTCTAAGAAAATTACATCTACTGAATAAGTAATTGGCATGTACAAATCAAACTGTCAGCTAGGCTTTGTCAATCTGATTCTTACTTGTTAGGAAACAAATTAAACAATTCAACCTGTTAAATTATTCACGTCGGGTCATTTTTTTGCTCTTTTCTTTGAGACTTCATTACTGATCCTTTCAGAAGCAAAAACCAACTTTATAAATATATAATGCAGGATCCGTGAGAGAAAAAAAATCCTTCAGGCAACAGGACTTTGGGCCAGTCAAGGAAGTCCTGCCACAGAGTGCATTAATGAACCTCCAACAACACGAAATACATTATTGTTTGTTCAGATGAAAATAATTCACGTGCCTCAGTGAGTTGACTGTACAGCCTCTGATGTTCAGTGACCACAACTTGACATTTTACTTCGCTTCTCCAGTAATTTCATCTCATGGTTACATACCATTTAACAAAATAAAAGATCACACATATTGCAAAGGATGGGTGGGGAAGCACCTAGAATCAACCTTTTGAGCTTTAGGTTATACTACAGGGACTATAGGGCACCATGGAAGGTGTACAGATTTGAAACCACATTTGTTTTTCCTCTATGCTCAACACTTGAATTAGTATCTTCAAAAAATTCAAAAAGCTAAATAAAACCAAGACACACTACCTGCCTGCCTGCCGCCAATTTACCAAGAGACCAAACCAAGTCTTACGTCTAGCAGCTCTTAAAGGGGTAAAAGGAGGTAACATAAACCAGATGAAATGGTGTAACAGGTTTTAACAAAGATTTCTCAAAATTAGCAACAAACAAAGTTTTTCTCAACGGTTTGAATAAAACTAACAATAAAACAAAGAAGACTCTTCTAACAAGAGCCATGGGTTGGCTGCAAATTTAACTAACACCAATTCTGAACTTCTACACAAGACCGAGTCAAGAGTCGAGTTGAGGTTTGGTGAAGCCTATGCCAAACATGTCTGAGATAATTTGCCTGAGTGAGTTACATGTACAGTCAATGTAGAGACTCAAATAGAGGCAAACTCCCAGGGGGTGGTGCAATGACACAAATCTGGTGGCATAAACTGTGCAAATCCTACCTGCGAATAGTATGGGTTTGGAACACAGTCAAAGCTCTACTTGTAAAGTCTGATCTTCTGAGGAACAACCATGCTATGACACGTTGAAATTCTTGTCACTGTTTACGTCTTGTTTCAATCAATTCTCATTCTTTGTAGTAAATTAGATTAAAGCAGTACATGTTCCTGAGGAGTCTGGCAGAGAAGCAGACAACATAAAGGACACTGAGATGAGTCATTCATGGGGTCATTGTCTATGCCTGTTTGAGAAGAAATTGTTTCCTCATTTAATAAATCAGACCTGACTGCTCATGCCAGTTCGGTGTTATTTACCATAAAAACAAAATCTGCTCATTAGTGCAGTCATAAAGTAGCTGATTTCAGACTTTAAGTACACAAAATGACAAATGTTGATTCTGGCTTCACCAAGTGTTGAAGATTTGCTTCTTCTCTCCCGCACTGACGCTTGAACCTACAACCCCATGTCTTCTAGGTAAATGTTACGCTTCCACAAATAGCGTCTTAACGGTTTATCTGTCGGAAGTGATTTGTTGCAAATGGTCAAGGCCTGCAGGGTTCAGCCGCATTTCCAACTCAGCAACCCAATAAACTCCAGCCGCTGACCTTTTTTGCTCTGGTCATTGGGCCTCGGTCATTGGCCTCGTTCGGTACAACTCGATTACCGATTTTAATGTCTCAAACAAACAGAAAGATCCTCTTACAGTCTATACCCACGAGGCATTTCAACAGGAAACACCTTTTATTTTGTTTTTCTTCGTTGTGGAGACTTTATTGTTTGTGAGCTGCAGCCGTTTTGCTGTTTAATGCTTTTTGGTGCTTTCTATGCTGATGATAGGCGATTATATTCACGTTCAAATTTATTATATTCAAAGCACCCAGTTTCATTTAGGGACAACAAAGGAAAATTTTATTTGTCCACAACTGTAGACAACTATAGCTTTGAGTGAACACACACACACACACACACACACACACACACACACACACACACACACACACACACACACACAGAGCAGAATATTAGTGCAAGTACATTAGCTCTTTTAATGTTTATAGACACACTCTAATGAATGTTGTTTTTTTGCTGAGCAGTATGTGTTTAAAATTGTGCTTAGATCACTTTGCTTGTTTATTTTTTGTATCATGGGACAGTACAAGTATTCGGGAAGACTTTTGAAGGGCTTAATGTCCCATTTTGTTCTTGATAAAACCCCAACATGAAGGACTTTTGGACCATATCACTCCTGCCAACAAATTCAACTTCTCGTCTCTCAATCTGTCCTTATCTGTTAAGCTGCTCCAGGCTGCGCTCCACATGTGTAGTCATGATTCACTCACTCACAGCTTAGGGAGGGATGATCACGCTGCCAACTATTGATTGGGAGCATCTCAGCTCAGGCGAGTAACACTTTAAAATCCATCATATCGCTGCGAGAGCCCGGTGAGATGGAGCGACAGCTGCTGCGTTAAAGCGAGTGTTGAAAAAACAAGGGAATACATTTGTGTCGCGCTGTCTCTCTGCGACTCTCGGGGTGAGCTGAGTAAGACTTGTTTGGGTGTGAGTTACATAACGCAACAAATGTGGGCTGTTCTTTTAACTGTCGGCGGTTAACAACAATGAATGTCCGGCCAAACACAAACACTTCAGTGTGGTCATTTGATGCTCATCTGCTGACTGTTACTGAGAAAAAAAATCATCAAGTGGCTCACAGAATGGGGCCAATCACAAGAATCCACTTAGTGACATCATCAGCAAAGCATACCTCTCTTTCTTTAATTCACCTTTATTTTGGCTATAGCATCCATTGATTTCCATTACATCTTTATACACACTGATGGAAGGCTAAACACGACTCTGCTCTTGTTTCGCTCTCTTTACCTTTGTTATCCCACACTTTGCCTCACTTCTGCCTCCCTAAGCTTAACCATCAGTGTTCCTGTGTTTACCACAAGAGAGAAATGTACAAGAAGACGCCTGTGAAGTTGAGCAATTATCACAGTGAGGGCTGTGTGACACAGCGTGACTCAACTCAGCACGACACAAACAGTCCTCCCAATGACTTGCTGATTTTTGGGAAGAAAGTGAAGTTCTTCTCAAAAGGCAAGTGAGGTAGAGTAACGGAATCTTCTGAAATAATGATGATTTGGAGGAACATAAGATTCTTGTTTCACTCCTGCAGAGCCTTTTTGAGGTTGATTGCCATTTCTTGGGATGCTCAGCTCAGTTCTGCTTCCTCTTATTAGAATAAACAGAACATCTGAAGACATTTAGTTTCAAATTGAACAAACCTCTACTTAAGAAAAACAACTTCTGAATAGTAATCTAATGTTTTCAAGTTTTCTTTACAGTAAAAATTAAAAAAGTCCAAAATGAACCTCAGTCAGTTAATCATTTGTTTACAGGTACATAACTTTGAACTGTTGAGATCAGCCTTTCAGGAAATGCAGCCTCAAAGCTCGACAACCATTTAAGCGATAATGTATCCTAAATCATGCCATTTTCCACTCTCACACCTCCTGTTCAAATTCCCAGTGGAGTGAAGGTGCTTTATGAGTTCCTGTACAGTTTGTGGGCCAGATTTCTTTCAGATATTAAAGCATAATGGTAAAATATCTCTTATATGTGAGCACTTTGGCACTTCAGTATACAGGAAGTCAAAGTCAATATTTTGCCCAAAGTAGCCATTAAATCTATCTGGGTGGAGTAAAATCAGTACGCATTTGTAGGTGGACATTGGTACTTTGGAGATTTTAAACTCCCCTCTAAAACACCCATTTTAAAAATGTGAATAAAACTACTTGGACTTGTGGGTCTACCCAAATGTTGTGACCAATGATGAGCTTGTACCAACTTTCTTTTCCTTACCTCGTGAAACATAGGACTTACCTAAAAGCTAGCTAGCTCTGTGAGGACTATCCTTTTCAGCACTGATTGCAGTGACACCTTTGAATGGAATCTGCTGTGTTTTTCTGGGATAAAGATTCTGTTTCCCATAAGCACCATCACCCACTGCCATAAAGATGTGATGTAAGCAAATGAACGTTCAGATCGTCTCTTGATCACTACTTTATTTTGTTTGTTTTAGTTCAAGACAACTTTTTAGCAAATAAAAAGTGACAAGGTAGTGTATTTATTATTAGTTTTGTGGCACTATTGTTTGAAACGTGACAACAATCAAACTTTGTAAACCCAGTTTGCTGAATAGTTTAGTAGCACTACTGGTGCACTACTGTCCGTAGTAGCCAGTAACGCCAGTGAACCCTAGTTATGTCCTGCCAGAACTCACTTAACAACTCCAACCTCACCAAGCAGAGCAAACGTAACCTCGCTCTTCATTTTCATTGATAGACTCTTAAGTTTCAACGGACTACCGCAGTACAACTGCTGTTACCAGCCAGCATCAAAGGGACTTTGGGTCTACATGCTGTAAAGGGGGTGACTGTGTATCAGTGGGAGAGTCGTTGTCTCTCAGTGAACCCCAAATTGCTCTCACTGTTGGTCAATGGTGTGTGGATGAATAGGAATGTGATAGCTAAAACTGATGGTTCCTACAATATATAGAGCTCTGTGCCATCAGTGTGTGGATGGGTGAGAGAGATCAGAAGTGTAAAGTGCTTTGAGCAGTCAGAAAGACTGGAAAAGCATTATATAAGTATTGGTCCATTTACCATTTAAATGGATTCATATTCTTCAGGGAAAATCTCAGAAAAAGCATTTGGAAATGACCAGTTTTGGCACTGATAACCTCATTTTGAACTATGGTTTATGATCATGGTATATTAAAAAGTGAGACTATTTCAGGATCATTTATAAAGTCCTCACAAGGTCTTTGAACACCAGCAAGCTCCTTCCCAGCTCACTATTTTGAAGTAAAAAAGAAAAGACAAAGTACATAAAAAAGAGATTTTGCACTTTCTTTGAATCATGGCCATGATATGAAAGTTATTGTAAAATCATCCAAAGTAATGTATCTTTTTCAGGCATGAAATCCTCTTCCTACATTAAATATGACCCTTGGCACCCTTAATGCACATAATGCATTTTGTGCTATGAAAAAGTGACACACATGGCACTGAGCACCCCGCAAAGCAAGACCCCAACATCCTGGAGTGAGATGAGTGTTTTTATCCATAGACATGATGAGATTAAAAAAAGGCAGGACTGAAACAGAGGCCTCGCTGCTTTGATACATTACATGTGACACACACTGAGGAAAAACACCACCATTATCCATTTGTGCAAAAACACTGGGGGGAATTTTACAGACTTTTTTTTGTAGTTTGTTGGTTAAATAGCACCTTCATGGTTGAGGAAGTAGATGTGTTTTTCATGCTCTGCTGTGGCTGAGCTAATACACTTCTAGTTTTTAAATGGCTGATCAGGAAGGTTAAAAGATGATGAAAAATGACCCCGTAAAACCCTGACCCACCGAAAAGTTTTTTTTCAGTATGGGTTCCTTCAATGCAGAAAATGCTTATTTTAAAAAAAGATAATAAATAATAATAATGATGTTTACAAAAAAAAAAAAAAACTTGGGATGATTTCCTGAGAGCAGTCATTTCAAAAAGCACCAAAATGCAATTTCAGCAGCGTATAGTGGAATGATGATCCTCAGGGGAAACATATATATAAACAGGTTTTTAATGAAACTATGTACCACGTTGATGAAACTGAGGTCTTTGAAACTCGTGTTTCAAAAATGATACATTTGGTGATTAAAGATAACAAACCGTAGCGACTGTGTGAAAGAACTATTCCTTCAGTTCCAGCTGTTTGCCTTTTCAGCAAACTGAAAGGAAGAGAAAATGTCTCTCTTAATTACTTTTCATAGCTAATGAAATATTCAAAGCACACACACTCATGCAGAGTTGATATTTTGGAGATGAGTCACAGGGTTTCTGTGATGTAGGCTGTGAAAATAGATAACTATTGCTCAGCACAATGTTAACAAGATTATCTGTGAACAGTCTGTATCTGTGACTCTACTTGTGTGCAGATACTTGTACAAATCTGACAACATTATGATGGCACTGTTAATCCAGGAGAGGCAGTTTCCTGCATGTCTGTCTGTATAGTGAAGATGGGATACAGGCTCATTTGTCTCATTTAGAAGCTACTCTTCTGTTTTCAGTACATCAATAAAACTTTGTCTACTAACAGTTCTAACTCTTGGTTTGTTAGCACACAACATCCTCTGTTAAATTTAAGCCAAAAAAACTGTCTCTATGGTGACGATAAGACTCCAGGGGGTCACTGTGCCGTCCAAGAATAACTACCTCAACATTTTCACACTTATGTACTTGTTAAACTGATGAGCTATAACCAGTCCCGTCTATGGTGCTGGAGTCTGGCTCACTAAGTCCTCATGCCAAGATAAGCTAACTATGTGGTGTTTCTAGCTTCATATTTGGTGGACAAACTGGAATGATGTAATAAATTTAGCCTGTAAGCGGATACTTTTATCTTCAGACAGTGGCAGGCTCACAGTTTCTTGTTTATGCTAAGCTAAGTTAACTCAACATTTAATGTACATAGTGAGGATCCATCATTACCCCAAGATAAGCAGCTGTACTTATCAGATGGAGCTAGGCTAGCAGTTTATCAGAGAGTTCAGTACCTATTTTCAAATATCTGAGATAAGCAATGTTTTAGGTGCATTTTCGTGTCTAGCATAGCCTTCATAGAGCTTAATAGCACACAATAAATCTTGTCAAAATTAGGTTAGCTGTTTCCCCATAGTTTCCATCAATTATGCTAGGCTAAGCTAGCTGTCTCCTTGTTCCATTGGGTATATGATGAAATGACTTTTGTCAGTGGTATAATGATTTCTTTATATTTAACCTTGAGACAGAGTCAGGCTAGCATTTTGTGTGTTGGCTAGGTTAAGCTAGCTTATGGCTGTAGTTTAATATTTAACAGGCTGGTGAGATATAATTAATCTAGTCCAGGAGCATGTAGTTATTGTTTTCATTAGAAAGAGCCAGGTAAGAAGTATTTAGTGTATTTACCTAAAGAAGGGGCTCGGCTGTTTCCTCAGTTTCCAGAAGCTTCTCTATGTTACACTAATTTTCTCTCCACCGTGGCTTAATATCTGGTGCTCAGTCTGCCTGTCCTCCTTTCTTTATCCTTGTTTCTATTTTGAAAAGCCAGGCTAGTAGTCTTCTCCCATGAAGTATTTATGCTAGGATAAGCTAACAGTAGGCTAAAGTTTTATGTTAAACATCTAGACTGATGAGATTGGCTATAGATTTTCCTACCTTGAGGTGAGAGAAGCTATTTTTGTCCTGAGCAGTTAGTATTTATGCTAGGCTAAGCTAAGATAACTGTTCACTGTTCACTGTTAACTGTTTACTTAGTGTGTACAGAACATTTAAATCTTGGCAAGAAGTCAGCTACATTAATTTTTGTGCCAGTAAATTCATACATTTTTTTAGAGGTTATTTTTCAATTGTCGATAGATAACATCATTAAAACATTTGTGACAATGTACTTGAATATTCTTGAAAAGACAAAGCTGCTCTTCATTTGAGTTTCTCATGAACACGTTTGTTAGCATATCATAAAAAAATGCCTAGGGGAAAAAAAAAAGAGATCACCAGAATGACAAAGTACAGAAGATTTAAAGGTTTAAGTTATTTGACCACAGTGCTGCTTGTTAAAACTGTCGAACATCTATTTTTTTGTTTTTAACTCCTTTGATATCTGAACACTCGTCATGCAGAGGTGATGAATGGCTCTTAACTTTGAAAAGACTTATTCAAAAAGGTATTTTTGCTGTAAAAATATAAAACTACCATCGAGTACTCAAGGCTAAGCCATTTTGTCAGTACAGGCAGTGCATTAGTTATGCTTTGATTCTATTTCTGTAAACCATCACCCCCTCAAGAAAGAAAACACAGATGTAGTGGGAAGATGCGTCAACACCATGGACAAGATAACGGTCTGAAGGAAGAATATTTACCATTTTCTTATACCAATCTCTGGTTATTTTTTGAACTTGATTAATAAGGAATCAATCATGAAACCTCTTTATCAGCTGAGTAAACATAAAAGTAGAAAAAGACGGAAGAGAAATGGTTACACTATACAAAACCATCAATACTTCTACACAATCATAGCTCCATTGTTAAAAGACTCCAATGAATCATTGGGACTTCAGCGCTGGCTCCATTTAAACGACAGTTTATTCAAACGGCAGTGTTTTAGAAAGCCACTTAAATTCCTCTTCATCGTTCTCTTCACTCTCACACCAGAGAGCATGAGTGGGAGTTGTCACAGCATGCCTCCTCAAACAAACAGATTTGAATGATGGACCTACGCAACGAGATGGCACCTCTTACAATTTGCAATAAATGCTCTCGTGGATAATTGGAACTGATCTATTTTGATGCAGGGCTTCACTAAAGGATATTGACCTGCCTTGTTGATGAAAGATAATGGGTGTTTACTTACAGTAGGAACAATGATACAGTGTCATAGTAAAAAGGAACACAGAAACCACAATATTTCACATTGATTAGCTTTCACTGCTAGACTGGCAAATGATTTGATCCATGATAGATGTTGTAACGTATCCTATAAATTAGGGCTGAAGAGGCGACCTATGGACACATATATTGATGGTTTTGTCAAAGCGTTCTGAATCAAGCCTGGGGGATATAACCATTGGTTTTGGTTTGTCAAAATTCTTAAAAAGAAAAAAAATTAACCAGCTTTTTTTAAAAAAAAAAAATATATATATATATATATATATATATATATATATATATATATATATATATATATATATATATATATATATAGTTTTTAAGAATTTTGAAAAACCAAAACCAATGGTTATATCCCCCAGGCAGAACACATTTTTATTACACTGCATAGGAAAACCATCAATTTTTGTGTCTATAGGTCGGCTCTTCAGCTCTAATTTTGACTTCCCATTTTTGGTTGAAATCTCTAAAATATTTGTCCCTGATTAAAAACAGCATTTATTCGCCCTTTTTTCAAATTTTGCAAAAACTCCCAAAAGATGTACCTTAAGGGTTATCAACTTTGAGAGTTTCATTATAGGGTTACTATGAATGTCCTGAGTGTGTTTTAAACCTCCATACATTAAAATGACATCAAGTTTTTTTTTTATCGTTCTCTCATTAAATTGATGAAAACAAAATGCATTTAACAAAATTCAACTGTAATTCTCTTCTCTTAGACACTTCATTTAGATTTTCGAGACATTAAAGCAACTGAAGAAAAAAAAAAATAAATAAGAAAGGCTTTCTTTGAACATTTAGCAGATTCAATTCAGACTCATAGCCTGACAGAGAACCTTTGATTTTTAATTTGGTTGCACTCTCTAGGGAAATACTCTGAGCTATGAAACGTGGCCCATCAGAGAAATATAACTGCAAAAGCATCAAGAGAAAGGCAAAGTCATTACAAAGCAATTACCAGGCATAGCTGTGTACTTATGACACCGGGCTTCAGGACTACAGGAGCTGTTCACTGCCCTGCTTTGTGATCAACAAATACTGAATTTCAATATCAGCTCCGGGCATGTGTATTTAAAGTGTGTGGCAGAAACCAAGTAAACCTGATGATAACGATACAAACCATCCCAAATGAAACACAGATACTAAGACCTTTCCGTTGTAATAGAAAAGTTTGGTGGCTGCTTTTCAATCTGCGTGTAAAAGGAGAACTCAGATAACCACAGGCTTCCTGGCTGTCCTGACAGAGGCCTGATAATGGATTGAAGAGGAGGACAGAATCAATACGGCTGTCCCCACTCTGAGCCAGGATACCAGCGCTGCAGAGAAGGCCATACTTTTGTAATCTGCGAGGGACGACTTGGCTCTTACAGGCCTCTTAGTGACCTTAAAGCTGGCAGAGTCAAGTGATCTGTCAACAGCCATCAGAAGCTGTTTGCAGCAATAATTTCTTTTTCCATTTCTGCTAAATGCAGAGATCAGAGGTTGTTTCAGTGCTCTTTAGAAGAAGTGTGTTACTGGAAACCAAAGAGAATGGTTTGTCTGACATTTTGCATGTTGTTCTGCTTTCTATCTTGAAAGAAAAAAGATTTACCTTAGCCATCAGTCGCCAAAGAGATCATTTGAAGACATATATATGTATCTCTCTCTCTCTCTCTCTCTCTCTCTCTCTCTCTCTCTCTCTCTCTCTCTCTCTCTCTCTCTCTATATATATATATATATATATATATATATATATATATATATATATATATATATTGTGCAAAGTTTTTGATACATTAAATTTTTTTAAACTAACCACTGTTTAATTAGCATGAGATCTCCTAAATAGTTGTAAATGTAAATGTTGGAGGGGTAGGCCTCAATCATCAAGGTCTGCGGTCTGCCCTTAGTTTCACTTCCAGCAGGCTTCCAGAGGACCGGCCAATCAGCGTTAAGGGGGTTTGTGGAGTGGGGAGCCTTAAAGATACAGCAACTTAAATGAATTGTTTCAGACAGAGGCTGAAATTAGTAAAATATTAACTTACTTATTGATTTTTTTGAACTGTAAAAAATGTAAAGTTACTCAGACAACATAAAGCCTAGAAACTTCAACGGTATGTCGCTTCTCAGGATCATCCTTGTAAGTTTAACATTTTGAGCACAAAGAGAAAAAAGGCTTCAAACACTGTTTTTAAATAGAAAAAGGAAAAGTCACCCAGAGAATAAATCACTAGTGTTTAGTTCTTGGAGGGTCCCATGTGAGCAGGCTGTATGTAATGTACCCTTTGCTCGTCCGCTGTACAGCAGGTAGTGATAGTCACAAAACAGCAGGAGACCTCTCGAAGACAGACAGTTTGGAGGGCTGTCCAGGGACAGGCTGAATGCACCAGGTCTTCAAAGAATGACCTTAGACCCTGTTTTAACCTGACCTCTCTTTTAAGACGTCTCCAGGCGGACATGAAAGCAGAGGAGGGAAAGAGACTGAGGGCTTTGGTCATACTTTGGGTTTAGTGGCACTTGAATGAGCTAAAAGCAGAAACGCAGATTGTAGAGTTGTCGGCTTTTCTGGATATTCCTAAGGCAAACATTCTGGAAGCTACTGTTGCTGTAAAAATATCCACCAAAGGAGAAAAACAAATAAATAAATAAATAAAAATTGCATATTTAATCTCAAGAGAAAATGGACAGAACTTCACCCCAAAGAGCAGATGGACCCTCATCCAAAAAAAGGTCTTGTTAGTTCAGTGTTGAGACTTATCTTTGCTCAGACACGGTTTAGCACTTAAGCTGAACTGCTGTTTGTACCTGGGAGGTTTAAAAATAAAAGAAAAGGAAAAGGAAAAAAACAAGCAGAACTGAAGAAAAAAGCTTCTGAACCTTTATGGTTCTCTCTGGAGTATTAAAGGGCTAATTGATTGAGATGGTAAAAAGATTTTTTGTATTCACTTGTTTCTTTATGATAGAGGAAACTTTAAACTTTAAAGTGGGAGCGATTGGAGTTGGTAACTCCCACACTTTAAAATTTGGTAAGAAATTCTCCTTATCATCCCGTAATGAAAGTCACCTCAGTTCTGCTTTCTGAGTGTGTTTTATCAAAAGTAGTAAAAGACACACACAGTATGAATGCACGGTTTCAATTCATCAATTACACATTCAGCCCTGTGTGACCTTCTAACTGAGATCCATTCACAAACTGATTATAAAAAATAAAGCCAGATGACTTCCCCCCCCCCCCCCCCCCCCCATTTTCTTAATTTATTTTGTCAATTTTTTTAAGTACAAATCGAGACGAGATGATCATGCCATCATTTCTGTTTAGGTCACTTTTTTATTACAACAGTTAAAAACACAAAAATAAAACTGTTTTAAAGGCAGAATCTTTGGGTGCTTTCAATCACAAGTACCAGGAACATTTAGTTCCAGGAACTACATGGTTCCTGTGGTCCATTGTTGGCTGCACTGTCCACAAGTTCCAGAAAGATTATGCAAATCCGGCCAGTGACATATAGAGAAAAAAAAAAGTTACTGCACTGCACTCTTAGAACACTAGAGGGCAGTAAGAAAGAGATGAAGGACATTCAGCAGAGATGACAGTGTAGAAGGTGAACACAGACAGGAGGTCATTGTTATGTGTAACACCAGAGCTTGCCTGATAGCATGGAGGACGGTCAGCCAGTGCTGCTTTGGATTTTGCTTTATTGCTCTGCTGTTTGGTGATACTTTTAAAGGAGACCAGCGCTTGTGGCAAAGCCGTTTCAAAGAGCCAATTGTGTCAACTTAAAGTACGAAAACAGAAGAAATAGACCGGCATTTCGGTTCAAAGACAGACCCTGTTAACTGACAATTTTAAGCAGGATACACTACTTATCTAATGAGGATATCATGAAATAAATATAAGATACTAAACTAGAATGCATTCTTTTAAGGACCTCTTCCGTGTTTCAACAGCTGTTGTAAACTTGATATCTACTGACCATTTAGGTCTCCAGTGTACAGGGTCACGAGTTAAACCATAACACCAGGAGCCAACAGAAATCAATTCCTGTTATCAGGCTTAAAGAAGACAATTGTTTAGGAATATTAGTGAACAAAGTGAATCACAGTTTGTGTTCTTCTCATGGATGGCAGGTGCTCTTCCAATAAGAAATGTTCAGCTTCAGGCACCACTCTTGTGCAGGGCTACTAAGGTATGATCAATGTACTTGCCACTAATAACACACATTGTGTATATTATTAGTTCAAATAGTTGGGTTTTCTGATTCAGGTTTTGAAACTCCAGGCAGACACTCCAGGGTGACCAACCAGATTCCAGGGGTAGCAGGTGGCCACGCCCCTTCCCAGAAGTTAATTCAGACTGTGCCTCCTGCAGTCACAAAGAACGTGGTTCCTCAAAAAGTAGTTCCTGAGGAAAGTTCCTGCAGTTGAAAAGCACCTTTTTTGAACACTCTTCCTGACTGATGCTGATGCTTACTTCACTTCACTATCTGACTCTTATTCCTTTGCATTAATAAACAGAAGAAAAAGGCCAAAATTAATTAGATCATCAGAAATGCTAATTGGAAATCAATACCTGGCTGGCTGCAGGTGTGTATGACATACTTGTAAAACATGTAGGACAACAGTGCAGTGAAAAGTCAGTCACTATTAGCTACATGCAGTTGTAGTAGGTATACAGCTTTTTGTTTTTACAAGTTTAACCAAGTTTTGCTAAAACCAATGAAGATTCAGATTGAATATATAAAAGAAATCCAGCTTTCAGCTCCAAATACAGAGGGGAGCTCATTTATATTGTTCACATGAGTGGAAACAGCTCAGAGCACTCCTGTTTTTTGAGGTTAATAAGTGGCGAGACGTGGTGATAAATTATTTACGTGTGTTTCATTTGCATCCTCATTTCACAGTCACTGCTCAGCTCACAGCTCCTCCACACGACCTGAGAGCGCTTGACCGAAAAAACTTGTGTGGAAGATGATAAAATGCAGGAGGATCTGTCCCTCCCCAAAACGTCAATAAACTGGAAGCGAGGTGGAGCAGTGAAGTGGAATAAACATCTTTTTCTGAGAGGGTGCAGAGGCGTGTCATATCCCATAGCCATCTGTCGTCTAAGAGTTGCAAAAGGTTTGAATTGTTTTGTATTGAATGCACACACTCAAAAAACGATTTCTTAGACACATTGATCAAAGTAACATAAAGGAAAATAATTACACATTTTCACTGGGGTCCCACCAGTGATCTTCTTCAACAACAACAAATATTTGCTGACATTTCCTGGAGTCAACAATCACCCTCATTTCCCTCCCTGGCCTTTCCATAGCTTGACATTTATCCTGCACTTGATTGGTTGAAGAAGAGGAAGTACTCTAACCTCTAATGCACTCCCTACCTATCCCTTGTTCTTCCTGTCACTTTCAATTAAGGACTCTGCCCTCAGGGCTGCCTTAAAGGCGCTTGAAGGCTTTGAGGCATCTTGCGTGGCCTCACAAAGGGCACTTATTTAGCATTCATGGCATTTCTGCCGGCACGAAAGGGCTTCAGCACATCATAACTGGTTGTTGAGGCAAATGGAGCAGCATGTACGAACTGATAGGCATGGTCCACGGCAGAAAAAGGCTAAAAATAGTGTCAAAATGTTCTGTTTTGAAAATTTTTCTGGCTCATTATTGTGAGGTTTTAATTAAATTCAGAGAAGATGACATGCAGTACGCACAAAATGTGTCCTATGATTCATAACACACCCAATCGACTAATAATCAACCAAGTGTGTCTTTCTTATCAGGCCCGAGGCATGTGGAATAAATTAGTTATGGAGTTTTCATGATGAGATGGATTTTTAACAAAGAGAAGAATGAACCCACCTTCACATGAACCCTTTTAAGCGAGGAGAGTATTTTAAAAACACTCTGAAATCCAGTGTAAATGCCTCTGATGCCATTCTTTTCTATATTAAGAGAGTGGGCTGCGAGGCAAATTGCACTTCATTTACAATATCCAACGGTCATATATCAAGTACATTGTTGTCCTTAATATGATTAAAGAGGGGGTATTAAGCTTTACCGTATGTTAAACATAGATATAAAGTAACAATGCTCCATTAACACCATGCTCAGACAACACACACACATTTGAATGGTACATCTCTCTGAAACCTGACGCCAGCTGTGGGTTGAGACAGCAGTGTCAATCGTAATGATGGCCACTTACTTCCGGTTGTTGAGTTAAGCTCAACCTCTGTACAGGCGTAGCCAATGAATGTGTTAAAACTGTACTGCACCTGGTTTACCTGTGACCAGAATAAATGCTGAACTGAGAAACAGCTCTTCTTTGAGTCATTCTTAGGAGGTGTTTTTTCCAAAGTACCGGGAGATTATAACAGGATGTTCAAACTAAACGTGTGCAGACTTTTAAATCACTATGTATTTAAATGTAGAAATCCCTGAATCTGTCTGTAAACCGATCAGAACAGTCCGCTCTAAAAATTGCACAAGATCTTCATGAGACTTGCTTAAATGATGATGTCATCACATAAGGATCTCCTAACTGGTTCATGACACTTTGGAGGGGTGGGCCTAGAACACAGATCTGCCCATGGCTCTGTCCCCCCTACAGGCTTCTAAAGGGCTGTCCAATCAGAGGGAATGGGGTTTGTGGAGCAGGAAGGCCTAAAAGACAGAGTCTGAATAATGTGTTTTCTAAGCACCAGTGTGAGAAAAACTGACTTTTGACGTAAATAGGGGACACCAGGGAGACATTATAAAGCATAACCCCCCCCTCTTTAAGTATCTGTGTGATGGACCACTCTACAATCAGCCAAAGCTTAACTTGATACCCTGTGCATGTTTGCTAATGATAGCGTGCTAATGTAATAAATTAAGATGGGAAGCATGGTGATCAATTACCAGCTAGGCATCATTAGCTTTGTCACTTTGAGCATTCAATATGGTAAAGTTAGCATAGCAATATACTTGGGTACATCACTGCGTGAATCCTTATTTGGTGAAAGATTATGATAAAATAAATAAATGTAAAGCCTGAAGCTGACAAGCAACGCTTTAATGTTTTTCTTTGTTGTACGATTGGAGTCTGAGTGGATATATATATTTATTTATTTTGAATTAGAAAAACAGTTTGTGCAGAGAGCAAAATGGGGTATCAGCTGAGATTTATCCAAGAAACCATGGGCTGTCGGGTTGTTGGTAGTCTCGGAATTATGGCTGTGTCCTCCATGCAGGTAGCCTTTATCCTCCACTCTCTCATCCCAATTTCTGACTTTATCCTCTGTACTATTGCTCTAATAAAGGCAAAATAAACAAATAAAGCCCAAAATAAATCTAAAATAATGGCTTATAATGGAAAAACGTATATATATATATATACATAAAGCTGAAATATTTTAGGTTAAAAGAATGACACAAAGACAGAAGTGTAAAAAAAAACCCTGCAGTTATTTAAGTGTCCACTAGGGGCTGCCCCAAAAATTGAGGACTCCCCATTTGAGCCCATATTGAAGAGCTGACCTCTTTGAGTTTTTACTTCATAAATAAAATAATAAGCGAGGAAATTACTTCTTTTTTTTTTTACCAAATATCTGAGTTTAAACTCATCATCAAATATATTTGTTGCTTTAATCCTGAGGGCAGAATGTGGTAATGTTGATTTCTGTTGTAATCCTTAAGTGATTACAAATAGGTATGATTAATGACAGCCCTAGAGGGCCCTAATCATAAATTTATTCTCATCTTGAATCAATTAAAAGACCTCCTAACCCAATACAGGCATTCAGTGTTAACACCTCAGTGACGCAACTGCAATCAAACTCTAATTTCACCCGGGTCTGCTTCTGCAAAGGAGTGACGCTGCTAATGCAGGCGCCAGGCGACTCACTCGAAGATCTATTATCCTTCACTCTCTGAGTGTTTTATTATCATCAGGATGAGCTATTGTTGCAAGTGGGATTCAATTTGTGTGCTTTTTTTCCCCTCTCTGCCTGCTGAAGAGATCGGAGCAAGCGGTTCACTGCGAAGGTGTTAGATAGAGCTGTGAAGACATCTGGGGGGACATCAGTGATTCATTACTTCATTTTCACGCAGTGTCAGACATTATTTTCACAGATGTTCAGAGGATCTGTTGATGTATGGCATTGCTGAGCCACTCACAGCTCAATGAACTGATAAGTGCAGCTACAAAGCAGTCAGCCTTGTTTACATTAACTTCTGTTCCTGCCTACAGTGAGAGAATAATGTCACCGTAGAAGTCCGACCTCCTCTCACACACCCAAACATTCATTTTACAGCAGAAAGAAACTACTTTCTCTCTCCCTCTCAAATCAGTAAATAACAGTCTTCAATTGAGAACATATCAAGTGTAATTACATATGATGCTTTGAAGGCATAATTCTTCTAATCTTGTTAAAACTCACAGCTGTGTCACAAAATGTAGAGAAACCTCAGCAGCATATCTTCTTCGTAGAAAGTGTAGCTTTGAGTGTGGCTTTCAGACCACACTCGGTTGGATATTCATGCATAAATGCATTTAATGAAAACTAAATTCCCTTTTAAGGATTCAATAAGGGTACTGAACTCTGAACTTTGAGTAAAGACTCATTAATCATCTTTTTGAAACAGTCAAAGTGGTTTTTTTTTTTTTTTTTTGCCGATGTGGAGTGACTCGGAAACTGCTGACAGAACTCATCCTCTGAAGTGTGAAGCAAAGTATTTCAAGCCGGCACAGTCAGCCCATTAACATTGAAGAGGGCATTAATATTAATCTGGGTTTTTTTAATCGCCTGTGCTTCTGCAGTCTGAGGGAAAGCCCAGTCAGTGAACTGTGAGTGCGTCTTCATCTTCCAGGTGGATCTGTAGACAAAATCTAATTTTTGGTCCTAGAAAGATCTGTGTTGGGGCTAACGTAGAGCTTTGTTCAACAAACGTAATTATTTCCTGTAAATCTATTTCTTTTGTGCTTTTTTTCAGAAGTGGACAAAAAAACAGACCACAGGGCTCACTTAAAGTGGATCAAAAAATACAGGTCAAAGTGTTAAAGCAGAAATGGCTCAACCGTTAGCTTATAGCCGTTGACTTGTTCACTCACATTAGCTTAGTGTTTGCTAAGGTTTGTCAAATTTCAGAGTAAAAACAGAAGATACTGCAACTTTTTTCATAAATTTTCATACAGTGGGGTCTTACTTCTTAAAACAGGTCAGTATCTTTTTTCTAACTTAACTAGCTAACATGATGTCAGTTAGAAGATTGTGTCAGGCTATTTACCATGCCTTTTTTTTTCCAACAGTAAAACCAACCCAGCTCTCCATAAAGAAATACAAATCTAAAAAGACAGAAAACATGAAAAGAAAGTTAAGTCTGTCCTCGTGTGGACTGCCAGGGTCCTCCAGCTAGCTAACAACAAGCTAACATAGCATGAGGCAGCGAAATTGATTAAATTTAGCTAAATTTTTTACACTGCTGCAGCTTTGTTGTACTTAAACGCTTTAAAACAACAACAGCAACCAGTAACTTTACCAACAAATGCAGTTGGTTCATGGTATTTGGCCATTTTTGATATTTTCTTACTGTAGCTTATTAGCTACTTGCTAATAGTACCTTTTTTTTCATACAGCCAGTATGAAAAGCATGTTTAATCAATTTCTTCCAGTACTGCTCTTAAGTATTACTCAAAAGAGGACATACTCAGTATAGGAAGAACTCAGAAGGTTTAACAAGGTATTTATCAAAATGAGGAACAACTTAAAATGTAAAGGCTGCCGTTCCTAGTGATGTTTTGACGACTAGAATCAGAATTTTAGGAAGGGGTCGGGTTAAATGGTAGCCAATTATGGTTTTTTATTTTATGTAAATATATGGCTGTAGGAAATCTCTTCAGTCAAACATTACACAAATGTGTCATTAATATGTATTCAATGAACTGTGTCATAACTTATGCTGCTAGATTTGAGCTTGATGATGTTAGTCAAGGGTGCAAGAGAAAACCATCAGACCATACATAGCATGTCCATCTAATCTTCTGCTCAGCCTCACATGTAGATCATCTAATGGGGATATGATGAGCCTTTGGTTATGATTAGATCTCATTTTGTGCCCAAAGGATTGAAGTGACGAGAGGCACTGATGCTGAAACTGTTGGGAATGTGAAAGATCTGACTTGTGGTTTACATGAATGGCCGATGGTTTTTGTGATCGGACTTTAAATGAAGGGCTTTAGGAGTCCGTGTCACCAGCCTCACCAAATGTGGATTATATTTCTCACTCCGTCACTCATTAATCACTGTCCCGCCTGTCAGAGAGAATTGATGACTGATACAGAAATTTGTGATGGATCATTTGTGTTAGGGTTTAATCCATCCAGCTGGACAGACATTATTTATACTGCTAATCCCAAAGATGTTTATTTTGAGCTTTTTTTATTTTCATATAAAGTTGAAAAATCAACCAGTAAAGAAATTTTATCAGTGATATAACTTTTGAGGGTTACAGCATCATTTTGAGTGTTTGACCTTATACTTATAAATTTTGGCCTTTCTGAGAGAGCAACAAGCTTGAAACAATAATTCACAGACACAAGCTGTTGTGGTCATTTTGGCTTTTTAAATGTCATGTATACACCGAACAAAATAAGCATTTATGTTAAAGAGCACTTTGTGTGGATCACCTTGTGGACTCAGTCCCTACTGCTTGCCTCTGTTTTGGTCTCCACCACCTTCTTTTGCTTTAGCTGTCCAACACTACACCATATGAACTGCTTTGTCAAAAGCAGTGACGTTTTGGTGGTCGAGCCCAAACATGGAGCAAAAAGATGCCAAAAATGCTCAAAACTATCATATAAATCAGGTGTGGATTCTCGTTGGAGGACGAGTCTCTTAAAACAAGGTGGTAACAACACACTTCTCTACTAAATCCTCCCAACATTAGTCTTTACTTATTTTCATACCGACAACTCCCTATGGAGCTCGTCTTTCTCTGCTCTCTGCTGAGCACAGCTTACGATGAGTGACGCAAACGTTTCAGAAGGTCATGACAGCAAAGCAGAGGCGGCACACGGTAAGTGTTCTTCCCGGATAAATAATTAAATAAATAAATCTTTGCCTGCTCAATTATTTATTAAGATGTCCTTATTATTTCCTAGAAAAAAAAATAGATTTGAAAGCAAAGAAAGCTCCTCACAGTTGGTTGCATGCTGCTTTGTGTTATTGTAATAGTCCAGATATTATTATGGTGATAGAATGCTTTTTTTCTTTATTCCCCTGAAGAGAAAATTATCATAATGATGTGCTATATGAACAAGTTCAGTCTCTTTCAAGGACACTGAAGCAGAGATGTGCTTTAAAAGTGAAATTGATCTTACTCTATAATCAGTCTGGATGAAACACAATAGAAGGAGCAGCTATCAGGGACACATGCCGACTGATGTTGGCACGCTTTTCTTTAAACATGTGTGACAAAAATATATTATAGTACACAATAGTGCCAACAAAGTGCCAACACACAAGACCATGGATGTATTTAATTCATGCCTGTGTGAATCCCATTATGTAAATTATCTTAATGAACAGATTTTGCAGATTTACATCTATTTGAACTCACAAGGTCAATGTCTCTGGTAAATATTGATTTTTGTCTTTGTGGAATTTCCTGCAGAGGTCACATGACGAATCTCATCTTGACACAGATGAACGAATGAGCCAAAATAAACAGATGTTTTTCTGCATGCTAATGTGCACAGGCACAAGCTACATTTATTAACTTTTAGTCCTATTGCTCTAATGAAGGCACAGAATGTCCCTGAACAAATATTTTACATTAAAAAGAAACCATGATGTGTCTGCTTATGATTCTGAACTCTTTTTTTCCATCTCTAAAAAAAGATATTTTAATGTGTAAACCAAGCAAAAAAAGCACATTCACAGTTTCATTTGTTACAGCTGAATGAGGTGAAATGTATTAATAACTAATCAATTGTAGAAATGTCACAGTTAAGCGTTATGGAGGGGAAAAGGTCAGTAAAGTCCATCTAATCTTAAGCACAAAGGTGAAACCCGAAACAAGAGGGAAAATATTTTTTTATTATCTTGCATCTCAGAGATAAAAGATGAGGTATCCTGTTTCTTTCAGCCATTATACCATTTCTTTTTTCATGATTAAGGAGGCCTGTTGGGGGGCAGAGCTAAGGACAGACCTTGGTGTTTGAGGCCCGCCCCTCTAAAGTGTCATGAACCAGTTAGGCAATGACATCATCATTTCAGCAAGTCTCGTGAAAATCTTGAGCCGCTTTTATTTATTTTATTTTATTTATTTATTTTGGAACAGACTGTTTTAAGTAGTTTACAGACAGATTCAGGGATTTCTACAACATATGACTTTGTAGCAGTTAAAAAATCTGCACATGATTAGTATGAACATCCAGCATTGTTACTTTACATCCATGTTTAAAATAAGGGAAACCATAATACCCCCTCTTTAAACCTGTATTTGTGATTTTAAATCCCCTAATGTCCAAAACTTAAACCCCTAAAAACTGGGCTAAATTAAAGATGTTAATCACATTAATGACACCCACAATTAAGATAAAGTGAAGCAACACTAAAGATGTATTTCCACTATTGCTACACTGGAAATATTTTTTGATAGAGCATATTTATCACTTTGCCCTCGTGATGAAGGTATGTTAGAGCTCGATATGTAACAATGACCCAAAACTGGTTAATAATGTAACAAAAGCGCTGGGCCTGAAATGTAATTAAAAAATATTGCAATAAATGCCAAAATGTAACAAGATGCTTAAAGTCTGAAAAAGGCATGGTATGAAAGTGAAGAAAAATGTCTGTCAGTTGAGAAACCTTTAGATGTAATATACTGTACACTACAGCCATTTGCCCCCAGACTTACAGCTCCATCATCTCTACTGAAGGGTTACCTGACTGGGTTTTTAAAGGACAATGAAGTATCACGCAAAGAGCACTATGCATTTAACTGACAGGGTTTTTACTGGTTCCTAGCATACATAGATGCTACTATCTCATGTTTTTCAGTCATGACGTGTGTAGTGTTGCCTTGACTGAACAAAAACACTTTTATCTTCTCTTTTGTGTGAAAAAAAGAAGAAAAAATCAATTCAGGATATCAGCGTCTGGCATCAGCCTTGGTTGTATGATGGATGAGTGTTCAAGGAGCTCTCCCTCCATCAGGTTATCAATCTTCAGAGACATCATGGCTGACATTGTTGAATAGAGACCGAGCTATACTGAGAAGCTGCTTTTTCCCTGTGTCAGACTTCACTGTAGAGAGATTGCTGAGGAGAGGACTGCTTTTTGATTTAGTCATGGAGTCACGTGACAGAAAATTGGGAGCTATTGACGTCTTATTATGCAATAAATGAAGGGCAGAGGATTCTTTTGCTGCCTTTGAAGGAACTTAATGAGGCAGAGAGATGGCTGCAATGACTCAAGAATTTGCATAACTTCTGTGCACGATCAGCTCTTTTTGAGTACAGCTGCTCTGTGTGGATGTGAAAGGATTTCTACTGTAATTCTTTGCAACACATCCGCTGGGTTTGGACTCTATGCAGCGCAGTGTGAGGACTAAACTAAGCTGCTTCAGCTCTCAGGGATATCCTGCTCCCCCAACAAGATCTCTCCATTATTATCGATCAAAGCAAAGTAACACCTGCTGTACCATACTTAACAAAACCTCCATCTGTCTGCCAGAGTTCCCAACAACTGTCCCCGGGTCCGTTCTACAGAGAGCTCGTCCAGGGAGCCGTGGACCTGAAAATCTAACATAACACTGGTGGAATCTCAAAGTCTGTTTTGAGGCTCTGGTGCATAAAATGACCAACCTAGATTTAAAAAAAAATGGTGCACAATATTTCCTCCTTCAAATTGTAAAACTACAAGGAAACCTTGAAAAGTCATAATTTTGTGAAACGTGTTGCATTAGAACCGGTTTGGGTTGACAGCCTATTCAGTGAGGATGTGACACGAGTGGCCAAAAACTGCAGTCTATTTAGCGTCCACTTTAAGCTGGCGACAGATTCACTGGACACCATATACAGTCAAGGGGTGGGCATATAGATCTAAATATCGATTTTATCGATAACAGGGTGAGTATCAGTTTCGGATCGATACTAGCGTTATGAGTCTGATACTTTTGTTGCAGTTTCTCTGCTATACGTATAAGAAATTACTTGAATGTCCTCAAAGAGTTCATGTGAGCTCATGGCTGGACAAACCTGCAAAAACTTGTTTTGTGTTATTTCTAGTAAAAAACAATGCTGCTCCTTTTATGCTGCGCCTGATTTTATCAGTGTCATACGCATTGTTGCTGATGCTTGCTCTGTTCTGTACCCCTTGAGGACTTTGTTGCTGCTCTCCCTGCCGTGGCTTTTTATGTATCCACATGAAAGAGAGGGGAGGTGTGCTCTCCCCACCTCAGGCTTTATAGCATTCCACATAGGCACATGAAAGGGTGGGGAGCTACCAGAACAGAAACATACTGCCAAATATGACTTATTGCAGCAAATAAATCATCCTCTTGACGATAAATGTCCTAAATAAGAGTTACATTATGAGAAACAAGAAGGTCTGTGTGCAAATTACATTTTGCTTGTATTCAGAGAATATGGCTTGAGGTACAGAGTACTGCAACTTTACCAGTGGTATGAAAGACCCCAAGGTTCAGATTATGAAAAACCATTAAGTACCAAGTAAGCATGAGTTTCTGAGGCTTTAATGGGCGTATAACTGAGCTTTATATCCTCCAAAATACCCCAAAGAAAGCTAATGTTGAGGTACTTAATGCTAACTGCCCTTCGACCTGTCTGAAGCTGAACTCTTAGGAAGCAGAAAGGAGCCATCGATGCTTTTCTGGATCATCAGCAACTCATCTTTGGCAGTACTTATATTAAACAACCATCAAAGCACAGAATAAAGCAGAACTCCCTTCAATGATGCATGAAATCCCCCCGTCACTTATTAACTTTATTGCTGTGAGGCGGGCGGCTCATCGATCATTATGTCTGGGTTCATTACTGGTACCAAGTACTCACGGTCAGCTGTGAACTATTGATGCTTTTTATAAACTAGAATAACAGTTCACTACTGGGATGAAGAAGTTAAAGTCCTGTTCCTCAGAGAGCTTGAGATGCTGTGAAATATTTCTTAGCTGAAGGGCAAAAATAAAGATGAGGGATTATTTTGTGTGCATACTAAAGCTTCTGCATATAAACTCAACTCACATCTGATCAGCATCCTGTTACATTATTTGAGGAATGAACCAAAGAAAAAATTCAGACAGAAGGAAAAACAAAAAAAACCCCCCAACTTTACATACAGTTTATCTCCAAAGGATTGTCATATAGGAGAGGACTGAAGCATTCACCTGAGCTTCTTTTATTTACAGGCTGAACTGAATGTCAGAAGGATATTGATGACTTTTTGAATCAGTGAAATGACTCAATGTGCTTTTTGTGTACAAACTTTTCAGTGAAGAATTGGCTTCTCCAAAAATTCGACCTGGTGCCAGAACATGCTGGCAGCTGAGATGAGAAGCACGCATCGCTCACAGATGGAGTCTAAACTTAAGACTCTGTTTAACTGGAAGGAAACGCAAGGAAACAACAAACGTCTACTGTGACATATGAGGGCGCAATGAAAAACTAAAGAAGAGGTTTACGTTCTAATAAAGTCCTTTTGTTACATGATAAAAAACTAAGTCAGAAAATAAAAAATTGAAATCAAAATACTCATAGTATTGGATTAAATCTTAATAAAAAAATGTACAAAACTTAAGTCCAAAATAAAAACATACTCTGTAAAAACAAAACTGTTGTGTAAACTCCAATTTTAAAGGCAACTGTCTGTAGTGAATTTTGAAGTTTTTAGGCCAACGAAAATTTTTATAAACAAACTATCCAATAGGTTTTGTTGAGATTACTTATTTTTCATATCTAATATAACTTAATGTTTTTAATTTCTACATTCTAAGAATTCTGAAAAGTAAACAAAGTGCTTATCATTTTTTGTTCAGAAAATGTACTTTTCACTTCTAGTTTCTTTGAGCCACCCACACACCCATGGCGCAGACTGTTAAGGAAGGTGACAATCAGTTTTACCTAACATAAGTACATTTTAGTTAAAGGTGCCTTTAAAGTCGACCTTCCAACTGAGAGATGATGACCCTTCCACTGATTCAAAGCTGCCCCACAAATTCACAACCCATAAACTAATCAACTCTCAATCAGTCGGTCAACTAGTAGTTTCAATACGACACCCAAACAAAAATATTTACCTTCATGGCGATAAAGTCCACAAAGGACAGAAGAACAGGGGAGATGGTGGCACATATGGGGAATTTACATGTCTAGATGAAGACCCCAGTAGATTTGAGTTGCAGACTCCGTTCTTTGCTGAAGAATGCTCAAAGATTTTATCTCTGGCCTTAAACCTATGATTTTAAGTTTTGCCAACTTAACTTATGAAATGAGACCAACTTTACACAACAAACTTAATATAGGTGGTTGAGATAACTAATTCGAAGTAGACTACAACACAATAGACCTTTTTTTTGTTTGTTTTCAGGGCCAACAATTGTAAGTTCAAGATTTATGTTGAAATGTTGTATATTATATGAGGTTAAAGTCAGAGCAAAGTTGTAATGTCCCAAGATTGAAGTCAAAATAAAGATGTAATATTACAAAATTTAAGTCAAAACAGCATAGCAACGTCGCAAAATCAAAGTGTGAAAAAGTCGTAGTCGTTATGTATGAGATTCAACTAAGAATATGGATATAATTTTCTGAGAAAAGGGTCTTAACTACAGATACAGATACAATCCAGTATTAGTAATACAGTGCCTCTATTTAATAATGATGTCTTTAAAGCTTCTGGGAGTTTTTTTTTTTTTTCATTCATTTACTTTTTTTTAGCAATGAAATAATGAAAAAAATGATGTAAAATGGCTCAGGTAGGGTTCAGGGCGGTGAGAGGTATCTAAGTAAAAACATGCTGCAGGAACATACTTTTTACAAGCAAATATTCGTCATAGGTAGTACCTTTACCAGAAGATAGTAAGAGGTACAGATTTGACCACAAGGGTCACCGAAGGTAACATCCAATTTTACTTTTATTATATTTCTGTATTTGTGTTTTGGCTTCTTCTCACTGATATAAAGCTGGTGAGTATTTAAACCACTAATAAAGTGACAGCAGTATTTGTGCAAAATCGGATCATTTGTCTGTAAGTTACAGCTCCAACTTTGATTGCTGGTTTTGCTCTTTTGCTGATTTATGTTTCCAAACCGAGCCTTTTAATTTCTGCTGGCTTGGCTCTATTTTCCTGAAGATAATTTCACTCAAACTCTCAAAGTGTGTCAGAAAAAGGGAGAAATCCAAATATTTCTAAATGTTGTTTGGATTTTCTCGCCTGTGAGAGCCGTGGTGGAGTTGCCTTCTTCATCACGCCGTGCTACTTGAAATTCAATGAAGAAGAGTTGTGAGGCACTTAGTGTGAACGATGAGTGTGTGTGTGTGAGGTCAAGGCAGCTAATTGCACCAGTAAATTTTCCGCAACATGTCACAGAGTAGATCAAGAGGATTCAGTGAGCTGGGGCACATTACAGCACCACTGAGACAACCTGCTGTTAATACATATTTTAAAGTACACTTGTGCTGCCAACTGATACATTAAGATGCTCAATGTTTTGACCCCCCCCCCCCCCCCCTCCAAAAAAACCCAGCATTTTGAGAAACTGGAATAGTACCACACCTGTAAAACATTCCTTTGAAATAAATCTCTCCTGCTGCTCTCCCTGCAAACCAACTCCACCCAAACTCTTCCTTTTCTTTTTGCTGTCTGATTTTTTTTTTTTTATCAGTGGCATATGATCTGTCACTGATACTCGTACTCGATACAGTATCATCAAAACATTAGCCTAAAAGCATAATTGCCCAAGTCATATTTCATTTTTTTTCAATGGAATTTTTTTCTTTTAAACTCTTTTTACAATATATACTTACATCATTTTTTATTGTAATTTTTAACTTAATTATTATATTTTTATTTATTTATTTTAATTTAATTTAAATGTGCATAATCTATGACGGGTGGCGCAACGGTTAGCACTGCAGCCTTGCAGCAAGAAGAGCACACACAAGAGCAGGGAGCTCCCAAAACAAAGTCATACCACTGAAAAGTAGTTCAATTTCTTGAAATATGTTTAATTTCTTTATTCCATTTTTACTTTTAAATGATAACAACTGGCCAAAATACACCAGATGCGTCCCCAGTCTGGTTCCGCTCAGGATACAGCTGTGGTCTGAGGTTGTGTGGGTATTTCAAAGCTCCGAGAGGGAGAGATAAACACAGATGGAAATGTCAACATTAATATTCCTGAAGGAGTCTTTTTCACCCTGTCTAACCTTGTCAGTGGAAACATTCACTTCAGTGTGAATTACAATAAATTGACGGGCTAACGTTTTAACTTGACCGGAAATTAAAGTGTTTGGCTCAAAGTCATTCTGTAACACAAGGAGACTGACAATCTGTAGCCATGGAGAGGCAACCGTGATGTAGAATAGATTAGAATAGAATAGAATAGAATAGAATAGAATAGAGGGCTGCACGATAGCACCACTGTTAGTGCTGTTGCTTCACGGCAAGAAGGTCCCTGGTTCGAATTCCAGTTTGGGCACGGTGTGCCTTTCTGTGTGGAGTTGCATGTTCTCCCCGTGCATGTGTGGGTTCTCTCTCCGGGTACTCCGGCTTTCTCCCAGTCCAAAAACATGCTCACTAGGTTAACTGGTGATTCTAAATTGCCCGTAGGCGTGAGTGTGTGCGTGAAAGGTTGTCTGTCTCTGTGTGTCAGTCCTGCAATTGTCTGGTGACCAGTCCAGGGTGTACCCCGCCTCTCGCCCTAAGCCATCTGGGATAGACTCCAGCCAACCGCGACCCTGAACAGGATAAGCAGTATAGAAGATGAATGAATGAATGAGAATAGAGTAGAATAGAATGTACATACTAATCCCCTGAAGGGAAGTTTTTTTCTTCACAGGCCTATGGGTAGTGACTCGATGGTTATCCATTTCTGGTTGCCTTGCAATGATATGGCTGACTGCCACCGGCAAGCTAGCTCAAAACAACTCGTGTGAAATCATTAATGCCAGACAGGGCTCAGTGTAAACTTCTTAAAACATGCGCACCATGACTCCACCTCCAATTTTTGTTCATTTTGTCGCTTTCTTGCTGTTCAAAGCCAGTTATTGAAGAGAGTATGACAGCTAGGCTAACATCATCAGATTTCTGGTCTCCATGACAATATAAGCAGAACGTTCAACTGGAGAAGCAAAACCAACAACAGCTATGAACCATGGGAAGTCTGGCATAAGGTGATAATACAAAAATTTTAATAAGAATATACAAATAGAATAATACAAATTTAACCTCAGAAAAAAATGTCAATCAGGGACGACAGCTTGGCCATAACTCTCCTGCCAGCCTCCATCTCCACAGGATCCAGGACTGAGCAGGACTTCTTCACCAGTCTGTTCGGTCTCACTCTGCTTTGTCCCGTCCAATCACAGCAGGTGAAATCCTTCAAATTTTGCATTCAAGTCCAGTGTTAGTGCTGTTAGCCATGTCTGTAAATGGAATGGTGCATTACATTCCCCATAACAATGGATGGAAAGACAGGTTGATGTTGTGTCTTCTCAACTTGCACCACAGTACCAGCACATCATCCTTGACCCCTTCTCCTCAGCTTGTGGGGAACATCAGGCATAGCACTGGTTAGCATTGGGCTGCTAACAGCTGATCTCGTGTGTAAACAATGCAACCATGGTTTCATGTAGGATCTCTAGACACACATGGGAACAAAAACAGTAAGAACACCATGGCCGATGCAACCAGTTTGTTGTCTATGGCTAACACGTGAGCCATAAAAGTAATGACAAGCTCAAAATACAAAGATAGCTTAAAAGATAAGAAAAAAGGAGATTAAAGAACAACAAAGAGAGAGCTGCTGCAACAAGCTGCCACTCGAGTGGTGCTTCGCAATGGAATGTACGGTCAAAATGACTCATTATTCAAACTGTAACTGTAACGGTGTGTAGTAAGTAAGTAAATGTACAGTAAAACAATAGTTATGTTTTTAGAAGTCTCGATCACCCTGTCATAATACCAATTTGCATAACCACCTGTTCACTATACATTGTCCCACATATACAATGCTCTGGGTGAACACTCTAATCTGATTGGCTTGAGGCTGTCTTACTGTAATACTTATTTGCCTGTCTTTAAATGTGCGATCAGAGGTATAACCAGACCTCACCTTCAGTATTTTAAGACAATCAAACAAGACGAGTGATCCAGGACTTTGTATCCTCAGGTATTATTTCTTGGGCACAAAGTACAAACTTTTCCACCCTCTTTGGTTTGAGTTTTGAGAAAATAACTGAATTATGTGCCCTGAGCTTGACCAGATTGCCATTACCTTCATGGCATCATTATGCTGACTGAGGGGAACGACTGACAAATAAAGTCATTAAACACAAACGACTGGAGGGAGGAAGTTATGCATGTGATTGATCAAAGCTCCTTTTCGACTCTAATTATACACTCTGTGGCTCTGTTTGTACAGCTGCTGATGAAGAGACTGTTTCATCATTAGTTTAACATTTTCACAGGGAGTTCCTTTCATAATAGGAGCGTCTCATGCTGAAAATATGTCCAGTGTTAACATTACACCTGGACCACTTGTCGTATCACTCTGTATGTCTACGCCAATATCAATTAAAGCAAAGGGAGGATGTATGTTTTTCTAAGCGAGCCAAAAAAATATGATGCAGTTTACTGTTAATATCCTGTTTCTGACACAAAATGCATCATTTCAATAATAACCCTGAACAATGACTTGCACTTAAATGTCTGATTAGGGTTGTGAAGCTGGCGGCCCGTAATGATCGGACAACAAAAGGCTTCATGCTGAGCTTTTACTCTCCTGGCTCTCCCCTTCACGGTCCCTTGTCAAGCTTCAGAAGTGCTTTTTGTGTTCATTAAACAATACGCAGCTCGGTCCTCAACAGAGCTTTCCAGGCACCGTTTCTTCATTGAAATCTCCTCAACTGACCCCTTGGTTCTGAGTTCCTGAGGAGACACTGCTGCTAATTCAAGCATTAGTTTTTGTACAAAAATGAAGTTCCACTCACTGATGTTTCATCAGTTTTTGCTATTTTTGCTTAGTTTAAAAACTGGTTCCAGCAAGACTGCTCCCAAATGACTCACCAGTTCATTGAGCTCAATTAAAGCCTCCCTGTGGTGGAGATTTGACCTCTAGTAGCGCTTTGAAGTTGTTTATCCACAAGTAAGTCCTTGTTTTGTGTCAATGCACGATTCACATGTATGCAGATGATGCAGTTCTTCTCCTGCCAATGGTTTCACACTATCCCACTCATCTACAGGTGGTGGTACCACGCCAATAGACGCAGAACTGGATCAGATAAGAGAGGGACAAAAGGATTCTTCACTATTATTTATTTGTTTGTTTTTCTAAAATTTGTATGACATATTTTAAAAGTTTCATATGGAGGTTGTAAAGTATTCAGCACATTAATGAGACACTGATGATGTGCAGTGTGTTGACTGGTTAATCTTGTATGGGACCAAAAGACAGTTTAGTTGAATGCAGTAAAATTTGTTCAAAACCATGCAAAAAAGAGGAAGAAAAGGGTTTTTTGATGTGAAAAGTTTCAGCAAATTTTGCAAATGAGCATCTGTTTTGGAATAAAAAAAAATCTGTTCTGTCCCCAAAATAAATATCTGTGAAGAGCAAAGTAGTGAGAAAACTATTAGAGTGCCATGTCTTAAAAAATAGACTAAATATCACACTCCACACTCTAAACAGGTGCTAAAAAATTGTACAAAATACAAGTAATTTCCAAACAGATGTTTAAAATATCAAGCCAGAAATACACTGTACTGTACATTGTAGAACAGGCTGGACGATTGACAGAATACATCTCTTGGATGTTCCTGAACATATCATCAGTGATGTAACCTGGGGTCCTTCAACATCAGACACCATCCCCCAGGTGACCCAGCCATGGTTCATCAGACCCAGCTTGTGTTCAGGTGGCATTTGCTACCCCCCATGGATCTCCCCTACTCATCCAGAGCCCTCTCGAGGCTTTCTCTGCTTCCTCTGTGATGTTCTTGATGGCTCATCTCCTTTCCACTCAAGCCCAGTGCACTCAGGGTTTTGTGGAGTGATTGCCCGCAAACCCTCAGCAGCCAAGCTCAGTGGGCACACACTTAGCGCTCCAGCCCTGTCTGCGGCAGTCGATGACCAGCTCCTCATTTGGTCCTCTTGTCCGCCAATGTCAGTTCCAACAGGATAATGTTCTTCCTCTCTTCTGAAACCAGGAGGGTAGGCCTCAGGGTGGTTGCAGCAATGTGCTGGGGGAACTTGAGCTTTTTCTCCACATCGACAGACCTTTTGCAGTTGCTAGGAGTCCTGGTGGGTTCCTTGCTCTTGCAGGTCTTTGCAGCTGATCTCCAGCAAGGTGATCACCTGGGTGGTGGGGCGGGACCGTCCACTGCTGCTGATTCGCATGCTGTTGGCTTCCCAAGTAGGTTTATATCATCTTCCCCCCAAAAGTGAAGCCAAACCATTTGGACAGATGAGACATGAGTCAAACTTTACACTCAAAAGAATTCAAAATATTGTCAAACCTTTTCTGTCATTACAGGCAGTTCTTATTGTCCTGATTTGTGCCCAAATGTTCTTTTATTCAGGAAGAGCATTTCAATTGGTTAAAGTCAAAATGACATCAGAACTTATGGGGTTAAAGGGAAAAAAATTGTCATGAACAAGATTTAAGTGGAAATAAAGATGTGGAATAGGTGACTAATATGTATAGAAGCATATCGCTTAGGGAAAAAACAAAAGTATAACATGATACTGAATTATCATGTTTTTTAGTGGTAAGTTTACATTATTTTGTGAAATTATTACGTTAGTAGTAACTTGGGGAGGCAGTAGTTTCATAAAATAAAGTGATAATTCAGTATCACGTTATGACTTGTAGCTTTTCACATCATAATGTGATACTTTTTTTTCTAGTTTTACAGCAGTAAGCCTCTGTAATTATGTACTATAATGTTCGGGACAGAGTCATAATGTTTAAGATCAAAATCAAATAAAGGTTTTTATTTAAGGTTAAAGTTGAATCAAAGTTGTTGGGAAGAAGTCTTAATTTCAGCCTACATGACGTTCATTCAAGATCGGGGACAAAGTAGGCAAGCTCTGATCGGAAACATCAGAATAAAACCACTTCTCCATGGTAACACACATGAAGAGCTGAGACCTGTCAGAGTGCTGGAGAGACACCATTTCCCATCATCTCTGAGCTCTTCAAACAAACAGGAATTACCTGTGCTGGCTGTAAACTCATCTCACCTCCTGCACACTCAACACATATCAAACCCTGCTGACCAAACTAATCTGTTCCCTGCTTCAAAGACGCAGTTTTGTCTGTAATGGTGTTTGTGTTTAAAACTAAGGAAAGCGTCAACAAATGAGGAAAATGTTTGTATTGGTAGAGGGGAGGAGGATGATTCATATCTGCTCTGTATTCATTTGGTATTTCTGGATCTTTGGATGTTAACCTGGACCTGCAGGTCTCACTGGGAAGACTCTTGACTGGGAGGTCACAGGTTCAACTCTGTGAACAAGCTATCAGTCCGAGTGAGAGAGTGAGTCAGACACTCACCTCCCTGTGCTACAGATACTGGAGCGCTGCTGGAGTAGACCCCAGAACGGGTGTTGTGTAAAGATGAACAATCTTTCTCAGAATCCAACACTGTGATTGGTAGAGTTCTGATGTGAAGAATAACACAAATCTTAATTCTGGAACGGTAAGCGAGCTATATTCTACATTCAGTAGGTCACCCACTGGGTCCTGATAACCATTATGAAACCACTGCCTCATCTTCTGAAGCAAGGTTGGAGCACATTTTCCCAGAGATCAATCACAGCTAGCTTCTCCCTGCAGCATATCCTGCTTTACCATCAGTTTCACCCAGAATGAGGTCGTCATTCGCCACCGTGCTGTACGAGGCAGTCTTTACTCTGGCATTTGAGATCACAAACTCATTCGGAAAATGTTACCTTTGATGCGAATCGATTTAGGATCAAGTGATTTCTTTCATTTGATGGCAACTTCTGATGTTGAAAAGGTACGCCACTGTGGAAGTCCCAAAACTGCAGTTCCGCAAACGTCCACTTGAGGCTGGCTCCACAAGCTCAGAAGATAAACAGTTTAGATTCCCAATATAAACTTGAAGTTTATTTGTAACCAATTTATTTTCACTTCAAACTTATAAGTTACAACCTTATTCAAAGTAGTCTCATACATTATGACTTTAGTTTCATATCAGTCTGATACGTTATCGCTTCATCTCAACTTCAGTCTTGTACATAACAAATTTATTCAGATTTAATCTCCTATATTACAACTTTGTTCTCAAATCATTTACATTTATGTATTTCAGCACAGTCCTAATACTCGTCACGCTGTCAGCATCTTTACAAAATGAAGAAAAGCTGGAACAGAACTGGTGATAGCATGAACGAGTGATGCCTGATTTGCAAAGTAAAACAGATAAAAGGGTGTTCATCTCCAAATTTTGTAACAAAGATCACTTCCAACTTGTGAAACAGGAAGTAGGAATAAATGTTGATAGTTACACCAGAATCTGTTTTGCTTTATTTTGTCTGGGTCATATTTACACCTGTTTTATGTGTTACATGTTTGTCTTGCTGCTTTTGTTTTTGCTGAGCAAAAGACTGTTTCATCTCCGGAGGACATAAAGTTCCATTCCATTTTAATCCCCTTACAGGATTAAAGACAGCTGAGAAGTTTTCTATCTTCCAGTTGCATTTTTCCTCCTCCCTGTACTCCTTAAAGCTGATAACATATTTCTCTCAAAGAGGAACACTTCTGGCTATGATCCACCTGCTTTCTCATTCAGTGTGAAGGATGTCAGAGCATCTCTTGAACTTGTTGACTCTACAGCCTGATGTCCCCAATGAGGAAGTAATGGAAGAGAGCTCTTTTCTGTTTTCAATCTCGGAGCTCTTCTCTGTCTACTCGAGCTGGCTTCTTGGACATTCGATAACAGCAGGCTGAGAGCTGAGCAGTGAGCAAGTGTGCAAGGCAACCAGAGAAATCCTTTGTGTGATGTTACAGGTCTCTTGCAGTTTCATGATTTGATGTGTGTGTGGGTGTGTGTGTGTGTGTGTGTGTGTGTGTGTGTGTGTGTGTGTGTGTGTGTGTGTGTGTGTGTGTGTGTGTGTGTAGAGATGATTTTCACTTTAAAAATTCTAGTTACAATGCAATCAAGAAGGAGAAGACGATAAAATGACCTCTTCAAAATAAAGCTCATCCAAAGAAAAATGTAATATGTCCTTTGCAATGGACATTTGTAGTATGTAGACAATAACTACATCCTAAATAGAGATGATAGTGTTTAATTTTTGTAGAACGAGACTCATAACTAAAGATTGGGCTTCATCTGGATGGTCAGAAGGAGACAGTAATGAAGGAGACAGTTTTAGTACATTTATATATATATATATATATATATATATATATATATATATATATATATATATATATATATATATATATATTGAACTTTGTCATATTTTTGGACATCCTGACTGTATTCACCACAGCATTGCTTCAAAGGCTACAAAAAATCATATGTGATCCTTAGATTTCATGGAAATGTGCACCATATCTAAATGAAGCAATGCACTTTTCTTTTTCATTTATGACTTTAAGAAAATTTAAAGCTCCTGTGAGGTTTGTGTTGATTTTAGTGCCCCTGTGGTCAAAGCAGTGAACCGCATCTCTTTGCTGATTTTGTCCTAAAAATTTGATCTTGGTGCTTTTTTGTGGCAATAGACGGGCATCACTGCTGATTTCAGTGAGTTTCATAACCTCCTCTGAAAATCCTCACAGGTGCTTTAAGTGTGGAAAATGACTCTAATCTTTCTGTGCTTTTTTTTTTTTTTTTTTAATACAACAATTACAACTGTGCCCTACTGATTCTTCACATCTCAATAGCTTTTCTGTGAATAATCAATCTCTTCTTATCCTTTTCTCCTCAAAGAGCAAAAATTTAAAGCTCCTGTAAGAACTTTTAGTATCAGTTGATTTGGACGCCCCCCCTGTGGACAAAGCAGCATCACATCTCTTGCTGATTTTGCCCTGTACAATCTGGATGTGTTCTGACAAAGTGGTTTTAATCCTGCTTTCTTTACGCAGTGTATCTCTGAGAAACACCTACCCTGTGGCAGTGTTTACAGCAATTCAAATGACAACAAATGCAAAATTATGTGGCTGCTGATGTCTCTGTTTGCTTTTGGAAACCATAAAGAGGCATTTCTGTTGATTTTAATCAGTTTCAAAACTACTTAAAAATCTTGATAGGAGCTTTAAGTCTGGAAAATGATTAATGTGCTTTTTGCTACAATTACAAATGCCTTACTGAAACTGCTCTTCTTCATGACTTTATCGTGAACAATTAAACTTTTCCTACCTTAGAGAGCAAAATTTGTGGTACTTTGACTGCTCACCCTAACTTTCCACATTTTTTTCATGCAAAAATGTTATCAAAAATGTGTGAAACATCAGCTTTAAAAATGTGTTCAAGAAGCAGGACAACACTTTTGGATCTGGAAGATGAAGATGTTGCTGAGGATGTGTAGAAATCATGATATTTAGAGCCTCCTGCTGTCTGATCAATGATAACCTTGTTAGTGGGGAAAACAACAGGAAAGGTTTATGTGACGGTAAATATTGCCGAGCACAGAAGTATAAAAAAAAAAAAAAAAAAAAAAAAAAAAAAAAGGTTCCACTGGGGAGCCCATGCCCTCACATACACAGACTATAACAGTGAATCATGAACAGGCATCTTATCAGAGCTGTAACACCAATACACAAGAGGCAGAGGTCACAGAAAACACCTCTATGTTGACGATGCACTGCTTTATGTTGTAATCCAGCCTTAAAATGTGTGTTTATACAGCATGTGTGTGGACGTGTGAAGGTGAGTAAGAAGAGCAGCAGACTGTTGGGAATCTAATCTGTTTATCTCTACCTGATTTAACAGCGGTGTGTCTGAAACCCCAGCGAGCCTCACATCTCTACTGTCCCATGACTCACCTCTTCCTCCATCCACTCACGCTCCCTCTGAAAGGCAGGAACACACATGCATACACATGAGGCTCAAGAAGTCCTGAAAACGTGAGAGAGAGAGAGAGAGAGAGAGAGAGAGAGAGAGAGAGAGAGAGAGGTGTTTGTTTAGTGTCATATGTTTTAACTCATATAACCCTGAAATTATAGGCTTTTCTAGTCCATTTTTGGGGGTGCTGAGGCACCCCTAAATTGAATCCCAGCACCTCTAAAATTTGAGAGATTCTTTAAAACAAATATTTTACTGTATATTCTTTTTTAACAAGCTAGAAAAGTGCCAAAACCATACAGTAGTTGGTTGCAATGTAATATTTTGACAACAGAAAAACCAGTAGCACCCCTCCTTGCCCGAAAATGGTTTGATCTAAACCATCACTACCAACTTCCAGACTCGGGGTCTGAACCACACAGCAATGCGCTACTTTCCAGAGTGGGTGATATGCGGTAGTGGTGTAAGTACCTGGCTTAAACCAGGATATGTGACACAATTCTAAACTTTTACCACTCAATGCAAACACATTATTATCATTACCAGGCCTCATTTTTGTTGCATTTCAGTGTAGGTCACTGTTTGTGTTGGTAGGTAGGAGTAAGATGATGTTTTTTTCTAGCTGTTTATAGCAAGTTTTTTATTATTGTCAATTATTATTTTGTAGATTTCAAGCATTTTTTTAAGTTCATTTTAATTCATGTATTTGTATTATATTATTATATTAAAATACAGACAAGAAGGAAAAAGACAGAGACAAACACTGAAGAAGTCCATTACTGTTAATATGCTTTACATATTGTTCATTTCACTTCAAATAAAAGTCCACAAAATATGTCCAAGGTCAATTTTTGGGACTCACTTTTGGGGGGCTGGTTTACTCCAGAAACTTATTTACTGTTTATGCATATTTTTTGAGGAGCTGTTGTATCAAAATGAGTCGTCTTCCCCAAGATATTAGGGTTACCATATGTTTCTTTTAGTCACACTCTTTCCCAAAAAGTGTTTTGATTTTCTTTCACTAATGTGGGAATGAAATTGCATTAAAATTTACAAAACAGTGATTTTTTTTTCTTGCCTGGTGGCCAGGCAGCTCTCTGGGTGCTCAGCACCCCTAAGCCTCTGATCTTCGAATTGCCCCTGGCTGAAATTATATTTGCTCTCTGTTTAAAGATGAAATGTTGCAGTTGGTGGTGGAAAAGACCTTGTTATGCGTGCAGCAGCAGTACTGACCTCCAGTGAGAGGAGGGTTTGGAGAAAGAGGAGAAGATGCTTAAATTTGTGACTGCTTTAAAAATTCAGATTTTTCCCTCAAACATCAAGTCATACAATTCAGGAAATATAGTTTCTTCATTCTTGCATCATTCTAATGAGATTTTTTGGGACTAGATCAAAACCTTGTCTCTGTAGTCTTATCATATTCTAACAATCTGATATAATGCTGTGTGCCGGGGGCGGGGCAGCAGTGGGGGAGTTTTATGAGAACAACACACGGGGCATCATTAGGAGCGTGAGCGCACCATGCTGAAGGAGGTAGAGATGCGGCTGGACTCCAGTCCTGACAACCAAGAGAGGCGTGAAAGGACTGTTGCAGAGCGCGTGGACGATTATTCATCATTCGAGTGAGGTTTATGTGATGAACAGGCTGCAGGTGTCCTCCAAAAGACTCCGTCTCTGCGCGCGTATCCATGTCTGTGTCAGATTTGTGGAGAAAACGCGCGCTTTTAATGGACTCCTCACTCATTAAAGGGCTAAATGTGAGTTCATGCCAAGATCCAACCCATCCTGGATATCTATAACGCGCACATAACCGGGATGGATCCGTTTAACGCCACCGGGATGGATGCGTTCACGGTCATCCATCTGAATTCCACCTGGAGCGCGGATAGTGGATATTCTCTTGCAGCCATCGCCAGCATCGCCGCGCTTGTAAGTTTCCTCATCCTCTTTACGGTTGTTGGAAATATTCTTGTTGTGATCGCGGTGCTGACGAGCAGGGCGCTGAAAGCCCCGCAGAACCTCTTTCTGGTGTCTTTAGCCACCGCGGACATCCTTGTCGCCACTTTGGTGATGCCGTTTTCTCTCGCAAATGAGCTCATGGGCTACTGGTATTTTGGGAAAGTTTGGTGCGGTATTTATCTGGCTCTGGATGTGTTATTCTGCACTTCTTCCATCGTTCATCTGTGCGCAATAAGCCTGGACCGGTACTGGTCCGTTACGCAGGCGGTAGAGTACAACCTGAAGCGGACTCCTAAGCGCGTCAAGTGCATCATCGTCATAGTGTGGCTCATATCTGCTTTCATCTCATCCCCACCTCTTTTATCTATAGACAGCAACAACCCCATCAGCTCCCTGCCTCAGTGCGAGATCAATGATGAGACCTGGTACATCCTCTCCTCCAGCATCGCCTCCTTCTTCGCCCCCTGTTTGATCATGATCCTGGTGTATATCAGAATCTACCAAGTGGCAAAAACCAGAACCCGGAGCATGTCGGGAAAAGAGCCGAGGCCAGATGGTGTCACACAAACTGAGAACGGACTGAGCAAAGCCAACTCCCCTTACCATGGCGACAGAGAAAATGGTCACTGTCAGTGTCCGCCTACGCCCAGCCATCGCACAGTCACCATGGGGCAACAGACCGAGGATGCTGACATGGAGGAGAGCTCTTCCTCAGAGGGCAAAGGTCACAAACCACAGAGACAGGACTCTCAGAGAGTCAAGAGGCCTGGTCAAAAGAGAAGCTCCATCTCCAAACAGTCTGCACGCATCTCCAGAGTCAGCAACAAATCCATAGACCTTTTTGCTTCTAGGAGGAAACGCCGCCGCAGCTCCATAGCCCGGAAAAAGATCTCCCAAGCCCGGGAGAAGAGGTTCACATTCGTCCTGGCTGTGGTCATGGGGGTGTTTGTTGTGTGCTGGTTCCCTTTTTTCTTCAGCTACAGCCTGTACGGTGTGTGCAGGGACTCTTGTAAGATCCCCGACCCGCTCTTTAAATTCTTCTTCTGGATTGGCTACTGTAACAGCTCCCTGAACCCTGCCATCTACACCATCTTCAACCGAGACTTCAGACGTGCTTTCCAAAAGATTCTCTGCAAGTCGTGGAAAAAGTCCTTCTAGGCCTGAAGCTGAAACATGACAATTTCAAAGGACATATCAAAGTGATTTTTTTAAAAGAAGCCTGTGTTGTCTATTGATGTTACATCTCATTGTCCTGCTGTAACTAATGGCAGCCCTCTGTCATCCCCTCACTGGGTGTCGCTTTAAGCTTCAACTGACAGTATGTTTACATTTCAGGCTTTTTTTGATCTGAAAAGTGAGTGCCACTGTCTGTTTATTCCCATTGAAATGTCTTGTGAAGTTTAATAATGTCCTAAACATCAGAAAAAAATGTGCACATGGCCGGATCTATTTTCTGGGAGGGACAGGGGCAACAACAAAGGCCTTGGCCCCCCCTTGGCCCCCTTTGTTTCCTCCAGCTCACTATAAAAGATAAAGTCAGTGTCTAAAAAACCATCACATCACAACACACACATTTGCAACAGATTTGCCAGAGTGATGACTTGATTTATAGTGCTCTAAACACGTCAGCCAACAAAAAAAAAAAATTACAAATTTAATGGGACAGAGCTGAAACAGAGTAAGAGACACTGTTAGGCAAAATGAATTTGTGCTCTTGCCTTGAATCAGATGAAAACAATAATAATTTGGTCATGCTGGAACTTTAAATGTCTTGTTGGGTCAAGCAGCTAGTTAGCTTAGCATGTAAGACTGAAAGCAGAAGATCAGCTACTGTGATTTTTAGTAGAAACAGTCAAATCTGCTGGATGGCACTTTTTTATGTACACTTTTCTGTCTTGCTAGCTTAGCATGTGCCAAAAAAAAAAAAAAAAGGATTGCAGTTTCAAAGAGGGTAATACCAACCTTGATGGTATCTGGTTGACAACTAGCAAGACTCCAGGAAGTTACTGGAGTTGAAAATCAATCGATTGTTGTTTTCATACCCTGAGGTCTGGTACAGGTTAGCCAGCACTAAAAAAGTGTTGTGTTTTTAACTGTATAGGAGTTAGAAGTTGGATTTTGTTGCTAGGTTAACATGCCAGGCTAAGCTATGCTAAGTGGCTGCTGTCTTAAAGCTCCTGTGAGGAGTTTTGAGTTGACCATTAAATCAACTGAAATTAACTGTGTTGCTTTTTTTATGAACTATAAACACAAACAAAACCCTCAGCAACAAGACATTTAATGTCTCTATTGAAATTTTTAGTGCTTGTTAGCGCTGCTGTGGGGGTAGGTGTCAGACGAGAGGATTTACAACACACTAAAGGGACAGTCTTCTCTAGCTTTTACCATTGCAAATACCCAAAAGGACTAATAAATCTGACTGTAGAATCACCAAAGACATTTGGGTATCACTTTGTCCACAGGGGGCGCCAAAAATGTTACAAACAGGAAGTTTAAGCATACTGAATAGACAGTGTGAATCTAGATGGACACAAACTACTCTTTTCAGACGTATAAGCGATACATTTGCACATGTTTAAAGGTTTTTTGTTACGTAAGTGTTTCCGAAAAACAACGATCAGTGAAGAGACATCCCCAGAGCTCTTTGGGTCACTGAACTCTACAGGACACTGACCCCTAGCAAACCCTTCTTGTTCGTCTCTGTTTACATCCGAGTCTTTTAGCACACTGAGTCAGTCACGAATAGTAAAGCCACATAATGTTCACTTGTGAAAGAATTTTACATCTTTTTTTAAAAAAACAAAACAAAACAAAAACCTGAAAGATCGACGCTGAACAGTGTTTTACAAGAAAAAGGAAGAAAATCTGAGATATGTCTTCACCCCTGATGTTTCAGATCTAATGTATCTACATCTCTTAATGTCTGTCTGCTTGTCTGTTTGCCATGTCAGCTTTGCAGCTTTTTGGAGCGTCTCTGCTGTTAAGACCACAGAAGTGTAACCAAAGTGTCATGATGGTGTTTCATAACCCAGCTGACAAATGGCACAGAACAACAGCAGACTATAACTCGACGCCACAGAGATTTCGTTCTGATCTTAGACTGCACTTTAAAGATCCGAGGCGGCACCGAGAAGGGCTGACACTCCTGAGAATAAGCTTGATTATTTTTACGACAAAGGTCATTAACTACAGAGTATTAGGTAACAAATGGATTTCATGTGCTTTTGTTTTTTAAGGATCTACCTCTGTTGTTTTGCTGTTTTGTGTTTTGCACAGTGCATTCCACACGTTTCCTCTGCTCCTTCGACTGTCTGCTGTCGTACGAAATAAAAGATGAACAAGTTTTTAATGTGAGCTTTTTGTGTGATGCTGCCATATGGAGACACTTTAAAAAGGTTAGGCACATGTATCAAATGCTTACGCTGCAATCACAGAGTTGTTTTTCACTGCTGCTCTTTGCTTTGTACTCTCAGGTTCAAGGGTAGAGTCTATAAATCTAACTGCTTTTACTACAAGGTTATCACGACTTCTCCTCACTAACAGATGCAGAATAATACAGTACAGCATGGATGAAGCACCTGTCATGAAACTAAAATCTGCCTTATGTCAATAAAACCCAAAACGGTAGTTTACTTTTCAGATGAAGGAGAAAATCCTCATTTATGCAAAACCAATCAGATGATACATCTGGTTTCATTTTCAAGCAAAGCTTCAGTGTAAACAGTATCTTAATTTGTTGTGAAAACTGAACACACAGGAGTAGCTGACTGCTAAAGAGCTTATTATCTCTCTCTGTCAGGGGAATTTAAGCAGACAGTCTTGCTGGCAAAGTTAAGTTGGCTCATTTTAAGTACAGACAATATTTCCCTCTCAGACAATTTAAGAAGATGTAATGAAGTCTGTTTCAGCTGTTCATCACGAAGAATCTTCTTTCAGCTATGTGTGTCAAAAACTGTTAATTAGCTATGAATGATCATGAGCCTGGTAGCTGGCACCAGAAATCGGGGTTTTTCATCACCTCCAATTATCAGTTGGATGTTCAAACACTTCCAGCTGACTGCTTTCTTAATCTTTTAATCCACTGTGGCTTAACGTTATTATTGATTTAAGTGTAGGATTCCATTTGGCTAAAGTTAGCAGCCAGCTAATGTTTGTTACTGGAAACGATCAGATTTGTTGTGTTAAAACTGCTTTGCTAAATGCCTATACATAAAAAACCAAAAATAACAAAACAAAAGAAAAAGACCAAGAAAGATCTTATTGGGCCCTTTAAAAATATCCTAAACAAAAAAATATTGCTGTATCAATTTGATAATGGTATACATTTTTTGTATCTTATTTGATGTACTGGGCAGTTTGGCAATTTTTTTTTTAGTACATTTGCATTATTTCAATGTAGAAAGTACTTTTTTTAAAAAAAATAGTTACAATTCAGATATTATTGTTGTTTTTAATGAAAATGTTTGATATGATATCTCATAATGTTTATGAGATAGAGGCCTTTGAAACTCATGTATCAAAAATGGTACATTTGGCAATATTTGTTAAATTTTTCATGCCGCTCAAACATTAGCCCGAGCCCAACCTACTGACAAGCTAGCAATAGCGACAGGATGTCATCAGCCTGTACTTAAGTTTTTAGTCCTTGTTTCACTGCTAACTTTAATCCCGACATTCAAACATTAGCAGTATTTCCAGTGCTGTCATCATGTTTTAGGTCTAGAGAATGAAACGTGTCTCATTTTTATGCAACTGAACGTAAACATTTAGCAAGCTAGTTGGCTAAAGTTAAGCTAACTGCAGAAAAGTACTTTATGGGGTGTTTTTTACTTGTTTGATCATTTTTTTTTTATCAAAGTTAAGAGATGAAATCTCTTTATTGGTGAAAACAAAACCCATTGGCCCTTAATCGTTACCTAAAGTATGCTTAAAAATAAGCTAACAGTAGCTTTGCTTTAAAGCTCCTTTATTTTGTTCTTACGCTACAACTTTTTGCTTTGAAATGGTCAAAGTCTGTTATTAATAACACAGAGACAGTATTGCACACTGAAGTTGGTGTGATAAGAGCTTTGGTGTTGTGTTAAAAGAGCTACAAGGCTTTCAACAAATAGCTGCTTTATTCAGTGGTTTTACTTGTAGTGTTCAAGACTAGCTAGTCCGTCTGTCTCAAGGAGGAGGAGACCTCTAGTAACTTTTTAAACTGTTCCTGCCATCTCTCATGCAGTCTTTTTTGTTCTGTAATTTAGCTAAAAACAAGTGAAAATACAGGCCTGACTCAAGATCTCCTCATTGACTTTCTGAGTGAAAGTGACCAGAGTGTTGGGATCCCTAATGCAACAGCTTTGATGTTGAATCTGACCGTAGGCAGGACTGAGGTGAAACTGGATCCCCCTGCATCACACAACGCCTGTTTTTCTCCTCCTACTGCTCTGCTGTGGCTGAGTGTGTGCAGCCAAAAGCCGTTTGTAACATGCTACACGTCCATCTGCTGTTTGAGCAGCAGAACACAGAGTCCTCATCAGTGGAATTATTGAACCAGGAGATTAAACAGGTAGGATCAAAGCAGCTGATGGACACGCATGTCCATTCAAAATGTATTTAACAAAACTGTTCCAACAGGTGACTCTCACTTTGTCACTTAGTGTTCAGTGTGTGCTAAATCTTCACAGTTTAAACCTGAGGGGGTTTCTTTATAAGGTCAAAGACAGATTTAGGGCTCTCCCAATGCAATGGTTTCTATGGATTTATAGGTTGAGCAAGGACATTGCTTTTCTTAGTAAAATATATAAAATGTATCTGGCTGAATGTTAACCCTTTCTGTTCTCAGGTGTGGCCCTGGTTTAATAGGGTTTGTGATCGATTGCAGTGACTCAACAATGACTCTACAAGGTGCTAAGATTTTATTTCAAAAACCCAAGAAGACTGCACTTTGTTTGAGAAGACAGCTCAAGGGAGTAATCCAGGAAATCTAAGGCTATAAAATTAAAGTTGTAGGTCTCACCAGGAGAAAAAAAAACAGTTTTGATTTAAGAAGCTTAACAATGTTTCAAAAGGATTTCACATTTGAATACAAAGCAACATTTCAGCCTTGATAACTTCTCTTCAGGCCATTTTCACAAGCGGAGTTCCACTCATGGCCACTAGGTGGCTCTGAAAATGTATTTGTTTTAACCCAACATCATAAAGTAAGACTTTTCAGAAGGCACATCCAATACAGACATAATGGCTGTAAAATCCAATGCAATCTTAACACTGGCCACTTGGAGGCAGTGGAACGAGCTATAAACCAAGTGGCAACCTCCGGTCTGAAAATATGAGACAATGCGGAAGTGCTTAAGTCTGCAGTTTGTTGAGTGTCCTCTTGAGGCTGGCTCTGAAAGTACTAGAAGTCACACACACACCAAGCAAAAAAAAGCTGTTTTCAAATAAACAGCCTGGTACAAAAACTGTCTCCCATCTGAATCACTAATTTTACTAACGGAAGCACTGACCTGGGGGGGAATTTTTTCTAACTTGGCAGTTGAGACAATATTAAGATCGCCAGTTCGTCCAATCAGAGGCACAGCTCAGCTCACGTGACTTAAATACAACTGAATCGAAAGTATCGCAGTGTCCCTGCCCTGACAATATACTGGACACTTATTTGCAATGAAATAAGTAATGTTTCAAAAATGGACTCAATAGTTAACCATGAGTTTGTTCTTTTAGGCAGGTTACCTGATGGAACAATGAATTCTGATTATAAGTACCTCATTAGAATAATGAGGGTATCTGCGCTTAAACTTTTATCCAAAAACTGGCTTCAGAAAGTCAGTCCAGGAGTAGCTAAATGGAACAAAATGATGGAACAAGTTAAGGAGATGGAGAACTTAACATAAAATTAGAGGGAATTCAAGGAAGGGTAAAAGATTGTGGGCAAAATGAGAAAATTAGATGGAAAATGAAAAGGCAAACAGTTGTGTGTTTTGTAAAACTCTCAGCAACTGACTCAAGAACTTAAACTCTCTGAGACAAAGCCCAGAGAGAAATCTCGTTTCCATCAAGAGAGGCATGTTTGCCTGATGGTGCGTGTCTTTCAATATATTAGTCATCTCGCCTCTCTTAAGCCTTGCCTCAGCTGTTCACAGGTTCAGTTATCTCGACCAAATTACTACTTAATGGCTTCAGACCACTGACAAAATGGTACTGAAAATGCTCCGCTTGGTTTTGTCGGGTGAAACATAGGTTTTGCATCGCTGACTCTACAAATAGGAGCTACATCCATGCGGTTAAGAGTCACATATACCATGAGGCCTCTATAAAATAACTACAAACACAGACTTTCTATGATAAATATGTTCAGCAAACAGGAGCATTTTCTCTATGCAGATGACAATGTTGTCTTCTGTCTTAATGTTTCATAAAACAAATGGTGCAATATTTCATCACTCCACTTGGTAGCATGTGTTTTTCTTATTCTCTGCATATTTCTTATTCTTATTTTCTTATCCGCTTGAAGAAATTTGCATCCTGGTTTTGTAGTCAACTTCTACATTTCCGATCTCCTCTCTCAAGCGAGCTTCAGTCAACAGAAGTTGATTTTTCTTGTGTCACCATTAAATTTTGTGAAGGATGGAAAAACCTCACAGTGTTGTAGTTGTGATGTTGCCTGCCACACCTGACTGGCTCTAATTTTCTGCCAGACATCAAATCCTGGCAGTGAGGAAAAATGGGCCAACTATCAGGAACAGTTCTTCCCCAAAAGAGCTATTTGAAGGGCTCAGCCTTTCAAAATAAAAGTTCAAAACAGATTTATGTCTGGCTTGACGACAAGTTTCCCTTTGAGTTTTCACTCAGTGGATCTTTATCTAATTCCTAAAAAAGTACAAACGCACCTTGATTTATTTATCCGTACATGCCGCTCTTTGAAAATAATCCACAAAACATTGTTTTGAACAGAACATCTTTTGATTAATAGTTGATGTAATGAAGTAGAATTCGCTGAACCAGCATCAAAGTAATGTGACTCCTAAATCTACATCTCAAGGTGTGATGCATTATCCTATCCACTGACTCCAGCCAATCATACATTACAGTGCGGCTGTCACGTATTATGATGAAGAGCACCCCCGATGCTATCTCTCCAGCGGCATAGATCACAAGTCTTTGCCTGCTCAGAAAGCCGCCTGGAGGTCTGAGCGGCTCTGTTATGATTAATTGTGGATGACTCAACAAGAAACTGAGGGCACCTAAAGACTTCTTCCTCGTCATAGAGGCCTTTAAACCACACCCTCCTGCAATGAAAGCGAAATGAACCCTGACTCTGTTTCTGAATTGCACTCTAATTAATCTAAGAAAGACCTGATGTCATTGCTCATAGACGTGTTTTTGTGCCATCTAGTGGCACCAAAGCACCACCCACGAATAAGTGTGAAAATAAAGATGGCTGCCATCTCTGCCAAGTCAGTCAACAGCTGAATGTGTCCAAACAGAATATCTTGAAGGTGGTTTGTGTTTTTTTTATAGTTAAAAATACAAAAACATGCTCAATTTGTGATGTCAGAGATTGGTGAATCCCATAAATAAGGATAGAGTTGAAGCAAACTAAACTGAGACATCTTGTTCTGTCTTTTGTTACTAGAAATTCTCATGTTGTTCCATTTCCTTCGTAGTAAGTTTATACTGGTGCAGATTTTCTCATATTTTACATTTTTTAAATTTTTACTACTGTTTTCTAATCCATTATTGCACTTTGTACTGTGCTGCTGTAACAAATCAAAAATATTCTATTCTACTCCAAATTTTCTGGATCAGATTCAGGGATCGAATCTTGTGTCAATATTTCATAATTCATAATTTCAGGTAGAGAAACAGGTTAAGTCACAATAACAACTTTGTTGCATGGCAACAGTGGAGGAGGCTTTGGAAAGCTAAAATATCTCCTCCTTCAAGATAAATTCTTGACATTTTTGGCTTTATTCATAAGAGAGCAAAAAGAGAGGTTATGAGTCAGCATCGAACAAAACTGCAATGCACAACTTTTGTTAGTTACTCTGCATTTTTCGTTCAGTCTTTTTCATGTATAAATGTCTAGCTGTGTGTAGTTCTTCAGCCTACCTTTAAATGCAGTTAAGACAGACTCCTGTTTCCACCATGCAGTGTGCAAATTTTTTGCTAGTTTAGCTGTGCTTGTGTTTTCAATTACAGATGTTAGCATTTAAGCAGATCTGCAATCTAATTATTAATGATTTCACTATCTGTCACACAGAGTATGTTTCATGTGAGCTTTTCTTCATGTGAGTATTCAAGTTTTTTTTCTATTAAAAAAGAGGATTTTTACCTTTTTGATCAATGTGCTCATAAAGAGCTGAAATGTGTTCTGGGAAAAAAAAAGTAATTAAAGCTACTGAAACAGACTTGCAGTGACTTTGGCGCCCCTTGTGGACAAAAAGATACCACTTCTTTTTTTTTCTTGTGAAATAAGTGTGCTGATAAAGATCTGACACCTACCCTGCGGCAGTGTTTACAGGCAATTAAATCAGCTTTTTAAACATTAATCATCTCTTTAATGGTCTAGTTTGCTTTTTTAAGGCCATACAGAGGAATTGGTATAAATTTCTGTCTGTTTCATAACCTCATAAAAAAATCTTTACAGGAGCTTTAAAGTCATGTAATCAACACAGGACAGTGCCCCAAGTTGCTGTAAACTGGTATTTAACATGTGGATTGATGTTGCATCTCTGTAGATGTAGCTAATATGTAATTAAACTTTGATGATCGCATCATAACGTTAGTCCGAGATTTGCAGTCTTTATTGCACATACTGTAACTAAAGCTCTTAAATCAGGCAGTGAGAAGTAAAATTATTCCCTCTATTAGCTATGAAACTTTGTATATATATATATATATATATATATATATATATATATATATATATATATATATATATATATATGTACTTTGAGTCTCCATTGTTTTTATTATCTCATGTTCTTTCACTGAGATTCAGAGGAACAGGCGGGCCCTCAGAACACCCTATAAGTCACTTTTATGGCTGTGTTTGCTCCAGCGAGCTCATCCAGCCTCGGGGAAGACAAACACCACGGCTGAGGTTGACTCTTCTGCATCGCAAAGTCAAATGCAAAGCCTGTTACAGCTGTTCAAACTCAATCACATATAATCAGGCATTTTTCCGTGGAAACAGTTTCCAACAATGTGGCAAGGCCATTTTGTTCAAATCTAATTCATTATTATAATCACAGCCTGGAGCTCAGAGCCTGAGGAGCAGCGTGAATGTAGTGATTGTTACTTGTTCAGGGGGCGAGAGGGCACGGGAACCAAGATGTCATTTAGTATCTCATAATGATGCTGTTGCATGCACCAAAGTTTGTGCTTGTACGGAGTGGAATAACTGCGTATAATGTCAGCAGCAAGGCGCAGAAAACTGACGTGTGTGTATGCTGTTACAGTGAGTTATTATTCACCGATTTTACCCTCTCAGCCCCATAAAGAAAAGCAAATCAACACCACTTAAAAGCCTGATTCAAGAATCAACATCTCATTCACATACAGTATGTTCTTTTCCATACCCTGTCCTCAGGCCTGTGGAGCACGCTTACACATATCACATCATGAAACTCACAGACATGCTTGCAGTTCTATGTCTCTGTTTATCTGCCAATATTTCATCAGTTTAAAGCTGGAGTTGGGATTTTCAGCCACTTGGGGACAGCAAAAACAAGCTCCACTGACATATTCAAAAGCTAGCATAGGAAACTGTATGTATTCATACAACTGTACAACATAAGGAAACATAGGCATTAGTTCATAGTATGATATTGTTTCCAACCATAGTTATCTGTCTACTGCCCTCTTTTGGTTGGTGGGCAAAATAGTATTTAAAGAGGGGGGTGATGTGTTTTTTTTAATGGTTAAAAATTTATACTTTGGTACCTCTGTAGTCGCTTTACATGATTCACAGCTAAAAAACAAAACAAAACAAAAAACAAACATTTTTTTTTCTCCTTTATTTAAACCTCTGTCTTCAATGTTTCATTTTAGCTGCTGTCTCTTTAAGGCTGCCGCCTCCACGAACCCCCTTCCCTCTGATTGGCCAGCTTTCTGAAGTCCTGTCAGGGCAGAGCTGTGGCCAGACCTTGGTGTTTAAGGCCTGTCTCGCCAACATGTCATGAACCAGTTAGAAGATCTCTATGTGATGACCTCATCACGTGCTGTTTTTGGAACGAACCACTCTGAGCAGTTTACGGACAGAGTTAGGGATTTTTACAGGATTTTTTAATATGTAGAGGTTTGAAAATCTGCATACGTTTAGTTTGAACATCCGAGACTGTTACTTTATATTCCAGTTTAACACATGGTAAAGCTTAATACCCTCTCTTTAATAAATATGAAGGCAAAAGATGTGATGCTAAAGTTACTTTCACAAGTGAGTTGTCAGCCAGTTAAGGTTATTAGCCCAGCACTGATAATGAGAAATGACATACAGGTCTGAAATGATTCCATTTGTCTTCCTACCCTCAAGTCTGTCACAAACGTTCAGCTTGTTGTCATACATCATTTCTGTAGACATGCAATATATGAACGCCAAATTTTAACGTAATTCTGAAGTCATCTCACACTTTCCCTGAGATTAACTTTGACTGAAAAACAATCTTGGAAAGAAACAAAAACAACACCCCAGGGGATCAACCACATTTGCTGCAAAACAAAACTTTGTCAGAATGATGAAGAATCAAGAAACAAAATTCAACCTGTGCCCCTAAGCAGGGATTAGAAAGTCAGATTAAGAAAATAATGACTTTACTGCCACTGAGTCAGGTTCAGGGGCTTCAATTTAAGATTAGGGAGGTATAATTTAAGAGGATAAATAGTTTGTGTTAAGTTATTGAAACAGCTAATACCGCCTCCTGATAGTTGGATCCATTTGTCTTTTTCAAAATATTCACTTTAATAACTTCATCAATTTCATTCTGTTTTATACACAGGGAAAGTTTTATGAAGACATTTTATTGTGAACAAGTTTCAATATCATCTGCATTATGAGTCAGTGAAATTAAATGATTTTCTCCTTCCTCAGACATCGTTAGCTGAATCACGTTTGTACTTGTGAGTCAAAGCAAACAATTTAGCAGACAAACTCTTGAAGTTGTGTGTGTGTGGGGGGGGGGGGGGGGGGGGGGGGGGTCAGCATTGTTGGACCACTCTTGCAAGGACACAGACGGCTTAAACACACACTCTTGCGTGCAAGTATCACATTGCTCACGCACTGTCAGCATCACAGTAACAGTGCAGAAGGACTTGTGATATGTGTTTTTAATTCCAGGGTTTAAACCTTCACGATGCAGAATGGGATCTGGCCTGAAAGCTAAACTACTTTCTAGATAAATTGGAACAATTTAAGGAGAATGATAAAGCCAGGAGATGAAGACATTAGGATTCAGGACAGACTCATCTGCGTGTCATCCCTCGAGCTGAAAAGACTAAAACTCCTTCATTCTTTATAGAGTACAATTTTTCTTTCTACTTACTTTGACCTTCGTCTCTGACCTGCTGTGAGGACAAGGAGCACTACAAAAGGAAAAAGGCTGTTTTAGAGTTACACTCAACTTGAAGTTACTCTTAAAAAAGACAAAATCAAAACCAACTTTGGACTGAGACATCACTAATGTGTTTCAGAGGCCCACAAGGAACCTTAAAAACACAATAAGTGATGAAAAAGGGGTTTTCGTTCTTTATCTCTGAACTCCAGGTTTTTTTTTTCTTTCTTTTGTACTTTCAAGGTGTTCTGTTTTGACATGTTTTAAAAACCTTAGAACTGAGGAAGCTGAGGTTGTGTCCTTTACAAATTGTCTGAGGATGGTTTTAAAGAATTTCTTTTGCCTTTATAAGATAAGAAAGCTTGGAATAAAACCAGCATCCCATGGAAAAGATAGTAGGGGTCAAAGGTCAGGATTTAAAGCCTCTACAAAACTGACTACAAGGGAGGGATGAAGTTCACATCTCAATGCCCTCTCCTTCATGGAAAATTAAAGCCAAAACACCTGCAACAACAGGCTCTAGTGGTTTTTTAATTAAAGCCACTAAAGTAGTGGACCCAGCATAACGCAAAGTAGTTTTATGTAACACCATGAAATACTTAATGTTTAGCAACTTAACCCAAGTAATCCCATACTAGCTAACCCAATGCTGGCAATGAATACTAGCTATGTCATGTAACAGAGTTGGAAATACTTTTTGTATTGAACTTCTTCAAAATATATGTAGTTGTAATATTTATGTCTTTGTTCCCACCTGGTGGATTAAGCGGTGGGGGTGCAGCTTTAGGGCCCCTCACTGGCCACCGTACATACCTCGGCAGAGGAAACGTCTCCTGAGCTACAGGTAGGTGTGTGTGCGTGTGTGTGTAACACTTCAGTCAGTGTTTCAGTGTTAACTGATTTATAACTGTCACAGAAACTGTCAGTAATGTAGATTCTGTCTATGAACATGTATAAAACTCATTGTGAGAGTTACAGACACTTAGGCCTAGAAATAATAACTAAATTGCACTCTGCTAACATGACGGGCTAATGCTAGCTAGCTATGTGTCATCTGCCCCACTCGCAGCTGTATTCTCACCATACTGACCATGATATCCTGTTTTTTATTGAACAGATATACGAGCCTTGAAGTTGCACAAGCAGCATGATGACTGTTATTTTGATTTTCTTGTTTACATATGCTGCCGTTATATTTATATTTGCATATAGTAAATTCATGTCGTAGATGATAGCTGTAAAAAGACTGTATGAGGTTTTCCTCTATGATTAAAAAATGTTAATGTGATTTTGATATTTGTACAGTGTGTTTATAACTTATAAAATGCTTTCTATATGATCGCATGCTGAGATTGTTACAGATATCTTTGTATGAGTTAATATTGCAATGCTGTTAAAAAGAAAAAGGAAATATCTCCTGAACTGCAGATATATATGAGCCTTGATGGATAGTCCAGCAGAAAACACAACTGGTTACACTTGCAAAGAAATCTAGCAAACTAATGCTAGCAATGTAAGATAAGACGATATAACAGTTCTGTGTATTACAGTGCAACAGAACTCACTGAGAGCAACTTAAAGCAAACAATTTAACCCAAGAAACTTAATGCTAGGAGTGCCAGTTAACCAAGTCTAGAACGTAAGGTTAAGTGATTTTAAAAAAGCGCAGTTCGATTCAATGCAGCACAAATAATTAAAGCCATGGAGTGCAGTGCTTGGCAACCAAACACTAGCTGTTTAACCCCAGCAACTAAACACTAGCAAACTAATTCTAGCCTCTTAAAAGTGTAGCAACTTGCAACCCCGCTAGCAAGTAAAGTAACACTTTGTATTTTATCATAATGCATTAGCTCTACCTTAAAGCAACGCAGTGCAATATTAGCAATTTATTGCAAGTACCTTAACGCTAATAAATAAACTCAAGCAACATAAGCTAAAATCACAAGATGCAATTTAATGCAATTTATAACTTCATAAAAGCAACACTTATAATCAAACGTTAGCAGTTTAACCCAAACAACTTATTAAATCAATGTTAGCAACTTAACACTAGCATTGCAATTGAAGTAAGATGAGGGGGAGTAACGTCATCTGTCTGTTTCCGAAACGGATTTTTGAGGTAAAACGGACGGCGCAGCCATATTGGAATTGAGGCGGGCTTTGAGTCTCCACAGTAACAGCCATAGGGCGCCCATCAGTCACATGAGCTGAGCTGTGCCTCTGATTGGACGAACTGGCGATCTTAATATCGTCAAAACTATTGTCCAAAATTCACCCCCCGTACAGTGCGTGCCAATAGTAAATTAGATTGTTTGTAAACTTTTTAAAAACTAGTTCTGGTAAATTATCTAGAAATTTTAAATTAAATGTAAAAGTTTGAAATTCAGCTGTTTATATGAGTTACAAGTCAAGCATCCCTGTATGACCCCATGTGAGCAGCCCTAGTTTCCCCTGCGTTGGTGTATTTTGCAGTTTGAAGTGTGCAATGAGGAGAGAAATGAGATGAAGCACAAGATGTGAGGATTTTAACAATGCACTTCAATGTCAGCTCCTTTTCTTGTCTCAAACAGCTTTATAACAGCCTTACAAGATTGGGACATGACTTATTTATTTATTTTTTTTCATGCAGCACAAGATGAGCCGTGGTGGCCTCCATCAGAGATGTCATCTGAGGGAGAAAAAAATAAAAAAGTTTGAAAAGCTACTGTGTTCTCCCACGGAGCTGCTCACCCACTCAGAAAGTTAAGATTCATAATGTCCCAGATGACTAATTCTTACCGTGGCTGACACATATTGTTTGCTGTTTGATCACTGGATCAGTTGCAGCACCTGCAGGCCTAATGATTTGGCTTGGATTCCAGCTATTTTGGCAAAGTGACAGGTTCAGTCAAAACAGAGCCCTGAATTAAATGGGTGTTCAGTTTTGACTTCTCTGTGTGTTTTGTTAAAAGAAAAATGTCAGAGCTTAAGTCTTACTTTGTTTAAATGATGCTGTGTTGAAAACTGAGATTGATAAAATGACAAGAGGCTAATTCACATGCTGGATTAATGTGAGGTCTTCTAAGTTCAGGTCTAAGATGTTCATTATTGAGACTCGCATCTCTTCGAGCACCACACAGGCGTCTGCGAGGTTGTCTCGTGTCAAGAGTTATTGCTGCTGACACGACAGCTCCACCCTTAATTGAATATCCTGTTGTAATTTACAGACCAAGCCTTGTGGGAAATTAACAAAGTCTTGTATGAAATAACAAAACTCTCGGTTAGAATCTCATCAAACCCGGCTGGAACTTCTTTCACATGATTTCTGGATGTTCAGTCTGCTCTGATTAGGGATCCCTTGAAACTTGATCCCATCAATGAAGAAAAAAAACACAAAGAAGACAAACAGGCATAGCCTGGTTTTCAAACACAGCTTTATGAGGTTGTGTTTATTATTCGTCTGCCATTATTTGTTGTTTTTATTGAACGGATACACTTAAACCCTGGCAGGGTATTGTAAACAACTCTGTATATTTCACTCAGTGTCACTTTCACTGTCATCCTTCACAGGATTATCCCCTGTAGATTACATGTTTGATGCATTTGTGAGATGGTAACAGTTTTTATTCATGCTGCAGATAGCAGCACTTATTCAGGGATTTAACAGACATTTAAACATATAAAGTGTAGCACTGCTCTCATTTATTTTGTAGACTATGAACAAACAGACTAAGAAAGAGTGGATTCTGGTAGCTACTTTAAATATCTGCTAAATGATGTAATATCACACATCTGTCTCTAGGTTTGTAGGCATACAGTAAAGTCACATTAGTTTCATAGCCAGTTAACAAAAGTATCACCTCCACTATGACAGGCAGAACTATGTCACTTTTCAACTCATTACTATTTGACCTACGTGCATTTGACCTGTTGTGACACATACGAGAAGCGTGATGCCGCTACAAAACTGACTACAAAAGAGATGTAACTTTAACACAATGTAACACGGGACAAAAAAAAAAAACGTATATATATATATATATATATATATATATATATATATATATATATATAAAAAAAACCCAACAACCTTAGCCTGGTGGTAAAATGTAAAGTCACACAACTCAACATAATGCTGTGTAATGAAATGCAACCTAGCTAAACAAAAATAAACTCAACACAATGTATTTCTAGCAAGGCAACGGTGCACAACGCAAAGTAACGGAGCACAAAGTAACGGAGCACAAAGTAACGGAGCACAAAGTAACGTAACACAACGGAACGTAACACAATGGAATGTAACAACCTGAAGAAATGCAACGCAAAAAAATTCAAGGTAAAGAAACAATGTAACATAACAACGTAACATAACAACGTAACATAACAACATAACATAACAACGTAACATAACAACGTAACGTAACAACGTAACATAACAACGTAACATAACAACGTAACATAACAACATAACATAACAACGTAACGTAACAACGTAACGTAACAACGTAACGTAACAACATAACGTAACAATGTAACGTAACAACACAACATAACAACATAACATAAGAATGTAAAATAACAACAGAACGTGACAAAATGTAACAAATTCACATAACAATATATTGTAACAAGTTAACAGAACTCAATCAAACATAACAAAAAGTAACATAACTCAACTGGATGTTAAAAATGTATTGAACACAACGTAACATGATACAATGTAACTTATAAAACAACTCAGCATAACAAAGCTCAATGTAATGCATCTTAATGTAACACTATTCAGTGTGATGGACTTTACAGCTCAGCATTACAGAACAAACACAACTTAAGGTAATGCAAATTGATGTAATGCAACTTGACATCGTAATGTGACTTCATGATGTAGCATCACAACATTGTAACAAAACATGGTAATGCAACTTTGAAACTATGTAATGCAATATAGCAATGCTTTGTAACATACTGCAACATTAACATAACATTATGTCCCATAACAAAACAATAACCAAACCAGTAAGCGAGGGGCAGACTGGTTATTTGTCAAAGCGTCTTTGGAGTTTGAATGATTTTTGTCTTGAACACTCAAAGTGTCTAGACAGCAAAAATAGTTTGCTTTTCAAAAAATGGTGCTCTTCGTCTTAGATTTGACATTTTTAAAAGTTGTGACATGATCGGTAACAAAAGTGCTACTGAATAATGAACAATACCCCTGGTTTGCAGAGAGCCTTGAGCTCCCAAAGTCAATTCAAAAGTTTTCCAATAACAGCAAAGAGGGAGGCTGAAAGCAGGGTGTTTGGAGAGTACAACATCCAGAAAGTTCTTTTAAAAGCTTGAAGCAAAAATCTCCGAAAAGTTTTAATGTCTACAAGGGAGAACTGCCAAGATTTTCCAGTTGCGGTGTTGCCAATATTCAGGCGTAATGCACACTCTGACAAAGTAAACCATCTCCACAGTGGAAGTGCCCTGAGAAAATGATACACAAGCAGATCTCAGAGGGTTGCTTAGGCTGCGTGACGGGGATTTAGATGCTCACTGAAAAGCTGAAGCCTGTTAAAGTTTGGGTCACGCTGTGGTCAAAGACGGTTGAACCTGCATGTGTCGTGTCATTAATGATACTAATGGTCACATTATATTCTCAGCCATGCAGGTCGAATGTCACTCAGGGATCAATTAAAGCTAACCTTTCTTTTTCCTTTCTTGGCTTGATTTTTATGCACAAAGGTATCTTCACATTTCTCTGACATCCAATCTCTGAACCCTGTTTCTGCTGTGAGTTTTGCATCTTTTCCTTCAGAGATGCAATAATTATAATCCAGTTTCCCTTTCTGACTTTTACAGATTTGAGATTCTGATTTGCTGTCAGAGAACCATTCAAACCCCCTCCAGCTGCGGCTCTTTCTCTGTTTTCCTTTCCAGCTTTTGTACCGCCAGTCTCCAAATTTTATGCACATCCAGCTGCTGTGTGAGTTCTGGTGCGCTTACACTGTGGGCTCCACCTGCACATGGCGATGAATCATTGAATGAAAAGCCAAATGTCCATGTTTGTGACATCTGTGTTTATCGTAGGAGGCTTTTTGATGTCTCAGACCCAATTTTGATACAAATTCTGTCAGTGAAATGGGACTATAAGCGAACAGTAACCAGATTAAAACCACCTCATCTTGATTTTCTTGTGATAAATGTGTTGTAAGATTTAATAAACCACCTGAATAATAACCTCTGTGAGCTATAATGTCTTTATCTGCCTTGCATTTGTGCAACCAAGCGATGAAAATGTGATATAGATACCCCTAAGATATGGCGAATCACCAGCCATTACACACAGCTACAGCAGGTAATGATTATGTATTGTTTTCTATTCTCTGGGGCAGTTCCTTTAAATAAATCTCATAATAATTACAGCATCAATTGTAATTTACATGAGGACTCCCGTGAAGAAAGGCAACAAATCCCAGAGCATGGACCTACATATGGAAAGCATTGGTGGTGTTAATGGATGCATGAAAGTAGGAGCGAAAAACCCCCGAGGCGGCGCAGCATACGCTGCTCCGCGGTTCTTTAATTACTTGGAAGGCTGAAAGTTAGCAGACGGACTGGGCGAGACAAATGAGTCCCTTAATCATGACCTACAGCGTTCTGCAGAAAGAGAGATGTATAGATGTGCTATCTGATGGAAAGAGGTGATAATACTGATGCAGAGTGTCTGATAATGAGAGTTCAGCCACTCGTTGACCTTGATTGATTTTTTTTAAGTGATGAAGCTTTTTTATCAGGTTTGCTCTCTGACTAAAGAGCTCAAATTCCAAAGGATCATTTATATAACTACAAACAACAGACAAAAAAAAAAAAAAACGTCTTGCAAAAGTTTGAACAAAAAAATCTCTGACATTTTTGGGGACTGGCGCACCAACAGTCAAATACAATAAAATGTACCAATGTATTCATTCCTTCACAGCTCAGTGTGAAGTGACAGGCTGAGGAGTGCTGCAGATTTGACTGACGGCTTTGACTTCATTAATTACACACAGCGGAGTTAATTTCCCGCCTCAGTTGTTTCTATCTACACTTAATGTACTTTAAAAGCTACCAGGCAAGCCTGCCAATGCTACCTTAACCTGCAGCTGTTGGGATCTTTAGATTAAGGTGCATTTTACAAGTCCTTCTGACACTATACAGATAATAGTCATTCCTTTAAAAACTTATAACCGTACTCATATACGCACACATGGAACAAAATATGATGAATAAATCATATTTAAAAATAAAGTTCTTTGTATAAAGTTTTGTCTCCCATTTTTTCACTGCTTAAAGATGCTGAATATGTGAACTCTGCGACTCAGATACAAAAAGTTTTTCCATTGGTCCTGGATGTTGTTTTGTATGATGGATATGAAGTCGAAATTTTACAAGAATAAAGTTTCAACTTGGCAAAATCCTTCTCTTACCTTCAAGACTTTAATCTTGCGACATTACAACTGTATTCTCATAACACTGTGCCTAATTTTCCTGATATTACGACTTTGAAACTTGTAGCTTTTTGACTTAAATCTGGCAGCATTATAAATCTATTCTCGCAACACTGCGAGAAAATTTTTCGAAACATTACGACTTTTATCCTGTAACTTTACGGCTTTCAATCTTCTATCTCAAAAATTCGAATCTAGCAGCATTTCGATTTAAATCTTGTAACATTATGACTTTGTTTTCGTAATTTTACAATTTAAATCATATGTTACAATCTTGCAGTGTTACAACTTTAATCTCATCACTATGAAATTTTAATCCTGTAACATTGCATAGCTGTTTTCGTAAATATATTGTTATATTTCTGGTTCAAGCTGTAAACCTTTTTCATTATTGTGCCACTGAGTGTCGCTGTCCTGTTACTCAGAGCTCAGGTATATGGTTGAATCACTTGTCTCTGTATGGGATGTGTTTGACCCCTGAAGGGCAAATGGTTTTTGACTGCTGTGGCGGCAGGCAGCATGGAGAAACTGCAGCTGTATCGTTTGTTTCTCTTTTTATTCAATGAATGGAAACAGATCGACGCTGTATTCACTTTGCATGTTGCTGCAAACCAAAGACACGCCTGCAGAAATGTTAATGAGACACCATACAGTAAACGGTTTCGCAATGACTTACATACAACAGTGCAGTGCGTCAGCTGAGTCGCTTCTGGGAGTCAAAACACATCAGCAGCTCTAGTATTGAAATAAGCTTTAAAATTATAACTTCATTTTTTAACATAAGAAACTAATGTGAAAACATTACAACTTTAATTTTAAAGTGACAACAAGAAGAAGAAGACGAAGAAGAAGAAGAAGAAGAAGAAGAAGAAGAAGAAGAAGAAGAAGAAGAAGAAGAAGAATCCGTAAGGTTTGAAGGGTATCTTGCGGGTTATATGGGGGCGCTTCGTACTGCCAAGTTCGTTTTTGTGGCGGGTCATGATGAAACACTTTGGGGACACATCTGCCCCCCCCCCCCCCCCCCCCCCCCCCGCCATTGTTTTTTTTGTTTTGTTTGGGGGGGGGGGCATTGTTTTTTTGTCAATGGGATTCCATTAGAGGCTTCGCCAACCTGTTGGCCATCGGACTCGGGCCCTAATAAAAAAAAAATGAGGCAGTGCATTTTTCTTTAGGCATAACACAAATGTTTACACGTAAGGAAAATCAAAAGACTTCATGAACACACTGTCAGACATTCTGTAGATGCTAAATCAGCTGTGATTACAGTCCCAGAGCCGCCCATAAATATGTTAAATATTGATTCAGTGTGAAAAAATAATATGTCGAAACTTGATTGTAGTGAACTCATGATTCTGTTATCGGCGAGAAAACATCTCATACCCTCTTCAAAGCTCTCAGGGAGCGTCGCCTGTAAACTGCAAACTGTTACATCAACATGAGCCCCACACGAACTGACGAAGAGCCATAAATACAGGAGAGACGGCAGCTATTGTGCTACCCGCTGAGTGCCGAGACATGATGGAAGTCCCACGCTGAAGTGCTCAACAATCAAACTCATCCTGTTGCCCAGCAGCTCTGACACGACGGCTACTCCTTGTTAAATATGACAGAAGTTTGATGCACGATGCTGCACGCACAGGATCACAGATTTATTTCATTTCAAGGGGATTTTGGCGGAAAATGTGACTCAGGTTTAACGCTCTGTGGTATCATCTGAGCTGGAATGAAATGTCTTCATCAGTCTGATACGTGTGGTTCTGATTGCTGCACCCATGTTACGTTTATCATCCTGGTCATCACGTGTTCTCGCTTCTTCGTGAGTGGATGTCAGTTTGCTTCTGCTACCAGGCAATTCTCCTGACACAGGTTTGCCTCACTGCTGATTGTCTCGGCCTCCTCATCGCAGAGGAATTACCAGACGTTCGGCTCCTCTGGATGATTAATTAAAGAGATTGACTTGTCAATCAGCAAACTTTAACATCACGCCTCTTGAAGGCTGTCATTCTCTCCTGGTTTTTCAGTCCTTCAACAGAAGCTTTTCACACTTCTGAGGAAAAAGAACATCTCGTTTAAGAGCTTTGTAGGGCTTTGGTGAGGGGATTTTCTATCCGAGAGCAGCTGTTATCTCTGCACCTGCCTCAGCTGAGGCTGTTATCTCTGAAAATCCTCTCTCCTCCACCGACTGATTCCCACAAAGGTCGATTAAAGGAGGCCGAAAAAAGAGAGATTTTCCATGGATGTAATCTTGTTCTTCCTTCTGATGCTCAGAGCAGAGCAGCATTTATCCATGATGTCATTGTGTTTCAAGAAAGCTCATGTATTTCTTTACCTCATGCATAATATAATGCCCACACTCTCACACACTCTCACACAGTCTCTCGGTCAGTGTCAGGGCAGGAGGGCAGCTGTAAATAATTCAGCAGCAGGAACAAGAACAAGTCAAGGTCTGGGTGTGGATGAATTGATTGAATGAGACCGGGTGCATAGAAAATCTGTTCCCAACTTTATTATTATGCATTAAACTGAACTGTGACTGATAACTTTGAAACTTTAAATTGCAAATTGCAGTCCTTTACTATCTGAAAATGATAATCAGACTGTGAGGGATAAAAAGTCTTAGTCAGCATTTGAGAAAAACGTTGAATTTGAGAGAAGACGGCAAAGTTTCAAGGTTGAATTTCTTAATGGGAGTTAATGGCAGCTGTTAGCCATCAGCTGTTAGCCTGATGGCTAATGGGATAAGAGACAAACAACCATTTGAGGAAAGCACTTAATAACTGGCAACAGGAAATGATCCTCTCTGCAACAAAAGTTTGGCTAGTTTGGATGTCGTCAAACAATCACATGACTTAAGTTACAGAACTAGCGAATTTCAAGCATAGACTGTATAATCCACAGTTAGAGTCTACAAAACATCGGAGCAGAATTTTGAAGCCTTTGTCGGTGGATGCCATATTGGAAATGCCAGATTAACCAAACTTAAGTCAACCAAGCAAAGATGCATCAAGGAGGCGGAGTCAAGATCTAGTCGGATCAGCCGTGTCTGTAATTATGATAAACTCATAATCTTATTATCTTCTAAATTAAAGAGTTCTAAGAAAATTCACCCAATGAACAGCAATCTGTTAGAGAACTAAGCAATTCAGAGTGAAATCAATTTCATACTCACATTTTTTTTTTTTTTTTGTAAAAACAGCTTTTTTTATGAGTGTGTATGTGGTTTCCTGTACTTCCAGAGCCAGCCTCAAGTGGACACTCGAGGAACTGCAGTTTTTGGAAAAGTCACGTTGGCTTCAATACTTTCTCTTATTGTTTAAAGTGGATTTGGGCCATGAAATAATGTTTTTTTTAATCATTTTTGCTGCATTGGTATAGGTGTATAATACAAGATGTTTGAGAATGTTACGCACAGGGTGTCAGAGCTTAAAGTCAGGGTTGGTAGTCAAGGAAAACTAGCATGAATTTGAATGGAGCATCTCCTCAGGACTCCATTTAGCCCCGCCCTCCAACACTCTGAGCTCCTCCAAACTGACACCCCTGCTCACATGAACGAGCGCCACCGAATTGTGACTAATTCAAAACCACAGACTCAAACCGGTCCTCAGCACATAGATTTGTTTGCTCTACGTTACCAGTACAAGTGTATAGGTAGTTTTTCTGCTGTTCTCCAGCATACTTGGATCCCTCTTGGTTATGAGAACAAAACAGCAGGATGGAATTTGATTGGTTTAATAGATTGGACCCCAAACGTTAGGATTGGTTGGTGTTTTCCCAGGTTTGCTCCTGCTGTAGACAGCAGGTATTTTTCACTCTATTTTAAGAACACATCGTGAATTGATTGACATGGAGACATAAAGATAATTTTAACCAGTATAACAATATGTGTATTTAAACATCTGACTACCAACCCTGCCTTTAAAGTAGGGCAACCATACTCTGGAATCCCCAAAAAGAGGACACCCTACCTGGCCTTTTGGAGATACTGCAAAAATACCTAAAGATACTCAAAGAAAACAAAGTTTTATAAAACATTCATTTAAAACATTCCTTTTCTGTTTGAAGTGAAAATTTTCTAAGAAGTAAACACAAATAATAATACAGGCTCTGGCAGAACCTGTATTTGCAGCTGACACATAGGTGCTAGCTTTGTAGACAGAACACAGTGTTTCTCCTAGGACACAGTGAAAAGAAGTGTACTTTTTCTGCCATTCATCTGTAAAAGTACATTTATATTTCAGCATTTTCTGTCTGAGTTCGCAGCACAGACAGTCGGAGCATGTTTTCTGTTTTGAGCTGAGAGAAGGAGCAGCCTGCGTCTTTCTCGTCATGATGTAGGCAGCATACATGCTCAACATCTTGACAGGTAGGCACATTTTAATAATGCCAGTAGCCCATTGCAGTATTTAATTATAAATATTAATGGTTTGTAGAACAAGCTGAGCAGCACAAGGACATTTTTTCAGAAATTGTATAAAATTCCCCCTGGACATAATTTTATGACCAGAAAGGACTTTAGATATAAAGAGGCTGTAAATTTAAGCAAATGCTTCCTGAACGTCCATAGACTGATTGAGGAGAACAGCTTTATTGGCGGATTTACATTAGTTTGGTTCTTGATAAGATTTAAAAGCAGAAGCGTGGTCCGTCTGGCATTTACTTCATTTGTTTTAATCCAATTTAGGAAGTCGAATGTCTTCTGTCGTCCCACTATGACTCCTTAAGGCAAAAACAGTCTGTCTGACAATGTTTCTGCTTTTTTCTGCCCAGTTAACTGGGCTTTAGATAGGTTGATCATTTTTGTCACTTATTTTTTACCTAATCTGTGGTTTTAGTCTTTTATGGAACTTGTGCAAAAAATATTTTAGCAGAGTAGCACATTCATTTTGAAGTATTAGAACTAATTTATAGGTTATTAAAAAGACAATTACTGCCCCATCACTTAGTGGTGTATTACTGTGTAGACGTGCCATCGCATAGATATTTCCAGCAAAGCTATGGGGAAATTCAGTAGCAGAAATGTTTCCTGCAGACATCAACAGCAGAAGTGGTAAACATAAAGCTTTTAGTCCTTGGAAACAGAAGAGTAAGGCTATATCTATACATTTCACAATAAATGGATGAGGAAGAGAGGAAGGGAAAACATCCATTAGGGAAAAAAGCACAGATTTAAATGTCTCTGTTACAAGGAGGAGGCTCAGTGGACTGTGATATCCCTGCAGTTTAAATACTAACTCTCAGCCCCAAGAAGGAACTGCAGTTTCAAAATCTGTGTGCACTGTTATGCATACCAACAGTCCAAGATACTTCACACAGAGAGGACACACAGCACCGTGGTGGGATTAGAGCATGCCCGTGATTAGGTCTGTGACAGGTTCGCCGGCCACCTGCGGCCTCTCTGCACGCTCCGAGTCATGTGGAAGAGCTGCACACTCCATGAGCAGGGGAAAGTGAGGACACAGAGCATGGCGAGCGGCAGCACCATCTGGGAGGCCGATAAGGAGGTGAAGGGCACTGCGGTTAGTATGCTACCAGATGACCAAGGGCGGAGGAAAATAAACCAAGGTGATTTAATTAGACAGGCCTCCTAATTTACCTGCAGAGAATGTGAATAAGACACAAGGATGTATAAAGAACTGCCTGATTTGTAAGTATTGTTTCAACATTTACAGCACAGCAAAACAGCAGCGCATTACCTGTTTCAGAGAGACAACACAAACAACCTTTTGACAACACAAACTGTTTGGTGTTCAGGGCCAAGAATGATGCTGCTCCTCGAGGTATTTGAGTCCTTTAGACATGCCTTAAGTTTAGTTAACTGCTTTTATCTGGCTTTATTGATGAACAAAACAGGGTATCGTCTGCATAACAAGAAGTATTTACAACGTGTTTCGTAGTGACTTTACAGAAAGCACACATAAATTAAAATAAATTGATTAATTAATAAATGGACAGAGTACTGAACCTTGAGGAACTCCATGACCAGTTTTAGCCTGCTTAGAGGACATGTTACCAACAAAGTTAGAAGCACTCTGAGTTGATGTTTGGCTCTCTTGCACTCATAGCTCATACAGGAGCAGGATTAGCTATAAAAGTTTTTTCGTTGACGTATGTTTACCTGGATAGACTCTACATCCAAGGATGTGCTCGGTGAAAGAGATGGCTGGGAACCAGGGTTAATGTTGGTAAATGCTAAGTGTGTAAATGGGTGTCGACATTTTTCAGGCATTAACTGGGACACTTGAGCACACATCATGAAACCAGGGATGAATAATCGTAAACCAGTCCACCTTGTGACCTTCATAAGCCAACCAATGGATACATGACATAGCTCCTAATCATTGCCCCACTCTGCATCCTACATAATATTGTCTTTGGCAAAAGGACAAAAAAAGGAGAAAAAGAAGTTTAGTTTTCCATTCATTTGCGTCCACAACAAATATACACTTTGGCAAGCACCACATCATATGACACTGGGTGGTGGCTCTCATGGGAAATGTAGTCCTCATCTTGAAAAACAGAACAGAGTGAGATTGCATATATGAAGATAAGTCTCAAGTAATTCTGCTTAGAGAACATTGGGGAGTACCGAGTAGAGAAGACCAAGGATCCATTGGTATTGAACTGGACCAGGCTGAGAGCACTGAGGTCCCTGTAAGTCATGGGCCATGTCTGAGGACACAGAGGTCAGTCAACACAAGCCCTGCATTGCTTATGGTGCTTTCTGTAATATAATGGCGTGTGGTGCCACAAAGCTGATGTCAACAGACTTCGGAAAAGGATCTTTAAGACTAGTGACCTTATGGCATTCCAGGGAGACGCTGACAGAGGTCTCACAGAGGATGCAGCTGTCAAATCTATGTCTCACTTCAGACAATGTCGCCCACACACTCCATGACATGCCCTTTCAAGCTCAGGAGTCTATTCAGCGTAATACTCATTACACCGAGATACACCACAGAGCACCACAGGAAGTCATTCCTGCCTGTCGCTGTCAGACATTTGAACAGCCCCTTCAGGATCCCAGACACGCTCAGTCATTAGTCCAAGTCGTACTTGGACTTATTTCACCTCTAGGGCAAGAACCTATCACTCTTATAGTAAATGTATTCAGCTGTGCTTCAATGACCCGGGAGTTCTGTGTGTTTCAGTTTTTTCATTTAGCATTTAAAGAGTACTATAAATTGTGAAAGGGCAGATATCTTGAAATAAATTCTGCTCGGTCTTTCTCTTCCCACTTTTATGAGTAGAGTTGTTCGCCATCAATTCTTCCACTTACTACTTCCTATTTTCAACTATTCTATTAATTATATATATGAAAAAAAATATTTTGTATTACAAAACAATGATTACACAAATCAATACTCAAACTGGGTCAACAAATTTGTCTGACTGAATTGTTTTTAAAAAATATTCCGATATACTCCGCTATGTCAGTATTATAATGAACCATGTAGATTGTTTTAAGAATGTGTTTAGTTAACAGCTGAAATAGTTGAAGATAATCATGTCAAATATATATTTTAGCATACAACAAAGACTCATGCGTATAGATTTAGGGGGGAAAACAACAAGCTGGTTAACTTTGGGTGTCTGTTTTATGTAGCATTACTCCAGCAAAACTGTACTTTAATCTATTTTTTCTCAGTATCTTTCATAAGTAATTATGAAACGTAGTTAAAAAGCTTAACATCCTGCTAGCTTACCGCTATGCTAAAAGTTAGCTAGCTACTTTTTTAAAAATCACATAAAGACATGCTTTTAGTGTTTGCATCACAGTAGTTCCAGCAACTTTAGTTGAATAATATTTTTATCACCTTTTTGGTATATATTAGCACTACTTTAAAGTTTAACTCAGATGTGATATTAAAACATACGCCACAAGGTTTCACTAACGCTGAAGCCAAAAGATTTAAAGCTCCCCCTCTTCACTGCCAGACGAAGATTATTAAGCCCGCCTCCTCCATTTAAACAGATGGAATAGAGGCTAAACTCTAAAATTAGAATATACAACCAATAAATTAATCATGGATAAGGCCTCTGTTGCTGATTTATGTCCAAGTGGTTATTATACTGAGAAGTGTTGTTATATTTATTTATTTATTGTTGGATTTTAAAGAGAAGGGATGTGATGTTATGACTGACAGCTCTGCCAACAAACGTGAGCTTTTGTTGTGTTTTGTATTGGAAAGCAGCGTAGATGTTTTCTCTTGGCTGCAAAGCAATGGGCAGAAATTAAATGATGGTTTAACTTATTTGGCTGCTTAAAAAGAGCCTCGTCTGCCATTTAACTCATATTTAACAGACTGGCACAGCAGTAAATATCACACTTTGGCTTGAATTTATGTTGTGAAAAAAAAAGTCTTTCAGTAGCTGTCCCTGTACTGTAGCTGTCACACAGCTTTTTATTTTGAGAGTCCTCTAGGAGAGCGCAAAGGTTGAGTAACTTGCCCGCACAGCTTGTTCTCTAGTGTTCTGTGTCTTGTTAAATAAGATGTTTTAGGTTGCAGAATTAAATCATCTCAAATGCGTGGTTGTGCCCGGGATGCTAAAATAAAGAGAGGCAGCTGGAGGCAATGCTAATGACCACGTCTGAATGGACTCCTGGGATCAGCCCATGCCACCCGCACACTGACTTTAAAAATCTGGTTAATAAATAGAGAGCCCAAGAACACTGATTTGCATTATGATGGAAATGTTCTTCACAAAAGATCATCCAGTGCAGTTATTTAGCCTCCTCTCTGTGTTACTCTCTCTGCACTAGAATCTAACAGGTAAAATTCTCCTCCAAGCCCCTCTGAGACACTAATTTGATTTGATAGGCTGCAGAGCGAGAAGGCATGTGGTGTGCATGTGAAGAAGCGCTCCGTCTCCCTGTAATGAATTAAGCTGTACATTATACACAGGGGCCCAGACACAGCCTCAGACTCAGATGTGCACTCGTCGGGTCTGCAGTCATCCATGTCTAATTACAACAGACTGGTGCTTGTCTTCATTTTCAGTCCAGGCAGGTGTTAAGTCCACCGAGCAAAGTGCAGGTCCGCTCAATAACCAAAGTGCTCTATCTGTCTTGTTTTGTAGATTTCAGTGACAGCTCAGGACCACAGACTCAGGCTCTTAACTTGATCCTGTAATGGTGCTGCTGGATAAATCCTGTGTAAATCAACATGAAAGGGAACAACTCTGACTTCAAGAGATGAGTGACTCAGAAACTGTGATGTAAGGTCACCTAAAGTGAATCATCTTTGTTGCTTTCGTCATGACCTGGTTTTAAAGTAAGAAAATACAATATGGCACTTTGTGTTCTTAAAAACAATCATTTCCCCAAACGTACAGGCTGATGTCGTCTGTGCTGTAGCTCATTTTGACACACTTTTTAATGTAGAACCCAGGACCTAAGTGTGTGCCAATGAATCCAGTGCAGAAGTTCAAATGTAGTTCCTCCAGTGTCCACTAGAGGCTGACACCAAAGGCTACACACTCCCCCCTCTGGGATCATATTGAAATTTTGATTTTGGCAATAAAGTTGATTTAACGGTGGGTGTATTGCAGCTGTTTTCCAGGCTCTTTTCTGCTTTCTTTAACATCTTGAAGCTGTTTGGAGTCCTGATTTAAAATATTGCAAGTGCAATCTGCAAAACTTCATGTTGCTTCTACAGAAACCAGTGGGTGACATCACTATGATTGCATCCCCATTTGTTTAAGGTAGAACTACTGCCTCTAGTGGTGAGAAATATAGGGTTGAAGAAGATATTCAAGGGACTTGAGGCCCCGAAGGGTCTGCAAAGAGAGAGGTTATCATGCTTTCCCATATTTAAAACATGTATAGCTCGTAAAGTAGGGCCCAACTGAGATATCAGCGGGCCGATTAAATCGGCTGATTATAGCCCTTTCTAATTCTTTTCTACATATTTTTATACTTAAAAATTTAAGAAGTCTTAAAGTTAAACAAATACTAAAGGACAAAGTATTGTAAAACAGTAAAATGATCTGCCTGTAATTCATATCTTTTTTTCTATCTGGACAGAAAAAGAAATTTTATTTATTATATATTTATTAAATGAATCGGCTGGTTTATCGATTATCTGATTTTTCTGCCAATATCGGTATGGGCATTAGCCTCAAAAAGAATCCATATTGGTCAGGTCCTACTATAAAGTAATGCAAAATTTCAAACTGTTACATATTCATTTGCTGTGGAAATCCCTGAATCCCTTTAGTCTACTTAAAGTAGCACTTGACCTTCACGAGACTTGTCGAAATGATTATGACATTGCATCAGGATCTCCTGAATGGTTCATCACACCTTGGAGGGGTGGGCCTCAAACACCAAGGTCTGCACACAGCACTACCCCTGAATGGCCTCCAGGGGCTGGGCAATCAGAGGGGAAGGGGGTATGTGGAGCAGGCAGCCTCAAAGAGACAGCAGCTGAAATTAAACATTTCAGACAGAGGCTGAAAAAAGTTACCACAGGGGTACCAAAGGGACAGAACTAAGCCTTGGGAGGATGGGTGCTTCAAACAAAGAGATAAATTTACTTCTTCTTATACTAACTGTGTTCTCCAATGACGGGCAAAGCATCTTCAATAATGGTCACAAATGCTGCTGTGGTAATCATTAACATGTAAACTGTAACACCAAGTTGCCAAAACACACCAAAAAAGGTGTTCAAATTTCAGTCTCGCTGGGTGCATGGGGGATTTCTTGAACACTAAATATTGGTGACATTTTATCCCTGTGATGGGAAACTTCTGTTCATTCTGATGATTGTGTGAAGCACTGAAAGATTTACAAAAGAATAAAACGGTTAAGAAATGATTATCTACGATGCTGGAGTTCCTGCATGTTGCTGGTTGGTAGAAAATAGAAAGCATGGCACTAAAAGTATCTCATGAAACGGAGCTCACAGTGAAGGGAGTAACAGCTTAGATCGCATTACACATTCTCCAGTGTTCATGTTATTGTTCCAACAAAGCTGGAAAATGTGCCTTGAAGGGCAAATTTTCTGTGTAATGAATTACAGTTTTACCTCACAATAAAGCTGTTAACACAATCTGTTGACATGATGTGTCATAACCTGGAGCAAAGGTCGTCAACACAATGAAAAAAAAAAGACACTTCTGTAGTTAAAAAGTGAAACACTCTCTCAGGCTGTTTTATTGTTATGACCTGGCTCTGCTAAGCAGTCTCTGTACCAACGTCAGCAGATCTACAATCAATTCGAACATCCCAGAGGAGCGATCTCGGACAAATGAAGTCTTTAAAATTGGTTGTATATTCACCCTACAGGTCATTGTAATCATTAAATCCCTTAATGTTGTACAATATGTAAAGACGTGTGTGTGTGCCTCTCCTCTCGAGGACATCGCAGACGTCAGGAGGATTGGATGACATTTGCTCAGAGACGTTATAATCTCAGGTAACACATGATAATGTCATTTCGCTCTGTTCAGGGTAATGCTATCCTCTCCCTACATGCGGCTTTCCCGTTTTGTTCATGTAAATGATCTATTAATGAGCTTCACATTGATTGGCTTCTGGCTGACACCAGGGCTTTATGGCCTCTCTGAGTACCAAGGCAGAAAGAACCAACAGGAGAGATAGTAACTGTGCTGTGCTGTGAATATTAACTGTGCCCACTGTGGAATACAGACTGAGTTCAGCATGCTGTCTCATACTGTACGCTTTAATTAAGACGGGATCAAGTGTCAGATTAGAGCTCGACATGAAATCAGCTGATTTTTTAAAACTTTGACATGATATAACATAAACCTTGATTTAATATTTTATGTGCTTCCCTTCATTGTGGTTGCAGTTCACCATTCATATCATACATATGGGTTAATACATACAAGTGTGTTAGAGTTCAAATGACTTAAAAAAAAAAAAAAAAAAAAAAAACCCTGCCTACAGCACACCTCAAAGAGGGCGTACTAAGATTTCTGTTTGCTAAGCCCCACCCCCTCACCATTAGTTAATAATATATTGCTAATAAGCTTCCTTTGTGCAAATCATTATGGTTCATAAATGATTATAATTTGGAGGATTCCATATGTATGAGGCTCACACCCTGGAATTCGCCAGCATAACACTATCAAAATTTGAGCTTCCAGATTAAAGAGAAAAATGGTTTTGTGTGAATTTTTGTGTGAATTTTTTGTATAAAATCTTAGCTGCATTTTTAATTACCCTCCCCCATTGGTCACATTCATCCAGAAAGTTGTCACAGCACAGAGGCTTTGGGTTGATGTAGGGACTCTCCAGGTATTGTTTCCATATTAAGGTGAAATTTGCAGGTGGATTCCTGTCACATGAAGAGCTAAACTGCTCAGGTACAGTATGTGTCAGAATTCATGTCATAAATACGAGGCTTGATAACAAATAATCTAAAAATTTCACCTCGTCATTCTTTGTCATGCTTATTTTTGTTTGCCTGTGATGATGAGCAACAGATAAATCGGAACTTACTATGTGATCATGTGGTGTAACAATATAACAGAGACACTGTGGGCTGTAGAGCTTGAAGTTTTATATCCTACATCTCTTGCAATGGTGGTAGGAACACTCAGTTCTATATCCAGGGACTTAAAAAAAGAGAGAGAAAAAAAACGGGAAGAGTTTGTTTCCAGTTGACTAAAGTATAACACTGCCATCTAGTGACAGAGAAATATTATGACGGCTGAATGGCTTGAGTTATCCAGGAGGTGGTGTACTCATACAGATGTCTAATGTTTCCCTGATGTTTCCATTGGACCTTTGAAAAGCTGGATTTTAATTTGCTATAAAATACTCCAAAATGCAGAATAATAAAAAGGGGGGGGGGAAATAAATAAATAAATAAATAAATAAATAAATAAATAAATAAATTTTAAAAAACCTAAAGTATTCAAACTTATCACTTTCCCTCAGTAATCATGTCATGATACAATGTTATCTTGTATTTTTAAGATACTAGCACAGAGAAAACCAGATTCATTTTTATGCACTTATGGGAATAAAGGCCTCAATAATAAGGATTTTAAATATTTATATTAACTCAATACAACTCCTGTCAACTCTGAACCCAACTTCCTCTCTTTCCTCACGATGCCATCTTGTTCTGCAGACGGTAAGCTTTGCTTTGCTGCCCTCTGCTGGCTAACAGCAATGAGACAGTTGTTCAATCAAACAGAACTTTGTGTAGCCTAATAAACAAGCTTTCTCTTTTAGATGAAAAAAGTATGACTCACTTTCTTGTGTCATTGATTTACATCTGTACTCAAGCTTCTTTGGCACAAGTCAGTCTGAACTTTTAAACCACTCTTAGCTGAAACTGTGTCCAGCACAAGAAGTGACATAAACCAGATGAGCATATATCACGAAAACAGGCATCAGATCAAAGTGCCTGCTCCTATTTTTCCGAGCTGAACTTAAACAGCACATTATGAGAAAATGAGCATTAAAAACAGCTCCAGGCTCCACAGTGACCTCTAATACCGACTCCATTTGAAACTATCTTGACACCAGCTCGTTTCATGTCACACCACTGAAATAATTAGCACAAGTACTGCTGGTAGTGGCGAGGCTTTAACTCTGAAGGGGTGTTTGCCATTTCAGAAAAGTGTACGATGAATTATAGTAATCCTACTGAAAAATAAAACCTGACGACTACAAAAGTTTGTTAAGTAGGCCCAAATATCTCATCCAGCCTCATTTTAAATGTAATGTAAAAAAGGGAACTCATAGTGCAATTTTAAACTTTTTTTGATGCTCTTATTTCAATCAAATGTCAGAAAATATAAATATCCCGCACTTTTAAACGACGTTGTGCTTTTTAAAAAATATATTTTTTGGCCTTTCACAAAACTGGAAGACAAAATGTGAGTATAATGGGTAATAGAGTCGAATATCACTTCATTTCCAAAGCAGCATGTGCGGAGTTATGATGTCTAATTCGATTAATTAACAATGATCGATGTTTCTGGGTTTTTTCCCCCGGATCCGTGTTTCACAAGGAACGCCGAATGAAAGGTGAACGGTCAGAAAGTGTATTTAGTCGACTTATTGTTTTATTTTTCCTTTTGTGACTTTAAATGTGAGTTTAATGCAAGTTTTTCTTCGTCTTCGTGGAGTTTCTAAGAATTCATTTTCAGCGGGAGGGACTCTTCATTTATTTATGATAAACAAGTTTGTTGGATAAGGTCGACAACATGAGCAAAAATAAAGGTAAACAAAAAAAGAAGAAAGTTGTTTCTTCTATTGAGAGCAGGCCTGTTAGTTTATCAGTGAGATGAAAATATGTACGACTCTTTTTTTTTCAAGTAGGAAGACAATTTTTTAAAAAAGATAAAACGATGCAGCCTGTTGAGCTGTATTGGCTACAGGCCTATAAAAATAAGCCTCGTGCTCCATACTCTTCCTCCAAGTATATATTTGAAATAGCTAATTGGCTGATGGGTTTTATGGATGAAGTCGAGACTAAAAAAATGACTCAAGCTTTATTAAAAAATTAAAAACTGCTTCTGCTTTGCGTATTTTAATGTTTTGCTCATATAAAGCTGAACCAGCGGCCAGAATAACATGTAAATTTAGATTTTCAAAATAGTGCACTTATAAAATACTGTCTATAGCCCGGTTTGGATTTAATGACACGTATCGCGGTGGTTACATGAAAGTGCTACTCGTGTATTGAAGCCTCAATAATAAAAAATATTATTGGAGCACAATATTCAGCCTCGTCCACGATTATTTAACGTTTATTTCGTGTCACTTTAAACTAGGAAAAAAGTTAGAGAAGCGAACCACGGCTCTCAATAAAAACAGAAAGCGATAACTTAAATTATTTTGTACGACCAATTAATCAGCTACTGATTGAGTTAAGTTAAAGAAATTGGTTCAGTTCAAGGATTTTTTGAAATGTATTATTAATCATCTCCCCTACGCTTTGTACGCAAAATATTTTAAAGTAATGGGTCACAGTGTTTGAGTACTGTTTATTTGAGAAAGGACTAGGACTGAACGACGATAACCCTTTCGTCTTTCTATTGAAGCCCAACATGCTACTTTAAAATAATAATAATAATAATTTTGATTGACTCAGTATAACGAAGTACTCGTAAATAAATCAATCATGCCCAAATACGCATTTTAACTAAGCTGGAATATTTTGATTTGGAATATCCCTTGAGCTACAAAGTATTAGTCCCGTAACCATATCTACGTATTTACCAAGTTTTTTATTTTTATATTATTTATTTATTTATTTTATTCCGCAAAACAAGCGTATTAGTTTCAAGCATTTAAAGCTGAAAATTGTATATATTACTGTACAGTTTTGTATCAAGAATGAGGACTTTGAATTAAAATATAAAAATGTGCTTTTCTCGACCGAAGCGTCACAACGCGATTATCAAATAAATCCGCGTCACTTCGTCAGGTCGCACTGGGAGCTCGCGGGTCACTCGGCAGTAAAGCGGAGGACTTGCGTGACAAGAGGAGTGAAAACACGAGTTTGTGTGGAAATCTGTCCTGCAGGCAAACATGAAAGTGGACTCTTTCATCTTTGCTCGCCCTGCCCCTTTGCATGTATGTTTAATCATATGAGATGGCCCTCAGACTCCGCGGAGACTTAAAATAGGGCGAGCCCCATTTTAATGATGGAGCAGAAGACGACGGACGAAACATTTTCTTATTGGTGAAAACAGATATGTGGATTTTCTTAATCTCTTGGTCAAAATTAAGATCAGTAATATTGATTCAACAGAGAGGACACTCTAAATTATTGTTAATGTTTAAGTTAATCAATAAATATCTGCAAATCCAAAGTGGGGATTAGAAAAATAAGGCATTGATAGGTGTAACTTAGCTAATATAGATGGAGAAAGGTGGATGTCCACTGGCTGGCCTCCTCTAATAGCTAGTGTACTCCCAGTCTTCCTTCAGGGCCATGATTTATTGAAAAATATGGACCCTGTATATAAGCTAATATGACAGAAGTGCTTTGACCTCGGGGGGCAGTGCACTCTCTTCACCACAGTCAGCTGCTACCTAGAGTGTGTGTGCTTTGCCTCTTTCTCACGCGATTCCTCTATTTGGGACTAAATGTCCATCTTCTTTTGGCTTTAACAGAATTATTTAAAGTTTTAAAGGAGCTATTTGAACCCGAGGTCATGGGGTCAGGTAGAGTGCGCTCAGTAGAAAACGCATGGCTTATTTTTAGTTGACAGCCTTTAAACTTTGTGAAAACATCACAAGTTCTCCAACATTTCAATGTGTTCCTTCAGCAGCCGTTTTCCTCTATATCAAGCTCCAGTGGGAAGAGCAACGATCATGAAGCTACTGCTGAATTTCAGGTGAACAAATTATATCATACATGATATGAATATGATTATTATATCATAAGTTTATACAACAGATAGTGAAAATATTGCCCCAATTTCGTTTAAATAGAACATTAATTAGACATTGCTGTTAATAGCTAATATTAATGTTTTAGCTAACCTTAGCTCTAAACTTTTTCTAATGTAAAAATATCAAACAATAGTCATAGTGAAATAGCTAACATTTGCTGTTAGTTGTTTGCTTACACCTGTTAACAATAATTTTACACCTTTTCTTTCCTGTGGTCACATTGTGAATGTTTACAGAAGCTAGGAAGTGCCTAAAGGCTAACATTAGCTGTCTGAAGTGGATGTTTCTTAATGTTAGGGAGCCAGTGTTTTTTTTAACTTGTTATAGCTAGTTAAGTTTTATAATTTCAACCAACAATTGTTGGCAGTTGTTTTGAAAACTGTGCCATATTTTAGGCTCCAGCCACATATTTGATAACTACCTGGCTACGAGAAAGCTAATGTTGGTAGGTTACTCTACTGATTTCTAGCTAGCATTACTGAGTGCTAGCAAACACTGCCATAATCTGCAATACTACACCTTTTTGTACAGTGATGTGTAACACAAACAAACTGTACAATGAGCTAGCAAGTATTTAATAATGGGCTAGTTCTTGTTGTTCTGATGGTAGCTAGACATTTAACATGTCATTCAACTTTAGGAACTCGACCTGCTGATTTTATTTCACTATTCCTTCTTTAAGCTAACAGATGGGACAAAAGACTGTAAAAACTGCCCCCTAATTCATGGTTGGCCAGTATATTTCATAAATTTACTGCTAATGTTAGTATCCAAGAAATTCTTAGCAGATATTACCATAGATAAGGTAACATTAGCATCAGCTACATTGTTACCTCACTCCTCTTTGTAATGTGATACACTAGGTAAATTAGCATGTTAGCTGTTGTCTAATTACAGGTCTAGCTAATCATATTTGTACTTTTAATTGTATTTTCATGAGTTGCCAATGTATGAGAAATCAGTGAAAGCAATTCTCCTGTTACCCTACACACCATCCTTCCAAAACCAGCAGTTTTTTACCACTCCGAGTGTGCCATTAGAGTAAAATGTCTGCTATCTTAATTTGGACAATTATCATTTAGCTGAATCTCAAGAATCAAGTGCTTTGTTAACACTTGACCTCATAGTTCCTGGCACAGCTAAAGACATTAGTGGTCTGACGGGGGAGGCTGATGAGTTCTCATTGATCTGATCTCCGATAAGCTGTGGTATTTGTGCAGGGGCCTGTGATCCATCAGAAGTGCCTCCTTCTTTCCCAGCCAGAGGGATGAGGCATGTTTCCTGTGGAGATATATTGTACCTGCACTTATCTCATGTGATTAACCCTGATTACTTTAACATGCGTGGGAAAAGAGACAGTTATTGCTGAGTCGATATGAAGATGGCACCTTGTTGTCCTCATGAGAAGCGAGTCAAACGGGTGTTTTTAAAGCTTTTGAAGTAGGAAACTTTGTCTTATTACTCCAGCTTTCAAAGGGAGGAAAAATGTCTTTCTCACACAAAAGACGGGGTAGAGGTTGTGTAGCCTTAGCCCATAATGTGGTTAAAATATCAAGCCCGCATCTCCTTTGTGCTGAACTGACAAGCTGGCTCTAACAGGGGTTAATTTGCCGTTCAAGGGTTAAACAAACGGGCATTAGTAGTTTACTCCAGCTCAGGCACTAAAGCTTTCTGCTTTTGAGGCTTTGGAGATAAAAATTCAAACTAAAAACAACAAGGTTATTATTTTTTCTAACAGGCTTTTGTGCCAGGCTGCGGGAGGCTTTTGCAATAAACCAAACAGCTCCCAGAAGGCCTTTTGGTTTTGCCCCCAATGAGCGCGCGGGGCTCTGGGTGCAGTAAGGTGAGGGCTAATAGGGATTAGGCAGGAGAAGTATGTGTCAGTTTCGATGCTTGTAATCTGGAGTGTTCCTTTTTGGAGTTTGTGAGCAGGTATAAAACGCAGATTAAGAAGCATTTCTGATAAGTGACAGCGGGAGCCTGGAGGTCTGTTTTCACGCAGGGCTGGACGCTGACCTATTTGACTCCAACTGCCAGCAGAACAGCACGTTTCAAATCCCAGCTGATGGGAATTAATTTGGCTTCTTGAATGAGAAAAATTGCCGGGTTTGTGGTGATTTGAAACGAAAACAGAGACGGGGAGTAGAGGTTGCAGGGGAGCTTTAAATCAGACAGATTGGTCAAAAGCTCCGCGCTCGATGTGGCATAAAGGGGCCTTCTGGTTGACTGCCTCTGTTCAGACCAACCTAAGATGTCTGGACCTCCCTGACCTCATATACACTATTGCATTGTGGGCCGCGGCTTTAACCTCAACAGCTTGCATCGCTGCAGAGGCCCATTATAGAGCCAGTAATGATGTGGAGGATTCCCCCAGCAGACTATTATTACTAATACAGAGATTCCCGTCCTGCAGGAAGACAAACATACACACTGGTAATGATACTGGATTAGAATCCCATCTGGATTACGTTCACAATGGTTTTGTTATGGATGAGCTGTCGTCAGGAAATCAGAGTAATCAGTAGGATGGAAAGGGAGCAGATTTTCTGTCATGCATGTTTTCTCTGCAGGGTAAAGAGATATATGATCAAATACGATGTTACTTTTGATACAGGAGTAGAGAACAGAAAACAACATGTGCAGCTTTAGGGCACTTTTCCTTGACATTTCTACTTTCAATGTTCCTTTTTTCAACCCTTCACTTTTCCTCATTTCAGCTGAAAAATATTGCACTTTTGACTCAATTGCTACTTTGCAGAATCAGGCACAGCAATCAAAAAGAAGTTAATCAGGTTTAATGATAAACAGGCTCCATTCAACATTAAAAAAGCTGCTTAGGCGTCAATAATGCCATTGTGATAATTTCATACACAATAATGCCTTTATTTTCCAAAAACGGTGCATGCTCCGGATTCATTTTGTTTTCTTTGTTGGTGTAACTAATGTGGAGAACTCAAAAAGGAGTATTTTTACAGTGTATTTCTGCAACTTTAACTTAAGGCTCTACTGATATTCCTCAACAACTTCAAAAACAAGACTAGAACAGTATATTCCTGTAAACTTTCTGCATAACAAACACAAAAAAACCCTCATCATCTTTTGTCCTTTAGGTGTCAGAGACTGTTACGGTTAAGTTTTCATCACATCATATCTACCTTATTAAGCTGCTCCCTCTTCATTCACTCAAAGATCGTGAACTTTCTCCGTTCACTGCTCCACAATGAGACCGGACAGGACAGGAAGTGTTATCTCGCTGTGGCATGAGGTCACTTCTAGCTCGCTTCAATCTGACACAAAAACATGTCCATCCAAATTACTGTTGGGCGACCATTATTGGGAGGAAAAACAGCAGAAAGCAACATTTCTCGTCATTTTACGTCTTTTTTAAAGAGCTCGGACACCTCGACTTTTCAAGTAGACTCATGGAAGCACTTGTAGAACAAAGTCCTGCATGGTAAATAGTTTCAAAGAGGTCATTTAAAAGTTATTAATACAAATCTGTGTGTGACTTCATAAACTGCTTACTGAATTGTGTGTAGACTATTATGACATTATATGCTTCAGCTCCATACATCACCACTAAAGCTTGATGCAAATATCTCAGATGGAATTACTGTGCAAGAACAAATGCTATCAACACATTCTAACTACAATTTTATGACTGGGAAATTAAAACACTGCCTCAAAAACCAGTGAAACAACCAAACAATGCATCAGTTTTCACCTTTTTCCCAGCCACGTCCTCATAACTAAGTAGAACAGGAGAAAACATGGCTGAAAACACGTACAGTTCAGAGTCTCTGGGTGCAGCTTCATTCAGGAGGTATCTGTCTTCCTGCTCTGTCCTCCATGCTTTCCACTCAGAAGGGGGCGGGGCTTTATGTGAAAAATGTGACATCAAGAGTTTCCCTGCTCCAATCAGGGTACAGAATGATTTGAAACAGGATATGATGACGGTTGGAAGGTAGTTTGGTGACTAAATACAGTCACCATTGGCTGACAATTGAATGATCAACATTTAAAACGTATTTGCAGACCTCAGCATTATTTTTGGAGTTAAAGATAATTATTGAATCAGCATTTACTTTAATTATGCCAAACTCTAATAAAACTTATCTTAAAACCATTTAAACAGAGAGCAGATCTGGACTAGACTCAAAGTCGTCAGCAAGTGGGAAAAAAGACTTCAAAAAAGCAAGAACAGAACTTTATTTTGACAGGTAGAATCCTTGAGCAGGACTAAACACCTGTCCTGCCAGAAAGAGAGGAAAATAACCATGTGACTGTTTGGTATGAAGAAGTGCTAATTCATGTAGTTAGAAACAATGTCATCCACATGACTTTCAATTTTTAATTAGAAGAGAACAATGAAAAAGAAGTAAGAAAAACTTTCTTTAAAGAGGAAGAAACCTTGAGTAGGACCAGACTCATTGGTGAACAGCCATCTGCCATGATTAAGAGGTAATTGTAATGTTATTGAGGAAACTTTAGATAATTAAAAGTCCTGATGTACACATTTTCACAGTAAAACAATTTCTGAATTTGAATTGACAGGAATACCGTTTTGATGAGCAGAAACATCCAGCAGAACCAGACTTATCTGTGGATAACCATCTGCCAAAAGTCAGCCCAAATTATTACAAGAACAATTAAAAAATATCGAGGGACTTAAAGCAAAACTTTTGGAAACAACTGTCATAAATATTTTTGATTACTTTTTTAATTTAAAAAAATGACAGAAAGAGGCACAATTTTCTACTAGAAGGCAGAAATCTGGAGCATGACCAGACTCATTTAAGAACAGCCATCTGCTGGAACTGGATAAAATAGCTTTCCATTGAGAGAACTTTAATATCCAGGAGTCCGACATCATAGAGTTTGCCAACTCTGCCTTAAGTTTGTGTTAATTTTAGATATAGACATGCCAGATACAAGCCTTTTCTTGGGCAGGCAGAGATCTCAAACAGGACCAGATCTATCCAATAATAGCCAAGGGGGCGATAATACCTGTATGACAGAGAATTAAAAAAAAAAAAATTAAAGAAGGCCTAAACCAAAACAGTTAGTTCAAAATGTTGTTAAGATCATAACTTATTTAACAAAAAGATTAAACTTCTTGTTTAACAGGCAGAAACCTCGAGCAGGAGAAGAATGTTTCACCTATTTTAGCAAGAAAATTTTCACATATTCAAAAGTCCATATCCATCAAATGTGGAATCAACTGCCACGAACATCACTTGTTAGTTTAAATATTTACATATTACATTATAACGTAATTTTTATTTACATAAAAACAAGAATTTTCATGAAAAAAGTGTTTTTATCCTTTGATTTTCCTTACTGTTAGTTCTAATGCTAAACAGGTTGTTTTGCTAGAAAAGTGCAAAAAAACTGAGAACACACGCTTTGTATTAGGTTTAAATTAGTTCCACTTGTAAAACACTGCATTCTTGACTTGACTTTAATGAATTTAAAATGTGAATTAAATGCCACACTGTATTATAGAGCAGTGTAAATGCAAAGTAATAAGTTCATTTACTTCTGCGTGACTTCACTTTCTATCCAATCCTCTTGTAACTTATGAATTGTACAAATGTCTGTGGAGGTGTTAACCCACAGCCACAGAGTATTAGGTTGATAGGCTATTACCTCCAAAGAGGCTTTAACAAAGTCAATTTAGTGGCACAATGGGAACAATTGTGAGCAATTCTCTTGAGCAAACAAACGCTTGTTGTTCTCTGCCTTTCTTAACTGACTGCCAGTCAGCTGTGCAGATTACATCCTCTCAGTTTCCTTTTTTAGGAGTCTTTCACTCACATTTCTGCCAGTATTTTGTTATTTCTGCAGAAAGAGGTAGGGAAAAAAAGAGTTGGCTTGAGTGAGATTGATCAATATGTAGCCTGAAAACCTGGAATGTTCTCAGCATTTCTTCAAGGCTGCTTACACATGAAAGCAAGCTGTTCACAGTGTTTCAATCCTATTACAAGTCCAATCGCTGTGCTGTTTAACTCCACTGTTCACAGCTTCAGAGCTGACTAAATATTTTCCACCTTCAGCGTTAATTAACTCACGCTAAGCTACAGCACGCCATCTACGGCCATTTAAGGCTGCAAAGGCTCTTTTAGGGGAAAAAATACATTTGGTCTTCATGACTAAGCTACACTTGAGTGTTCATATCAGGCTTTAGGAAGATTTCTTAACCACGCTGAAATGCCTCCGCCTCAGCAGCTTAACCGGTGTGAAAGTGAGACAGGGTTTGGAGGCCTGCTGCAGGAGATGTATCAGGTTTCAAACTACAGAGGGAAGATGAGGTTATGAGTGATAGGGCCGGTGGGGATGTAGAAAGTGGAAGCGCATGTTTGCAAAGAACACAAAACACTTTATTTCAGTGCATTAACGATTTTCCTTCTTTTGAAGCGGTGATGAATTTAGCTTGATGCATAATGAGACACTCTTTGACATTAAAGGCCTAACAGAAAAATTCTGTTTGGTGACTCTTGAGATTAAAGAATGACAAAAATGAATGATACAGAATGATATTAGTAAAAAAAAAAACAAAACAAAAAAAAACATAAGAACTAAGAAAGTTATGCAAAGTTTACTGTTCGGAAATAATTATCAACTGGGAAAAGAAAAAAAAAACTGTAGGTTTTAGAGACATGGAAGTCTTCTTATGAAGCTAAAATTTATATGGAAATAAATCTGGACTTTTCATAAGGGGAGGTTATGGTTATATTAAAATAAAATAAATTAAAAATAAATAAATAAATAAATACACTCTGTTAACCTTTAAACAAATAACAAAACATCATACAATCCTAACTGAATTTATGTTTGTTTTTATCTTATATAACTTATATAACTTTTAATTTTTTTCATTTATTTTGTATACAGTTTTTACAAACTTTTTTCATCCGTTGTTTTTCTTTTTCAAGACGTATTTAATGGAGGGGACTGCCAGGAAGAAGACGCTACACAACATGCAGACGTAACGACTTTGAAATGATACAAATTTCATAGTAAAAACCAAAAATGATTTTTTTTTTCAATTTTTTAGGTTTTATTTAATTAAATGGATTAAATGTTGAAAGTAACGGGTTATAGCATCTGATGTCGTTGTATTCATTCAAATTTATTTATTTAAAAATAACACACTATTTACATTTTCTGAAGCTATAATGACTTTAATTTGGCTAAATTGTACTAAACTTGTCTTCATTACGAACTCCAATTTGCTCCAATTCCAACTCTCAACTCCAATTTTAAAAAATAAACCTACTCAAAACTGACTTTTGTCTTCTCTATTACTAGTCTGAATGCGTTAGATGCAGTCAAGTATTAAATATTTGAGCCTCCTTAACGCCACTAAATTCTGTGCTGCGGACGTATTGAGATTTTTACTTACTTTTACTTGTTCATTTCTGTAATAAATCTGTGCTTTACTTTTAATTTGTTGTTTTTTATTCCCTCTTTGTCTTTTTTCAACTACCTTAAACAATTGTTTTTAAGTTGAAATGTCATATTACAGCTGAATGAAGCTTCATGTCTGGAAAAACACGTTCTTGTTAATTACCAATAAATGCCCGTGCAGTTGTATAGAAGATATTAATTTGTATGAGAGTTAGAAGTGGGAGTATCAACATGTAGGTGACTTCAGGTTTACAGTATGCGTGGTTAATCCACAGCGTGCATGGACAAATGTAACCAATAGGCGGTACTGTGCCATTCTGCATGAAGCTCGTCCATCTTCAGCCTGAGGACAGCTCCGTGTCTCCGCTCTGCTCTGCTCCCTGCTTGACCTAAATACAGCGTCTCTGCTCCCTCCAGGCACACTATCACACAGCCAGCGAGAGAGACTCTGGATAACGAGCCTGTCTCCTGTGTTTTTTTTTCCTTCTTTCTTTTTTTTCTGGAGTTACTCCCTTCAAGACAAGCCTTTCTGCCTGGATGTCGCGCAGTTGAGGCTTCGGCTCTCTTCAGCTCTCATGGATCGTGTCAGGATGGTTGACGCGGAGCGGCAGACTCTCCTGGCTGTGGATGAGGACCATTCCCTGGAATAACAATAACATAAAATCTCGAGGAATCTGGGATATTCTTATTTTATAGAGGATCGAAAGGCAGATAAAAAAATAAACATGCTTGACGATAAAGCGCCGAGGTCGAGGTTGGGTCCTCCGTCGAGAGGTTCGTCTTTCTACATCGAGAATCTGCTGGGGACTACATTTAGAGGTACAGCAGCGGAGGAACGGGTGGAGACCCCGGGCTTCAGAGTGTCACACAGCCCGGTGAGGTGTCCGGGACTGGAAACGGAACGAGTACAGGACAGAGAAGTGCTTAATTGGAGCGGGGCATCCCTGAACTCAAGAAGTGAGTGCAGAGCAACCCTTTTCTCGCTTTGTTTGTTCGTAGAGGGCGCAGGGATCGCAAATGTCACCAAAGGATTAAATAATTTCACTCATCTCGTCTGTAAATTTGATGGTAATCTATTCACATGCTTGGATCTTGATTTAAATAGTGCACTTGAGGTCAAATATGTCACACTCACGCAATGTATGTGCGTGCGTAAAAGCCTAAAATAACCCGAACTTGATTCATGGGAAAGCAGCGTCAATCGTTGGATTTTCACACACAAAACTCTGAATGTGGTTATTCAATAAATTTCAAAAGCGGACACGTCACACAGGCTGTTATACTGTCCCTACCTCCGTGCGTAACCACCCAAACTCCCCAATTATCAACCCGGTTCGAGCCAACAGTGTTTGGCATCCACACAACAATCTCACTGACGCTCCAAATACGCCCTCACCAGAGAAGAAGGTTATTTATAATCTTGGAAAGCGCAAAAAAAGAGTGTGGAAGCTCTCATTTGATGCAAAATACGTCAAAAATATTGTGTTGTTATTACACAAAGCCTGGTTGGTGTGTGTAAATATTTTATTACTCCTAGGTCCACGCGATGAGCACTTAAACGCCGTGCACACGAGCGACCGGGACTCCCCTCCTCCAGCGGGGCGCGCGGAGGAACACGAGGAGCCGGAGGAGGAGAAGGGGGATGAGAGTCTGACGGATGACAGGGAGGAGGAGGACGCGCGCTCCTCTTGCTTGTCCAGAGAGGACAGCTGTGATACAGGTGAGGCTGACGTGCTCAATCCTACCTTTAAAAGCATATCTGTGGAGCGTGTCCGCTGCGCGCTCAGCGGCCTGCGTCAACACGCATGCGCTCTCTTGTTGATATAAATAGAAATGTGGTTATTTTGTTTTTCTATAAGATATTTAATGTTTTATGAACTATTAATTAAAAAAAAAATCCGCTCTTGAGGTTTGGGTGAAATTTTTAATATCATGCAGGGGTGTTGCTAGGAGTTTTGGGGCCTTAGGGAGATAATCTCCTGGGAAAGGCACCCTTTTATATATATATATATATATATATATATATATATATATATATATATATATATATATATATATATATATATATATATATATTAGAAAGTTGGATGTTTTTATGGTATTTCGTTGCTGGAGGTTGGGGTGGGCGTAATAATTTTTTCTCCATTTAAATTGACAACAAGATTTTTTTTTATATAGTTGAACTTTATCCCAATGTTATCTAGTTTACACCCTAAAAGTCACATTTTGGATTATAACAATCAAGTTTTATTTTGAAAAACTTGTCATACTTCCTCCTCTCAGGTGATCTCAAAGTGGCCCGTAAGAAGAAGACCCGGACCGTCTTCAGCCGCAGTCAGGTCTTCCAGCTGGAGTCCACCTTCGACCTTAAGCGCTACTTGAGCAGCTCGGAGCGAGCCGGGCTGGCCGCCACGCTGCAGCTCACAGAGACCCAGGTGAAGATCTGGTTCCAGAATCGCAGGAACAAGTGGAAGCGGCAGATTGCTGCTGACATGGAGGCCAGCAGTGCCATCACTGCTGCTGCTACTATCCCCTACGCTGCCCAGAGGGTGGTCAGAGTTCCCGTGTTGTATCGCGAGAATGTCGCCACCCCTGTCACTCCACCAGTAGTCGGCTTTTCGAGCCCTCTCAGCTTTCCATTGACTTCCCCTTTCACCCATCCCATGTCGTTCATAACACCACAGATGAGCGGACTGGTGGGACTTTAAAGAGGTGGAGCGCATTTGAGACTCTTTTTACACCAATCAATCAATCAATCAGTCAATCAACAATGCTGCAGACATTTTCTTTGAGCTCATTTTCAGGAACAATAAAGTCAGTTCATTGTGTGTTTGGTTCTTATCAGAAAAATTTAAGTGGATGAGTCATCTTGTGGGCCATAACAACCTCTGAGTGGCTGCTTTAACACCCCATAATTACAACCATTTTACCCTGTTAGCAATGATTTTTCCTGTTGTTTTAGTTTTATTTGGACATGTTTTCCATTATTTAAGCTGCCCACATTCTTATTCTTGTATGTAAATTCAGGACAGCTCTCTCCAGGTCAAAAATGTTGCAAATATAGTTCTATTTTGTGATGCTTTTCACAGATTTTGTATAAATGATGCACATATATGGGATAAGATGTGGGTCAAGATGTTTTTCCTTTGGATAAATTTTTACAGCAATAAAAACAAATAACGTAAAATTTTTACAGAAAGGCAAAATCAAAGTGCAACATTAAATCTGAAAACTGAAACTTAAAATTCTCAAACTAGTATGAAAGTAAAAGTGATATTTTTGAAACCATTTTACAACAATTTATACTTAAAAAAAATGTAGGTGCAAATTTACTTAACTTTTTTCCACACTTTTCTTTATACTGTTCTTTAGTGTTTTATTTACAACCACAAACTTGGATATCTGAACAGAGTTTGGCCATTAGCGGAATAGCTATATATTCTGAAATTCTTTATTAACACTATGTCGCGTCTTTCTGACCCTTATTTGACCCCACACACACAGGACAATGCACTGTTCCTATGGACTGGTTTACAAATACGAACACTTGATGATTTTTTTTTAAAGGTGCTTGTGAGTTTTGATTTTATGCTAGCTGTGAGCATGGAAACTTGTTAGCATTATTTTTGACACCCTTTTTTATTTAAGAGGATTTTAATACAGACTTTTGTACACTGATATGTTCACATGTAAATAAAATTTATGCACAAATTCTGCCGTGGTTTCTTACTTTTCTTTTTATTACTCAATTATTGTTCAAAGCTAGGGATTTGAAAATAAAACTTAGAGTAGCCCTCATGGGCTGTGAGTGTTTTACTCAGAAGCTACGGGCGAATCAAGGTGGAGGATAAGAAGTCATTAGAGTTTGTAGGATAAAAATTCACATATTAAAGACAGAAAAAAGTTGTTTAAATTAACCCACTGAAAGACTTTCGTGGTGGAGAAAATAAATATTAATTTAGGAACTTTTTTGGGGGGTCTGATAATTCCCATGACCCTTCAAATCCTTGTGTTTCTGTTGTGAGTAACTCAAATATTGAGCATCATTTTGCATTTTGAGACCCGGAGTCCATAAAGTAAAAGTCAAAGCGGCTTCAAAGTAAACTACTTGAAAGTTTTATAGCATGTCAAGCTAGCATGCCAGAATTTTGACAGAAAGGTGTTTAAAGCTACAATATGGCAGCCAGACGCAGCTCAGCATCCCGCCCTCATCTTCCCGCCAATCAAAAGCCGCCAAACCGCACTCTTCCGGGTCGCAGAGAAACGTCGCGCGTGCTCCCCTCTCCGCGCGCTAGTCGCAGCCGAGGAGCGATGGTGCTCGGAGCGTCCGGATTCGACGCCGTCTCGGGATTATCGGAGGAGCGGATGAAATGCCGCAGAACATGAGCAAAGAGGACGCCCCGAGTCGGAGCGCTTCTTTGACTTTCACTATCGATAACATCCTAAACCTGAAGCAGCGGGACGGAGGCGGAGGAGGCTCGGAGCGGAGGGACGCGGGATGTAAGAGTGAGTTTCAGGCGCGGGGTGAAGAGGTGTGGGACGTCCGGAGGAGGCAGGACAGCGGATCAGATGAGACAGGTAACTGAGAATTCAGTTAAACTATAGAAAACAGGTATAGAGATGCAAAACAAAGTTAGTAACAGGGGATTGTTGCATTTTTTTTATTGATTGCAGTGAATTAACGTGAGTGGTACAACCGCGCCAAAGATATTTATTTATTTAACTATCTTTTAAGAGCAGTTTCTGTAATCAGGGGAAAAGTGTGCAAGTTTGCTTTTACTGCATCAAAGCAAGTTTTCTCGCTTCTCTCATAGCGCAAAAAAAGCCCAGACTCGGGGGCAAAACACCACCGCTGACTGATGGCGTCAGTCCCGGGACGCAGAGGGCTCACACCGCCGAGGACGCATCCGAGCAGCATCAGGATCAGGACCAGCAGCGCCAGGCCAGTCCGGACACTAAAGCCATGGTAAAGAAGAAAACGCGCACCATCTTCTCCAAGCGGCAGATCTTCCAGCTGGAGGCCACGTTTGACATGAAGCGCTATCTGAGCAGCTCGGAGAGAGCGTGCCTCGCGAGCTCCCTGCAGCTCACCGAGACCCAGGTGAAGATCTGGTTCCAGAACCGCAGGAACAAGCTGAAGAGGCAGCTGTCCACGGACATGGAGGCCCCGCTGGCCGCAGAGCAGCTGTCGGAGGCGGCAAAAAACGTGCAATTACCGACTTTTTACAAAGACAGCAGCGGCAGCGGCGGCGTGCTGGGCGGATGTTTGTTACCCATGCCTTTCCCCGTGATGTACCCGGCTGCGAACAGCGCGCCGTACATATATTTCTCCAACACTGGCAAATACTTCGGCCTGTTTGACGCAGACTGACGCTTTGCCCTGTTTGGGAGCACGAGGACACAGTGTGGACATACTTAGCTAGGACTGACACTTTGTTTTTATTTGTATTATTTTTGGATTTCATAAAATATCTCCCAACTTTGATGTCAACATATCAATGACATGCATGTGCCACTTTTGTCCCTCTGCAATTCATTATTATTATTTTATTATTGTTATTATTATTATTATTTTATTACTAATAATAATATTATTACTATTATTATTAAGAAAAAGGTTATCGTCAGATAAATTTGCATGTATTCAAGGTTCCTCTGAGCAGTTTTATTTTGAAGTCATCTAAATGAATGTACGGTAATAATGAAGCTCAGAGCTGAAGCAGCTTCTCTCCTCTCTGATTTCCCCCCTCCAGCTTTTACACCACTTTCTTTAGAGCAATAATTCATGTGTATTTATATGGCCTTATTTTCAGTCTCTTTATTTGTCGTTCTTCTTCTTCTTTTTTATTATTAATGAAACACGCTTATCGGTTGTTTCCACTCGACCTTTCTTTAACAGACTGTCAAACTGTGAATGCAGTTCGTATATCATAACTATGACGATTTTTGCAATAAAAATATGTAATATTTGGAATTTAATCAAAGTGCTCTGAGTCAAGCTGATTTTTTTTTTGTGAACAAAAATATGTTGCCACGTTACATCCGCCATTTTTTGTTACTCTTATACTTTTCCTCTTTTTATTTTTTCATTTCTTTTGGTTTAACAAACCATAAAGGAATATTGTTTACTTAAAAAACAACCTATAAGTTGTGTTATGAGAAGTAACAACAAAGCTGAATAATTCTTTAAGTGTTTTTTAAGGGTTTTCAAAGGAAACTGTGAAAGAAACTTTTTTTTTTTTTGGTGCATTTATAAATTCAATTTACTTCAGAAAAAGAAAGTTATTTAGATGGATTTACGTTTTGGAGGAAAAGCGTTGTATTTTGGGGTTTCTTGTCATCAGGGGCATCCGGCTGTGATGATAGTATGAAGGGCCCTCATGTGAGAGGGCCACAAAGATAAAACAATGCTTAGGGCCCATAAAGAGTAGCTATGTAAGGGGAACATGTGAAACTCTCTGCTTTCTAGAAGACTTAAAAAAAAAATATCTTTGCTTGAATAAATTTAAACTCAAACTGAACAATCAACCTCAACTCAGTTAAAAACAACAACAAAAAAGAAAAGTAGGAACAACCACAGTTACAAAATTTACATTGTTGCAAAAAAAAACCCTGAAAAAATATATAATTAAAAGTTTTAGGATTTTTTGCATCACTGCTTTTTGCTGCAAATATTCAAACACACAGAAGGACAAAGGAGGGAGCTTCTGTTGAGCTACAGCTCAAGTTTCTTTCATTTTATTGTCATGAAGACAAGAAAAAAAATGTGTCAAACAGCCTCCAAATGAGAATTGTTGTGCATTATTTAACAGTAAAAAAAAATATGAACATGCACCATGTTATGACTGCTGAATGTTTGTGGTGTCTAAATAAGACCAATCCTGCTCTCTACGCTGCACCTGTGATAAATTAAAAGGATAAAATGATCCTGCTTTATATAATAAAAATATTACGCATAAAACGGCCGCATTATAACGTAGGTTATTATTAAAAGTGCGGCTCAAATCATCTCCTGTTTTTGCTCTCCGTAAAGACAGCTGACGTTCAGACACCCGGCTGAAAATCTATTTTAATGCTCCACTGACAAAGATCTCACATATTGATCCAAAATCATAAGAGAGGCTGGAAATAAGACTTAAAAAGTCTCAGTGAAGCTGACTCTCATGGAGAAACTCAACAGAGTGGTTTATTAGAAAGCAAAGACGTTAACTTTCTGTGACTCTAATTTACCAGACAGGACACACTGGGACTGAATTGAACATGATGTTGTCTAAAAAGTGTTTGTCTGATGAATACATCATAAAGATGCACATTTTTAAGTTTAACTCAATTATTGCTACTTTGGCTGCTTTCATTATCATTTGAAGCAACAATCTAATGAGTGAAGTTGATCTTCTTTCTTTATGAATGATCAATATGATCAGGCCTCTTACATAATTGCACACTTGGCTTCTCTTGTACATAATGTACAGTTTAACTCTTCAGAAGTAAATCTGAGCACTCTGAATAAGAAGCTCAAGACTTCAGAGAGCTCATGAGAAGTCATGATGTTGTAACTCATGGTGCGTGCACGTCACTGAGCTGCAGTTAGTCCGGTTCTTCTGTTTGGACTGAAACTTGGGAGAAGAAGCTCTTATTTGGAGTTTTGAAGAGGAAAATCCTCAGTGTTGCAGTCACTGCTGGTTGTTTGTTGCAACACACACACATCCAGAGGTTTCCCCCTGCTCTCCGTTTGTCTTTACATGACTGTGCAGAGTGTCCGAGCGATGCATGTGTGCAGAAAGCGCAGCAGAAACAACAGAATCGTGGATTTAGCCGGACTTGCATCAGTGCTCCTGCACAGAGTTTTTTCCTAAAGGGCCCGGCGAGCTGCACTTACACACCGTTTCCGGGTCACTTCCCCCTTCAGTGCTGGAGCCTCTCGCTGCTTTCTCGCTGTCACAGCCATTCAGGGCCCCGTCACTGTTAACCTGTTCACTCAAGCACTTAGTCTGCCCGCAAATCTGTTGTTTTCTCCGCTAAATTCCTGTCTACCTTTACTGGGCACGTCCACTTCTACTGTATCTCATTGTTCTCACAGGAAATGGGATGCTGGGGTTGGGATGGTGTGGAGTTTGGAATCAGGTTTTAAATAATTAAGTATGTAAAAGTAGGGGGGAAGGAGATTAATAAAATAAATAAATTGTGCAGTTCTTGAACTTTTGTGATTTTACTCTCATCAGAAATTCAGAAATATTTTCAAAACTTGAAGAACTCTCTTGTGTTTTAAAATCTTCTAACAAGGAGTTTATTTTTTCTGTTTTTGTGTCGAAATAGAAAATTAAAGTAACCTAAACAGATGTGATCCATGCCATTTAACTTTCACTTTTTTGACTAATCTTATTTCAGAGTGTTTTTCCACTGTGAAAACCAGCTGTCGCCCTTTAAAATCTCAATAATCCAACTGGGGCAACTTTTAGCTCCTAGCTTAAACACCATTCACAATAATCCAACATTAGTCCAATTTAAATTTTCAGCCTTGGAGTCAGCGTGTAGTGGCTCTAAAGCGAGTATTACTTTGAAAATAATGAAAACTGACATATTAAAGACAGCACCAATCATTGTTGACTTCCAGGTGAAAGTTTAACATCCAGTCCATCCAAAAACAAACAAACAAAAAAATCAAATTGTGCTGAAACATCACAGCACATCTAGGGACAAAAATGTATGTAATTAATTTAAAAGAATGCTAGATTTTTTTTTCCTTTCTTAAACTTTGTTAAATTTTGTTTTGTTTTGTTTTTTATTGTTGCTTTTTTGTTTTGTTTTTTTGTATCTTAGATAAGTTTGAAGCTTTAACTTGAGTGTCATCTTCCCTGAAAATAAAAAAAAACAACTTTGTTTTTTATACAAGTAAACACTTTGTGAGATTTTTTTCACAGGTTTTAATGCTGTTCATGAAAATTTGAAAAAGCCTTTCAACCGATGTGAAGAGTGACTGACAGCGTTGTGTTACACTAAAGCTACATTTTCATATCAGGTGCCAGCATGTTGTAGTGGTTAGGTCATTCGGTCCATTACTGTGTGTAAGTTTCCACTCTCCCAGGTTCCTGCCCTGTCCCCTGTCCTACCCTCTAATAAAAGGCTTTAAAGCCCAAATTAAACTTAGAAATATATAATAATGTTTAAGTGTGGAGGTAGAAGGTCTCGGCCTGATGGTGATTTAAGTGTGCAGTAGGTAAAGGACTGTGGGATCATTCACAGGTATAGTTTTGACTCCAGTTTAAGTGGTTAAACTTAATGTCAGGATAAAGCCACAGTCAGTTTTTTTTTCATTAATATATAAATTTAAAGCTCCTGGGAGAAATTTTCACCTGCTCATGAAACAGACTGAAACTGATATGAATGTCTCTCTATATGAAATACAAAAACTGAGGCCATGAGTGATGATATTGATTATTTTTATAGAGTCATTTGTAACATTTGGAGCCAGAAGTAGCGGTTAGATGTCGGGTGACTTGTTATAGAAAAAACTTTTTTTTTTTTATTACTTTCCATGGCAAAGAGTTCTGATCAGAAATACATTATAGTGTGGCTTGCAAAAATATATGAAAAAATAGTACCATTTACACCACAAGGGGCGCCAAAATAAACGCTAACAGAAGCTTTAACCTTATAACGCTAAATGAATCACATTTGATACATGAGTTTTAAAGACCTCTATCTCATCAACATGATAATTAGTTTCCTTTAAATCCTGTAAAAATATTTCCCCCCCTCAAGAGTTAAAGTACCACTACAGGCAGCTGAAGTTGTATTTTGGTCCTTTTCAAAATGGCTGCTCGCATCAAATCATCCACACACTTTTTTTTATAGGAAAATCATTTCCGATTTTCAAGAAGTTGCAGTAAGAACAACATCTAAATTGTTACTCATTTTTGAAAATAAGTATTATCTGCATTGCAAGAATGGATATTTGCTAAAAACGTAACTAGAAGAGTTGTCAGAACCGCCCAATGTGTCAAATATGATACCAAAAATATATCATAAACAAAATAATATAGGAATACTTTTTGTGGATTTTCTTAAATGGGTTGATAAACATCTCAATTCTACTAAATGAATAAATAAAATAAAATTTTCTTGGCTATTTTTTTGACTGGTCTGACTTTATAGGGTTAAAGTACATTCAGCTAAATTTTCAAAAAGTTATCCTTAGGGAGCAGAGGTTCGTTGTTGACACAATTTAACGTCACTGTTTTCTATTGTTATTATTTTTATTTTTTGTTGTTGATTTAAAGAAACAATTAGATGGTGAAAGGGACTTTAACCTCCATACATGGGACGCACGCTTAAACTGCTTGGCCAGCGGTACCTCATTTGGGTCATTTTGGACTCTTAGATGAGTTGGTAAGTCAGAATTCAAGTTTCCGTTTAAACTAATTAAAATTAGTGCCTTCTTCATATCCAAAGTCAGAGTCCTTGATGATTAGGAAAACCCCATTTGGTGCATTCACACATGTTCACAAATCAAAATACAGTTTAGCCATGTTTCTTTGCAATGTTAACAAATTTTGGTTATTTAATAAAAAAATAAAAAAAAACATCTCATTTAAAAATACAAAACAATCAAGCTTTACATCATTTCTGGTAGAAACTGATAACTATGACTGCTGTGAATTCAAAGTAAAGACCAAACATAAGGAGATTATTTCAGGAATAACTGCAAGTCTGCCAAGAATGAATGGAAGTCAATCCAAATGTCCCCACAAGTGTAGTAATACAGGTGTGTGAGCTTAAGTGGTGTGTGTTGAAGTGTGTATGAGACGTTGGGAGGGGCGGTTGAAAGAGGGGTGAGGTGGGGGAGGAGGAGGAGGGGGGTTGGCTGGTGGGGTTTACAGTCGCCAGACTTCCTGACTCTGGCGCTGTCGGACACTTGTGAGCGCAGCGTTTGGCTCTCTGTCTCAGCACTCTGCTCTGCAACCACAAGGTTCAAGTGACCCCACTGGCTGCCTGGAGTCTGCCCCAGGCCGGGCTAAAACCCAAACCCTGACCCCCACCCACCCCCACCCCACACCCTACAGCCTGGTCTGTCAGAGGCGAGGAAAAATCCATTAAAACCTCAACCTGATCAAAAAGACGCCGAGACGCCACCATATGTACTCATTTAGGCGCTATCGATGACTGCTGAGCATTGTGGGTAGTTTAATACATGCGATTGACTTCCTGCCAACGGTGGCAACAAAGACGGTATTTCTACAAAAAGAAATCGAGCCGGAGTTATTCTGGGCTGACGTGCACCTCGAGGCCGTCCAGCGCTGTCAGCACGTTTCTGCAGTTTGACCCATGCAGCACATGGTTTCCATTCGGGGTTAAATGTATGAATGCCGACCACTATTGTTTGACATCATTGATCCCCGGATTGTAAGTGATAATGTGGTCACGCTGAATGATTGTGGTGGGAGTTCCTCGCGTGCTGTTGGCATGCAAATATGAAGACGAGATCCTGCAGCTTTGGGTTTGTTTTACCACCAAATCTGCGTAAAGTCCTTTCAAATCACGTCCAAAATAAAGTGGGAGTAAACGGATACCAACGTGCGAGGCAGGCTTGAATAAAGTGCAGAACTTCTTTGATTAATGTGTGTGTGTGTTAAAGCTTCAGGATTATCATCTCGTCTTTGCCCCAAAGAGGTCGACATGTTGTCGTATCTGATTTCATCTCCTTAATGCAGAGTGACATCTTTGATTGAGATTTCCACATCAATCACTCTCCACTGGCCTCGCTCGTAACTGGACTCCACGTCTCAATAGTTGTTTAATAAACCGTTAATCTTTGTTCACACTACTTGGCGCCAGAAAGTGAAAAACAGGCCTGTTTTGCCATGAGCTTTGTTTGTGCATTCTCAGATGGGATTTATAATTGCTTCCAATTACAGTTGGAGCTGCCTCGAGGAAAGCTGGATCTGGAGCAGCCACGAACAGTGACGCCTGAGCTGAAACTACTGGGAAATAGTGCAAGTGGTTCATTGTCGGAAATTTTGGCAGTAGTAGAGGAAAAAACAAACCTCAGACATAATAATGGTATTTTAGAGTTGGAAGATACAGCATAGACAAAACGCAAATTGAAATGCCTTTGATGTAATTTGAATATTTATCCATGATTTACCCATCACAATAAAGTCTGGATGTAAAAGTCCTGCTGAGGAGGCATATTAACCAACATATTTAATCACCTATCCCTGTTCTAAAGCATCTGCGTTCAGCACTGCAACCGTCACATCAGCTACAAGTTAAAGTGTGCAGATGTTGAATTTTGTTGCCCCTGTGGGATCAAAACATTTGTCACTTTTCCTCTTCCTTTCTAAAAACTTGTTGAAGGCAGTATTAAATGAAAAAAAAAAATCACATCTTCACAGCAACTTTTAGAGGATGATTTAGGGCCGTTTAAAAGGTATTGTTGTGTTTTGGTGTTTCAACTTTTGTAAGCAGCAAGCCGGAGTTTTCAGTGGAAACGCTGACATCACGATCAGCATTACACTTTCAATGTGGCAGCTTAAATTGCCGTACGCGAATCGGACCACAACAACAGTAACAATGGCGGACTGCCATGTTATGCTTGTGCTGCTGAATCTGCTGACTGCCTTTCAACGAAATGTGCATCTTTTGCACCACTTTATAATCTATCAGTTAATCAGCAGCTGGCTAGACTTCCTCCGATCTGTGGAGGAATGGGTAGTGGTCACGTGGGGTGTGTGGGGTGTGTGTACAGTTACATCGCCAACTACAGGCCTGGCATGCATATTACAGCATTTTCAGTCCCTCAGCGTTTCTGTATTAACAGATTTTTCTCATTGTGTTTTTTGCATTTTTGAACGAAACGGCCCCTCAGATTAAATATAAACTGCAAAAAAAAGTTACAACCCACACTGCTTTTGATGTGACATATTGGGGGTGTCAACTGTAATCTATCCAAATAATTATAAATATAATTTGGCATTATATTTGCACAGGCCTGGATTTCACTGACATCCACTGAGCTATGCGGTCTTTTATTTTGAATATTTTTAGTTGTTTTGAAGCCAGAAACTCTTAGCAGTTTGACTCACTTAGGGTTTTTTTTTCTTATAATGTATTTTTAGGCCAAATTCAGTCAGTTCTTGTCTTAAAAGCACAGAGAAAACAAATAGTAAATGGGAACTTTTACTTAAACAACTGTAAAGATTTATTTAGAGTAGTCAATGCAAACTAAAACCAGACAGTTCTGAGGTTTGAAAACCAACACAAATGGGCGCAAATGTTGGAATTTCCAAATTTAGGAATTCCTTGAGGTTGGTTCAGTCCTACCAGCGACTCCCTCCCGTCACACTCCTACTGATCACGAATCAGTGTTTACATCAAGGAGTAGATCACTTCTACTCAAAGCAGCTCATCTCCATGCCTGGTTTTGTTCTGAACCCAACAAAACACGTAAAACCAGCAGAGGACTCAAATTACAATCCGTAAAATCAAACGCAGCACCTTTACACTCAAAACACTAAATTATTCACCTAAATGAGCTCAACAGTCAATAAAGAGATCAATATAACATGGGTGTCTAATGTTACAGTCATTACTGGAAAATTTATGTTTATGTTTACAGAATATGAATTAGTAGACACAAGTAATTTCATTCATTACTTTTCTGTGGGTATAACAGGCGTTCTTTCATGTAAAACGACTAACAAAAATATTTGAACAGGATTAAACTTTGTTGAATATTGTGAAAAAAGCAGCTGTTGCAAGTAGTGTAAATGGTTTAAAATGTGTAACTGATCACTTCATTATCTACAATTGACCCATAACTAACAAAACACTTGTCAGTCTGTCGTACAGAAGCCCTGAAGGGTCACAATAAAATCCTTTTTTTCTTCTCATGAGAATGAAAGAGTTTTCTTCTTTAGATCTCAGCTAATTTTTCTCATTATTTTGAAAAAACAAGTCTTTTTTTTTTCTTAAGGTCATGGGACAATTTATCTCGCTATGTCAAGAAAATGAAGTTTGTTTTTCCAGATGACGAGATCATTTTTGGCAGACTAAAAAAAAAATAAGTAGTTCAATCATATGAAAAAACAAAAGATGAAAACACAAAAAACAACAACAAATCAAGTAGTGTTGAAAAAAAACAGGAAATGATATGTTTATAAATCAAGACATTTGAGGGCTTCAATACAATTGTAAGTTTTATGAACAATTTTGAATATAAATACCAATCAAATTCCTAATGGGCTCTTAAAATTAAAATTATGTTTAGTGCTGTTGTATAAAATGTGACAATGGTCCATCTTATATAAAACTTTTTAAATTGTCTTTTTGAAGGCTTCCAGATTTGCCTCAGTAGTTTGAATGTATTCCTCCAGATAAACTAAAGATATCTGACACCATACATACAATCTTGTAATTGATGCCTCATAACTTGGGAGTAAATATTTATTACTCTTAAAGAAACACAATAAAGGGCCATTAAAGTTTGGTACCATTTTCCTGGTTTCCAGCTCCCCTCATCACAAACTCTCTCCATTGGCGCACAGCTCTATCTCAGACTGTGGTTTGTCCAATGGACTGGGTGACGCTGCACTTTACAACATAAACAACACCCCATTCATTATGACACGTAACTTGATAGCGAGCTGAGGGGGGATCAGAGGCTTTCAGGGGGCTTATTGATCCATTAATTTGGTGGACTTTAGCGCTCTGCAGTGACAGAGTGCCTCTGCGAATTGAATGGGGGCTGAGGGATTACAATGAGCCGATCTGATGAAAAGGTCCTGCATGAGTGGCGACGACGTAAATAAAGCCAAAAGGTCGGCCATCTTCCTGTCTCTGGTGTCAGTCCAGTGCGTCAAGAAGTCTCTTGTGTCGTCCCTGAAGGCCCCCTGGCGGCAGATACACCCCAGCAGTGGAAAGTGGACATATGTCAGTTTATGGTCTTCACACTTTGGAAACGCTGGACGCACAGCAGGATGAGCCAAAGGGAGGTTCAGTGTTTTAGGAATATGTTAGTAGGAGTAGTGGAACTGAACCAAGCTTTCTATCTTTGAAGTCTGGTGTAAACTATTTGCAGATTCCAGGACTAGGATCCCTCCATAGCAGCTGTGTGCAAAAATAATTTCACCATGATGCTGCCTGAGGTTGTGTGATAAAAACAAAAGCTACATAACTGAACTGTGGTAGGATTATTTTGTCAGCTGTTTAATAAATAAAATCTGACATACCCGAGCCAACTGCATTCATGAATGAAGACATTAATACATTCCAGAAATGAATGCTTGTGGACCTTTATAATTTAACCATACATTTATATATAAGACCTAGATGATTCAACACACATAATATCATTGAAACATTAATGATGGCTTTAATTAATACATCGTGTCAAGTTTATTGATAGAATGTGGAGCCTCTAAAAAATTCAACATTTCTGGATCCCTCCCAAAAAACATCTGCCTGGCTGAATAGCAAAATTTGTAAGCCCTTCAGTCCATATTTTAAAAATCTGTTCGTTTACTATCAGCAAAAAAAAGAGCAAGAAAATATTCAGATTAAGGGTAATTTATTTTTCTTGAAATAGACTGAAAACAATTGATAATGAAAAAAAATTAAAACTAATCAGGGTTTTGGGGGGATTTTACGCCTTTATTTTGAGAGGACAGGACCGTGGATAGAGGTGGAAATAGGGTGAGAGTGGGGAGTGACATGCATGAAAGTAGCTACGGGTTGGACTTGAACCCTGGCTGCCTGCTCTTGGGCTGTTTGCTCATATGGAGCATGACGTTAACCACTTGGCCATCTGCGCTCCAAAATGTATCACTTTTAGATTAACTAATTACCTTATAGATATCATTCTATATTATATAATATTCCAAATTATTGTCCCCCACCAGATTATGCTGTAAGGTATCTTATTCCAAAGTAACATCATGTACTGTGATGTAAATTAACACAATGTAACAAAATGCAACATAGTGCAACATAACATGACTTTACATATTGATACAAAATGTATCGTAACATAATGCAACAAACATAATGTGCATAATACGCATGATGTACATAACGTTATGTACATAAAGTTTTAGAATTTAAAGTACATAGGCTAGCGTACATAAGCTAGTGTACATAAGCTAGCGTACATTACCTAGCATATACAACCCAGTGTACATTACATAGCGTACGTTACGTAGTGTACATTACGTAATGTACATTACGTAATGTAACATGATGTAACACAGTGTAAGCTACATAACGTAACATAACCTAACATTTTGTTACCTAATGTAACGTACATGATGTAATATAATGTAAGCTACGTAACACACTGTTACCTTACATAATGTTACGTAACATAACAAAACAAAACATAATGTTTTGCATCATATCGTGCCGTACAGTAAGGTAATGTATCATATTGTATCATAATGTACAATTTTGTTACAATGCAATAAACTGGGTTGAGTCATGCCATTCTGTATCATATTGTATCCTATTAACTGGTATTAAATGTCATACTGTACTATACTCTGACATATCATATTATATTATATCGTATCATACAGTAATTTTATAATTTATGATACAGCATATAGGGTCACATCATGCCATTACTTACTTTGTCACATCATATCAATTATTATGGGATGTTATATGGTACTATGTTATGTCATCCAGTATCTATTTTCCACATTAATATCAAGAAGTGATAGCACATCTAAACATGCCTTCATCTAGTCTCATCACTTCAGTTTTTCCTGTGAATGAAGATGAAGTCTGACTCTTATCTCACCAGACAGACACCAAACAGAAGCATATGTAGGCAGAAGTGTGAGTGACAATGTCTCCAGGGATAAAAGAAGCATATTATACTCTGTTTGCTATCCTACAACAGTAGGTCACTTCATCGTGGCCTCAGAGATGAAAAGCCTTGACCTCTCAAGACATGGGTCTGGTCAACTTTAAACTTTGATCCTGGGTCAGATGCTGGCTTTTTCATTTAGAGCAGCTGTACGTTGACAAACAGCAGAGATAACACTGGCATTTAATTTGGTGAATATTGGAAATATGAAGTTACTTTAATGTTCGTCCCATTAAGCTGACCTCGTCTCTAAAATCAGTGCTTGTCGGTTACAAAAGAGCCCAAAATCAATAGTACAAGTTAGAGGAAACAGATATTTGAGACTAATGGACACTGGGAGTCACAGCTGATGGGCACAAAGGGCTGAAATTCATATTGATATGGACATCACAGGACGGTGGGCTCTGAGGGGCCAAAGGAGGTCGCGGGATGCTTTGACAGCCGACTCCCTGTTAATGGAAGACTATCGACTGAATGTGAAGAAGCTGTGGTGAAGAACATGTAACCAGGAGGCTCAGAGTCTGTGTATGTCTGAGACAGAACAAATGTGTCTTTTAGGCGTTGGGACGAGTGAATATAGAGTATCAGTTTCTAAGCAGTCCAGAGGGATAATCAGTCTGATCAATAGGTTATTAGTGACTCAATAATACTTTTCTTTTTAGGTCCAGGATGGTGTACACAGAGATTTGTGCTCTCATATTACACTACTCAAAATACTTTGTCAAGCTAGAAACCCATCAGCAACCATCATCTATCATCATCTGGTGATTTATGACTCAGGAAAGCGGTGCCAACTTAACAATAATTTTGGTTTCCCCCGCAAATGGGGATGATCCAGCTTAGACTTTGTTTTCTGTGAAGCATTTATGTCCTTAAAGTAAAGTTTTTTGGTCCATTCCATCCCCGAAGTGGCGCTTGATCATCTGTTTCTAGTAGGTCTCAGTTTCATAGTAAATAGCAAGTTACACAGAGGCTTCACTCTTTTTTTTAGCTGTATGAATGAAATAAACTAATTTTCTGCTACTCAATGACATTTTCTGCTACTGCTACAAAGGTCAGCCTCATCCCATTTTTGAATTCCAAGTAGCCAGGTAATCTTAACACTTGCCATATTTGAATGCCGATATGAGTACTCAGATCTTAAAGGCAGGGTCAGTAATCTGATTTAGACAGACTTTTTGTTATTCTAGTTAAAATGATCGTTATGTCCTGATGTCAATCAATCCATGATGTGTTCTTAAAATAGAGTGAAAAATATCTGCTGTCTACAGCAGGAGTAAACCTGGGAAAACACCAACCAATCCTAGCATTTGGCAGCCAATTTGTTAAACCAGTCAAATCCTGTCCTGCAGCTCTGCCCGCCTCCTGCTTATACATTTCGCTAGTGTGCACTAGCCCCAATTAAATGTGCATAACCAAGAGGGATCCAAGTACACTGGAGAATGGCAGAAAAACTACCTATACCGCTATTACTGGTAGCGTAGTGCAAACAAGGTGAACAATGGCGTCGTTTTGGGGAGCTCTGAGTGGGGGGGGTTAAACGGAGTCTTGATGAGATGCTACATTCAAATTCATGCTAGTTTTCCATGACTACCAACGCTGTCTTTAATGAAGCGATGTCAGATCATCTAGGATGTCATCAGCTCTGCCTGATTTTGCTCTCCATACAAACTGCTTAACCTGCATACTTGAACAACTAGTAGTCATCAGCGTACAGTTTCAATGAAGCAACCTTTGACGCTCTTCTTAAGGTGTCTTATTTAACAGATAGTGATCTGAAGAGGAAACGACCAGGTTTCAACCAACCAGAGATAATTTTGTGTAAATTTGCATGCACCAAGAGAACACAGGAAGAAAACTTTCACTTTGGATTGCAGATAATCAATTTTCCTCTCCTCCATTTCCTGTGCTGTTTACATTTAAAATGCTGACTTAGCATGTGATTGTAGTGTGAAAGTGACAGTCAATTGACAGCTGGTGTATTTCCTGCTGATTTACCCTCCTCTTCCAGGCAATTGGCGACAGGACGGTAACCTGACCCACATCTCTCACCACAAACACAATAATCTGCGCTCTAACTATTTCCCTTTCCTCCTGAATTTGCAGCATGTTCTCTCAGCCCAGATCTCCCAGAGGGCTGAGCAGCTGCTCATCGCTCGGCTCATCCAGTGTGACAGCCCCAAATCACAAGTGCAACAGCCCAGTCATGAGAATTTATCATCGCAAACACACATGTGAGTGAGCAATCAGCGGCTGAGTGGAACACAAGCGGAGCAGTGTTTGATGCAGTGATAATAAGGATCATTGGATTGTGAGCTGATAGGCTGAGTGGCAGCCTGCCAGGTAGACGCACCTGCGGCTCTGTAACAGGCTGTGTCATCGCTGCAGTTAAACCATTACACAAAGCACCAGGAGAGCCATTAACTCACAGCTGCTGGGACACCAACCTAACACTCAGTAGCATTAAAGTCGTCTGTCGTTCTGACAAGGGAATGTTGATGGGTTTGGAGTGTGTCCTCTATGTTGGCATTTTGAAATGTATGAAAATGATTACAGAAAATCATTAAAATATTTGAGAGATGTCACAATTTGGAAAATGGGAAGAATATGAAAAGAAATCAGCTTGGTAAAATCTTGTAATCTGTATAATAGGTTATTATAAGTACAAATTAGACTAATTTTCTTGTACTAACAAGATATGTTCTGTTTTAGGAATGTTATGGTGTGGGAATGGTGTGTTGAGAGATATGTTTTGGGGAAGGTTGTCGTGTTTTGGGAATATTGTGTTTTTGGGAAGGTTGTCATGTTTTGGGGATTGATGCTGTTGTTTTTTCACTCTTGGGTTAAGGGAATAATGTGTTTTTGGAAGCAAGGTTATGGGAATGCTGTGTTTTGGTAAAAATGTTGTGATCTGGGAATGATTTTCTGTTTTTTTGGGGAGTCGTATGTTTTTGGAAACGTTATGACTTAGGAACGCTGTTTTTGTCTTTGATCTTTGTTGCGTTGTAAAATGTGTTTTTTTTTCTTTTAATAATTAAAGACATATTTTGTTCATTTGAACTTTGTTACACACTGGGAGGACTGGTCATATCTTGGTGTTCCAGTAACTTTCATCATGTATGTTAGATGATGTGTTTGGAAAATTGTATTGTGGGAAAGTTCAGTTTTGGGAAATGTTGTGTATTGTTGTACATTTTATGACCTTATTCTTTAAAAATGTTACATACTAGGGAAGTTTTTTTTTACTTCTAAAGTGTTGCCTTGTCTGTCCTTGTTTTCAGTAAATAGTCTTGGTGTTGAAGTAACGTTGCGTCTTAAAAAATGTTGTTTTGTTTGGAACAGTTTTGTGTTTTTGGAATGTCACGCTGGGGGAAATGTTGAGTTTTGAAGCAGCTCATCAGCCCAAATGTAAAACAGAATGGAGGATTTTATCCCAATTTATTTTATTTCATCTGCTTGATCTGCTCCCTGGCCATCACTGCAGTGAAAAGTGAAACATCATTTTTACAGTCACACTATTTCCGAACCGCTCATCCAAACTAATCAGGTTTCTGTGATATGCAGATGGTGCAACTCAGCTGAATGTTCTGCTAATGACAGCAAATTGAAAACACCAACCATCTCTGTGAAGATACAGCTATTAAAAGAAGCAGACTAAATAATGGAGTACAGCATAAGCAGAGGAAAGCCTCCTGTTCTCCTTACTGTACATTTCAAAGGACAGATCCAGCCTGACAGCAGCCTGAGGTTGAACTCTCATCAACGACATGATCCGACGCTCAAAAGACTCTCGCACAACCTGTCATCTGCTCTCCAAGCTGCTATTGGCACGTCCGTCCACATCGCTCATCAATGACGATGTGCAGCAGAGGTCAGAGTTCACAGCCACTTCACACTGTCAACAAATGTCCACGTCAATCCAGCTGTAAGACAGAACACACTAAATATTGTGTTTTTTATGAGAAAACTAACACAAAGTCGGAGAATTTGAAAGGGATGTGGCTGATACAGAACAGAAATCTGTTCTGTAGCATGCCATGAAGTGCAGGGTCATAAAGCTATGAAAATCAGAGCAGTGTAGCTAAATATCCACTGTGAGTTGAAATTTTGATGCTTGACTCCATAAACGTGGTCATGCTTAAAGAGTCAGTCAAGTGAGTCAGTGTTTTTCTTCCATCATCTGCCTGATGTCAAAGACCGAGACAGATTACGCAGCTGAGGATGAGATTTATTGCCTTTAGGCGGTCGCATGAGTCACACTCCAGAAACGTTGGATCCTACATGTCCCATAATGCCATTCACTCTGTACTGAAGACTATGTACAACCAATATTTCACATGAGCCACATTTCATCTCTACAATGATCACATCATGTTACAGCTTCTTCAAAGAACACACAAACAGATGTGATAGAAAGCCTGGTTCTGGTATTTTGAATTACAAAAGTCATCACAAAGAGCCAAAAAGAGAAACAAGGACGCCAAAGGACTTAGCTTTTCTTAAAGAAATTCCTCACGTCTTCCGAACTTCGCCTGTCATCATAACATAGAAAAAGTAAGGTTTAGAGATGTTGCACTTGGAAACACAGTCACGTTTCATGCTACTGTATGTTCTTGTGTTTTGTGAGATGATGTATAAACAAACATGCAGTAGATAAAGGCTTTTGCTGTTTGTTTATTAATGGGAGTCAATGGAAGCTTTTCTCAGCTGTTAGCTTGATGGCTAATCAGGCATGTGAGGCAACGTGGTGAGAAACAACCTCAGGATACCAGTTTTCACTGGTTGACCACAGAGAGTGAACATTCCTTCAACAATATCTTTGGTTATGGAAGTTGCTTCATTCCAAGCAATTTCTATGTAATGTGAAATATTCTGGTATCCACCTTTTTCCTGACTACCCATAGTTCATGGCGGTTCCCGGTTTTGCTCTTCTGCTTGACCGTTTTGTTTACATCGCCATGAAGACCACAAAGCTGATGATGTTAGCCTAGCTATTATGCTCACTCTAATAACTGGCTTTTAAAAAAAGCAAGAAAGCAACAAAATGAACAAAAATCGGAGTTGGATTCATAGTAAAGCTGTTTTAAAAAAAAAGGTTACACTGAGCCCTGTCTAGCATTAATGATTTCACAGGAGTTGTTTTGAGCTAGCTTGCCAGCTTGCCGTCAGGCAGACCAAGATGTGAAGTGTTGTTTTTGTCAACGATGACAAAATTATTTCGTCAATGTGCCCTTTTTTATGATGATAATGAGATGGTGACAAGCTAAACATGGCTCTTTGATGACTAAAACATGACGAGACGAGTTGTCCCTCTTTAGACACTAAATTCTAACTGAAAGCAGCATAAAAATGCCTGGTTGTTCTGTTGTTGGTTGTCAGAAATGATACTACACCATGGAGTCAACTTCTATGGAGTTTTGACCGTTACAGAGCAACCGGTGTTTTGGAGTAAAGAGTGACTGTGCTAAATGGTGACTCTCAGCTGAATGTGTTGGTAATGGTTGGTTGAGAGTCACCAGTTAACAGGGTCACACTTTACACTTGTTATTAAATGTGTCTTCTTTATCCAACCTCAGTTAACCAGGTTTAAGCACCGATAATCAAGTGTTTGATGAAAAAGTTAGTTTGGAGTCGAGGTTATGACCAAATATTGACTCACTAAGGAGATGGTGCAGTTCTCTGTCTGGATGTAGTTTTCTGAATCCAGGTCTCAGACTCAGCTCTAATGCAGGTAACAAGAACACAATAAAAAATTAAGTTAGCTTCCTGGATTGTATTGTTTATAATTTGGGACTGAATATCCTGTTCCTGTCAGAGATGGAAGTTGAAAAGTACAAAGTCAAAAGGTGATGCTGTTGGTTATTTGGTCCGCAGTGCACGGTGCTCTTAAAGCAGGTGAGTGGTGAAGTCACCTGACAGAATCGGTTTGTTCTGAAATCAAACAACACTTCATAAATATCTGTGCTGACTTGCCTTCAGGTCCCCTGGTATCCAAAAGAGGCAACTCAGAGAGAGACGGATGCTTTCAGCCATGCATTATTCACCGCCTTAATTCCACAACCCTACAAAAAAAGAGCGAAAACACAGGAGTTTGTGTTTATTTTATTTATCTCTCAAATCCACAAATAGATAGCTGCAAAATGTTCCTCCTTAAATATTTATGACAAAGCTGAACCCTTGCTCGCGCTGCCCTGAAAGTGTTATGACCATTATCTGGGTTGTTTTTTATCTGAGGTCCTAACCTATGTGAAGAATAGATGGACTGAGGATGACAGAAGACTACAATAGAGGTTTTGTTTTTGATAGATGGACATTTCTAGGGGTAAATTAAAACATCACTGGTGCCTATCCTTTGACAAAAAACAGACCTTTTATTTTCTAGCATATTCTTGAGTAAATAAGACCTCAGACGCCTTTTGTTACTGGCTCTGAAGAGGCATTTAAAGTGTTACTGAAACTGAAAATCTGACAAACTGTCAGTCTGTATGTTGAGTTGGAACAGTTGCTCTGTGTCACATTTCACGTGACGTTGAGCTGTGTTATGTTGCACTGTTACATTGCCCTGCAGTGTCAAGCTGCTTTGCGCTGCATTACACTGCACTGCAATATGTTGTGGTCTATTTCGTTGCATTGTGCTACATGGTTGCATTGTGTTGCATTCACTCCTTGCATTGCACTATGTTGCATTGCTTTACGTTGCGTTGCGTGCTGTAATGTTTGAGTTGCACTGTGTTGCTTCGAGCTGAGTCGTGTTGCGCTGCATTGTGTGATGTGTGATGTCGGATTATTTAGATACAGAGATGAGAGGCGATTAGCCTAGCTTAGCGTTTCATCAGGAAGCAGAGGGGAAGCTAGCCTTACTTTCACTTTCGAATAAGAGAAAATTGCCATCATACTATATGTAGCATGATGTTTGGTGGATCCTAACATCAGTTTTAAGAGTGAACATGACAGTATGTGGACTGAGATTAAGTTTTATCTGTAACTACTTCATAGCACAGAATGGGCTACATGCACGGATCACTTCCGCATGGCCATTTCTGGATGCAGGAAGAAACAGTAGCCAGACTGTGTTGTGATGGCAGAGATGAAATATACAAGTCGTTTGCCTAAAGTATCTATCAGTGATACACGGAGAATCGCCTGGACATCTAGTACAACAATGCGTAGCAAATTGTATAAAGGCTTCAAATTGTATGTGTCATCATTTCTTTGCAACTTTGATGGTAATTTGCTAACACTAGCTAGCCTGAGCTAGCAGCCTTGTTTTCATGTTTTAAGTTTTGACTCTCACACAAGAGATTCCCCTTCAATACATTCAACATGTTATACGTCTGCTACACTAAACAACAATGAGCCTGAAGAGCTGTCATCCCATCTTTGAAAGGACAACTGTACGTTTACATGTCATCACGTTAAGTATAAGGCTACAAGTGAAAACATTAACAGAAACAACAAAACACCGGCAAAGTTTTTGATGTTTTGACAACAAGCAGTTAATAGTAGCATAATGTAACACAGTACTCTCAAAAGACCGGAAGTTTACCTGCATCCTGATATTTAACCGGAAACACATCATGGTCGCTTGTGCATATAGCCCATTAGCTTAGTTGTCCAAATGTGACGTTTCTTGTTTTTACCTCATTTATTCAGCCTTCTGTTGTATAAATATTTTGGACTGAGAATTTTGAAAATACCTCATCACTTTCAGTTGACACCTTAAAGCAGCAACGTTTTATACAACATTTTATTGTTGAACATAGAAGCAGGCTAACAGTTTCCCCTTGCTTACAGTCTCAAAGCTAAGCTATGCTAACCAACTCCTGGCTGCGGTTCCAGAGACACAAGACACAACTATTCCTTTAAAACACCAAACTAATCTTAAATTGGAGTTTAGTCTTGAGTATTAAACTGTATTAAATCGACCGCAAATGTCATATTACAGAAGATCAAAAACATCAGGTTCTTTAACCCTGTTGTGTATTGCTGTTGTTTTTTCCCCTCTAAGGACATTTATCGCTCAAACGTTGAGTACAAGCAAAAAGAAAAAAATTAAATAAATAAGAGATGAGCCAGTCAAAGCCACATTTCAAACTCAATTGTGTTTAAACACAGTCATACTGAAGGATTTTCAAAGGCATCCCTTCATGAACAGTGAAGTACTCTCCAAAAAAGGAAGAAAAGAGAGAGAGAGAGAGAGAGAGAGAGAGAGAGAGAGAGAGAGAGAGAGAGAGAGAGAGAGAGAGAGAGAGAGAGAGAGAGAGAGAGAGAGAGAGAAAACGCTTTGAGATTTGGGGGGAAGTGGCTGAACAGATTGTTATGTCACCATTAGGGAGCTGTAATAAAGTCATATTTCTTTTGCATTTTGCATGACTGGAGGGCCTTCCACTCTCGCCTGTCTGCTCCTCTCACATCAGCCGCCCTTAAGTGGAGCAGTTCTGGGCTGCAGGTTTTGCCTCGCTGCTGCCAGAGAGTGTCTGTGCCGGATAGCGTTGCATGATTACACTCGGCAGTGCACAATTTTGTCGACAGCGTTATAGCAGGAGAATAAAATATCTTAGGCCTCATTAAACGCCCACACATTTGGAAATTAGAAACCAGTTATTCATCATTGGGAAGGGGATAGAGATGGTAAGAATCAAGTGTTTTAACTGGTTATTTATGAGGAGATTTGTTGCAGGGAACAGACATAGAAAATTGCAAGCTAATTAAAATAAAGATTACTCTTATTTCCAGATTTTGACCTAAGTGAAACTCATAAACACTCCTCCCATGTTCCATTATTCTTGAGCAAAACTAGAAATGATTCTGATCCTGATTAGCTATGACCATCAAGTGCCTGAAATTCATTGTGTTTCCTCAGAGCTGTAAAACACTAAAGCTGTTCCGACAGATTATCTTTCGCCAGGAGCTCGAGCAAACAACAATGATGTTTCAAGCCGTACATGTGAAAGTGCTACACAGAAAGCCCGCTGTCATATTAATGCTGTTCCTCTTTTTTAAGCGGTATCCTGAATACGAGGCCCAAAAGTTTGCTCAGTGGCTCATGAATATTTTAGCAGCAGATGAATTAATAAAAAATCCTCATTGTCGGCTGGTAAATTATGAGGCAGCAACCATGGTTTTATGGGCAATTTCCTCTACGTGCTGCCAGAGGCTGGATTTTAGTGTTTATCAACGTACAAATTAATTACATTTACTACAAATTAAGCTAAATTACAATTAAAAACAAACTCTCAGCAAATTTTTCCAAAAAAAGCACATTTTCCCTTTCTTGGTGCATTCTGAAGCATTTTATAATGTCAAGATTTTTCAAGTAAACGTCATTTTAGCACCACATTGGGGTGAAACACTGCCCCTAGTGAACAAATTCTAAAAGAGCCCTTTGGCTGTTTTGAAGGGGGGCATCTTGGCACAGAAAATTGTTGTATTATAATTGCAAGGTTATGAATCACTCATCCTTCAAGGTGCATCACGAACATAAAGAACTAGCTCCTCCAGTGGTTACACAGAGCCAGCAGAAAAGGGTCTCAAGAGCTGGTAGCTCATGAAATTAACTGCTTCCAAACTCCAAGGAGATAAAACTGTCATTGGCTACCAGCAGTATGAGACCATTTCTGGATAACTTGACTTAATGGGAGCAAGTTAATGGAAAAGAGAACAGGACCAAGGATCAAACCTTGGGGGACCCCATACATTAAATACACTAAAGAAGAAGTGGAGTTGTTTACTGCAAAAAAAGAAAAAAAAAAAACCTATAACAATCATCTAAAATATCAAAATGAGGACTAACTTCACAGACTGAATGCGCCTCTAATGGTTTTGTTGTTTGCTTTCTTGTATCACATCCTGGAAATGCAGCATTGACAACAAACCACAGTTATCTAAAATGAGTTTGTAGTTATGTAAACAGATGTTATAACAGTAGCATTATTCTATTTTTGTTTTCAGAGTTTTAGAAAGGTTTGGGTTTCCAGATGAAATCATAAATTTTTAAAATCTCACAATGACTCTGTAGAGGGGTTGTCCTCATTCTTCACTCCTCTTTGCTTTGGCAGATGAACCTCTTGCAGGAAGGGTTAGACAAGACTCACAAGTAACAGGTGCTAAGAGAGGTAAGGAACCATATAAACTGGGTCTTTATGCAGATGATCTGTTACTGTCTGTAACTAACTTTAAAAAATCTATCCAGTCTTTAAATCATTTCAGAAAATTCAAAAGTTTCAAGCAATATGGGGAAGACAGAAATTTGAAGCGTAGGAGTGCAAAAAAACTGCAGTTCCTTAAATGTGCACTCGAGGCTGGCCCCCAAAGCCAGGTGATGACCCTTTTATGTCACCATCCCCTTTTTCTTTATTTGTACCAGCTGTATTAAGCAACTTTTTTTTAGGATAGGCTAACAGATTAGCATCATCAGGAGCACTGCTATTTTACTGACAGGTGGGAGCATTGCTGCTGGTTGATGGGAGGATGCAGGCACATCTAAACTCCTTTTTGTCAGTTTCTAGGATGATCAAGAGTCAGGTTGAGTCCGCATTTCCATCATGATGACTGCTGTCCAGGCTTTTGAAAGTCACACGCTGTTTATCTGTCAAATATCAACACAAAGAGATCCAGACTGACACTGGCTCCAGCTTGGTCCCATCAACTGTCATCCTCTCATTCATGTACGGCTCATAAGCTGAATCACGCGTCCCTGAAGAAAGATGTTCTGGGCCTGAAAAAAATGATTTTAAAACAGCTCTTCTTTTGGCTTAAAACAACTGAGACCTTCATTCAGCAACAAGTAAACAAGTCCAAATTTTTAACTCAAATCTGCAAATTTGCATTCATCCCTTAATGTCGTCATCTCTTTGATACAGACTACTAAATGATTCTAATTAGCAATGAAAAATGAACAGTGTCTGGTCTGTCAGACCTGTATTTCCTTCCCTGTGATCCTGAGCTTACGTGTCGATGGATAAGATTACCGTTTCTGTCTTGAGTGTGGGCACTGCTGCTGCTGCCCGGCTCGTCTTTGTGCCTCTCTGGCTTTGATTTGAGCCAAAAGAGCCACAGGATACAACTTCCAAGGCATTAGCATTCTCAGCAGTCACCCAGAAAAATGTCAAATCACGCTAGTTTGAAGTGACAGGGTGCTTAAACTACAGTACACGAGGGTGAGAAACAAGCACCGCATGCTAACTACAAACACATTATGTAAGGAACGACGACGGACTCGCGGTCTTTCATCTGCTCCAGGCTGCGTCTTACAATATTTCCCAACAATATAGTGTTACATCTCCAGGCTACAGACATGCTAATGCCTTTCTAGCACTGTCAGACTATCATGTGGTTCTGTGCCAACAGGAAAATGTGATGAATGTCTGTGAGTTTTGTCTCATGCTAACTGAGGCCAAAAAAAAAGAGAGAAAACGAGAGACCTCCAGCGCTCAACTCAACCTGCTGGATCTTTTGTCTTTACAAAAACTTGTGTAAAGAATACTTCACTTCTTTTAGACAACACGTCTCCAGGTTTAACATGCTAAACTTAAGAAAGCTAACTCTGCATAAAAACAGCTGTAGCAACTAAACATAGCTAAATTCCCAAAGGCCGTACAGGAAATGGGGCTTAGTTTCACGTTTCATTGAAATATCTGAGAAGTTGTTGAGGCCATGTTTCTGTGACACCAAGCTCAGAGTGGAAAGCCTAGTCATATCATGTCATACTGTTGTGTTCTAGGTTGTAGGTCAGATTAACCAGGTTTTATCAAATTGACTTTTATTTTACAGTTTCTCCCAAAAATCAGCTTCAGAGGCAACAGGTATAAGAAATCATGAGAGATTTTAACTTTCAAGTTATAATTAATGCATTATGATTCAGGTAATTTATTCAGAAGCCTCATATCAAAACGTAAAGATTGTTTTCACGTGATGTCATCAACTCCAGATCGGCCATGCTGGAGGCACTCTCACAGCAGAACGGATTTGAGCCTGCTGGTATACAGGATTCTTGTCGCACAAAATGGTAAATTATTGCAGCATTTAAAACATCTCAAATAATTTCAACTACAAAAAATTATCGCAAATCGGGTGAGGAGTACAAACAGTTGTCCCAAGAATGGAGAAGATTGTAGCTAGCTAAGCTCCACCGGGATTTCCATGGTAATAATCTGGTCTGTTCACAACATGTCTTGTCAGGTAGGTCATGTTCTCTGCCCATAGCATCTTAATATCACACTTTAGTAAAAGTAAATATGTTATGATATAATATTACTTTGATTGAGGGGTAAGTCATGCCTATAAATTGTACTTAAGTTAAACTTGTTGTCTGTCAAGGGGCTTTTTTTAAAGTCCCAGGCAGTGAGCTTCTCCCAAGAGAACATTATTTATTCCATGGACCCCCTCCCCCTCCCCCATGACAAACATGGTATTAACATCTATGTTTTCAAACCTTTGGGTAGACGATGAAGATGCTAACTCCTCGTATGGGTCTCTCCTGACTATCAGGTGGAGTCCTTCATGATGACTTTTAGCATGCTCTGTGTGATTTTCCACATTTACATGAGACCAGAAACCACATACACACCAAGGCATAAAAACTGACTTTTATGGCATTAAAAAACATATCTACAGCCTGGTTCAAAAAACAGCTTGAGTCTGAAATGCAAATTTTGTTTTCTGCACCCACTGTATAGGGGGTGAATTTTTTTTTTCGAACTCAGCAGTTTAGAAGATCACAAGTTTGTCCAATCAGAGGCACATCTCAGCTCATGTGACTGACCTATAGCTGTTAGAAAGGAAGCTCAAAGCCTGCGTCCTATCCAAGATGGCCCCGTCCAGCGATCAGCTTCATTTCACTGTAACAGATATGTGATGTCACGGAGACGATGTCCATATTTTATAGTCTATAGTTTTAGTGTATTGTATCAGATTGCTTCATATTGCAGTGTGTTATATCATATCATTGTACACCGTAACGTATCGTATTGAAGTGTATCTTCATTTTAACACATTATGTTGCCTTATATTGTATCACATTGTATTGTATCTCAGTGTTTTGTATTCTATCCCCCATATTGTAACATGGAGCATCTTGCATCAAGTAATGTACCATATCGTATAATATCACATCATATTGTATCATACCATGTTATTTTGTATTGTGGCGTATTAGATTGAGCAAAAGGCACATATGGCAGGGTTTTTGCCAATAAAGAGGGCACTTAAGTGTGCGTTTTGGCTCCCAAGCAAGTACTTTAGTGCACATTTTTAACAACTGAGCCATGTGGGAGTAGCTTCCCCCGTCCTGTGCAGACCACTAGTTTCAAAGTGTGGCATATCGTTTTGTATAGTGTCGTGTCTTGTTTTGACATATAACGCAGTGCACATATCTTATCATATCCCATTTATTGCAGAATTGTGTAGTGATCATATCTTGTCATGTTATGATTCACCATATTTTTTCTTATTACGATGATGTTACTCTACCAGTCCAACCCCCAACCTTGAAGCTGCCTGTGATCGTTGCACAAAGCTTTAGAAAAGTTTGGTTCCATCTGTGAGTAAGCCTCCAATGCAGACTTGACGTCTACATGAGCCTGCTGATAGACAAAACAATCAAACATTTTTCCATCAATCTGTATGGAATTTATTCTCTTTGCCTTTTTGTGTGAAGCCACCAGAGTTAGCCTTCGTGGAACGACGGGTGTCTTGTTTCTATCCTTCGATCCTTGAGACCACTGTTTCCACAGAGTTTCATGACATTTTGAAACATCCTGTTTACAGGCTGAGCGGGCTGAAAACAGAGCCCCTGACTGACTCCAAATGGGGAGAGTAATTTGGCGTAATTGCAGCGTGGGTGAAACCTTTGAAGACCCAGTTTGTGTTGTGACTGAAACAATGATGATTAGAGCTTGCTCAAGTGTCAATTGTGATTAGGAGAAAGAGCACTTAGAAAAAGCAGATCTTTCCGTCATGCAAGACTTATTATCCCAAACTCTTGTTTTGAGAGTCCCAATTTTTTACTCTGAAAGGCTTAAGATGAACAGTACTGTGTTTACCCACTAATACAACCACAGCAGCTTCTATCTTACAGAAAAACCAAGAGGGTGATCAGCAACACAAATGGAACTTAAGTCTATATTTACATTCTAGCTGCAGGGCGAACCAGCTACAGTGAGAAACTATATACTGTGGGAGCTAACTTGAGGCTAAAAAGGCTACAGCTAACACCACATGATATAGATTACCTTTAGGGAAACCTGGGCGCCCATTAACACGGCTGTTTGATCTCAATGGCACAAATTGATCCAAGGTGAAGAAAATGTTGCGTAATTATGATTGATGATGACAAGAAGGGGAAATGATTCGTGCCTTTACATTCTCAGGGAGAAAGTAGTTCCTAAGTTTGGTCTTCACGGTCGGAAGCTGTTGTTCAGGAAGCTGTAATGAAGTGTGGAGGTTCAGCTGATGAGAGGTTAAAGATCTGCGGTGTGTTTCCCCAGGTAGAGGGAACTCTTTATCAATGTAGGATGTGATTATTAAGCTTTGATTAAATGCAAAACTGAGCATTTTACATCATCTCTATACTGCTTAGATCTTTGCCTGTTAACCATTTCATGCATTTATATGGATATAATGAAAACATATTTATGTTTGAATAAAAACAAAGAAATGAAGAATCTCTTAATATTCTATATAGCCACCAACCTATTTCCTTAAACATAAATGCTTTAAAGTTATTTTAATTCTAGTAAACATGTCTCACCATTTTCTGATATTCTGTTGCCCAAATATATATATATAGATAGATAGATAGATAGATAGATAGATAGATAGATAGATAGATAGATAGATAGATAGATAGATAGATAGATAGATAGATAGATAGATAGATAGATAGATAGATAGATGATGGTGACTGATTAAAAACCACAGGCTCAAACTGGTCCTCAGCACATAGTTTTTGTTTGCTCTACATTACCAGTAATCAGGGTATAGGTAGTTTTTCTGCTGTTCTCCAGCGTACTTGGATCTGTCTTGGTTTTGTGCATTGAATCAGGGCTAGTGCACGCCAGTGAAATGTACACTCAGGAGGCGGGCAGAACAGCAGGACGGGATTTGATTGGTTTAACAAACTGGCTGCCAAACACTAGGATTGGTTGGTGTTTTCCCAGGTTTACTCCTGCTGTAGACAGCAGATATTTTTCACTCTGTTTTAAGAACACATCATGTATTGATTGACATCGAGGCATAACGATCATTTTAACCAGAATAACAAAAAGTGGATCTAAATCTGATTATCAATCCTGTCTTTAATGGGTGGGTCAGTAATCATAGCCATGTTACATCATGGAGCTATCATTAGCACAAACCCACCCCTGCTGCTGAAGCAGTGTAAATACATTCAGCGCATTAGCTTTGGTGGCTTTCCTTCTCACTCTTGAATCTCAGATAGCATCTGTAATATAGCGTCTGTGTATCTTAAGTGACTGTATTTGTCTAGGCTACTATGTTATTAGTCAGTGATCCATGTTGCTAAATGTCATAAATGGAGAGATAAATGATCATTCTGATGGAGACTGTGAGGAACGAGGCTGAGCTCTATCAGTGTCTGACTCAGAGTCAGTTTCTGGCTCTGATGGTTCAAACAGGTAGGGCTGGCTCTGTCCCATCACGCTGCTAGAGCTAGCTTCCATTTTTACTGTAGCTAACATCCTCGTACAGTACACGGAGGCGGCTCCCCTCCTGTGTGTGGGCGTGGCTACAGCGCCTCTAACGGACACGTCTCTAGAGTTCCACAGCAGAGAGAAGAGCTTATTTTTACATGATTTTGAGACCTAATTTTATATACTTCGCAATTTTTCTGTGGTGTGACAAACTAATAACACAAATTTAATGCTCCTTTACACAGACTTTAAGCTAAAGCTAACAGTAAGAAAGTTAGCATTTTAGCATGCTAACATTTATTATTACGCTCCAAGTCTGAATAGGGTTGAGGATATTCAGATTCATTTTGTCTTTAAACAGGAAATTTTACGCCTGTAGGTGGCGCTTTGGGATCACTTGAGTTGATGCATTTTTCTCTGAGTGTGACAAAAGCTGCCAGTTTTTTACAGTAGAACTCAAGAGTTACATTTACTTTTAAGTTCTTTGAAATGTCCCATACATTTCTGTATACTACACTTTAACCCCCATTATTTCTTTATTTAAAAAATCTGTGATTAATTTTTTTTTTTTATTCAACGTACACTTAGGACTGTTTCAGCTTCGTGAATGAACTGAACTCACTGTTTTTGTTGGATGTCTGACACACATTAATACATCCAGGCTCTCAGCCAAACGTTAACATTAAAAAGAGCCCGTCTGTTTATAGATGCACTAAAGTTCACACCTCTAGTAGCTGTTTGCTCATCTCTTTTATTGTTACATGAAAACAAACTAGTCTATTTATGTTATAGTGCTGAGTTTTTCTCTGTTTGCTGCTTCTCGACTGTCTCAGGAGGGAAATAATGTCAGCAGCCAGACTCAGTGACATATTTACAAATGAGGAAACATGTCACTGAGGACAGAAAAATCCACGACTGCTTTTCATTCTCCCCCCGCAGAGACCCGGGCCATCAACATTTTCCTCCGACAGCCTCAATTGAGCAGGAAAGATTTTTTTATGATGGCGGGGCATCTGTGACTCAGTGTCTAGAATAACTCGCTAAATAAAGAATAAAAGCAATCTGCTCTCGTTTCACTCAGTGCACCTTCCCCGTCCCTGTTGCCAGGGGGATGACCGAACGCATTTCATATGCAGCCGTCGCGCTTCACTGCCTCCCGAGCACAGGAACAGAATCGTGTTCCACTTTAAAGATGTTAATTTTACATTTTTAATGACCACGGCTGATGGCTTAAGTAAGTGAGTAGCACTTACGAGGGGAGGATGTTCTGGAAATCCTCCTCCACACATCTCAGAAATCCTCATCCTGGATGAAATAATCCGTCTTGTTGAACAAAGGACAGAAACGTGGTTTTATTTACTGAATATGACTTTAAAAATATGCATTTTTCTTTCCTACAGTTTTTCTTTTTCGTTTTTATGCAATCGTTTCACTCTGTACATCACGTGTAAGCTTTCCTGCAGTGGAATCCAGTCAAGGAGATTCCTCAATTTCACGGCTGATTAGCCTGATGCCAGGATTATCTCTTGTTATTTTAAGGCAGATAATACAAGATTATGACCTTAATGGGATCTGTGAAATCAGCTGGAAAACACCGGGGGCCTTTCTCAAAGAAATATCTGCAAAACAGAGTTCATGCTAGTCAAAGAATGAATTGGTGAGGTGAAATATTTGACCGAAAGTCTGTATCCAAAGGGAGTAGTTGGCACTGAAAGAGTCTAAGTGCAGCACTTTAAGAGTTCAGTTAAAAAAAAAAGAAAAAGAAAGAAAAGCTGCGTTTGAGCTTTAGGTTATCAGCGTTTATTGTTTAACACCTTCACATTTTTCCTCCACATCAAACTTCCGGAGGGCAAGCTATCTTTCCCAGTGAGAGGACGAGAGGTTTCGGATGGAAGCTAAGTGGTTTGTAGCATAAACTGGGCTGCTTTTTTTAAGGTAATTAGCTTGTGCTCAATGCTGTCATATCCAGAAGTGCAACTGCTTTTGAAAAAACAGGGCAAGAAAACAAGCGGCCGGGCCTCCCCAGGGTCAGCGCCCACCGCAGCCTGGATTATGGCACCAAAGGAATCCTGGGAAGCGTGTATTGATTTGGCCTGACACTTGCTGCCACATTTAGCTTAGCCGCCGCTGACTCGCAAAGGCTTCAAGCAGTTATCTGCCATATTCTCTACTATCTTTAAAGAGCACTGAGAAATTACCTCATGCCATAGAAGATTTATCATCACATAATTAGCTCGGTGCAGCTAGCGGCAGATCTCTTTTGACTACTAATACAAGCTTAAAGTTCATGTGCACAGGACTATGCTTAATTAACTTGTTAGCATGAGCATGCTGGGACGACACGCTGGCCTCCACAAACTGCATTTGTTTTACAGATTGTCTGGGTGCTGTGCAGCACCGTGATGTCTGCGGTCTGCTGCACGTTACAGAGAACACAGACGTCAGAGTGGAAAAATAGGACTGTGAACTTTCGCTAACCGTGGTGTTAAAACACAGTCTTATGATGCTGCTCAGAGCGCAACATGTGTTGCTGGATGATGAAAAATCTTGCTGATTCACTCAGTGTTTACATTCTGTTTCTTCCCAGCTGCCTAAATTATTCCTGGAGCCCCTGAAGTCCTATGAAGGTGAGAATTTTCATCTTGTGCAAACAAGATATACAAAATCGATTTCATGAGCACTCAAAAGTAGCTGCTGCGCACAAGATAATTCACTCTGAACCAACCATGATTACTTAGATGCACAAGATAAAACAAACCTGCTTCACAAACAACTGATAATCTTGCACACACATGATAGAAACAAAAAAAAGTATCTTGTGAGCACTAAAAACAAACTTGCACACACAAGATGATAACATAAAAGATAATGACTTATGCACACAAGATAATCATCTCGAGAACTCAAGATTAAACAAACCTGCTTCACAAAGAACTCAAGTATACATCAAGATTATCTTGTGAGTAATCAAAAGTAATTGGTGCGCTCAAGATAATTGACATTGCACAGAAAATGTTTGTGCATACAAGATAGTTATCTTGCAAACAGCCGATTACCAAGCATACACAAGATAAGAACAAAGAACATCTTGTGCGCACTAAAATTAAACTTATGCGCTCAAGATGATTAACTTGGCATAGATGATGATGACTTGTGCACACAAGATAGTTATCTTGTGCTAACAATATTATACACAAAAACTTTAAAAAAAAACAATGAGTTACCTTGCATACGCATGTAATACGCGTAATGTGTGCACTCAAGATTATTCACTTTGCATATGATGATGACGATGTCTGCATACAGGATAATAATTTTGCTCATTAAAAAAGAAAAAAAGTCACAAAAAACTTACTTTTTAGCACATGAAATTGTCCTGTGGAACTTCAAAGTAACTTGTGCACTTATGATAACTCACCTTGCACCTTGGTGATGATTTGTGCGCACAAAGTATTTATCCTGGACATACAAGATAATACACAACTGCTTCAAAAACAATTTACTGTCTTATGAGAACATAAAGATTGTCTCGTGAGCACTTCAAAGCTATTCATTGGCTCATGATAATTCACTTTTTTAAAATGATGACTTGTGAGCACAACATCATTATCTTGTGAAAATAAGATAACAAGACTGCTTCACAAACAACTTGTTAGCTTGTATGCAAATGAAAACCATTATGTGAGCACTTAAAAGTAACTTGGGCGCTCAAGATTAATTGCTTTGCACAGAAGATGTGGAAAATTTGTGGGATAACCCTTGGGGTTTTCTAGTGATCAACATTTCCTCCCTTGTTTTCCGATATCTACACTGTTTTTTCCTTACTATCAATATTCGCTTTAGGTATTTAGGAAAATATTAACTATTTCTTTAACATCTAAGTTAAACTGAATTTGATGAGTTTCAATGGTCTTAATCCAATTCATTTTAATAAAATTACACAAATTAGTTTCACTATATGGTTGATAATCCATAGAAATAATGTAAGCTCCTTGTCTACTGCTTTTTTTCTATTTCTAATAATATTTTACGCAGCAAAGTTTTAGGTAAAAATAGTTCAAAATCAGTTACATAAAAACAAAAACACAATCAACTATGTAGGAATCACAGGAATGGGGATTGTTATTCGTCCCATTTTTGGGACAGGCATTCCGGCCCTTTGCTGTGACTAATTGGGTCTATTTTGGTCCTTCACTGATGCTAACTGATCAAACTGCACCCACAAAATCAGATTATGAGATGGCATTTAAAAATCTGAAAAAGCCAGTAAGTGAACCTCAAGTTTCAGCTTATTTTAAAGGACGAGTAAGCAATGCTAATCTCTTATAAACCAAATAAAAGGTTTTTACAACATAAAGTTTGCTATACAGCACACGTTACATGTTAAACATACATATAGCAGAGGCAGGGCCGCACTGATTTTTTATCACGATACAAAAAAAAAAAAAATTGCATTTTATGCTTGCCCAAGCTATGCTAACTTTGTAGCTTCTTCCTATATACCGTAGTGATGAATCACAAACGCTGTTTACAGTCAGTGTGTGACATAGTAATTAGTTTCAGGAGCTTGTGTTGCTAACAGTAGCATCAAATGCAAGCCTTTTAGCGTTAGCCTGACAGCAATACCAAAGCACAAAAGCATTTATTCTTATTTATTTATCCATTTTTTGTGTCCGAAAAAGTATTTAATGCAGAAATAAATTCCACAAGCACATATTTAATTGCCAATGCCAGTATGAAACACTTGTGCCTTTAAATAAAGGACAAAACAACACTAACAAATAATGTAGTCACGAAAAACAAACTGAGCGAGAGGTAAAGTCAAACACAAGAAGCAAATATCCAATTTTGATTGACTCATATGTGTTGAATTTTTTGAGGTTATTTGTTGCACTAGCCCCACACTCTGTAACACTGTACTCTTTAATGTTCAGTGAAATTTACTCCGGTGTCATGAGCAAATTTGACTCCTCACATGGCCGGTGTTCACATTTCTACTCAGCTGTAAACATCTCATCAGCCTGTGTTGTTGCTCTGTGTGATTCTGGGCAAACACTCTGAGCAAAGAGCAACTTTTAGCGAATATTCAGCTGGAATCTTGAACACTTTACCCTTTGGAGCGCCCATTGGCTTTAAGTGGCCAAATGCCATCTTATTTTATTCATGTTCTGCACCCTCCAGTCTGGCACTCTCTTCAAGCTAAAGCCTCACCCTCTCTTTTTTTTCTCCTCTCTACAGCTGTCAGCCAGATCTCATTTCTCCTTTTTCATCGCAGCGTTTTCCATTTAATTTAATTCTCTGGGTAACAGTTGTAACATCATACGGCATCTTCTTCTTCCTCTGCGTCTCTGTCAGATACAAATGCAGTTGTGGGACCACGCCGGATGAAATGGGCGAAGACAGCTTCACAACCGCCAGGGGTGTTATTCCAAGATCAGGCTGGAATCAGAAGTTTTGTCGGTTTCAGTTAACCAGGGCGCTGCTAAATGGCTTAAGCTAAGCATCAGTGCACCCGGCGAGGGCTCCCAGATATTGCAGCATGACAGCTAAAGTAGCCGGGTGCATCATGGACATGTACCCAGCCTAAAGAGCCCTCGGGCTTTCTCTTCTCCATGACTGACTTTTAAGTGTTTTATCCCTGGGACACGACGATAATGTGCATTAAGATCAAGAACACTTATTTCAATTGTGCTTTATGTTTTATTCTAGCTTTAAAGTCAGCAGCGTCTAGACGAGGCTTTGCTGAGAATAGCTCACATGGGAGGATCCCTGCTGTGACTTTAGGTATGCTAACGTTGGGATTCAGTATTATTTTGCTGCCAAGAAGCTATCAAGTGTAATGGTTATAAGCAAAGACAAAGGACACCTCAAAATGTATAGATGCACAGAATTTGTTGGGAAAATACAAGCTGATGTTGTTCTATAAACCTCATGAAAACAGGAGTGTGTCCAGAGAGACAAACAGGGGTGGCAAGGCCCTCAGGGCTGATTGGCCACCCATATATATATATATATATATATATATATATATATATATATATATATATATATATATATATATATATATATATATATATATATATATAAAGTCTGAAGCTTTCCCTGCTTGACTATCTAAAGTAATTCATCCAGAGTTCTGTTGGATCTACTCCAAACAATGAATAATGAATTTGCAAAAAACAAAAAAAAAAGACGGTCACAGATATATAATTCATTTCCTTAATAAGTCTGAATAACAAACAGAGACAAACGCCTGGTTATTCACACCGAAGTAAATCTTGATTTTATTATGCATAATGTTAGAGGTGGGCCACCCCACTGCTTAAGTATCTTGTGCACAGAATTATGACAACAATGATACACCCCAATATACATTATTAACAATCAATACAGCTGAAAACGATTGTGATTTTTTTTTTTTGATTCATCTCTGTTTTTAAACTCCTAACTCAATATCCCAGCATGAACACATTAGAAATGGAAAAAAAAACTACACTAACACTAATCCTTGGCAAAGTCAATCATTAGCATTGTTAGCTAAAGCAGCAAGGACATTTACACTCTGTATTTTAATACACAACATGGACATGACCAACTGCATTATGGTGATGATTTGGCCCAACAGCGCTTTTTCACTCTTTGAAACAAACTGTACAGTTCATTTGCATATTCAGACTGTCCTCCATTGTTAAAATGCTCAAACAGGCCCTGACACACTGCAGGTGCTAACAACAACCACACAGGTGATTCAGGTTAACAGGATAAACAGAAAGATGTGATAAAACATCCAGTTAATATTCTTCTCCTACCATCCAACACAGCAGGGTTGTTGTTTTTTGTTGTTTTTTTTTTGCTAAAGACTGATAAGAGAGACTTGCAAGAGTCAAGCCAAACAGAGACACACACTGTGCAGCAAAATGGAAAAACACACAATAATGTGCCAATATATTCCAACAATCTGACACAGTGGATTTAACTCGAGGCTGAAAGAACCATTCATTAATATTTATAAACTGAAAAAGCTTCAGCACTCAGAACCTGACACACCTTCACCACAGGAATAAGGTGCTGAATGCCTTACACCAAACCAGACTTCTGAACTGAGCTGCCTCACTGCTGCCCAAACAGGCCCTGAGTGCTAGCTAACAAGCTAATAAGTACAACCAAAACAAACAACCTGAACTAAAGTTCTTAAAGCTGCTAAACATAACAAAGCAGAGACAAAACATCCTACCTGTGCTGTTAGAAGGTGAGAGGTCAAAGTCAATGAGAGGAAATTTGAAATGTACACTATGAGGAAACTTCCTGGAAAGCTGTTTTACTTCCTGTACAGTGTAGCCAAACAGGAAGCCCTGCCAAACAGGTTACCAAAATACAGTTCCACCCCCTGACCCCTCCTCCTTCTTCTTCTTCTTCTTCTTCTTCTTCTTCTTCTTCTTCTTCTTCTTCTTCTTCTTCTTCTTCTTCTTCTTCTTCTTCTTCTCTTGTTGGATTTAATGGTGGTTGGCAACCAGCTTAAGGTACATTACCGCCACCTACAGGAAAGGATTGTGGAACAGGAGATTTGACAGGGGACAAAAAGCTTTGAAGAAGATTCTCTGTTGTAAAATCCAGATTTTCATCACCAAGTCAGGAGATCAGGTTTTTCAAAGATCTGTGGGTTCATGTTTTAGAGTTTCTGGTGTTTTAAAACTGTCATAGTTCTGTTGGCTGTTTTGTAATCACATGCACACTCCTGAACAAAATTTTCTGCCGTTGAGGGGAAAAAGCACCACAGAGCATGATGTAGCCTCCTCTGGTGTGACGCATAGAAAACAATGTATTTTTTTCATGTTCTGCATCACCATATTATTTACATTAATTGTGAAGAGACAAGCCCTTAGACACAAATAACAAAAAGATTTTGCTAATAATCAGAATTTTTGCTAATGTTGAGCAAAAAATAATATGGTGTTTGGCATCAGTATTTATGCATAAAAGTTTTAATCTGTCATGAGAACTTCTCACAGTCAGGCAAATTATCACTCTTTTTTTTTTCATCTGCATTATTCATCCCACCTCTTCCAGCATCACTCACTCTAATGTTTCAGTACCTGTCAGAGTGAATCTTGTCCACACAAACTCGGTCTGTTTCTGTTCAGCTCAGAGGAATTTGATAAGAAAAGGTGGTGAATTTAGATCCAGCAATAAATCACGGTTCGGGCCTGGGTGAACTGCAACAAATACATCATCCTATCGAGCCTGAATACCGACTATTTGTAGACGGTTTAGCAGGAAATGTAAGAGATAGGTTTAATACTGTGAGTGTAGCGACAACAAGGATTGTCGTGATTGATAGCACTATTCAGAAAATAAAAGTTTGTGTGATTTGAAACCTACTTAGAGAAATAGGCGTATTTAGGTCAGTTAAAAAAGAAAGCATGGTGATCATGACATCACTTGTAAAATGATTAAAGACACCGTGGGAGTCAAAGCTCAAATGACACACAAAAAAAAAACTAGCTGCTGCTGACAAACTTGCTAACAGAAACATGATTCATTTTTGCCAGATACTTCTCT